>OY728121.1:916629096-917879096 GCA_963277665.1 Viscum album
GTTATAATTTCTATATAAATATTTTATTATAATTATTCATACATATTAGGATGTAAAGTCATGTTGAATCTATAAATCAACCTTATTTAATAATCAGCGGTAAGTGATACTTTGGGTTAGAATTTTTCACAACCCGTCCTATAGGGTCCCATTCTATAAATACCCCAAGCCCACCTCTAATAGGATAAGAGCTAGAGACTAGTGTCGAGTAGGCATATCCCACAAATGGGAGGCATTTTATTGAGTACCTATACACACACACACAAAGACCTCCAAGATCAAAATTATAAAATGTAAAATGCTAAGTAAAAAGGTATTCATACCTCTAAGAATACCGTTAACAGAGTATTCCAGTAGAAAAATTGAAAGTAAACTGGGCCAGAATACAAGCCCACCAAAAGTAAGAGTCTGTAAAAGTGACCATCAAATTTCTTGAAACTCATCTACAGAAAACTCTACCTGAAGGGTAAGTACATGGTTAGTTGTCTAAATCCATAAGAGCACACCCCAATTGTCTGATCTCTCTAGGAACCACCTAGTCCAGGTACACATAGGACTCTGTCAATGCATCAAACATCTACACAAGACACGAAACGTGTGGTAAAATCCCATGTAGGGGTGAGTAAAACAATTCTCAGTAGGACACCCTGAAGCCACAAAGCAATACTTTTAATAAATAAATGATGTACAACACAAATAAATACACTAAGTATACTACAAATAAATACAAAAGTTATATTCATCTCCACATAGATATATGTCTATGACAAATATATCAAGAAAATCCTAATATACTCATCTCAAACACTAAGTATCATAAGTTTCTAACTTCATAGCTAGAAACCAGATTCTCCTCATAGGCTTGAATCATAACACAAAAAACCAGGATGACACACTCCACGAGTTCAACCATCTCATATGGAATCCATTTGAGAGATTCACTCCATCGAGAACATTTTACTAGCTCCAACTCCAATGCCTAGCATCAGGGGTCTACTCATCACCACCTTGCACCCAGCGCAAGCTAAGAAACCCAAGTGAAGAGGTCAACCCATCACCACTCCACACATTTGAGGGAGAACTACTAAAAACTATGCACAACATGCATCCTCTCTATAAAGAGAGAGAGGAGAGACTGACACCTCACCACTATCCCACAATATAGGGAGTATTTCCCTTAACTAACCCATGAAACTTATTTCACTCCTGAAAAGAGTATCTCACTCCTCTGTTCATCGAGGGAACTCTAACTCCTATCTAGGTATCATTCACCCAAAGTTAATGGGTCATATTATCTTAAATGTTTCCAACAGTCGAGGAAGCTCCATATCTAATGGAGGACCCTCTCCTATATAATAATACACATAATCTCAGAAAAAAAACCCAGTCTCGATAAGAAACTTAGTCTCGATAAGAAACCTCCTCTCGGTAAGACAATCAGTCTTGAGGACCCACACCCTAACTCCATAAGGGAGTACCACTTAGTGATTAGAGGCCTCATACCCTGGTAGGAAAGGGGAGTACCAACTCAGTCACGATAAGACACCCAGTCTCAATAAGCCACAAAGTCTCTATAACACACACAGTCTTGATAAGACACATAGTCTATTTGAGACACATAGTCTTTATAAGTCACGTAGTCTCAAGGTCACTGTCAGCCACAAGATTCCACTCATAGTGTGCACGTTCCTGGTGATCCTTGTCCTCAAGACATTAGGTATTATATGAACTTCCACAAAAACTCACTTAGATTATCTCAAAATTAATATCTCATTGTAAGGGTCCCAACACTACAAACAGTTCATAAAACAGACACATGGTTTGAATGTTACATTTGTTTTCATAAAAACATCTAACCTGGGTCCGGTTCGGGTTTGATCCAACCCACCGAACCCAACCCGGCTTGTTGGATGAACCGACCCAGCCTGGTCCAAGTCAGCCCGAGCCATCCCCATCTACTGGGCCGCATAGTGTATCCCAACTCTCTTAGTTCATCCCTCTGTATATGGGTCGACTTTTCCCTTGGCATGAAGTCCCCCCTAACTATGTGCTCCACCTAGTGCAATGGTTCCACAGCATCCCATGTGGTCAGATTGTGTCCACCATATGCACCCCCCATGCCACACCTTCCTACGACCTTACCACCACCACTGGATCATAGACGACCCCACCAGGCCGCGTTCTTCCTCTAGCAGTTGGTCGTCCACCTCGTGCTTCTATGTGGTCTCGTCATCACCGCCATCCACCCCACATCCTTCCTCTACACCTATAAACAGCTTTCACCACTCCATCTATTGCCTCCGACCACCACCACTCTATCCGCTTCTTGATCTCCTCATCGGCACCGCCACCATGCCTCACCAGACCCGCATCAGTGGTCCCTTCCATGGACCACTAAAAATCCTTTGATGCTTGGAATTTCATGTGATCAATGATCTGGGTTCCTCATGACCCTGTCTACACTACTGTAGCCTCTTCTATCTATTCACCTCAAATCCAGGGGTCTGATCATTCTCGGAACCACTAAGAAACATTTACTCGGGAACCGTAAGATTCCAACAATGAAGACTGTGAAGGTGGGAGAGGTGCACATAGAAAAGTATTAACATCATTGTCCAAGAATTCATGGCCAATGATCAAGATTTTGGGGATTTGGGTTAGAAAATAGATTAAATCAAATCCTACTAACACACAATTGATCCCTCCTGCTACAAATGATCGATTCGTAGGATAATCTATTCGTGGATTAGTCTTTATTCGTAGTATAAATCAAGAATGGGGAAAATCACAAAGAAACAACCTCTCTACCTCATTGGGTTCAAATGTCAATGAAGAATGAATTTGTTTCATGATCGTTGGCAGGATCCTTTGATTTCATCATGTGTCGATCATCGATTCACAATTCAGTCATTTTTTTCCAATGGAAAATCCTTCAAGATCTCCCTAGTCATTATTCAAAGTTCCCAGGGTTATGCGGCTAACCCTTGTATTTATACATAATTATTTTTTTAAAGGAAATTAGCGCCATGTGAACAAAATAATTTATCTTTAAAATTTTTAATTATGATTACATACTTTTTGATTTTTTTCAAAGAAGACCCGTGCTGACTAAAGTTAAGTCACGCCTAGGAAGAAACAGATTACGAAATCAATGGTGGTCTCTAATTTCCAATAAAAGTCTCCATTCATGAGTTATTAGGATCTGAAAATAAAAAAAATTATATAATTATTTTATTTACAATTACATCCAAAAACTATCTTTCACATGCAGCCTATGCTGGCCGATGTTAGGTATCGCCTAAGGTAAATCCATAACTCTGAACACAATAGTGCCCTAGGATTTATAATTCAGGAACCTATTTGAGAGTTATTCCATTTTTTCAGGAAAACTATGTGTGTGTGTTATTAACATGAAAACCCATAGAATTCCCTCTAGAACCTAAATGGTCCACTCAGTAGGGTCATTCATTTGTGGGTGAAATGTTGTGATCATGTGAGACTGAGTCCAAAATTCCTCCTGAAATCCCTTCCACAAATAGGGTGTAAAGTGTTCATAACAATTTGAGACTGTCTTCAATGTAACTTGATGGAGTTAAACTATCTCTTGCCCATAGAGGCATCTTAAGCTCTCTACTAAACTCTTCTCCTGAATATCTAGGAAGTGGACCGACTTAGTGAGCCAGTTAATGATTTCCTAGATGGTATCATTTCCCCTATAAGTACATGGTAAAATTGTCATGAAGTACATTGATATCCCATATTACTCCTATTCTGGAACCTCAAGGGGTTGAATAAAACCTACTGGAACCTGGTGCTCGGCCTTCACTTGATGACAAGTGCAACATCGATAGAAAATTCTGCAACTCCCTTCTTCATTCCCAACCATCAGAACTAACATTGGAGGTCTTGGTATATCTTATCCACATTTGTATGTACCTTAAAAGGTGGTTTGTGGAACTCCTTAAAAAGCTCCTCCTGTAACGCCACTGATACCACTGTGAAACCTCTTAAAAGTACTACAGGATACCGACCTATTGAATATCCATTAATGGCATACCTTGTTGACATATGAGCATGTAAAGTCTCACAAATGGTATCTCTAAGCTATGCTTCCCTGAATTGTTGTAAGAGTGGTGGGGTGACAACCATAAACTGTAGGTAAGTTTTTATATCGCCGTCCATAAAGGATAACTCTAATTAGGCTAACTGATTTGACACCTCATTCAGCAACTGAAAACTAGGTCTCATACTGATATCATCTTTCACCACATTCCCCTTCCCATAAATATATACAATCTCAAATTCATAATCACGGGGTAACTCTATCCAATGCTTTGGTATCAACCTTTTCTAGATCCAATGCAACTCGGCCACTACTATAGAAAACTGAGGACTAATAACGCTCACTACATCGAGGGTTAGTCTATCTAATTGATGATTAATTGGATGCACCCTCCTAGTTGTGGGTTCATTCTATGATTCTTATGTTCCCTTTTCACTAAAAAGGAAAACCTCATTCCACTATTGTAGACACACCGCAATCTTCACCTAAAACATTAAATATGAGCATGAACTATGGGTAACCAGTCCATACCAATAATTACATCCTAAGGGATCAATTTCATTACCAAGAGATCCCAACCAAAACTCTCACCTCTAAGAGTCGGGTCACACTATTGGTATTAGTGTATGATCACAGGGTCTCCTCCAGCAGGAGTCTCTAAATATGAGGGTTGAGTTAATGGTGTAACCGGAATCTCTGAGTCTCAAACAAGATTTATGGAAAGAAAATAATTATTATCACTTGTGTCTATCAATAAGGAATCTGAGGTAGAATAGACACAAATCATACCTCAAATCATTCCTAGATCCCTTGGTTCATACTCCTTAATCGCATGCAACTATCCCTTTCCCTATCCTCTAGCTCCCTAAGCCTAGTGTCGATCACCTGAGGGTGGTAGTGGTAACATGTCGAAATGTATACCACCTCCTACTACTCTCCCAACTTTTCTACCACATCCACGCCCTTCAAATATGTATGTTCCTATAATTGTATCTACCTCAATGTTCCATCCACCATTTCCCTATCAGTGGTACGATGGGCTAGATAATATCTCATGAGATGTACCCTACCATCACATGAAAATAATTTTCTCTCTATAGGTTGACTGAACTCACTCTATGAGCCCTGATATGTGGATCCCCTATCCTGGGACATCCTCTCAGAACGTTTCAAATGTCCAAGTATCTGAGACTAACATCAGCTTCATGGTTCTATGGTATATTCTTTTGATTTGACATAGCGGACTACTATTTTCTATATCTACCCAACCAAGGAACTCTCAGCCATAAAGGCTCACTCAAGCACCCTATCATAGGTAGGAATGCACATAGAGATAATTGTGGCTCATATGTCCCTATGTATACCTCGCTTTAGGGTATAAGACCTGAATAAGTGGTCATGTATCATATCCATGAAGTGCCTAGAAATTTCAGCATGCCTTGATGAATACTCAGATACTGACATGTCATCCTGTTGAAGCTATAAAAGCTTCTGAACATGCATAGACCATATATTATAAGTTGAGAACTCCTATATGAAAAGTTTCTCAAACATTGTCCATGGAAAAGTCACCACATCATAAGATCAGGTATCAAAACCCCACCATTACCCTGTTAAGCCATGTAGAAGGCTCACTGAAAGGACCACCATCTAATCTTCTAGTATCCTGACTAGACAGAAAACTTGGATCACCACCTCAAGCCAGTCCTCAGCCACCTATGTTTCAGGCACGCCTCAGAACCTAAGGGGTCTCTCTGGCTGAAGCTCATGAGGTGCACTCAACCTATGCTCCTCATCTGCTGGTACTATGGGTACCATGTGTTGTTCTCCATTTGGTGTTATAGCTGGTGCACCACCTGGAAGTGCTATCTCGAGTACAAATCCTTGTACTAATGTCTCATCACCTGGAGTATAATCCTCGTGGTCATGTGGTGGAATCCTAGATGGATTTCTATGTGGAGGAATCTTGAAATATAACAAGATGTACCATGTTAAACATAGTATACATGGTGAGATGACTCAATAAGGGAATGAGAACACACCCAAATCCTATATGATGCATCTACCATTTTTCCCTTCGACCAGTGTTTTCATGTACCAAGTCAAAAAACAAAATTCTGAGTCTCGGTGTGTGGATATATTGATCATCGCACCAAAACTAGATTCCCTATCCTGAAATTCAAGCTCAAAAAACTTAACATTTCTTCCCCAAACCAATATCACATACTCTTGGTCCTTTAGGTAGAACAGACCTCCTCTGATACCACTCTATCATGACCTATCCTAGAGGGGACTATGTTGTGACTAACCTACGCGTACCTCTAACGGGACAGGGGATAGAGACTAGCACCAAGGAGGCATGTCTCACAAATGGCAGTCCTTTTCCTGATTACCAGTACACACACACACATCTCCAAGACCAAAATGCTGAAATGTAAAATGTTATGTAAACAAGTATGTATACCACTAAGAATAAAAATAATATAGTATGAAAGTAGAAAATTGGAAAGTAAATAGGTCCAGAATATAGGCCCACCAAAATTAGGAGTCTCTAAAAGTAAACACACACATTCCTAAAACTAATCTGCAGAATACCCTACCTAAAGGTTAGGTACATGGATAGTTGTTTGAAGTTGTAGGAGCACACCTCAACTGTCTGATCTCTCTAAGAACCACCTAGTCCTGGTATATCTAGGACTCCATCAAAGTGATGAACTTCGACACAAGACACGATACATGTAGGTAAATCCCAACAGGTTTGAGTAAAACAATAATCAGTAGGACACCCCGAAAACCATAAAGGAATACTACTAAGAAATACTTAAAGTACACAAATAAATACACATAGTACACCATAATGAAATACATGAGGTTCATTCATCTCTACATAGATATATGTATACGACACATATATCAAGAACATCCAGATATACTCTTCTCCTAAACTAAGTATCATAAGGTTCCAACCTCATAGTGAGCAATAGAATTCTCATCATAGGCTCGAATCGTAACACAAAAACTAGGAGGACACACTCCATGAGCTCATCCATCTCAGACGGCACCCATCTAAGAGATGCACTCCATTAAGAACATATTACTAGGTCCATCACCAATGTCCAGCACCAAGGGTCCAGTCATCACCACCTTACACCCAGCACAAGCTAAGAAACCAAAGTGAATAGGTCTTCCCCTCACAAATCCACAAAATTGAGGGAGCACTACTCCAAACTATTCACAATGTGAATCCTCTTTAAAAAGATACAATGGAGGGAATCGCACCTCACCACTGCCTCACAGTTGAGGGATTCTACCCCTAACTAACCCACAAAACTTTTTTCTCTCTAGAACAGAGTATCCCATCCCTAAGTCGATTGAGGGAGCTCTAACCCATATTTATGTTTCGTTCACACCAAGTGAATGGGTCCTCTCTTCATAATTGTTTCCGACATCTAAAGAATATCCATATCCAATAGAGGACTTGAGTCCGCATGATAAGACACATAGTCTTGATAAGATGCTCTATCTTGATAAGACACTCAATCTCAGTAAGACACCCAGACTCGATAAGAGTCTCAGTCTAAAGAAACTGCACCCTAACTTAGTAGGGTATACCACTCAATGATAAGAGGACCCACCCATAGTAGGGAATGGGAGTAATTACTCATTCACTATAAGATACATAGTCTCGATAAGACACACATTCTCTATAAGACACACAATATCGATAAGACACACAGTCTATATATGTCACGACCCGACCATACCCGAGCTCGTGCCGCAACTACCCCAAGACCGCCTCCATAGGACAGGGGCTGGCGACCAGCGCTGAAGGCACAATAACTCGGGGAGGCCTTTGCCTAAGTACCTGTACACACACACACACAGCACACTCAATGAAAAAGTGAAGAGTAAAAGAAAAGAAAAGCAAAGAAAAGGAAAACTATTATATAAATACCACAAATGTGCATCGACCTCTAAACAGTACAAGTAAAGTACTGAAAAGTAAAAAGGGACAAAACACGTGCCCAACTATAAGAGTACCACAACCCGGCAACAGGTAAACAAAACAAATAGTCCAAAGGGTCCCCCACCTGGAACCTGACTACGACCACCACACGCAGTCCCAGCTCCCGAACTCCTGTGCTCCACTGAAGTCACGACCAACATGTTCGTCGTCTGCAAGGACACACCAAGTGCGGGAAAAGCCCAAGCAGGGGTGAGTATAAAAATACTCAGTAGGATACCCCGAAGGCTCGAGGGAGAAAAAAAGGAGGTACCAAAGGGTGAGCAGTAGAGCGAATAGGAAAAGTAAAGTAGTACAACATAGAGTGTCGAAAAGATTCCAGATCAACCCAACAAGAGTAAATAAGGTAGACTCATCCAGGCACAAGGAGCTGGAAATGGTGAGAAGATGAACTTCTCGTCGAGTCTTCGCTGCCTATAGCAGGAGAGTAGACTCGCCCAACCATGAGAAGCTAGACACGGAAAGCACGTGGCATACCCCGCACGTCTTCGCCTCTCTTGGAAGGAGAGTAACCAAACCCAAGAAGTGGGTACCGGAAACAAGGTATATACATATCCTTATGCTCAATCAAGAAGCCCGAACAACATCGTAAGGGGATCTTCGCCCCGTAACTCAGCCCAAGAAAAATGAGTCACCAACAGTCCCAGACGAAACACCATTGATGCCCAGCATCTCGTACGTCTGCCCCAAACCGCAAGCCAAGGGGCTCAATCACCGCACCTCGACATAATCCGCTTTGGGTGGCACTGACTCGCCCGCACGATTTTAGATCGCGTCCCAAGAAAGTGTCTCGGTGGGGGAAAAGCTCCTCGTACTTGAGAGTTCTAGGGAAACGTCAACCACAACTCGTCACTGCCCTGCAGTCGAGTGGTATTCTGAAATTCAAAGTCGTTCCATCACCGACACGTGCAACCAAGGGTCCCGCTCCGGTGGTCATAGAGGAAAGCCACAGACTAGACTAGTAGAAATGGCTGAGTCTGTAATGCCAACAGGGGTCCCACTGCCCAGCCCTGTTGGAGGATAATTCATAACTAGATATCGGGTGACCCACTGCCCAGCCCTGCTGGAGGGTAAACCCTAATACATCATCAGGCGACCCACTTCCCAACCCCGCTGGAGGGTAAACCATAATAAGATACTGGGTGACCCACTGCCCAGCCCTGCTGGAGGGTAAACCATAATACATCATCCGGCGACCCACTGCCAAGCCCCGCTAGAGGGTAGACATGAAATAAGTCGACAGGCGACCCACTGCCCACCCTTGCTGGAGGGTAGACCTGGGAATAGATGATGGGTGACCCACTGCCCAACCCTGCTGGAGGGTAGACCCTAAGAGGTCGTCGGGTGACCCACTGCCCAGTCTGTGCTGGAGGGTAGACCCTAAGTTCGTCGGGCGACCCACTGCCCAGTCTCTGCTGAAGGGTAGACCCTAAGAGGGTCGGGTGACCCACTGCCCAATCTCTGTTGGAGGGTAAACCCTAGAAGTCAGTGAGAAACCCACTGCCCAGCCTTGCTGGAGGGTAAACCCGAAGAAGTCGATGAATAACCCACTGCCCAGCCCCGCTGGAGGGTAAAACTCAGAACTGCTCTGGCCATCTCTACTGGAGGGTACAACACCGACCAACCAAACGCGGAGTGGGTATCACGCAACCACCCAACTCCAGAACAACTCTCCCAAAAGAGGTTCAGTGCCTGTACCATCATGGGGTGCCACTAGCACCGCTACGGGCCGATCCATCGAGAACGAAACCAGGGGGAGACCACTCAACCCTACTGGTCAGCAAACGAGCACAGAGCCAGGGGAAAAACTCCACCCTTCTGGTCAAACAAACACACAGAGGGACCCTCTGTGTCGCGAGAGGTCAAAGTACGCAAAGCAGAACACGTCATGCACATGGTTCCCACACGACGTGTGGCCCCACGTCAACCCCAACTGAGCGCACAAACATTCTCAGGTACAAACCACACATACCTCCAAGCGCTCCCATATACTCCTAGAGTATACCTCGTTCTAGCCCAAAGGCTATCATGCACACGGCACCCAGCGTCAACGCGAAGGCGTGACTTAACAACTACACCTAAAAGGCCCAGGCACGGCCAGCCACATCTTGTGAATCATTTATATCACTTTCCCAAGATTGCGCGACCACACGCCAAGGGTCTGCTACAAACAAGGTAGGGTGAACCACCACTAGAGCACCTTCCATGCTTCTACATTTAATAATATCGTGTAAGAGGCTCTTCTCACCTGAAAATATCACACCGTTGTAATCCTCGCGGAAAAACACGCGAGATCGACTACTTACTCGCCTCAAACGGATATCCGACGGAAAAGTCACCGACACCACCTCACGCCCGAACGGCGTCCCGTGATCCCGAGCCTCGGCCTCAAAAACAGTCGGGCGCATCGCACCATTGCGATCCCCTCAGGAAAACACGTCAAAAGCACTACTCACTTGAGTGCAACGGATATCCGGAGAAAAAGATGCATTCTGGCACACCGCACACGAGCAGTGCCATGTGGGACCTGCATCCCAGTCCCGAAACTCAACGAACGGATCGCACCGTTGTGATCCTCTCAAAAAAGCACACAAGATGGACTACTCACTTGTCCAAAACGGTCGCCTGGTGATAAAATGGAAAATCATCGTCGACGCCCAAACGGCCCTCGTGGGCCCCGCACCATCATGCCGAATTAGGGCGGGTGGATTGCACCATCGCAATCCCCTTGGAAAAACATCCAGAATCGACTGCTCGCACGCCCCGAACGGACGCTCGGTGAGAAAGGCGTGAAATGCTGCACGCAGCTCGAAAGACGGGCCATGGGGCCCATACCTCAAATCCAGTCTCATCGCCCGAAACTGCCCTAGAAACCTCCGCCTCAGTTCCAGGGTCGCAATGCTGCTGACGGCGCTCAAAAAGGACGTCGGACACGTCCGCGCCGTCCAAAAAAAGAATATCGGGAAAAACGCTCGTCCACTTAAAGACGTGTCGTGCCTCCGAGGCCCCTCGTTTTGGGAACTAAAAATTCCTGAAACCATCTCAAAAAGTCCGCCTCGACGTCAGGTCTGTGTCGCTACATACGGCGCACAAAACGGACGCCCGTAGCCCGAAATACGGGCGTCCAAACATTTTTTTTAAAAACGGGGGAACCCCCCCCCCCCCCCTTGGCCGGACCGGCCCGGTCCGGCCGATCCTTGATCGCATTGTCGAGCGCGTCAAATTAGTTGTTTAATTTTGACTAGAATTTCTGCAGTATAGCAGCAACCCTAAGTCGTCTCTCGACGGAGCCTTAGATCATTAATTTAAAAAGAGGGTTCTGATTATGACAGTAGAAGGTGAATTAGATTTTGTGAAACTTGGGGGTTTTATGATTAATGAAGAAAATAGAAAATGAAAGCGATAAAACAAAGTAGAAAAGAACAAGATGGATTAAGCGTCATCAACCCGGGGAAGTCTCGTGATGATCATCCTTCATCGCTTCAAGGGATGGAGTTTTGATCTTTTAATCCCTGGTTTGTAACACCTAGAACTAGAATGTTACTGATTTTATACTAGGATACCTCCTAGGGTTCAGTCAAAAATACACAATGATTCATCGGACACCACCGATGATTGGGTGAATTTTGTTTGACTTCATAACCAAAACTCACCAAGGCAACACACGAAAAACTCGATGCGCTGTCCAGATTTGTATGTTATTTATTTGTGATACCATGACATAAATGTTCATAGCCTTGAAAGTGCTTTTTTGAGTTCAATTGACCAATATAAACCACACAAACACCGCAATTGAAAGGGGGAAAGAAAGTGGTGAACGGTGTGTGAAACATCACATGAATGGGTACCCCCAAACATGATCATATGAGTTGAGCATGACATACCAGTACATAACTCAATAAAATAAGAATAGAGGATGATGAAAAACAACACAACAATCTGGAATTTGAAAGATCATTCAAATATTACAAACATGAAGCTCGGGATGTACATCACGTACCTCCTCGGGTGATCACAAGGGGATTAGAAACCCATGGGAGAGGAGGAAGAGAAAGATGTTGAAGTAGCACCTCCCATAGCCTCCATAACCTCTAGGGATGTTGAGAAGACTCCTTGGGGACTCCAAAATGGCCGCACCTTTCCTCTTGGCCGAACTTCAAAATGAGGAGCCCAAGGTGCCCTTTTATAGGAAATGTGGGAGGTGGTTTTGGGCACACAGATTTCATCAATCCACTTGCACGATGAGTTTCGGCCTTCAGACAGTCTTATCTCGCTTTGGATAAAATAGAAAAGTTGTATCCCTACCTCTTGGCTATCTCCACCGAAAGTGTGTCACCGTTTGGACAACTACAGCTCAAGATATTGATAAAATACAGAACACCGCATTTGACTTGGTCCAAATTCGGTGGCTTGGACAGATCAGTTAGGATGAGCCCCATACAAGCCGAATCAGGATTGGGTTCCTTCATATGAAATGTATTATATTGAATTTTGGACAGGACCACAAAATTTCAGCCCATTTAGATGCACGTATTTTGTGTACTATTCAAAACAGTGTACAGATGTCCATGGATCCATGCAATTTTGGCCCATTTTTCTTCCACTTCATCAAAGGCCCTCCAAATCACCTCCACCTACATAAAAACAAGTAACATTGCCCATTGTAATATTGATTAAAATTAATTGATTTATTCAAACATGAAGTGAAATTTATTATTATATTTGGAATATTCATTACAAAACTAGTTTAAACATGCGGTGTAAGGGTGGAATAAAACAGTGAATCGTGGTACGATCACACCCCCACACCTAAACATTTGCACTCCTGGGAAAAGTCACATATCTAAATAAGATGATTCATATATATATATATATTTCCAATATCCTGAAGATTTATCATTTTAGGAAATTTTATTTAAAGTAAAGTGATCAATGCACAAACCACACCAAGGAGTTCTTCCTAGTGAAAATAGAAAAAGATGTCTCATAAATCATATTATAGCAAAATTCAAAAAGATTCATGATACCCAATTGAGAAAAGAATTCAGAAGTAAACCATGACACTAAATCTCCATGTGTGTGTGTGAAAACCATTCCATGCTATTCTTTCCACTTGATATCCAATAAATATATGTTATTTTAACATTTTTCAGCTTAAATGATTTTTTCACCGAACCTGTCCTACATCCTTTGCAATCATATTTCAAGACCCACTCATTTAAGAATTCCTAGAAGTCAAACCATAATCTCCTGACCTAGATATCCCCATATGTTGCACATTTCATCACTCCCCTCATTTTTTTTTTGAAGTTGCAATTGGAACAAATCTCACACTCATCTCTCAACCCTTGTTTGACCTCCTCATGACACTAATTGAAATAGTTATAACAAGATCAAAGGTTGAGGAGGAGTGGTTTTTGACCTGCCCAAGACACAAAAAAATTTTTTTGAGGGCGTACAACAGTCGAACATTAGGTACACACGCATAGGTCAATATGGTACAGTAATGAAACAGATCGGATAAGGAACGGTCGTATGGAAATATCATTTAAAGCTGAAAAATATTAACCCAACATATATTTACCTTATATTAAGTAAGAAATAATCACACTTTGTGGTTTGGTACAAAAATTTGTGGAGATATTAGTGACATAGTTTTCCAAAAAACTACTCACACAAAGGTCATCAATTATCTCAAAGGTTTCACATAGATACAACCATTTATATCATTGACAGAAAAACAATTCACTAAAAATCACTCCTTGATGGTAAAATGATACACAAATTCTTTTTAGCCTTCGTTATGGTATTTTTACTTTCCCCACTTTATGGTCGCCACATCATGGAATTTTGAAATTGTTGATGGGGAAAAATAAAAATACCATAAAGAAGTCCAAAAGGAGAAAACAAAAGGAGAAAACAATGAAAAATCCTAACTAACCCAGGAATGTATCCACCCCCCCCCCCCACACCTAGAATGTGCAGTGCCCTCACTGAAATAATTGAAAATGTGAGAAGGAAGGATAAAACCTAGTGTGTTTTATTGGTATTATGTGTCGAGAAGGTGGATTTCCTCCACCGGATTCTTTGGAAAATCCTCATCGAAGTGTTTAAGTCGCTTCCCATTGACGGTAAGACTTTGTCCACTCTGCTCATGCAAAACCTGTATTGCACCAAAAGGGTAAACATTAGTAATAATATAAGGACTGAGCCATCAGGAACGAAGCTTACCTAGGTAGAGCTTAAGCCTGGAATTGTACATGAGGACCTTCTCACCAATATGGAACTTCCGCTGGTGAATCATGCTATCATGGATAGCCTTTTTCTTCTCTTTATAGATTCGGGAGTTGTCATATGCATCACGTCGAATTTCTTCCAACTCTTGAATCTGCAGCTTTCTTTCCTCACCTGCACTTGAAAGGTTCATATTACATTGTTTAACAGCCCAATATTCACGGTGTTCTACCTCCACTGGGAGGTGACAAGATTTTCCAAACACAATCATATATGGTGACATTCTGATCGGTGTTTTAAAAGTAGTACGGTACGCCCAAAGTGCATCATCCAAGCACAAACTCCAATCTTTCTTATTGGGTTGTACCGTTTTCTCCAAGATTCGCTTAACTTCCCGATTTTAAATTTATTCGTTTCCGTTAGTTTGGGTATGATTTGAAGTGGAGACTTTATGAACAACCCCATACTTACAAAGCAAGTTTTTCATGTTACGATTGCAAAAATGTGAACCCTGGTCACTGATGATGAATCTTGGTAGACCAAACCTACTGAAAATCTAGGACCTCACAAAATCAACAACCACTCGAGAGTCATCGGTCCTAGTGGCCTTTGCTTCCACCCATTTAGATACATAGTCAACAGAAAATAAGAAGTACACAAAGCCAAATGAATTTGGAAAAGGCCCCATGAAGTCAATGCCTCATGCATCGAAGATTTCACAGAATAACATGGGTTGTTGGGGCATTTCATTCCTCTTAGAGATATTCCCAGTGAATTGACATCGAGTACATGATTTACAAAACCTATGGGCATATATATACAATGTTGGCCAATATAATCCTGATTCAAGGACCTTTCGAGCTGTACTCTGAGAGCCTAAGTGGCCCCCACATTCCAAGGTGTGGCAGAAGGTCAAAATAGAGGTGAACTCATGGTCAGGGACACACATACGAACAACCTGGTCACTACAAATTCTCCACAAGTATGGGTCATCCCAAATGTACCATCGAGAATCATGTTTAAGTCTCTGGGATTGTGAAGTGCTAAAATCAGGGTGGACCCTAGATGTTTCTAGAAAAATCACAATGTCCGCATACCAGGGGGTAAGGTCCACAACATCACAAAGGTTCTCATGAGGGAAGAATTCTCCAATGGGTAGGGGTGAGTCAACATGATGGTCCAATGGTGGGGAAATCCTACTAATGTGGTCAGCTACAACATTATACACCCCTCTCTTATCTCTAATCTCAAGGTCAAACTCTTGGAGGAGGAGTATCCACCGAATGAGGCGGGGCTTGGCTTCAGGTTTCTTTAGGAGGAAACGAAGGGAAGCATGGTCAGAAAACACAATCACTTTTGACCCAAGAAGATATGAACGGAATTTTTCCAAGGAAAACACAATAGAAAGGAGTTCTTTTTCTGTGGTTGTGTAGTTTACCTGGGCAGGGTCAAGGGTACGCGAGGCATACGCAATGACATGAGGAGCTTTTTCAGCCCTTTGTGATAAAACTGCCCCAACTGCAAAGTTAGAGGCATCACACATAAGCTCGAAGGGGAGATCCCACCTAGGTGGTTGGATTATGGGAGGTGATGTGAGACTCTTTTTTAGTGAATTGAATGCATCCTCACAATTTTTATCAAACACAAACTTAGAATCCTTTTGTAATAACTGAGATAAGGGAAGTTTGATCTTACTAAAGTTTTTAATGAATCGGCGGTAAAAACTGGCATGACCCAAGAAAGACCGCACCTCACGAACACATTTTGGAAATGGAAGGGATGAAATTAATTCAATTTTAGATTTATCAACCTGAATTCCCTTATTTGAAATGATATTCCCAAGAACTATCCCCCGCTCAACCATGAAATGACATTTTTCATAATTTAAAACAAGATCTTTTTCAATGCAGCGGCGGAGGACAGAACCTAGGTTTTTCAAAAAATCATCAAAAGAAGAACCATAAACCTTGAAATCATCCATAAAGACTTCCATAAAACTCTCAAGGTACTCAGAAAAAATACTCAACATACATCGCTGAAAAGTACCAAGAGCATTACATAGACCGAATGGCATCCTTCTGTATGCAAATGTCCCAAATGGACGAGTAAATGTTGTCTTTTTTTGATCCTCAGGGGCTATATGGATTTGGAAATAACCCGAATATCCATCAAAGAAAAAATAATGGGACTTACCAGCCAATCGTTCTAACATTTGGTCAATGAAAGGTAAAGGAAAGTGGTCCTTCTGTGTGGATTGATTCAGTCGACAGCAGTCAATACAGACTCGCCAACTATTTTGCACACGTGTTGGAACCAATTCATTCCTTTCATTTGACACAACTGTTATTCCTGTTTTTTTAGGCACAATTTTCACTGGGCTAACCCATTTACTATCAGATATAGGATAAATGACCCCTGCAGCAAGTAATTTACTGACTTCCAATTTTACCACTTCAAGGAGAGTTGGATTTAGCCGGCATTGAGATTGTATTACGGGTTTAGCCTCATCGCCCAACAGTATATGGTGCATACAAATAGATGGTCTAATCCCGGGAATATCATCCAATGTCCATCCTATTGCCTTTTTACACTCTCTCAAAAGTTTGAGCAGTTTCAATTCCTGTTGTGGAGAGAGGTTATTGGCAATAATGACGGGCAATTGGTCAATACCCTCAAGATATGCATATTTTAAATTAGAAGGAAGTTGTTTAAGTTCAAACACCGATTGTTTCTGGATTGAGGGAGGGGATTTAGGGGGAGTGAGGTCTATGAAACTATATATCTGCTCATGTTTATTCTCAAAGGAAAGAGAATCTATTGAAATGAGATTTGCAGAATCATCGATAGTCATGGGTACCTCAGAATAAACACACTCATCAATTAAAGCACAAAATTTAAATTTTTCTGAACCCACACAACATTCAAAAGAAGAACCAAAACTCAAATCATCCTATGGTGAAGAAAAAAAAGAATTAGAGTTTGGTTTGAGAAGAGAATTGTGTGTGTGCATCGTTTGAGAGCACTTCCATCAAATAGACAGGAAGAGTGGAGTGCTCTTCAACGAGGTGTTTCATAGCCTCAAGGATGTTAAAACTTTCCTTTTCTCCTCCGAATTCCATGTACAGCATACCATTGTGAACGTTGATGATCGTCTTTGTTGTTTTTAGGAATGGCCTCCCAAGTATGAGAGGGGCATGTCCTAGGGTTCGTGTATCTTCCATCTCAAGAATGTAGAAATCAGCGGGGAAGATGAGATTCTTCACTCTAATAAGGATATCCTCAATCACTTCTTTTGGATGTGTTGTACTCCGATTGGAAAGTTTCACAACAATTCATGTTGGTTGAAGCTCTCCAACCTGTAGAGAAGTATACACGGAGTGAGGCATTACATTAATGGAAGCACCTAAATCTAGCATAGCATCAGAAAAGAAGGTCTCCCCTATGGTACAAGGTATGGTGAATGTGTCGGGATCCTTGCATTTGGTTGGCATTGCTGGTTGAATCAAGGTCGAGACATTCCTTCCCAGGTTGACTCTCTCATTCCCCTTCATCCTTCGTCGATGGGTGTAAATCTCTTTAAGAAATTTGGCATAACGGGGAATTTTCGTGACTGCATCCAATAATGGAATATTAACTTGAACTTTTTTAAATGTATCCATTATTTCATTTTCAATCTCATTATCAAAGTTTTTCTTAAATTTAGAGAGTCTTTGACTGAAAGGAAGAGGAATGGATTGTTCATTTGAATCATCAATGACTATTCGATTACCATTTTTGTCTTGTTTTTCTTTACATGAAGTTTTTTAGGGTTGGGAAAGAGAGTTTTCATGAGGGGGACATACCTGCTGTGCAGAATCAGTAGAAGGAGAAACTTCTTTACCACTAAGAAGTGTAACTGCACATACATTACCTTTGTCCTTTGGATTGGAAATGGGTTGGGATGGTAGTTGTCCAGAACCTTGCATCTTAAGCTCACCGATGGTGTTTTCCAATTTCCCCACTTGGGTTCGTAGGTCTTGAATAGCTGATTGTGTGGTCTGTTGGAACTGAAGGTTCTGGGTTTCCATTTGTTTCACCATGTCCTCAAGGCTTGGTTCAGATTTGGGAGGAGGAGGAGGATGATTGTTTTGAGAAGTTTAAGGATAAGAAGGTTTCATACCTTGGCCTTGTTGATACCAATTCTGCTTTGGGTAGCTTGATTTTCCTCCTTGTCGGTATTGGGGTTGTGCTTGCCACCCTGGATTTGGATTTGGCCTGAATTGTTCTTTCTTGAAGGGAGGCGCTTGTTGGAATGGACACCCTGGGAACACAGCTACACAGGACTCAGATGAATCTTGAAGTTGTGGGCACTGGTCAGAAAAATGAGTGTTATCAGAAAAAATCCCACAATGTAATGGAATAGAAGTAGAGAGTGAGTTACCTTGTGCTTGAGATAATTCCCTTAGAAGGGTATGAATATCATCAAGTTTAGTATCTACCTTTTGTTCTGGGGTTGAATGACTTACCTCATGAACTCCTCGGGTTGGTGCAATAGCTCATGTACCAAATTGTTGTGAATTTTGAGCCATGTTGGCTATTAAGTCACGAGCGGCAGAAGGAGTTTTTTCAACTAGGGCACCACCATCCGCAGCATCAATCATTCCATGATCCATGGGGATAAGTCCCTCATAGAATTATTGAATTAAAAGTTGTTCACTAATCTGGTGGTGGGGGCAGCTTGAGCAAAGTCTTTTGAATCTCTCCCAGTATTCATGAAGGGTCACTCCTTGTGATTTCCTAATTCCACATATTTCTTTCCTAATTGAAGCAGTTCAGGAGGCATGGAATAACTTCTATAGAAAAAGTCTTTTTAGGTCATTCCATCCCCCAATTGTGGAAGGCAAATAGTATATCCAATCTTTGGCTACACCATCAAGGGAGAAAGGGAAGGCCCTAAACTTAATAAGGTCCTCAGACACATTTTGGGGTTTCATGGTGGAGCACACTATGTGAAACTCCTTTAGATGTTTGTGAGGTCCCTCACCGGGAAGACCATGGAATTTTGGAAGAAGGTGGATGAGACCTAATCTAAGCTCAAAGTTGGCTGCTTCCTCAGGATATTGGATGTACACAGGTTGGTACTCCACATCAGGGGTAGTAAGTTCTTTTAAAGTTCGATTATTTGCAACTATGTTTTCTTGGGTTTGATTGGGTTCAATTTTGGGTTGGTTTAGAAACACTTGAGGTTTCACAAGGGGTTAATCAATGTTACTTGATTGACCTTATCTAAATGCATTGATTTTTGTGCGAAGTGACTTTTCAATTTCAGGGTCAAATTCAAGTAGTGTTTCTTTACCAGATCTTGTCATGCAACAATGATGTCTAGTTTGATTGATTGATTCTTTTGTTGTGTTTTTTTTTTTGAGATGGATAAAAAAACTTAATAAGGGTGAAAGAAGAATAGAATTTTATACTATAGAATTATATAGGGAGATGGAGAAGAAGAGAGAAAGAGAGAGAGAGAGAGAAAGAACACACCAAAAACAACAAAAAATAAAGACAAACCCAAAACAAAAACAATCAAATGGGGGTGGGTATTTAGAGGATTACTAATCAAGAAGTAAAATAACCTAATAAAATTAAATAAAGAAAAAAATGATCTTGACTCCCTGGCAATGGAGCCAAAATTTGATCGCATTGTCGAGCGCGTCAAATTAGTTGTTTAATTTTGACTAGAATTTCTGCAGTATAGCAGCAACCCTAGGTCGTCTCTCGACGGAGCCTTAGATAATTAATTTAAAAGGAGGGTTATGATTATGAGAGTAGAAGGTGAATTAGATTTTTTGAAACTTGGGAGTTTTATGATTAATGATGAAAATAGAAAATGAAAGCGATAAAACAAAGTAGAAAAGAACAAGATTGATTAAGCGTGATCAACCCGGGGAAGTCTCGTGATGCTCATCCTTCATCGCTTCAAGGGATGGGGTTATGATATTTTAATCCCTGGTTTGTAACACCTAGAACTAGAATTTTACTGAGTTTATACTAGGATACCTCCTAGGGTTCAGTCAAAAACACACAATGATTCATCGAACACCGCCGATGATTGGGTGAATTGTGTTTGACTTCATAACCAAAACTCACCAAGGCAATAAACGAAAAACTCGATGTGTTGTCCAGATTTGTATGTTATTTATTTGTGATACCATGACATAAATGTACATATCCTTGAAAGTGATTTTGTGAGTTCAATTGACCAATATAAACCACACAAACACCGCAATTGAAAGGGGGAAATAAAGTGGTGAACGGTGTGTGAAACATCACATGAATGGGTACCCCCAAACATGATCATATTAGTTGAGCATGACATACCAGTACATAACTCAATAAAATAAGAATATAGGATGATGAAAAACAACACAAAAATCTGGAATTTAAAAGATCATTCAAATATTACAAACATGAAGCTCGGGATGTACATCACGTTCCTCCCCGGGTGATCACAAGGGGTTTAGAAACCCATGGGAGGGGAGTTTCGACCTTCAGACAGTCTATTCTCACTTTGGAAAAAATATAAAAGTTGTAGCCCTACCGCTTGACTGTCTCCACCGAAATGTTGGCACTGTTTGGACAACTACAGCTCAAGATATTGATAAAATACAGAACACCGCATTTGACTTGGTCCAAATCTGGTGGTTTGGACAGATCAGTTCGGATGGGCCCCATACAAGCCGAAGCAGGATTGGGTTCCTTCATATGAAATGTATCCTTTTGAATTTTGGATAGGCCCACAAAATTTCAGCGTATTTGGATGCAAGGAATTTGTTTACTATTCAAACCAGTGGACAGATTTCCATGGATCCATGCAATTTTGGCCCATTTTTCTTCCACTTCATCAAAGGCCCTCCAAATCACCTCCACCTACATAAAAACAAGTAACATTGCCCATTGTAATATTGATTAACATTAATTGATTTATTCAAACATGAAGTGCAATTTATTATTGTATTTGGAATATTCATTACAAAACTAGTTTAAGCCTGCGGTGTAAGGGTGGAATAAAACAGTGAATCGTGGTACGATCAGTCCTCCCTGCTCGAGCCGGCCCGATCCGGCCGGCCCGCTGGGGCCGCGGACCGCCGCCCCGTGCGAGCCCCCTCGCACGCGTGCCGCGCAGGCGCTTCCTCCCCCGACCCGCCGACATGGCCGGTCTTCTTTTCCACGCAGATACCCGCGTCGCGGGGGTCTCTTCCCACCCGCGGGGTCGCACAGCGCAACCCCGGCCATCCCCTCTAGCCGGCGCCCGCGGCCGGCGCCCTCAGCTGGTCCGCCTGCGCCGTCCCACACCGGCGAGGTGACGCGCGGCTGGCAGGATGGTCGGCCGGCCTTTCGCCACGCCCACTGCCGTGCCACCGTCCCGGTGCTCGCCGGACCACCGTTCCACCGCCGCTGGTAACCGTCGGACCACCGTGCCGGCCAGAGAACCCCAAAAACCCGCGAATATTCGTCGGGCCGCTGCGGAGGCATCGGAGGTCAGATTTTGAATCCGAAACAAGCGTTGGAAAGCTCGGATAACGTACTACCTGATCATGGGAATCGATCAAAAATTGGATAAAATTTTGATGCTATAAATTAAGCTCAAAGATTTTGGGAACTAAAAAGAAACAAAACAAAAAAATGACTCCTACCTCTTGGGACTAAGCCCGTCGCTTCGCCATCAACCCGCCGGGGTGGTCGCGCCTCACCGGACCGCTTCATCGGAGCCGCCTTTCCAGAGTTTGAGGGGTAGAGGGGAGAGGCTTTCCAGGGGAGGTGGAAATGAGGGAAAAGAGAGGAGGTTTTAGGTTAATTAAATAAATTAATTAACTTAAACACCCTCCCGCGGCCCCGTACCCGAACTCCCGACGGGGTCAGGATTTAGCATCCCCTAGTCTAAGAACTACGCTCTAAGAGCAATAGCTATCTTGGAATTTTATTCTGAGACCCCGTTCAAAAGTTATTAAACTTAGCGCCCGAGGCCGCCAAATTACGAAAATTCCCTTGGGGTCATTTTTCACAGACAGCCCGTGCCCACGAAACTTATACCCCTCCTAGGGTAAAATGAATGCTCCGAACTCAACGGTGCCCTCGTTTTTCCAATCCGAGTCACCGTTTAAGAGAAACTCAGGTTTAAACACTAAAAAAATTAATTAATTAATTAATTAATCCGTTTAACGTTCCAGAAGTGGGCGAGGGGTCCAAACGTCCCGTGCCGACAAGTTTTAGGTCGTTCCTAGGGTAAACACCCCATTATGGAACCATCTGTAAACTCATATCTCTGATATGGATCACCGTTTAGGAGTTATCCCATTTATTTGGCGTTTCCAGTGTGAACGCACTGAAAATTTAATTCCGGCCACTCCGGGGCTCGGAATCGCACGTCGTCTGAAGGTGCTGCTCTGGAATATCATAAAGAATATTCCAAAGTCTTTCACAGCAAAAATCGGGTTATAATATCATTCCCTCCTTCAATATTTTCTTCCCCGAAAAGAAAACTAGGGAGAAAAATAGGGTACTAAGCCCACACCTGGCTTTCCCATACCCAGAAGAACCCACGCACAGCTCTGCGTCACCGCACACAGACCAAAGGATTGATCCATTCATTCGAGGTCGGCCCTTGCCGATGTCGTGCACCCCCTCCAGACTTTGGGGTTACGGTAAGGCGGTAGGGTACCTCGCCATACCTTTGCACGGTCTCAAATGGCCCGAAGGCCCTCGGGGGTAGTTCACGTCCCCGAACCAACCTCTACGTCGCATGTCACGACTGGAATCACCGCCCGCACCTGGAACAAGGCCCGCTGATTCCCTCCTTCAGAATATCCATATGGTGAAACACCCAAGGATATCTGGTCATGCAAGGTTCCACAGTCGATGTCCCACAACCAAGGCTCTCTTACATGCTCAAAAGGCGAAGGAGTCGACACCATCGACTAGATAAAAAGGTCTCACACCTTTTTCCTTACCAACACAGGGTTACACCCGACGCCCTGCGTCACCCTGGTAACACCTCATGCAAGGAGAAGGGAGGAAATCATTCCACACACAGAGCCTAACAATTCTACTACAAAAAGTAGAAGAGTCACAAGGGGTACCTCTCATCATCCCATGCTCTGCAGGATCGTAGACATCCAAAGCTCGTGGCTGTCCGTGGTCCCAACCGTCAGCTCCCAGAGCCTGACGTGGACCACCTAGTGGTAATGGGGAGATCTCGTAAAGTCGTCCCCCACTACCAGCTCCTCCCGATCCTCTACTAGCACCACCTCTCTGGGTACTACTTCTATCACGGCACTGCCTCTGTTGTGGTGGTGCGCCTGCTGCCTGCCCGAAGCTCTCAGCAACTCGGGTTGGGCAGTCTCGTGACAAGTGATCTCGCCCATCACAAGAATAACATCGGCGCTCTCTGGGCTGCCCTTGTTCCCTCTGGCGCCACTGTGGTGTATGACCACGGCCCGAGATCCACTCTCAGAAGGGAATCCTCGGCTAAGGCCCTGCGCCTTTTCGCCACAGTGGCATACGACCACATCTCTGAAACTGGCATTGGAAAGGCCACCTGCATCGAGGTCCTGTCCTCTGGTGCCTGCTAGCTACGGCAGATGTCCCTGCTCCGTCACGCCCACTGCCACTACCAACCGCAAAACATGACAGTAAGCTCTATGTCACCAACGCATGCTCTAGCACCCCGTCATATGTGGAAATGACCAAGGGTACTATGACAGCATGAATCTCTCGGTGGAGACCCTGCTCAAACTTCCATGCTCAGATGTTGTCATTATGGACCAAGTCCGGGTAAAATCGTGCACGGTCTGCAAAACTAGCCGCGTACTCGGCCACCATCATCCCTCCCTATTGAAACTACAGGAGCTCCTAAATCCGAATGGAGCGCAATCAGGAGGGGAAAAACTCCTCATAAAACAACAACCGAAAGTCACCCCACGAAAGCAACGACTCGTCAAGAAACCGAGTCACCAGACTCCACCAACGCCAAGATGATCTACGAAAAAGGTTGGCTGCCAAAGACACTCTCTGATCTGTTGGCATCTTCACAAGCCTGAAAAGTCAAACCACTGTCTCTAGCCAAAACTCTGCTTCCTGAGGGTCTGGCTCACCACTGAACCTCAGCGGTCTCTGCAGCTAGAACTCATGGAGCGCGCTCAACCTGCGCTCAAGATCAGCCTGCTCTTCTGAAACTGTCTGCTGCTCAATAGGTGGGGGTGCTACTACCGGGCCACCCGGAGAAAGGGGCTCGCATGATGGGTCCTGGACTGTGGCCCTATATCTCACAGGGTCGTCATCATGAACTAAAGCTGGTATCCTGGCCGGCTGTCTTTGCGGAGACATCCTGAATATTATCAAGGAGTTCCACAGTCAGATGAGCATATGTGTATATACCAATAACAACAACAATGGGGAGCTGACTCAAGAAGGATAGTCAAAGACTCAATCCTATGTGATGCACACACAAAAATTTCCCTAAAACAAGTGTCTCAGCATGCTGAGTCGACAAGCGGGTTATCAAGGTCCAGGTGAAGGGATACATCTGCCATCACACCATCACTGGACTCCCTGGCCTGAGAGCCGCTCTCGAGACACGTTGACATTGTTTCCCTAAACCCCAACCAATTCCTTTTTAGGGACGTCCGTACAACACCCTAAGGAACGAACCACCTCTGATACCACTTTGTCATGACCCGACCCTACCCGGGCTCGAGCCGCAACTACCCTAAGCCTGCCTCCATAGGCCAGGGGATGGCGACCAGTGTCGAAGGCACAATAACTCGGGGAGGCCTTTGCCTAAGTACCTGTACACACACACGTAGCACACTCAATGAAAAAGTGCAGAGTAAAAGAAAAGACAAGAAAAGAAAAGGGAAACTACTATATAAATACCACAAATGTTCATCGACCTCTAAACAGTACAAGTAAAGTGCTGAAAAGGAAACAGGGGAAAAACATGCGCCCAACTAGAAAAGTACCACAACCCGGCAACAGGTAAATAAAAAAAACAACCTAAAGGGTCCCCCAACTGGAACCCGACTACGACCACCACATGCGGTCCAAGCTCCCGAAATCCTGTGCTCCACTAAAGTCACGACCAACTTGTCCGTCGTCTGCAAGGGTACACCAAGTGCGGGAAAAGCCCAAGCAGGGGTGAGTATAAAAATACTCAGTAGGATACCCCGAAGGCTCTAGGGAGAAACAAAGGAGGTACCGAAGGGTGAGAAGTAGAGCGAACAGGAAAATTAAAGGAGTACAACAGAGAGTGTCGTAAAGAGTCCATCTCAACCCAACAAGAGGAAAGAAGGTAGACTCGTCCAGGCACAAGGAGCTGGAAACAGTGAGAAGATGAACTTCTCATCGAGTCTTCGATGCCTATAGTAGGAGAGTAGACTCGTCCAACAATGAGAAGCTAGACACGGAAAGCATGTGGCATACCCCGCGCGTCTTCGCCTCTCCTGGAAGGAGAGTAACCAAACCCAAGAAGTGGGTATCAGAAACAAGGTATATACATATCCTTATGTTCAATCAAGAAGCCCGAACAACGTCGTAAGGGGATCTCCGCCCCGTAGCTCAACCCAAGAAAAATGAGTCGCCAACAGTCCCAGAGGAAACACCATTGATGCCCAGCATCCCGTACGTCTGCCCTGAACCGCAAGACAAGGGGCTCAATCACCTTACCTCGACACTATCCGCTTTGGGCGGCATTGACTCTCCCGCACGGTTTTAGATCGCGTCACAAGGATGCGTCTCGGTGGGGGAAAAGATCCTCGTACTTGAGAGTTCTGGGGGAATGTCAACCACAACTCGTCACTTCCCCACAGTCGAGTGGTACTGTCAAAGTCAAAGTCGTTCCATAATTGACCCGTACAACCAAGGGTCCCACTCTGGTGGTCACGAAGGAAATCCACATAATAGCCTAGTAGAAAGAGCTGAGTCTGGAATGCCAACAGGGGTCCCACTACCCAGCCCGGCTGGAGGGTAATTCATAACCAGATATTGGGTGACCCACTGCCCAGCCCTACTGGAGGGTAAACCCTAATACATCATCAGGAGACCCACTACCTAGCCCCGCTGGAGCGTAAACCATAATAAGATATTGGGTGACCCACTGCCCAGCTCTGCTGGAGGGTAAACCATAATACATCATTCGGCGACCCACTGCCCAGCCCCGCTGGAGGGTAGACATGAAATAAGTCGACAGGCGACCCACTGCCCAGCCTTGTTGGAGGGTAGACCTGGGACTAGACGACGGGAGACCCACTTCCCAGCCCTTCTAAAGGGTAGACCCTAAGAGGTCATCAGGTGAACCACTGCCCAGTCTCTGCTGGAGGGTAGACCCTAAGTGCGTCAGGTGACCCACTGCCCAGTCTTTGCTGGAGGGTAGACCCTAAGAGTGTCGGGTTACCCACTTCCCAGTCTCTACTGGAGGGTAAACCCTAGAAGTCAATGAGAAACCCACTGCCCAACCCTGCTGGAGGGTAAACCCGAAGAAGTCAATGAGTAACCCACTGCCCAGCCCCACTGGAGGGTAAAACTCAGAACTGCTCTGGTCATCTCTACTGGAGGGTACAACACTAGCCAACCGAACACGGAGTGGGTATCGCGCAACCACCCAACTCCGGAACAACTCTCCCAAAAGAGGTTCAGCACCTGTTCCATCATGGGGTGCCACTAGCACCACTACTGGCCAATCCATCGAGAACGAAACCAGGGGGTGACCACTCAACCCTACTGGTCAGCAAACGAGCACAGATCCAGGGGAAAAACTCCACCCTGCTGGTCAAACAAACACACAGAGGGACCCTTTAAATTGCGAGAGGTCAAAGTACGCAATGAAAAACACGACACGCACATGGCGCCCACACGACGTGTGGCCCCACGTCAACCCCAACTGAGCGCAAAAATGTTCTCAGGTAGTAACCACACGTACCTCCAAGCTCTCCCGTATACTCCCAAAGTATACCTCGTTCTAGCCCAAAGGCTATCGTGCACATGGCACCCAGCGTCAATGCGAAGGCGTGACGTAACAACTCCACCTCAAAGGCCCAGGAACGGCCAACCACATCTTGTGAATCATTTATATCACTTTTCCAAGAGTGTGCGACCACACGCCAAGGGTCCGCTACAAACAAGGTAGGACGAACCACCACTGGAGCACCTTCCATGCTTCCACATTTAATAAGATCACGTAAGAGGCTTCGCTCGCCTGAACAGATCACACCATTGTAATCCGCACCGAAAAACACACAAGATCGACTACTTACTCGCCTCAAACGGATATCCAACGGAAAAGTCACCAATATCGCCTCATGCCCGAACGGCGTCCCGTGATACCGAGTCTCAACCCCGAAAACAGTCGGGCGCATTTCACCATTGTGATCCCCTAGGGAAAACACGTTAAAAGCACTACTCACTTGAGTGCAATGGATATCCGGAGAAAAAGATGCATTCTGGCACACCACACACGAGCAGTGCCACATGGGACCCGCATCCCGGTCCCGAAACTCAATGAATGGATCGCACTGTTGCGATCCTCTCGAAAAATCACACAAGATGGACTACTCACTTGTCCAAAATAGTCGCCCGGTGATAAAGATAGAAAATCACCGTCGACGCACAAACGGCCCTCGTGGGACCCACACCATCGTGCCGAATTAGGGCGGGCAGATTGCACCATCACAATCCCCTCGAAAAAACATCCAGAATCGACTGCTCGCACGCCCCGAACGGACGCCCGGTGAGAAAGGCGTGAAACGCTGCACGCAGCTCGAAAGACAGGTCGTGGGGCCCACACCTCAAATCCAGTCTCATCACCTGTAACTTCCCTGGAAACCTCCGCCTCAGTGCCAGGGTCGCAATGCTGTTGACGGCGCTCAAAAAGGACGTCGAACGCATCTGCGCCGTCCAAAACAAGAATCTCGGGAAAAACGCTCGTCCACTTAAAGACGCGTCCCACCTCTAACGCCCCTCGTTTCTGGAACTAAAAATTCCCAAAATCATCTCAAAAAGTCCACCTCGACGTCAGGTCTGCGTCGCCGCAGACGACGCTCAAAACGGACGCCCGTAGCCCGAAATACGAGCGTCCAAATATTTTTTTTTAAAAAACGGGGGGTGGTGGGGAACACCCCCCTAGGCCGGACCAGCCCGGTCCGGCCGGTCCTCCCCGCTCGAGCCAGCCCGCTTCGGCCGGACCGATGGGGCCACGGACCGCTGCCCCGTGCGAGCCCCCTCACCCGCTCTCCGCGCGGGCGCTTCCTCCCCCGACCGGCCGACATGGCCGGTCTTCTTTTCCACGCGGAGACCTGCGTCGCGCGGGTCTCTGCCCAGCCGCGGGGTCTGACAGCACGACCCCGGTCATCCCCTCTCACCGGCGCCCTCAGCCGGTCCGTTTGCGCCGTCCCGCACCGGCGAGGTGCCGCCCGGCCGGCCGGATGGCCGGACGGCCTTCCTCCGCGCCCACTGTCGTGCCACCGTCCCAGTGCTCGCCGGACCACCGTGCCACCGCCGCTGGTAACCGTCGGACCACCATGTCGGCCAGAGAACCCCAAAAACCCGTGAATCTTTGTCGGGCCGCTGCGGAGGCCTCAGAGGTCGGATTTCAAATCCGAAACAAGTGTTGGAAATCTCAGATAATGTACTACGTGATCATGGGCATCGATCGACGATCAGATAACAGTTTGATGCTATAAATTAAGCTCAAATATTTTGGAAACTAAAACGAAACAAAACAATAAAAAAACGACTCCTACCTCTTGGGACTAAGCACGTCGCTTCGCCGTCAACCCGCCGGGGTGGCCGCACCTCACCGGACCGCTTCACCAGAGTCGCCTCGCCGGAAATGGAGGAGGAGAGGGGAGAGGCTTGCCAGGGGAGGGGGAAATGAGGGAAAAGAGAGGGGGGTTTAGGTTAATTAAATAAATTAATTAACTTAAACACCCTCCCGCGGCCCCGTACCCGAACTTCCGACGGTGTCGGGATTTAGCCTCCCCTAGGCTAAGAACTATGCACTGAGTGCAATGGTGGTCTTGTAATTTTATTCCGAGACTCCGTTCAAAAGTTATTAAACTTAGCGCCCGAGGCCGCCAAATTACGAAAACGCCCCTGGGGCCATTTTTCACAAACGGCCCACACCCGCAAAACTGATACCCCTCCTAGGGTAAACGGCACGCTACAAACTCAACGGTGCCCTCAGTTTTCCAATCAGATCCACCATTTAAGAGATACTTAAGTTTCAACACTAAACGAATTAATTAATTAATTAATTAATCCGTTTAACATTCCAGAAGCGGGCGAGGGGTCCAAACGTCCCACGCCGACAATTTTTATGTCGTTCCTAGTGTAAAAACCTCATTCCGGGCTCATCTGTCAACTCAGATCTCTGATCCGGCTCACCCTTTAGGAGTTATCCCATTTATTTGGCGTTTCTAGTGTGAACGCACTAAAAATTTTATTCCGGCCACTCCGGGGCTCGGAATCGCACGTCGTCTGAAGGTGCTGCTCTGGAATATCATCAAGAATATTGCGAAGTCTTTCACAGCAAAAATCGGGTTCTTACAATATAAGACACATAGTCTCTATAAGTCATGTTGTTTCATGGTCACAACTAGCCACAGGATTCCACTCATAGTATGCTCATTCTGGGAGAACCTACTACTCAAGCCATTAGTCCTCATGTGAAATTCCAAAAAAACTCACCTAGAGTATATCAAAAGTACCACCTTGTTGAAAGGGTCCCAATGCCACAAATGGATCAGTAAATGGACACACGGTTTAAAATTGATGGCTGATTTCATAAAAAGGTCAGACCTAGGTCTGGTCTGGGTTCGATTTGACATGTCAGACCCAGCCTAACCCACTATCCATCCCGACCCATCTGGATCTAGTCTAGCCAGAATAGCTCCAGCCCGCTGGGCCACTGGGAGCAGCCCGACTCTCCTGGTATGGCCCACTGTATGCCTACTGGCTTCGCTCGCTGCATGTGGTCTGCCCTAACTGCATGCTCTGCCTGGTTTCATGGTAAATCTTTTCCCACATGGTCATTCAGTTGCCTCTATGTGAGCCTCCCATTCCCCACCTACCCATAGCCTCACCGCCATAGCGGTCTCTAACATGGGCCAGCTGGGATGCATTCTTCCTCCACTATCGGTCGCCCCACCGATGGAACTCCATTAGCCTCGCGCTACTAGATAGTTCTGTCATTACCGCCAGCCACCCAACGGCCTTCTGCTACACCCACATGCAGCCATCACCACTCCAGTCTCAACCTCTGCCATCACCGCTCTAGCCTCCTCTGTCATGCCTCGTTGAACCTGCATCAGTGGTCCCTTCCTCGGACCACTGGGTCTCCTCCAATGCCTAAAATTCTGTATAATCAAAGATCTGGGTTCCTCATAAACTGATCTACCCTATTGTGAACTTTTTTGTTGATTTTCCTCAAATTTGTGGGTCTAATCATTCTTGAAACGAATTGACAACATCGAGCTGGGAACCACAAGGTTCCAATGTTGAAGATCACAAAGAACAAAGGGAGAGATGTACAAAAAAGGTTTAACATTATTGGCTAAGTGTTCTTCGACAATGATCAAGATTTAAGGTATTTGGGTTAGAAAACGAATTAAATCTAATCTCACTAACCAACAATACATCTCTCCCACAACATACGATCGATTCGTGAGATGATCTATTCAATTAGTCTGTGTTAGTGGTAGAAATAAAGAATGGGGAAAATCACAAAGAAACAACCTCCCTACCTTGTTGGGTTCAAATTACAATGAAGAATGAAGTTTCTCCATGATCATTGGAAGGATACTTTTATTTTTTTCATGCGTTGATCGTTGATCCATAATCAGGTCATCATTATCCCAGGGGAAATCCTCCATGCTCTCCCTAGTGATTCCCCGATGTTCGCAGGGTTATGAAGCTAACCCTAGGATTTATATATAAGTATTTTTTCAAATTAAATCATCACCATGTCAATAAAATAATTTATCTTTAAATTATTTAATGATGATGACGTCCTTTTCGGGTTTTTCCACAGAAGACCCACACCGACTAAAGTTAAGTCGTGCCTCAAGAAAAACCATATTATGAGCTCAACGGTGGTCTTTGATTTCTAATCTGAGTCTCCATTATTGAGTTATTAGGATTTAAAAATACAATAATTTTTATTTAATTATTTTATTTATACTTACATCCAAAAACTATCTTTCATAGTCTAATTGCACCACGAGATGTTAGGCCTCGCCTAAGGTAAACATGCTACTCTAAACACAATGGTGCCAGCAAATTTTTGATCCAGTAAATCATTTAATATTTATTCCACTTTTTTAATAAAACCATGAGATCATGCTACTAAAAACATATCATTTATCAATGAATTGTTCCAAGAACATCGGGCCTTAGAATCAGACATCATCTTAGAGCCTGGTCTCAAAATTTTCCCAAATAATTTCTAAAAAAAATTGGGAAAATATGATAAATTATAGACTTCCCCAAGAAAGGTGATTTTGGTTTATCTAGAATAGTGGGGTTAACTACCCATCAAACCATACATGCTCTTGAGTTAGATTTTTGTTTTTTATTATTTTAATCATTTATCTACAAGAGTTTCATATAAAATATTCATGAGATAAATATGGATATTTATTGAATACTATAATAAAATTTCTAAGAGACTCTATTTTTTTATTGTAATACTTTCAAATATATCAAGGAATATTTCTAGATCCAGGAGCTAAGACAGAGTGTGATTTTGAGGGCCGATGACCCCAGAATTAATTTTGTAAAAATATTAGATATATTTTATATCAAAAACACATAGTTTTATAGAAATAATGGAATATATCAATAATGGAGTATTGGATCAAAAATATGAGACCATATTTAAATATGGAGTGAGGTGTTTACCCTAAGTTTGATTTAAGTAGGTTGGCGCGAGACTTTCGGATGAGGCCACAATTGGAGGGTGAGTTCAAATTAAAATAAATTATTTATTTATTAATTTTTATGTAAATGAACTAAATATAATACTTTATAAATATGTCATTTTTACATTTCACTAGGGTTAACCGCATAAACTTGGGAGGTTTCTGAGAGGATCTCTAATGACCTTCGTTGGAGAATCGAGATCGGACAATTCTCAATGATCGAATCAAGGTGAATCAACAGACAATGAACACAAGAAATCTTCCCCATCACTAGATAATGTTTTCTTCACTAATGATTGACCTATAATCAATTTAGGTTATGATATTTTTTGGATTTCCTCCCTTTTGAATTAATCAATCATGAATTAAATTACCTTATTTTATTTCTATCATTTTCCAACTTTCACATGAGCCCTTCTATAATTTGAATTGTTCAAATAATTTTATTCTCATTATACCATGTTTGTCACCCTGAATACCCATGGTCCATACTCTTTGTCCAAGAACACTTGGATAATGATTATTGAATCATTGTTCTTGTGCCTTTTTCCCACTTGTTCTACATATTCTTCTCTATTAGACTATGGGGACATGGTTCGATATTTTCAGGTGGGTATGAGCATGATAGAGCCCCAAGATTCATGATGGATGTGTTTTTAATGATGGGATTATATTCATGAAAACATATCAGGATGTATTATGGGGTATCATTGATGGATTAGTGGATCTAGGATATGAGGTTGTGATGTCGACATCACGGGGGGTGTGCGGGATGCTCTAAGGTATTCTTATAGGTGGCCAGATTATGATTTTAAGCCACTATAGGGTCTAAATTGACTGAAGATGTTGATTTAAATTGATTTTGGGTGGTTAAATGGTGGATTTTGTGGCTGTATTGTTAGATATGGAAGCCTCCTGAAAGGTCTGATGTTCTAAAAAAATCCTAATTACTTTGTATTTACTAGGATGAACACATATCATGTAGTACCCTGGTTGTAACATCTAGAGTTTCAGGAAAAAAGTTAAGGATCGCACACCATGTGGCTGGTCCAGACACCATGTGACCCTCCCCAATAATCTAGGCCATGTGCCGACTACATCCTCCTAGGACCCCATGTAGGAGGACATGTCGTGTACTCTGGGAGTACACAAACATGACCATGTAAATAGGCATGATCCAGTACTTGGGAACAACCTAGTACATATTCAAGCACATGAACATGGATTGATGGACATGGGAATGGATAAAAGTACCTAGCTCAGCCTCAGGAAGCTGAGAAATTCTGTATAGTATCCTTACACATCGTCTAGTACTTCATGGAAAGAAATACATGTGGTAGTTAGGACATGGCTTGAAGGTCAAGTAAGATTACATGCTATGTGACCCCCCCCCCCCCACACACACCATGTACAACTTAATGAAACTTATACCACCTATATCTCCTTCATTTTGTATCTTATTTTGGTTCTTGATTATCATATCTTGAGTTATTTCTATTTAAATTTAAATGGTGGACTTTATAGCATATTTTGAGATACAGTTCATTATATTCCAAATGTGATTCTTCTTTAGGTGGTGCTCAATGATGGAAGTGATCATGTATGATCATCAGAGAGAGATCGAGGTTGGAAATCCCTTATCATACTAGGGTGTGGGTTCCATATATAAATCAACCTATTGAGTGGTATCTCTATGACACACTAGGGTGTGGGTCCTCTATCTAACAACTGATTTATACCTCATAACAGAATAGAGTGTGGGTTCTTTATCGACTGATTGGTACCCCTTTGAAGGACTAGTGTGTGGGTCCTCTATCTATTTAGTGTAACCCCCCCCCCCATAGGGTAGGGCATGGGTCCTCAATCTACTGAGTGGTACCCCTTGATAGGCTAGAGAATGGGTCTTTTATCTACTGAGTGGTACAGCCTAATCGACTAGGGTGTAGGTCCTTTACCTACTGAGTGGTACCCCCTAATGGACTAGGGTGTGGGTCCTCTACCTACTGAATTATACCCCCGAATGCATTGGGATAGGGTCCTATATTTTTATATTGTTCCCTTTTAACATTGTGTAATAATGGTGAGGTTTGGGTCCTCTATGTGGTTACTTCTTCATAAAAACACATGAAATATTAGGCTTCAATGACATACCTTTGGATCTATTGGAAGAATCATCATCCTGGACTAGGTTGTGAGATGGAAATCCCCTTTCTCTCTCATTTGGGATTCTTTTATGAGTTTATGTATCTTTTTTGTTGCATTTCATTTCCATATTTCTTAGGTTAAGATAACTACTACTGTCATGTCGTCTGTTCCTACCCTCAAATTTTTGGGTCATCCTACTGGGTATGTATACACTCACCCTTGCATGGTATTTTTCTACATGTTTCATGTATTATGCAAAATACGAACAGGACAGTGGTGTTTTTAGAGGATCATAGAGATATTATAGTTTATTTTACTACATACAATGTTTGGGGATTGGAGATTTAGATCTATGCTCTCTCAAGATTTATTTTTCAATTGTTTTTCGGTTGGGAAATTTTTTTTATTTGGGAAAATATTTTTCTTTTCCACTTTGGTTTAATCTCAGACACAATTTTGTATTCCCTAGAGATTATTACATGAATGATTTTACTCTATATGTTACTATCTTTTATTTTAATTCCTCTATACTTCTTCCAAAATATGGTTGGGTGTGTGGATACAGGTACTTTTGGAAAAGGAATACCATTTTAGTTGTGCATTTAGAAACTTTTTTCCATACCTTGACCTATGGAGGTGGGCTTGGAGTAGTTTTATCTCAGCCTTCGACCAGCCAGGTGGGGCCCAGTGGGTCAGGTCATGACAAACTAAAATATGGATTCATAATAAAAAACATTTTTTATATAAAAATTTATACATTAACATGATTATAACTTGTTAATTTGGTTAAATAAAGTTAAATGAATTAATTAAATCAAATAGAAGCATGTATACATATTGTTAATTTATTAGATGAATTTTACATGAGTTCTATATATAATTATATTTTTAGATAAAATTAAAACTCTTCAAAGTACTAATGTACAAATTCCATTCAATATAAACTACCTCCAAGACCAAGATTTTTTGGTATAAGTGAACCTAATAGGATTAAGTATCCATGTAAAAGCATGTATAAGGTGAGAAAAATATAAATGAACCTAAAAAGATTTATTTTCTATACTAAATATTAAATTTGTTTTACACTTGGTTGGTGAACTCTGAAGGTTAGTAAACCATATGAATAAATATGAGATAATTAATATTATGGGTTACAAAACTTTATTTCCTAATCAAGTATCGATGATTTATATTTGATATAATTACATGATGGTTTACAAAAAAATATATTTTTTACATTAAAAATAAATTGTACTTAAATTAAAATAAAAAACTATTCTGTTTCCATTAATTGATATAATTTAAATATGGATTTATTGTTTTAATGGTAGTATATTGAATAAAAGTCCTTAATGGTTATTTTTAAAGAATAAATGGTATAAATGGTATAAATTTTCAAAATTGGTATTAGAATTTGAAAATTATTATTAAAATAGAAGATATGTTTTATATTTTATGAAAATAACTTTATGAGGGAACCATATATGAATTTAGTCGATAAGAATAATATTCTTATAATAATCATATGTAATATTATCTTGATGTATCTAACCTCATGATTCTGTCCATGGATCATAAGTTTCAAAAGAAAAAATAAAATATATATTCTTGTGCAATTATAAACAACATAAAAGTAACTATTAGGTATTAGTAAGGAATGAGAGAGATATAATGTTTTAAGGGACTTATTTAATAAAATATGTTTTAGGGTGCTTTTTTATACTCTTATAATAAACATTATTGGTTAAAATATTGATTTGTAAAGTTTGGTTTCACCAAACATGTTGGATATTATTACATAATTCATCTTGAAATCATCATCGAATAGGTTTCATCAATTAATTATAAACTGTAACATGAATAAGTATAAAAAATATATACTCAATCTCTTTATTATGTTAGGGTAGATCATTGGGATATAGGTGGTCTAAGATCGAGTACCATTATTATGGTACAATGTAATAATCATGAAATTTATATGTATAATAACAAGAAGAAAGGTCATGAAGAGACTATGAATACTTATTTGAATCCAAAAGTATGAGTTACTAAAGAGGGGAAATTTTTAAATTATAGGAATATTGTACATTATAAATGTAACATTCACGAATATCTGAAAGAGAATTGAAACCTTCATAGATATCCCATAATAGGAATTTATTCTATAAAAGAAATTATTTTAAATAAAAGGGTATATGATACAAATTATACATTATAGAATTGTTTTACATATGTAAAAGAGTTCATAAATGAGAATAATTTCTTTAGAGAGATGGAGTTTTATCTTTGAGAAATATAACAAGTTTTTCAACTTTAAAAAAATATAAATTTTACCATTAAAGGTGGATATGTTTGATGAAATGATGTTATTTTAAATTTTTATTTTATTTATATTATTCATCAATTTAAAGACATTTGATGTAACAAAAAAATTTACCTAAAATAAAAATTTATTTGAATCGCATATGTAATATTACTATAATCAATTATATTATATGGTATAAAAAGTAATGATATGGATGAATGTATTAACAATTATTTGTGATATCAAAATAAAATACTTCATCAGAATATTTTAGTGTGAAATGTTTCATTTTTAAATCCAATTTTTATATTTTTTCTCTAATTAAAAATTATATAGGATTTAATGAAATTATAGAAGATATGATTTTGAATTTTTAGGTTAAAAATCCTATAGAGGAATATAATAGTTGTTTTTATTTGGTGTAGAACCTATTTTTGACTTGGAATAAGATATATTTTTTCAAAAATATACATTTAAAGAGACCAGTAGGAATTTATTTTGATATAAGAGAAGATAAAATTTTAACAAAGAATAATTCAAAAATGTTGATTTTGAATATACTTTTTTAATCTAAAGTAAAATTCACTAAGAAAATATCCTTTTTAGTTGGGATTAATTTTAGATATTTAATGGTAATGTAAATAGTTTAATATCACATTTATATTTTTTTTATCACCAATGATCTTAAATAAGGTTTGTATTTAATAAGACACTTGTAAAAAAATTATGTGTTAGCCATTTCAAATAAAAAAAGTTTATGAAATAATCATATTAAATATTATGAAGTATCTTTATTTAAATAGAATTTTTAAGTGTTAAATATATGGATTTAGAATCATAATATCACAATTATATAGATATATTTAATTAAAGTATTTTTTTTTAATAATTTAGTTGAAGGGGTTATTTATTTAGATGGTTTTATAGTGATGTAATAGATGGATGCATAATTATTATTATTTCCATCACATATGCACATAAGATTTCATAATCATATAATACCCTAAGTCTTCTATACTAAGAGAATAGAGGGAGTTTATTTTCAGAAAACATGGAATAGTTCATGCAGAGTGTGTACATGGAAAAACCACTTATTAACTATAGATCATGAAAAATGGTTTTTTAATTAAATATAAAATAATGGATGAAGGTGTTTAGGAAAAGATAGTTTTCAGGGATTAAGAATCCCCCAAATAACTTATTTTCTTAGTATATTTAAAAAAATTGATTTTTTGAATAAATTAAAAATTATATATATAAATAATGGTTCATAGGTATTAATTATACACTATTAAAAATCGATGGTCAACCAAGTTAATTTTTATAGGATGGCCTAGGTAGCAGTGGTTTGAATTATTTAATGTGGAATTTAATCAAGGGAAAAACTTTGTTAATCTCCGGATTAACTCCATTTCATAGTATCTCTCAACTAAAAGATAATAAATAACTCCTTAGACAATTATTTTTAGGAAAATATGATCACAACTAATATTTTAACTCAATATGGAAGATTCGTTTTAATAATGAAAATCATTTACTCTTAATCCTTAACAAACTATTTCATTAGGTTCCATCCAAGCCTAAATACCAAATGGATTATTTGACCATTGGAATAAATAATAAGTAAAATAAACATGATAAATTTTAAAACAAATCCACATTTATTATAGTATTGATCCCTCATTAGAGATCCACCATCAAAAATTATTCTTTCTTTGTCCTAGTTTGAATTTATTTTGTTCAATGGATCACACTTCCTTTAAATTCCTCATATTCATTATGAATAAACATGTGTTTTGAAATATTTTTAGTATGTATTCATTATAAATTTGAATATCCCCATGAAAAATCTCATTAAATTGGTCATATTCTTCTCTATTTTCCTCTTTTGTCAAATAGTATCTAAAAAATGGAATGGATCAGTGAAAAGTAAGATTTCCTTCTTACGTCTCTCAATAAATTCATGAAAAAAATATCATATTGTATGTTCATGTTTTAAAATAACTCTAAGAACCAATAAATAGTTAAGTTGTCATTTTATTTGATCATTAATAGATCTATAGGCAACTTATGATAGAATCAATCAAAAAACTAAAAACAAAATTTAAATAAATAATTTTAATCAAACTAAACTAAATAATATATTAATAGCACTACAAAAAAACATCAAATTTACCCACACTTATTAATTTTATACTCATGGGAAAAAAATAAAAAAACATGGATACACGCTTATTCAAATAAAATAAACAAAATTATAAGATCAAAATTTGTTCGATCCTTTTCCCTAAAAATAGCATGCTTTTTTTGAAATTATATTTTTAGAAATAATTTCTCATCCATGATCATTCATTTCAATAAAACCATTTATACCCATAAAAATCGTGGAATTACATTCAAATACCCTCATCTCTCATGAGTTTTTTTTAATATTTATAATTATTTCCTAGAGAAATGATTGTTTTACACACGTTTTCCATGAATTTGACATCTAAACTATTTGAAAAATGAAAAAAAATCTAAAGGACTTGTCATTTGGTTCTATAATATTTCATGATAGTAAAAATATTTTATTCTCTAAAAAATTATTAAAAAATTGGGGTAAAAACCCTAAAATATTAGCTTGAAATATTGATCATAGTGACTTCTTACTAGCCTTTCCCCCACAATTGAAATGTTTATTACCCATAAAAAATAATAAAATTCATCCTTATTAGAGACAATAAGTTAATAGTTAATAAAATAAAATATCAAGTAAAATGAAGCATAAAAATTATACTCTCAGAAATATAAATGAATATTAGTTGTATAAAACTCTTCAATTCTTATATTAATGAGTTATTACTTTGATATATGTCCCTATAAGTGATTTTTATTGTATGATAAGCACCAAATATACATATCTTTTCAAAATAAAAAAATTTATATTTCTCATGGAAAAGTATGTACGTGATTGAAATGAAAATACTATAAAGTAAAATAATTAGATAATGTTAATCATTGTGTGTCAAATAACCCACTATCCCTCAAATAACCCTCTTCATTATAGAATATATAAAAACCACTAAGGAATATATGTTGAGGGAGGGAGTGAATCTGGGTATAAAATTTTTTTACTTTCCCTATCAATGATCTTATTCCATAGTTAATAAGAACTCTTATCTCTTCATATATATATATATATAATATCGATAAAAAACAGTAGATAAGTAGTTTTAATAGGTTCAGTAGCACTGGGTTACAACCAAAGAGATAAAATAATGATATAATGATGTTCCAAATCCATTAAAGTGCACTTCTTGTTATAATTTTATAGCAAATGCACTCTCCCTATTGGTTTATAACCACAAACCATTATAAATATAAATGATCTCCTTAAAAAATTAAACACACTATCAAACAAACAATTGGAATGATATACATATATCAAAATAAAAAAAATATACCTTTACTAGTTTATCAATGATCTATGTCTTTATTATGTTAAGGAACTCCATATTACACTTTCTTCTTTAGTCAGATATGTTAATATGTTTTAATTATATTTTTTTAATATAATTGTCTATTAGTTGTTTTACTCTCTTGATGTCTCTATGAACCATGATTTTTTCTCATCCTTTACGCCATCTCTTTGGTCATTTATTTTTTAATCATAGATTTGTAACCAATGGATAAGCTTTTTTAGCATCATTATATTATCCTATGATCATGTCACAAGACATTATCCATTAATTGGTATTATAATATGTCTATTTAAGTAGAATTATATCACTCTTTATTATCCCAAACATTTGAAATTATAAAAAAATTAAATTATATCAAACTTGATGATATACCCTAAAACATGATATGTTATTTTCAAACACATTGTGTTAGTATTAAAATGATTTTTTTATTATAACCATGACATGTTAAAAATCTAAACACATAAATAATGGAATTTTTAAATTTAGGTAATTACTTATACAAATTCTACTTCAAGTTTTATACTAAACTTGACATGTTTTCTTTCATTTTTTATAAAAAAAAATATTACTTATGGCTACTTTATTTTATTTTCCCTATGTCATTTATCCCTTAATAATTTCATTGAAAAATATACCTCTTATATTACACAACCTTTGAACATTATATATCAGTTAAACTATGAGATAAATCCAATATTTTCATATATTTTATCATGTATTTTAGTGATTTTAATCCCACCATTTAACTATTTCATGGGTAATTATAATATATTTATATTAGAGGTGTATTTTGTAATTAATTATGAAAATATCTTAAATCAGGGTTTTTAATTGTTTATTTGATATTTGGGGATTATTATAATTAATAATATACTAAATCATGGATGTTTTTAAGAATATTATTAGTGGATGGAGTTTATTCTAAATAAATAAAAGTAATTCTATGACAATTTGGGAATTCTAGAATTATTATAGGCTGGAAAATTTATAAAGGTCATAAACAATAATTATTTTTCTTGAATGTAAGTATTTTTCTTTAACATAAGTCTTTCTCCCAAATGTAAGTATTTTGGGAAATATTTCAATCCTTTTCCCTAAATTAAATTCTTTTTTTCCAACTATAAGCATTTTGGGATGGAATGTAAACCTTTGGCCCCATCATATAACTTCATAAATTTTCAAAAATCAATCAAATAATGATCACAAGACAAATTTAGAGATTCATCTAGGACTTGAGACTGAGATTATGATTACCACATCAGCAATCATATAACCAACAGGATAATTCCATGTGGACTAAAATCTTGCTTGATAGTTTTTAGCAAAATATAAAAAAAGTTGTCGGTTTTTTGGAATACCAAATCATGATGGAGATGTGAAAATTGTAATGAAAAATTCAAATCATTGGATAAAATTAAATATAATGATTTTTAATAACAAGGATATTTAAATATTTTTCTAAAAAATGAACAAGAAAATCCCAAACCAATGAGTAAGATATTTTGATTCCTATAAGGAATAATTAGGTGATTCAATGAGGAGGATCTAACTCAACATAGAGAAATCAGGTTAATATTCTACTCATGTATAGATTATTTTTGTTCTAATATTAAATTTTATTTATTTTATGTGTTCTATAATTTTATATTGTATATTTTAATTGAATTTATATAATTTTTATTTATTTATCTATTTTTCTCTCTTTCTCTCTTCATTATTTCCATTTTAATCATTTATGCTTCTGATAATGAATTTCTAAACCAATGAATTTATTATGGGAGAAATATAGTGTTCAATGCTGATTCATGGAACATTATTGCTTAATATTTCAAAATTTATTGATGTTATGTTGAGGATAATCTTAGAGGAAAAGACCTTGTGTGTCTCTAATTGGTATTTTAAGTTCTATTTTCTTCTTCTATAACCATTTTTTCTTATATGAAGGAGGTAGATATATATTTTACTTTGAAGACATTGAGTTCACTACATGTTCATAATTGGGTAAGAAGAAGGTGTTTGAATTTGGTATATTGTTCTCATTAAGTAAATATGAATCTAATAATAATGATATGAATGTACACTTTGGATGGTTCTCCAAGAAGTTACTCATTTATTTTTAAATTCATTCTATCTTTATTCATTCTATTTGTATTTCATGTTTAAATACTATATTTTCATTAAATATAATGAAACCCCTCCCTTATTTTCAATGTTTTCATAAAATATAAAATTAAAGAAATTAAATAAAGTGAATTATGAATAATGAATGATTAACTATAATATATCCTCAAGTTAGATAGCCCCAGTCAGCCATTGTGTTACACTAAGAAAATAAATTATATCTTTTTCTACACAACATGATTGGTTTGGATTCCAACATGGAATTATTATTGAGGATAGAACCCGGGTTACCCATGTGATAATTTTGGTAAGATAAAAGATAAATTCTCATAGAGTAAGTATTCACATAGACCAAATATAACCTTAAATAAATCCTCATATACCTAGAATTAGAATCATTAGTCTGATAATTTACTTATCTCTTAGAATACTTATTATAGTTCCATCAAAAAGTTAATAAATTATAAAAAGAGTCTCTCTTATTTCCTCCTAGTTTTTCTAAAGAAAATCTATATGTTGAGTCTATAATTCAATACCATCTATATCCCATCCAGTTTAAGAACCCGATCAAGAAACTTCATGAATGGCTAAAGGATATTCAGGAAGAAAAGATTCCCACTAATGTACATATGAGAGAACAATATGATTTGGATGAATTTTGGAATCTATTTGTAATAATTAACATACAAAATGATCTTCCCTTCATTTAATAACAAAAAAATAGAATCATTTTACCTTTATCTAGACTTGGAAGAAGACCCAACCCAGGTGGTGGAGTTTGAAGAAATACTAGAGGATCCTAACTACCTACCTCCATCCACTATAACTCTACTCTAAGAGGAACTTTACAATGAAGAATAAATTGAAGATAAACCAACTATGGGTGATAATCCATTATTACACTTAATTACCTTTAATTTTATTGAAACTAAATTTAATATTAATTCCCACTATTATAATTTTATATATTCTCCCAATACTTGGTTAACCTTGGAAGATGAAAAGGATGATGAAAATTCGCCTTATGAGGAGTGCATGGAGATCCTTGAACTGATTAAGAAATTTTTGAAGGGATTGCATGAGGAGATTCCTAGAGATATGCATTATTAAACAAATTCTAAAGATAATATTAATAAAGGGTATGGTTTTATATTCATTTTATATGATTTAATGTCATTAAATTATAATATTTATTTAAATTTTCCTTTATTGAATATGTTGATGTAGTAAAACTTGAAAAAGTCCTAGAAGTTAAGGAAGATACTGTAGACATTGCATCTGATAAGAAGGAGGATCCATTATTTATTCTCTCCCACCATGTGGGCTATAATTTATATCTATAAGGATGGAACTGATTAACTTTATCAATAAGATAATATACATCTGGTGTGAAGAAATTTAATCTGGAAGAAAGAAGTGTTGGTGGTTTTTAACCACCATCAAATAGTGGATAACCACTAGAAATACTTGGATATGGGAAGTAAAACTATAGTACCCACTTGGGGGGTCAAACCAAGAATTATAATTATTTTTTATTACTTTTCTCTTTCTTTTCTTAATAAATTTATTATTCTTATTGTTTTTACATATAGTTATGCATTGGGAGACACTTAGGATATTAACTCAAGGTTTTACTTAAGACCAATAAAATTAGGTTTTATTTCTCTCTTAAATTTATTTAAAAAATGTTAATATATTTTTCTCATACTTAAATTTCTAAGATAAGTGTAAGATAAGTTTGGAGGAGGGGGTTTAAACCTGTTTAGATGGGAATAATTTTTTCAAATTTTCTATTTTTTCTATTTTTTTAGTGTGGTTTTAGGTTAATAACTTAGATATTTATTGAAATCTATGAAAAAATTGATATTATCTTTATATTTTTGAAAAAATTTCTTATTTTTAAATTCTAAAAGTTTTAAATAAATTATAAAATGAAACTTTGATTCCTAATTTTCAATATTCTTATTTAATAAAGTTTTATTAAATGTAAAAACTTAATGTGAACTTGGTTTGCCTATAAATTTTAATATTACCCAAAACTGAGAGGTTTCTAAACCTGTTTGACATCTTCTTTATATTTCTATTTTCCTTGAGTGTCTTTAGTAATGACATGAAATCTTGAATTTTTTCTCTTAATTTTCAAAACATTTATATTTCATGAAATTTTTTAAAAATGATTGAAGCACCATTTTTTAAAACCCAGTTTTTACATTGAACTATATTTTAAAACCTTCTATTATATCTAACCATTTAATAAATCCCTTAGTAGCCCTGACTAACCTTTTTAGGAGGGAAAAATATAATCCATTTATCCCAACCTACCTTTCTCAATAATTAATTTTGTAGATTTGATTGAAATAAAGTATCAGGGGAGAAGATTGTGTATATATTGTTTTGGAAAAACTTTGTTGAAACTATTTTGTGAGATGTTGTATATTATTTATTGTTGTTGTTTTGGGAAAGAAATAAAATAGGTAATATGTGAAAATATCCAAAAATTCATTCAAATTAGAGACATGAGCTCACCACTAGTTGAAGAACAAAATATTCCTATCTATTTCTCAATAATATAATTCTAAAGATAAATTAAATATCTTAATTAAAGATATAATAATGATAAAAAGGGGGAGGATAAAATAAATACCTTATTGACACTAAAAAATATAAGGTGTGTACTACCTAATAAAAAAATATGATTTTAGAGGTCATATATTCTCAAAGTGGTATTGATAGAGGACCCATTCTTGAGGTTAAACTATATCAAATAATTTAATTCATTTTAGAGCCAATTCTCCACATTTGGACTCAACAGTTGTTAGACACAAATCCTACCAAACCTTAAGCCTTAGAAAAAACTTGGTAAAATTACACATAATTAATAAAATTTCATGATTCTTTGAATGGATATTCTAGGAGGGAATCATGCATGTACTTAAGAATTAGAAAATGGCCAATTAAAAAATATCTGATTAAAGGGAGATAAATTTTTGGTGAAGTATGCACAAAATACACATGAGAATTGAAAATATATTGAATGAATTTTTATGTTTATTGAGGTAAATGAGAATTTAAATCCATTGAGGTTTGATAATTTTTTAGTCATTTAAATTGAAATTTTATGTGAATTATATCTTGAGAAATATAAATTAACCATGGTATAACATGATTTCCCATAGTGAAATGTTTAAGTGTGGCTGAGTTGAAAAGACATTAATTTAATATATTTTAACTTTTATTTTAATGATATTAATCCCATCATTTTACCAATTCATGGATAATTATCACATATTTTTATTATAGATTCATTTTTGATTTAATTGTGTAAATAGATTAAATATTGGTTTTTAATTATTTATTTGATATTTGGGAATTATTTTAATAAATATTGAAATAAATATTGGATGTTTTGATTATTATTACTAGGTTTTTGAGTTTATTTTTAAGAAATAAAATTAGTTCTATAAGAATCTATGAATTATAAAATTTATAAATTCTAGAAAATTGAAAAAGGCCAAATTTTTAAGCTTTTTTTCTCAAACATAAGTCTTTTTCATGTACATAAGTATTTTTCCCAAGTTTAATCCATTTTGGAAAAAATAATAAGACCTTTTTCCAAGAACTTAAGTTATTTGGACTTATCAAAACTCTATAGATCATAATACTTTGTGCCATATAATAATAATTTAGGGCTAGAACATATGTCTCTAATCCAATCATATGACTCCATGCATTTAAACAAATCAATTGAAGGATGAAAACAAGTTAACTTTAAGGATTAATCTAGGACATCAATTAAACCATTAGGATACCATACCATCACTCATAAATTCAATAGGAAAAGTACATATGGATTAAAATAATTTCTGATATTTAAAATAAAATAGAATAAAAAGTTATTTATTTTATGAAAGAAATTATCACAATTGAGATCTGAAAATCATGAAGAAAAGGGGAAATCAAGAAATAAATATTTTTAATAACAAGGATATTGGAATATTTTACAATAAAATAAATAATTAAATCTCAAACCCATGAATTATAGATAAATACACTTCTAAATAATAAATAATAACTTCTATGAGTAGGATTAATCAATGCATAGAGAAATCATGCCAAATTTTTGTTGTTTCATAGATTAGTTTTGTTCTTTTACTATGATTTAATTATTTTCTTAATTATATAATTGCATACTACATATTTTAATTTAATTTCTAAAATTTATTTCTATATTTATCTTATTCACTCTCTTTCTCTCTAAATTATTTGCATTATAATCTCTTATTCTCATAGTAAGGAGCAGCTAACCAGAGGAATTTATTAGGGGAATAATCCAGTATTCAAACCCAATTCATTGAACATTCATGCTCTATATTTGATAATTTATTAGAGTTTATTTTAGTTTAATCTATAAAGGAAGGACCCTATGTGTCATTATTTGGTCATATGAGGTCTAACTTATTCTTATATTACTAGTTTCCCTTAAATGAAGGAGGTAGATATGCAGTCTACTTGATGTTCATTAATTTCACTTCATGTTCATGATTAGGGTATAAGTGGGTGTTCAAATTTATTATATTTTACTCATTAAGTTAATATGATAAAAATAATCAGGCATTAAATTTTTACCCTAGATTATTCTTCTAGGAGTTACTCATTTGTTCCTAAATTTATTCTGTCATTATTCATTATGTTCCCCACCCCTAATTTTATTAATTTTTATAATAGAGAACACTAAATATATAATAAAGGGAAATAGGAATATTGGATGATTGACTACAAAAATTTCTCAAATAAGATGACCTTATTCAGCTATTGTTTTATAATAGGTAAAAAATTATTTATTTTCCCACACCTCACGACAGGTGTGTTCCGTTATTTTAACATGATTAAAAATAATTAAATAATGACATAATAACATTTTATATTTCTCAAGTCATGCATTCTAGTATCTTTATCTTAGTTTCATCATCTTAAATCCATTAACTTTCCTAAATACTAGGAAGTTTCCATAATGTTTTTTTTGTTACACAATTTTTTTTAGTCCTCTAACCAAAACTTATATATCTTCATTTATACTTTATAAAATTCAATATGATGATTCAAAAACCTTAATATAATTCAATTGAAGTATCTTAATCTATTGTTTCTTACAAACACAGCCACAAAATATTCTTGTTGATTTTTTCTAACAATCTTACCATTAAGGTTTTTTGATAAAAACCTTTAAATAAATACACACTTTATAATCCTTTAATATACATATCTCGCTTCGTGGAAATTATCTTTATATTTTTTTTTGAATGTATAAAAAATTATCCACTCTAAGGCCACAAAATCATGCTCGTTTTGAGAAACAAGTATTGAATAGATGTGTTCCATGAATAATTACTTCACCAATATCATTCTCATTAGAAGTAACCCCCCTTAAGTTTAATATTTTAAGGAATATTATAGACTTCTACATTCCATCATTTACATTTTCATAACTCCCTATGATATATTCCCCATCTTTTTTCTTCAACATGATTATTTCACCCCCTTATAAAATAAAAATCAAGTAAACTCTCCCAAGACATATCTCCACCTTTGGGAAACACACGCCATTTAGGAATAATAAAATTAATTTGCCTATTAATATATCTCAATAACCCAAAGATCACTTCTTTGAGTTTTTTTTTTTTGAATTAATAACATAATGATATGAGTTATTAAAACAGTACTTTTTGGGAACATTCATTATCATGTACCACATGTTAATTCATATCACTACAAGAAATTTTTTTTTGTTCCACCTCATGTAATGACCTTATCTCTGACATCCTAGAAGTGATGATTACTTTATTATATTGTCACCAGATACAAGAAATTTCATCTGAATGGACCAAATTTTCTAGTAGTCTTGATAAATTATATGAATACTTGAATCTCACATTATATGAAAGTAAATATTCTACATCCTTGAACTAATTTGATGATTGCTTCTTCATATCCTAGTGAAAGGAAACAAAATAAGGCTGAGCACAGATTATCGTTAAGGGCTACGTATAGTTTAATCAATCATGAGTAAATAAGGAATAATCAATATAAATAGTTAAATACCTAAAAACACATTCCATTGAACCAATAACATGATCATAGGGAAAAATATTCTAGGAATAAATGATGATAAATTAATTTCATAAAACTAATAACATGATCTTTAAACTTATCCATGGATATCATAACTATTAAATAATCACATGGAAATCAATAACTAATCTATTAGTGATGGAATTCATAATGTTAAACATCTTAAAAATACCATAAAGGCCTCATTATAATACATCTTACATAAATGGGTGATACCTAGGCCAAATACCCAAACTAGTTTGTCTAATGTAACCTACCATTGCATTGAGGGGATATATAGGGCTCCACCCATTAATTACTATGTATAACGCATTCATCATATGAAAGTGGTGAAAAATAATCAATGTAAAAATTTGTATTGAATATTAGCATACAAAATGTTAGTAATTTATATAATCAATAAGCATAATCATAATCTATCCTGAGTAAGAATAAGGATGGTATAATTATAACATATCCCATTGGAGTAAAAAAACAATTATTTTCATTGATGAGTTGAAATACCATTAAAATATCATTAAAAACATTCTTAAGGAAAATATCTTTTTAATTTTGAAAAAAAAATTAAAAACTAAAAAACTCATGAATATTGGTAAAAACATTTCCCTTAAAATTAACCTTGTAAAATCTAAAAGGAAACATAAAATAATTGAGATATCATAATGGTAGGAAATTCTTTTCATATCATATATGTTAAAATAAAATATCCTTTCACACTTTTGTAAAAAGTCAAAAAGTACCACATACAGAAAATGACAAAAAATATTCCTTGAAAACCATTTTTTAAAAAGTCCAACATGGGTAAGAATTTATTTAATAAATCATTGGGTAATATTAAAAATATTATTTAAAATATTTTAAGGGATATATGGATATTGAATAAAAAGGCTCCTAGACGCGTAAAAACATGTTTTTTTCCTTAAAAACATGGTTTCAGTATATTGAGTATTTAATGAGTTGAAAATGAAAGGAAAACCTATAATTTTTATAAATAAAAATAGGATAATAATATAATTTAGGTTTAGGAAAGAAATATCAATTAATTTCCTCATCGACGACTTCAACATAAATAATACCGAATAATTATGAGATTATGGAATAAACCCATATCACTTTAGTAACTTTTGAATCATAGCCACCGTGAAATAAATTAATTAAAATGAGAGATTAAATACCTTAAATATAAATAGAATCATGATATAATATATCAAAGGGTTAGTATATACACCTCATAAAAATAAATATGTGCATAATACCAAATATGTCTCAATAGAGTTATAATTTAGATGAAATCACTTACAAAGATCATAATATTTAAGTGAAATTAATAATTTAAGTGATTATGTGTAAAATTTAAATACACAAAAGAATTTGGAAATATAATATAAAATATTCAAAATTTATTACACACATAACCTTATAATATTAAAAATAATGAATAAGTAATATAACCTAATGAAAAGAAATTGAGTTATGAAACCCCTTACCTCAAGTCTGACCCATCACATATCTTTATTTTAATCCAAAATAAAAAAAATTATTTTTTTTATTTAATTTTTTTAATATAATTTTTCAATTTTATCATTCCTTTTATTTTATTTATTACCATGTTATTTATAATTACATAATCATTAAATTTTATGGCAGATGCCTTGATGATATTCGGCACATATGTTAAAAATGAATTTGGTAGGTTGACTATGGTCGATGAGGTCACTATTTTATCATCCCCAAAATAATAATAATAATGGGATTATAATTTTTAAACATTAATTATACTTTAAAAAAACCATGAAATATGGTTATGAAAAATGAAGTATGTGGCAGTCATAGCGACGGTGGGTCATGCGTACCTATGAGTAAAGTTTCCATTTTTCAAAGATCATGATAAAAATAAGGTAAGTATTATTTTATATTTACATAAGGATAATTATATCATAAAGACTATATTAATATTTAAATAAACTTATATATATCATCTATGTGATTTGGTTGTGGAAAACGAATCACATTGCTTCATGGAGGTGGTAGTCCACACGTCTGTACAAATGAAATTATCATTTTTCAATGAATGGAAGGGAGATAAAATATAATAAATTCATGAATATAATATATAAATATTAAATATATCATTATAATGATATTTTATATGCATTAATGGAAAACAAATCACATCGGTTCACGAGATGTTAGTTCATTGTAAACATAAATGACGATTTTGTTTCCTATTTGATGTAAGAGGAGATGGATATATGTTATTTAATTAACATAATAAAATACTAGTATATGTAATATACTAATTTTATTATCTCAACTTATTTGTAGAAGATTATAATGATCTATAATAAGAAATAAAATGAAAACGGTTGGTTAAGAACTATACATCCTTTCCAGACAACCTTCTTTTCTTTACACCTTAATCCCGATAAGATTGTTATTTTGGCTAGAATAATACCTATATAATGTGGTGAGATATTTTAGGAATTTATTTGGTTAATTATTTTCTAAATAAAACTGATCATGAAGTGAGGTGAGAAGATGAGAGGGGGTTCCCTTCTATAAGAGAGGGGAGGGTCACTTTTAGAATTTCTTAAATTATTAAATTAATATAAATTAGTTTTCATTGAAAAATGGATCCAAACTAATATATTTAGAATATAAATTGATTATTGGTCGAAATACCCTCATAAAATAATATTTTTACAATTTTATAATATTTTTCACCATTTTCTTTTTGATTTAATCCAACATTAAACTTTTTCACAATTACTGTGACATTAATGTTTTCAATCCTTTAATGGTAAAAAATGTTACATAAAATAAAAAAATGAATCATAAATGGTATATATTGATTTTTATAACTATATAAAATTCATTTGGAAAAATTTAATTTTTTAATAATTTTAAAACATTTTATAAAATATTATTAATTCTATTTTTGACACTATTCGTTTAATATGACTATAAATACATCAATATAAAGAATAAATTCGAATATTATACTTTAAAACTTACCTAAAATGTCATATACATATATAAAATTCCTATTACACATTATTTCATTCAAATTATATCACTTTTAATATTTTTAAAATCATTTATTTTATTTTTTAATTTATTGAATAAATATTGTGTCAATATTGTGTAAGTATTTAAGGTTATTATTTAATCACTAAAAATTAGAAATGAATATAAATGATAAAAAAATTATCTTTTAAATAAATATTTAAAACAAAACATATCCTCTATTTATCTGTATTTAAAAAAATTAGAGATAATAAAACAAAGAAATGATATTTTTTATTTTGCTTGAATAAAATAATATAAATGTAAAAATCAAATCAAAATGGAAAAAAAGCGTATATATTATAATTTTTTATGAGTATGAATGACATATATTTGTAAAATTAAATTAAGGAAATTTTTGGTGTCATTTTCTAGTACTTTTCATACTGTTTTTAGTCTTAATTACCTGATTTACCCTTACTATGTTGACAATTATTTATAATTGTTACTGTCCATAATGACCAAACATAAAAGGGAACTATTTACCAAATTTTTATATCATGATTCAAAATATGGAGTCCATTTTTTTAAATTTAATTTCTATAAGTGGAAATAATTAATTTTAAAACAAAATGAAAACTGTAATGAGAAATAGTTTTACAGTAAAAATGTCTTTTTATGTATACAAATTTTTTTATACCAAATTCAATCATAAAATTTATTCTAATGAAATTAATTTAAATATTTATAATATAATATAACTAATTTTAATTTTAAATAAATTTAGAACAGAATTTAATTTTTTAAATTATTGAAAAGAAATATTGTTCTCAATAAAAATCAATATTTTTTCACTATTCACTGGAAAATCAATATGTTCAGAAAAATATTAAAAATTCACCCTAATATAATTTTGATATGATAATTTCAAAAATGATATTTTTTTATAAAATAATGTTTATACAATTTCCATAAATTAATTATAATATTTCATCATAAAATGTAACAAAATCATTTTTAAAGAGAATGTATTTATGAAGCATAAAATAACTTTACTTAAAATTGAGTAATTATTTCCTAATAATTAATCAATTCATTTTTATTGAGAATTTACTTTATATAATTTTTTCAATACTATTCATACACTCCGATTCAATGGGTATGAGATAATTTTTAATTGAAATAATAATATTTTAATAGTATATTGTGGTTTTCATAAACTTGAGTTGTGTAACATATACACTATCATATAAGGAAAAAATGGTGGGTAGTTAAAATATATAAATTTAAGAGAATACTAATACAAAAGAAAAAATATATAATGATATAGAATATGTTTAGTAAAAAGTTAATGACCACAAAACCATAAACCTAAGTGGTGTGAAAAGACCATCAATTCATCAGAAATGATGGTAACGGGATAACATTTTTATTTCAATATCATTTTCCTAGTTTTGAGGAATTAATTGATAATATTTACTAAGAACATAAGGAAATATACTTATATGAAACGTATAATTTCATGATTTAATTAATTTCTACCATAATATCATATTTTTCTCCAAATAATGAATAATCAAGATAATTGTTTTGTGCCTAAGGCACTAAAATCAACTTCTAATGGATAACATATTCCACCAAAGGATAAAAATATATTCCTCCTACCTTTAGACATTAAAAAACTAAAAAATTTACCTCAAGGTAGGATAATACCAAATTCTATAATCTTTCATGTGAAGAGATAATACATTTTACATTAAAATTTCCACAATAACATCAAGTGTTCAACTTAGATTATTTCACAAATTAATAACCTTACATCCAAAATAACCTCAATAACTGAAACATTAAATATTGTTTCAAAATATAAGTTAATATTATAACCATCAGTATACACCACCAAAAATGAAATAGCATTCTTCCCAAAAAAAACTCATTTATGTTAAACCTAAAGGTTAAATATACCTTAACCCAATAAAATAAATCCTAAATTTTTATTAATCACCACAAATCTAAAAAATAACAAAATATTTGATCCTATAATATAATTTCAAAAATAAAATTAATATTTATCCCTAAAATCATTTAAGTAAAAAAATGGTATATTAACTAGTACATCATGAAGGTCAATTATAGGTGTTTCCCCCTTATCTCCCTTTATTTGTGGGTTCAAGACTCACACCTTACTGAATGCAGTGGGTTAACTCCCAACCTACAAGTTTATCCTTTTCCTAAAACTCAATTAATATAATATATATATTGTTCCCAAAATTATGATGAACATCCTAAAAATAACATCAGTCATCAAATATCTTTTTAACCACTAATATTTTATATTAAACCTTTTTTCGACAAAAATAAAATAATCATAAATGACTATTATTACCTTAACATCAAAGATCATATTAACCATAAATATTATCAATAATATTAAATTTATGTCCACAAAATATAAAATCATTATTCCTAAAATAACCTTCTAACTAAAACATATACTAAACCAAAGAGTTATATTCAAATAAATTTATCCCAAAATATCGTTGAACATGTTAAACTCCCATTACATAAAACCTCAAGAGGGTTATCTATTCCTTTAAATTAATCCTTAGTCTTATCAACCTAAGACACTTTAGGTTTATCCTGTATCACTATGGTATATCATAAGTTTCTATAGGTTATATTCGCACATTCATTATTATGGTTCATAAAGAAAATTTGAATCATCCCAAGTATATCCCTTGATATTTTCAAACTAAGTTCACATTAAGGGAACACTCACCATGAACTATGGTGATGGATGAGATATACTTGAAAAACTATTATCAGGATTATTATCCCTAGATACATCTATGTAGAAACCACATCAACTTGTATTATCCATATAGAGATGTTTTTCTAAGTAAACCACATAGTCTCTACCTTTATAAATTTTTTAATCTGTTATCCCATACTTAGATTTATTCACAAGGTTAGGAATACAGTTATGTTCCCTAATATATGTTTTCCTAGATATAATTCCCAAGGTTTCTACTAAACACTATTAAATAACATCTATAAATACCTAATACTTATTATCCCAAAGTTGGTGGTTACTTTATTACATTGGCACTAGATATAAGAAATCCCATTCCAATAGACTGAATAGTTTAGTAGTATTGGTAAACGAGATACATACATCAATCTCACATTACATTTTCAAACATAAAATACATAACATAGTCAAATTAAATATTTTACATCATTGAAATCATTAAAAGATTCCTTCTTCATATCCTAGGGAAAGGAAACAAAATTAGGGTAAGCTCAGATGATTAGTAAGGGTTATGTATAGAAGAATCTATCATGAGTAAATAATACATAGTCAATACAGAAAGGTTAATAACTTAAAACACATGAAATTTAATAAATAACATTAGCACAAGGAATAATATGAGAAAAATAAATAATGATCAAATAATACCATATAACAAATCACATGATCTTCAAACTAATCCATAGATATCATAACTATTATAATAATCACATGGATACCAATAACAATTCTCTTAATTATGGAATACATAATGTTAGAAATATGAAACATATTATTGAGGTATTTTTCAAAGATTTATTTCCTAAAGGGGTAAGGCCTTAGGAAAATTCCCAAACATGTTTGTCTCACGAAACCTAAAATTTCATAAAGGGACTATAATGGGCCCCACTAATCACTTATTATGTCTAATGTATTCATCATATAAAGGGGGTGAAACATAATAAATGTAAATATTCATATTGAAAACTAGAATAAGAAATGTTAATAATTTTTCCCACTAATAAAAATAATAATAATCCATCTAGACTAATACTAAGTATGTTATTAATACAACATATCCCCAATGGAGTAAAATAAAGGGTTTTCATCATTGATGAATAGAAATACCACAAAAATGTCATTAAAAAACTCTTGATGAAAATAACCTTTTCATTTAGAAAATAACATTTAAAAACTAAAAAGATCAAGAATATTATAAAAAACATTATTTGAAAAAAACATTGTAAACATGTAAAGGAAGCTTCAAATCATTGAGTGGTCATGATGGTGGGAAATTTGTTCATACTGTATAAGATAAAAGTAAGCATTCCTTTAATGACTTTATAAAAAGTCAATAATTATATTATATTAGGTTTTGGGGGGTATAATTTCATTTAAACGCACACACACACCACACACACACATGCCGAAAAGGAGGGTCATATCCCTCCCAAGGGATAACTCACCCAACCAACTACTTTATTGCATTGTATATTTTTAACCTGAAGGCCCTATGGGTATGAAGCCCATTACATGGACCATAGGACCACCATTGGATGGTCCTAAGGCCCTTATTTCATCGTGACTATATCACCACCTACATGGCATGCCTGTGTCACCACCCCCTTGATGGAGCGAAGGCCTAGTGGCTCAAAAGCCCATTCGGGATGAATAGGACTGTTGTTACAGTACACCTCTATAGTACTTCCTATATTCTCACACTAATTGAGTTCCAAAATAGTTTGTACTATAGTAACTATGTAAATTCACCCCCACCCAGATTTTAACTCAGGTTTGATGCTAGATTATGGGGAGCCTTTACCACATGGGTAAGCCCCCAACTGCAAAAAAAAAAAGTCAAAATGTACCTCTTCTGAGAAATCAAGAAAAATCCTTTTAAAAAATCTTTAAAAAAATAAATCATGGGTAATATTTTCATTAATAAATCATTATATGATATTAAAAAAATTATTTAAAACATTTTAATGAAAATATGGACACGGAATAAAAATATTCCCGACTGAGTAGAAAAACAGGTCTGTTTTTTTATATAGGATTTCAGTAACTTTAGTACTTAATGAGTATAAAATTAAAGGAAAACTTAAAATTTCCAAAAATAACCATATGTTAAGAAAATAGTTTCAGTTTGATATAGAAAGATAAAATAATTCCCCCATCTTAGACTTAATCATAAATAATTTTGAATAATGATGAGATGGTGAAATAAACCCTTACCACTTTGGAAAATTTTGAATCATAAACCCCATGAAAGAAATAAAATAAAATTATATAATAAATATCATGAATATATATAGATTCATGATATAACATATCGAATGGTAATTAGATACACCTCATAAAAATAAATAGATTCATAATACCAAATATGTCTCAGTTGAGATGGAATTCAGATGAAATATCTTGCAAAGATCATACCATTGAAGTGAAAATTAATCAATGAATTGATTATGTGTATCGATTGTAAATTCAAAATAAAAAATTTTAAATAAAGCATAAAATATTCAAAATTCATTACACATATAACCTTAGAGTGTCAAAGACAATAAATAAGTAATATAACCCAATGAAAATAAATTGAGTTGTGAAAACCCTTACTTCAAGTATGACCTATCCCATATGTTCCTTTTATTCCTAAATAATAAACCTATTTTAATTATTTTCTTTTTTAAGAACAATTTCAAGTTTTTTATTACTTTTATTTTTATTTATTATCATGTTATAAATAATTATTTAATCAATTAAGTTCACTTTAAACGTTTTGACGATATTCGGCTCATATATCAGAAATGACTTTTTTAGGTTGACTACAGTCAATGAGGTCATTATTAAATCAAATATAGAATAATAATCATGAAATATTTATCATTTTTATAAGTTAATTACACATTAAAACCAACCATGAAATATAGTTATGAAAAAATGAACTAGGTTACAATCATAGAGATGTAGTTCATACTTACACATGAGTAACGTTTCCATTTTTCAACGATCATGATGGAAAGAATGTAACTATAATTTTATCATTAAAACTGATAATTATATAATAAATAAAATTTTATCCATTTAAATAAACTTATATATATCATCAATATGATGTTGTGATAGAAAATGATCCAGGGTTGTAGTTCACACGTATGCATAAACAACATTATCATTTTTCAATGAATGGAAATGTAAGAAAGTAGATGAAATATAATGTTGGTTAGAGTGAGTAACTCAACAGGGGGTGAATAGAGTTCCCAATAAAATTTTTAAAAAAAATTAAAATAAAATCCCCTTAAATAAATATATTTTCCAGTTAATAAAAATTGAAAATCAATATATAATATAAGATTTTAAAAGATTTATCAAAGAGTGATTTTGTCTTATTTAAAATAATGTTAAAATTATTTTATCTTTTGAAATAAATTTACATAGAAAAAACATATATAAACACTAGTTAAGATTAACTCTCAAAGTAATATTTTTTTTAAAATAAAAAAAATTAATAAAACCAAACAAAATAACATAGCGGAGTAAACAAGGGGTTTAGTCTTAAGAAGAAACTTAATCCCATATACTTGGAAATAACCTACTATCAATAAGATTATAATAGTAATAAAACAAATACAAAACCTAGATTAGGTAATAAAACAACCTCACCAATCTATCCAAGCTAAAGAGCATCTTCTATAGTTATACGTGGGAAGTAAAACAATACAGGGCACACAAGGACCTCTTCCACAAATACTATAGGAAAAAAGATGTAAAGTGAAAAAGATAATAACAAGTATTCTAGAGTTAGTTGCATGAGATAGTATGTGTTTGAAATTAATAACACATTGCTCGTTAAAAAATAAAGAGTGATCAAGATAATATGAAGAGAATAGTGATGCTCATTATGTTATTATCAGAATGTTAAAAGTCCTCAGTTCAGATTTTGTGAGGAGTTCGATCTTCATTTGTAAAGGTTATATCTAATTAGAGGATGATAAGAATTTTTAGGAATGTTCCAATTGATCTATGTTAGTGTCGCAATCAATCAATGTAATGGATTTTGTGCTTCTGTGACATTAATATTCATAGAAGATAGATCGGTAATCTTGTAGATGTTAACATATTCAATCACACAATTTTACATAGACTTTTCAGATAGTTATAGTCATACCACACACATATAGATAGATATGTTCCTTCACATAGTTATAGCATCATCAGTTGAAAGATATCCAAAATACTCAGATAGGTTTTTAATGTGTCATTAAAACATGGTCAATTTATCCTTGAATAGAAATAGTCATTCAGCCATTCATGTCAAAGTACTTGAACAGTGATGGTAGCATTAAGCTGGAGGTGACTCAGCATTTAGTGGTATATCATACTGGAAATACCTCAGGCTGGTGGTGACTTAGATTCCAATCTTGACTCAGAGTCTAATGTTCCTAGGTCCTGGCAGTAGCTCCTTTGTGGTGATAATCTTGGTGGTAACTCCACTAGCAGTGACTCGTGTCTGGCAGTATATCATCCTTAGCAGTGACTCCCAGCTGGTGGTAACTCACCTCAATACTTAGCTAAATTATCATAAAAACTTTCTTATCATATAAAATGCTATCATACAACATGTAAATCATTAGTACTAAAATAATATTGGTTTGTGATTATCAAAATAAGTATGTTCTTAAACACTCTCTTATTAAGGAGGTTCCAACATTCTCCCCCTTTTTGATGATCACAAAACAAGTCATTTTATATGACATGTACTAATAAGTAAACATAGATAATCAGAGATGAATTTATGTTAAAAATATATTCTTATCATTTCATTGGATATATAAGTGATATAAAAAATTATGGAATTAAAGAATCATAAGATCTAAAAAGAGTTAAATAATATTAAGAGCATAAAATAGATAAAATAAATAATTATTTTAAATATATAATTAATATTTCATAGAAAATTTAAATTTTATATATTCTCCCCTATAATAAAGAAATTCCCATAATATCTTCCCCTTTGAGATTATTAAAAAGAGAAGAAAGAATAATATAAAAATATAATTAAATAAGGAGAGTAAGATATAGCATTGAATAAGAACCAAAAAGAGTTGAGTATATCATCAAAAGAGATAGAGTACATGAACAATGTCCCTATCAAAGACTACATCTAATCTGATTCACTGTTAGAGGTAAATTGAGGACTGTCTATGAGCCTTTATTTTTCTTTTTCTTTTTCCTAAAGGGATGAAGTAGTAGTTATATTTAGAGAATAGTTTTTTATGGAAGGTATTTTTTTGAAGGAGGAAGTGGATCATGAATAAGAACTGTTCATAACTGACAAATGGATTCAACTGGTGATATACTTAGAGGTTGATATGGTGGAGGTAGATGCCCATCTGACTGAGTAATTGTTACAGGTATCTATTTAATTGGCTCTATGGATATTGAGAAAATAACTTTTGTTATTGGGATGTCCTCTCTTTCAATAACATCCATTTTGTGAATAGGAAGAAATTTTTTCATGAGGTTGATAAAATCTATAATAATATTACAACCCCTCTCTATAGAACTAAAGAAATCCATTTTATCTTTAATGAATATCTACAACACTGGTGTGAGAACCTTTAGTTCACTCACCTGTTCTTTGAAATCTATTTTAACTGGAGGAAGTATCAAGTTCTATTCCATGAATTTGAATTTAGTATACATCTCATGCTTGGTATAAATTCGGTAAAAATAATACTTTATATAATTCTTAATGTTGTCCTTATCTTCCATGAGTTAAATGTAATACTCTCTTATCATCTCATAGATGTACTCTCTATGATGATGTATTTTCCTTAATTTCTCTTAATTTGTTAACACATAACCCAAAGTAGTATTTAGTTCTTCCCTGATAATATATCTGAGAAAATCTCTAGAAATTGATACTAAAGTAAGAGTAGGTGTAGTGGATTTAAAGGTAGTATCAGACATGATGTCCAATTTCAGAAATATATAATTTAAACTCACTAACAAATATGATTGAATTCCCTCTATTAAGGCTTTTAGAAATTCCAATTATTTTTTACAATATTATATTTTCAACTTCTAATTCTTGAATTTTAATTTGAACATTTAGTTTTAAATGAGATATATCAATATGAACCAAATATCTAGTGCTTTATTCATTAATTCTAGAATCTTGGGATGGATGAGAGCTAAGGACATTATTAAGATCTGAAAAAAATCATCTCAAGGATTCCAAATAAGAATTCACACTTCATTGAAAAGATTCCAAACCATATCTTGTTAAAATATTAAGTGGAATAATAGTTTGGGCAAGAGGATGATATATTTTCTCATGAAGCATTATATCCTCAGTTGGTCTATCAGTCACTATTGGAGTAAAAGGATATAACTCGCCAGCTTTATCAATATGATCTACTAAGGATCCTTCTCCTTTAACAGGATTTTCATTTGCTTCATCATCTGAATAACTATAATCCAATCTAAGACTAAAAAACCATGAAATTTATCTCATTCTTCAATATCACAGGTGTCGGTTCTAATATATGGAAGAATATAATGTTTTTTGGTAACTTGAGAAGTTTCACCAATTCCAGGTATAGTAGAGGATTGTTCTTTATGAACTGATGGTGTAATAACTATTGGCTCTTTGTGATCAGAAGGTCTAGGAGGCTTCTCCCCCTCACTAGTATCTTGCTTATCATCTGTAGGAACATGTGGTATAATAGTCATCTCATCATCTATAGATCTATCCTTAGCCCTAATAGAACTTGATACCATTGGTGATGAAAGGTGTGACCAAACCATTTCATGACCATGATCATCATGAGCATCTCCATTCTCATCATCACCATAATTAGGCTTCTCTCCATGATCATCTTCGTGATCATCATCATCTCCACTATCATGATCATCTTCATAATCACTTTCATCTTTCTCTCTATCACGATAATCTTCATAATCACTTTCACCTTTTTATCCATCATGATCCTCATTATTTTATACTTCCTTAGAAGTATTATCATAAATAACACTTCCATTTATATAAATATCAATCTTGCCTCTTGATGATTTGGAGGAAGATGTCTTGAATTGTACCTCTTCAAATACTTTTATTTCCTCATCATAATTTTCATCTAAAAGTGATTCCATCATTAGTAGAAAACCATATGGACTAACATATCCATAAGAAAGATTCTAATGAGATTTAGAGATCTCTAGATAGCTCCTTTATTCAACTGAGAATTATTCTTCTTCTTCTTCCACACCTTTCTCAACATTACCACTATCATCATCAATATAATATTAAACTAAATAATTAGGCTCAAGGCCATGATCCGCCATGTCCTTAAGTCTATTTGGATGATCAATAGTGTTGAATTCATCATATAATTTTTCATTGTCTCTTACCCAGCACTTCTTCTATGGATTACAACATACTTTAACCCTTTTTACAATTGTCTTTGAAAAAAACCAACATAATTATCTTCATATTTTTCAATTTATTTTATTAAGGCCTTAGAATACAAGATGGAAGGTATCATCATAGGGTATATCAAAGATTTTGACCTTGAACTTTTCTTGAACATTTTATACATATGGTCATCTGAAATCTACAAAGATTGATCCTTTATCCTTTTTTCATCACAAATAGGAAGTAAACATATAGATATCATGTAGTATTGAAATATAACTTTTTAGGACACAATACATGTTGCACAAACTTGAGTAAAAGCTTACACTTTCCATTGTGTTCAGTATCTATAGGTCTCTATAGTGTACCATGACCTTTCAATTATAGGATATATTCTTCATAATTAAAAATAATATTCCCAATAGGAATGATTACTTTAAAATCCTCATATACATCTTTTTGAGGTACTCTTAGGCCTTTTTTCTATTCCCTTGAAGAGAAATAAAACTCCTCTCCATCAATGTTAATTCTTACTTCATCTTATTTATCTCTAAAAATAAACTCTTCATTCTGAAAGAAATCATATACCAACCTCAGATAATACACATAGTGATTTTATATAAACCAAACCATCCATTTCTGATCATCTATAACTTTATATATAAGCGTATTACTAGATAGAATCCATTGTGAATCTATCAAATTTTCTCCTTTGACAACCCATTTCACCATATACAGGTTTTTTGAAACAATAACCAAACTAATGGCATGTAATTTTCATTTTTGGTATTGCCTCGCCTCTTATGGATTAGACTCTATTGATTTATCCACATGTTCCATTTTGATCAGTTGAAGGATTAGGTGGATTGATAGAGGAAGGAAAGATGATCGGTTCATTAGGAAGAGAAGGTGTTGGGAGTTCTAATGTTTGAGGGTAAAGGGAGTCAATTAGAATTAGTTGTGAGATATATCATTTAGGGATACAAAATAGAATAAAATAAAAATTAAATAGGGAAATAAATAGTAATGTTAACAAGGAAACAGTAACAAAAGGAATGGTGACTTGTTCACAATGGTGAGTCTCCAATGGTGACTTCATCAATAGTGACTCATCAATGGTGGATTCATCAACAGTGACTCATCAATGGTTACTTTATCAATGGTGAATCATAAACATTGACTCATCAATGGTTACTCACCAATGGTGACTTATAAATAGTGACTCATCATCAAAACTTATCATTCCTAATTCATTTTTAATGTAGTTTAATCATTCATAATTCAAAATCATTGTGAATATATACGAAAGATGATGTTTAGTTCCAATAAATTATAATTTTATATCACCTTTTTTATAATGGTCTTTCAAAAGGTGATTTATCACATCAATGTGCTTTGTTCTAGAGTGAGATAATGGATTTTTTGAAAATTTAACACACTTGTGTTATCAAAATTTATAAGACCATGTATAAATTGGGATCCAAAGTCTAGTATAATATGTTTCATCCACAGAATTTGTGAACAGAAACTTCTTACAGCTATTTACTCAGCTTCAGCAGTAGATAGTGTAACAAGATTTTGTTTCTTACTAAACCATGATACTAGAAATTTTCCTAAAAGACGACATGTTCCTAATTTTCTTTTTCTATCTAACTTATATCCACAAAAGTAAGCATCTGAGTAACATACTAAATCAAACGATTTTCCTCTTGGATAGAACAAGCCTAAATTTGTTTAATATTTGAGATATTTAAAAATTATTTTAATAGTTATTAATTTTGAATCTTTATGATTTTATTGAAAGAGATCACATATAAACACACTAAACATAATATCAGGATGACTATAATTCAAATATAGAATAATTCCAATCATACCTCTATAACAGGTTTGATCTATTAATTTCCCAGTTTCATCAATATCTAGTTTACAGGTGCTGCTCATAGGAGTATCACTACTTTTAGTTTTGTCTAATCCAAAAACAAATTAAAAAATATTTAGTATATTTACTTCAATTTAAAATAATCCCTTCTTGGTTTTGAAAGATCATAAAATGAAGAAAGTATTTAAGTTCACCCAGAAAACTCATTCCAAATTCATTTTGTATTAATTTTGAAAGATTAGTACATAAGTATTATTTTGTACATCCAGAAATAATGTCATCAACATATATTTATACTATTAAAAAATCTTTTAAAATTATTCTTATAAAAAGAGTTGGATCAGCTATACCTTTTGAAAAAGTTTTTGAAATAAGAAAAGAGTTAATCATGTTATACCAAGCTCTAAGAGATTATTTTAAACCATATAAAGATTTTTTCAGTTTAAAAACATGATTTGTAAAATGTAGAATTTGAAATCCAAGGGGTTTTTCAAAAAAACATCCTCAATTATAAACTCATTTAAGAATGCACTTTTTACATCCATTTAAAATTGTTTTAAATATAAATGTAATACATAAGAAATTAGTATCCTAATGGATTCAATTATAGCTACAGTTGTAAAGATTTATTCATAATCAATACCTTCTTCTTGATTATATCCTTTTTCAACTAATATACCCTTGTGTCTTGTCATAGTTCCTAACTCATCAACCTTGTTTCTAAACACACACTTATTTCCAATAGTTAAGATATCCTTAGGTACATCAAAAAGTTACCAAGCCTTGTTTATTTAAAATTGATTAAGTTCCTTTTGTATAGTTATTACCCATAATTTATCATTGATAGCATCATTGAAGTTCTTTGGCTCAAACGATGAAAAGAAATCTTGGTGTTCAATTTGATTCTTAATGGAAGATCTAGTTTGTGTACCTCTATCTAGGTTCCCTATTATAGCATCTAAAAGGTGGTTTCTATGATTCCTAACTAATCTTTGAAAAAAGGGCTAGTTTTATCAATATTTTATTCAGGTTATATTTCTAATAGTTCATTGTATGAACTTTATTCTTGTTTAAAAGAACTTTCAAAAGGTTTATAATTAATGCCCATATTTTACATATCATCCTCAAAGTTCTCTAAGATAATATTAGGTTCATTTGGATTAGTTACATCAAATTTAATATGAATGGACTCTTCCATTGTTTTGGTTATTTAACTAAACACTCTATAAGATTTACTGGAGGTTGAATATCCAAGAAAAATTCCTTCATAGATATTGGAAGAAAATTTTTCCAGGTTACCTTTTTATTTAGAATAAATACTTTGAAAACAAAAACTCAAAAGTAATTTACCTTTGGTTTTTTGTTATTCCATAACTCATAGGGTTTTATTTTTATGATAATTCTAATTAATACTCTAAATATTTTATAATAAGATATATTAATATCATCTTACGAAAAGTAGATAGTTAATTTATACTCATTTAACATAGTCTAGGCTATCTCTTAAAAAGTTCTATTTATTCATTCTACCACACCATTTTGTTGTGGTGTCCTAAGAGTAGAAAAGTTATGATTATAACTATTTTGAGAGAAAAAATGATTCCAAGAATTTATTTTAAATTTTTTATTATGATAACATCTTATGGTCTTAATCCTAATTCCAAATATATTTTCAATAGATTTGGAATATTTCATAAAATAAGAACAATCTTCACTTTTGGGAGAAAAAAAGTATACCCAAGTTTACCTTGAAAAAACATCTACAAGGACATAAACATAGTGATTTACATTTAAAATAGAAACTCTATATGGTCCAAAGAGGTTCATATGAACTAAAAATTGATGTTTATAGGTTGAAACTTCTTTATTAGATTTAAATAAAATATTATGTTATTTCCATATTTGACAGGTATCACATACTTTATCATTTTGATAATTCTAGTTTTGGTGGGTCTTTAACTAATACTTTCCTAATTATCTTTATAAGTAAATTAATATTACAATGGACTAGTATCCTATTCTAAATCCAATATTTTTTGTGAAAGGAACTTAAGAAATAAATATTTTTAGAAGATAAATAATTTAAATCAATATAATAAATATTATCATTTCTTAAAGTAGTAAAAATTAAAACATTTTTCTCATAAAAACCATAAAAGGGATTATTTTCAAATAATATATAAAAACCATAATCACATAATTGAAAAATTATATGTAGATTATATTTCAAATAATCAATATATAAAACTTTAGAAATTATCACAGAATTAGAATTACTATTTTGGTCAAGGCCGATGGTTTTCCCTTTATAATTTTCACCAAAAGTGACATGTCCACCATCAACTTTGATCAAATTTTTAAAATTTTAATACTCACCATTCATATGTCAAGAACACCCCCTATCTTGATACCATAAGCTTTTATTGGATTTTTTCAAAAAGGTTTCCTACAAAACAAATTTTATACCGAAAATGATTTTGGTATCCAAATCTTCTTGGGTCTAATTTTGTTTGTAATAAGTTATTTTGGAACCCATATTTTCCTAATGGGTTTCATATAAATAGTTTGTAATATTATAGAAATAAAAACTTTACTAGGTCCAGTTGTATAGGTACTGGAAGTATATGAATTTTCATAACTAGAACTGGACATAAATCAGGTTTTTATAACTTTTATCTGTTTGGGTTGATAACATATTCTAGTGTTATATTTAGAAGCAATTTTCATTCCAATTATTTGAGTTAATGTTTGTTTAACATTGGTAAACCTTTATATTTATTTATTTAACTTTTAATTTGAAAATGTCAATACATTATTTTCTTTTAATAATTGATCATTTTTCTATTTTTTAATTGTAAGATTAGTTTTAATATTAGCTGTAAAAACATTTTATTTCTTAAGAGACTTATATTTATCTTTCAGTTCATCAAAAGGTATCTTCTAGAATGTTACAGTATTCAAATAGATATTTATTATTATATATTTATTCATTATTTTCATTTTTATAATATTTTGAAATATTAGTATTATAAGATTGAAGAATATTTTGAACCTCTGATGTACTTGCTACAAAGCACTTATTTACCTTGTCAGACTTATCTTCTTGATTATTTTCTGAGTCACTAGATATATCTTCGAAGGAACTACAAGTTTATTTCATGGATTTCTTGAACCTATTGTCTTTATCCTCGTATTTCTTTTTATATTTAAATTGTGGACAGTCGTCTTTAATTTGTACTTTCCTCTTAAATTTATAGAAGGTGATTTCATTTTTAATATCATCTTTTTTTAATCCTTTTTTCACTTTCCCTTATTTTCATAATTTCTTCTCAAGTTTTATTTCTTAAAGAACAACTTTTTCCTATAGAATTTCTTAAATATTCTATACATTTGGGCCATTTCTTCATAACTATCATTAAGATATTCTTTTTCACTAGTAATTTCATCTTGTAGCTTTTCTCTATGTTTTGAGGTAGTATTCATGAAGGCTACTAATTTTTTTTTTGGTTCATCTTCATCTATATCCTTATTGAATTTAATCTCTTCTTCATACATCATTATCTTTCCTATCAATCCTTTTACAGGAAGGTTAATTAAATCAAAATTTTCTCTAATTGATGTAGTGGTTCCTCTCTGTTTATCTCGTAAGAATTTAAGAAGGCCTATCACTTGATCTGTATCTATCACTTTTTTTTAAAGTGAGTGAATGTTATTTAAAATCTCATTTAACCTGAGATACATATCAAAAATATGTTAATCATATTTCATTTTAAAAGTATCATACTTAATTGTATAGGTATTTAGTCTAATTTATTTAACATTTGATGTCCCTTCAAGATAGATAGATAAGGAATCCCAAATTTCAAAAGAATATTTTCATATAGATATTCTATTAAATTAATCACCACCCAAGGCACACAAAAAATATTTATATCTTTACAATTATTATTTTATGCAGTTTTTGTAGCATCACTCCAATTAACTCTAGCAATTTGTGGTATTTCATAATGATCTTACATTATAGTACAAATGTAAAAACACATACTTTCTAAATGTATTTTCATTTATATCTTCCATTAATCATAATTTTTACCATTAAAATAATGATGTGTGTTGGTAGCAGATCCTTCTTGTCTATTATCCATAAAGAAATAAAATTTAGAATTAAAATAAATTTTAGATCTTCTTTAATAAAACTAAAATCATTGTTGAAAATATAATTCAATAGACTTTGATACAAAATGTTGGTCAGAGTGAGTAACTCAAGAAGGGGGTGAATTGAGTTCCCAATAAAAATTTCTATTAAAATTAATGATAAAATAAAATTCCCTTAATAAAATAAACTTGCTAGTTAATAAAAATATAAAATTGATATATGATCTGTCCTTTTAAAATATTTCTCAAATGTTGATTATATCTCACTTAAAATAATAATAAAAATATTTTAGATTTTCAAATCAATTTACTTATAAAAAACATATATAAACAATAGTTAAGATAAACTATCAAAGTAATAGTTTTTTTTATAAAATAAAAACAATTTAAATTTTGGTAATAAAATAAAACAAAATAAAATAGTAGATTAAACAAGAGGTTCAGTCTCACAATGAGACATAACCCCTATGCATGGTAATCACTTACTACTAAAAAAATTATAATAATAATCAAACAAATCCACAATTTGGATCAGGTAAGAAAACAATATCAATAAGCTTTCCATGCTATATAACCTCTTCCACAATAATACATGGGATGTAAAATAGTATAGGCCACAGAAGGACCTCTTCCACAAACATCATGGGAAAACATATGTAAAGTGAAAGAGGGAATAAAAATTATTCTCTAGTTTAGGTGTAGGAGACTGTATATATTTGAAATTAATAACACTCTATTTGTAAAATAAAAAGAGAAATCAATAGAATATGAAGAGAATAGTGATACTCAGTCAGGTATTCTCAAAATGTTCTAAGTCCTCATATTAACTTTAGTGAGGAGTTTAGATTCCTTCTTGAAGGTTGCAGCTAAACATAGGACTCTAGGAATTTTCAAGAATGCTCCAGTTTATCTCTATCAGTGCCTCAATCAATCTCTATAATGAATTATGTGCTTCTATGTCATTGATCTTCATAGTCGATGAATCAGTAATCTTGTATAGGTTCACAAATTCAATAACACAATTTTCTATAGAATTTTCAGATATTTATCATCATACCACACACATAGATAGAGAGATATGGTCATTCACATAGATATAGCAGAATCGATTGAAAGAGATCCACAATCCTAGGACAGTATTTGACTTTTGACTTAAGACTTGGTTAATTTATCTATTAATATAAATAGTTATTGATCCATTCATGTCAAAGTCCATGAACAGTAACTATATCATGGACCTAGTGGTGACTCATAATTTGGTGGTATCTCATAATGGTGGTACATTAGGATGGAGGTGACTCAGAGTCCAACAATAAATTAGAGTCTAACGGTGAAAGTTCCTAGCTATATCTCCTTGGTGGTGACAAGCTTATTGGTAACTCTAATAGTAGTGACTCCTGTCTAGAAGTATCTTATCCTTAGCAGTGACTCCTTCCTGGTGGTAGCTCATCCTTAGCAGTGGATCTTGGTTAGAGATAGCTCATCATTAGTTGTGACTCCTAGATGGTGATAAATCACCTTAATACTTATCTAAATTATCATAAAAATTGTCTTATTATATAAAATTTTATCATACAGCATATAAAACATTATTACTAAAAGAATCATGGTTTTCGATTACTAAAATAATGAAGTTCATAAACACTCTCCTCCTAAGGAGGTTCCAATATATAATATTTTTATAACGATCAAAATTTCATTAATATTATATATAAATATTAAATACATCATTATAACTATCCATGATAGGAAGTTATAGAAAACAAATCACATATGTTCATGATGTGGTAGTTTTCTGTATAAACAAATGGCTGTTTCATTTCCCATTTGATAGAAGAGGAGATTTATGTTGGTTATTTCATTAACATAATAATATCCTAGTATATATAAGATACTAATGATATTATCTTAGTATGTTCGGAGAATATTTTAAGGAGGTAGAATAAGAAACAAAATGAAAACACTCTGTTAATAATTTTACCTCTTTTTCAGACAACCTTTTTTTCTTTACACCTTAATCCCTCTAAGATTGGTATTCTATCAAAAATAAGACCTCCACAATGTGGGTAGAGATTTTAGGAAAATATTTATGTAAGTATTTTCCAAACCAAATGTATCTTTAAGTGAGGAGAGAATAGAAGAGTGGGTTCCCTTTTATAAGAGAGGGGAGGATCACTTTTGGAATTTCCTGAAGTATTAAATTAATATAAATTAATTTTCATTTAAAAATAGAGAAAAACTAATATACTTAGAATATAGGATGATTATGGGTTGAAATGAACTCATCCAATAAAATTTTTACAAGTTTATATGTGTTTTAACCCCATATATATTTTTAACCTCAGTTAACCCTTTTGACAATTACCATAATATTAAATGTTTCTACACTTTAAGGGTTAAGAATGTTACCATAAAAGAAAAAAACGAATCATAAATAGACCAATTTTATGTTTTTAACCATATCCAAATCATTTGGACAATTTTAATATTTTTATGAATTTTAAATCATTTGATAAAATATTATTTATTATAAAATATTATTAATGTCATTTTTGAAATTATTCATTTAATATGACTTTTAATACATTAAGATAAAAAATTAATTTGAATATAATCCCATAAAAATTACCTAAAATTTTATATATATCTTTATAATTCATAGTACATATTAATTCATTAAAATTATATCACTTTTAATATTTTTAAAATCATTAATTCTAATTTTCTATTAATTGATGAAATATTGTGTTGGTGTTGTATAAATCTTAAAGGTAATTGTTTCTTCAGTAGAAATTCTAAATAAATTTACATGATAAGTAAAAATATGTATATTTCAAATAACTATTTATAACCTCCCATATACTCTATTTATCCTTTTGTAAAAAAAATTAAATTGATAAAATAAAGAGAATGACATTTTTGACTTTTCTTTAAATAAAATAATATAAAGGTCAAAATCACAATAAAATGAAAAAAAAATCTCACATATTAGAATAATATATGATTATGGATGAAATATATTCTTCAAATGAAATTAAGGAAAGTTTTGGGTTCATTTTATAGTCCTTATCATATTATTTTTAACCTTAATTACCTGATTTACCCTTACCGTGGTTATAATTATTTATTGCAGTTACTATTCATAATGACCAAAAATAAAAGGGACATATTTAAAAAATTTGGACCAAATAATTAAAAATATGGAATATGTTTTTAAATATTCAATTTCTATATGTGGTAGTAATTAATTTAAAATCAAAACCCAAACCGTAATGAGAAATTATTTTTCAAAAGTAATGTATTTTCATATATAAAAATGTTTTTATACCAACTTCAGTTGTGAAATTTATTCAAATTATATTAGTTATATTATAAATAATAAAATTTAACTAATTTTAATTTTAAATCATTTAAAAACAAAATTTAGCTTTATAAATTCTTAGAAACAAAAATAATGTTCTCAATAAAATGAAGTATTTTTTACTATTCACTGGAAAATCAATCTTTTTAGAAAAATCAAAAATTTCACCCTAAGATAATTTTTATATTTTTATTTCAAAAATGATATTTTTCTATAGAATTAAATTTATTAAAGTTCTAAAAATTAATTAAAATCAATAAAAAACATTTTCTAAGAAAATACTTTTTTGAAGCATAAAATAACTTTACTAAAAATTGATTCAATAGTTCCTTTATATATATTTCATAATTTGATTAATAATATTAATACCCTCCTATTAAGAAGCTATGAGATAACTCTTACATTAAATAATAATAAAAAATTAATAGTATATCACAGTTTGTTTAAACTTGGTGTTTTGCATCGCATACGATGTCAAACATAGTATTCTTTTAAAATATTAGGGTATCACACCTCGTTTTGAAAAAAAAAATTGTGTAATGTAGAAAAATTATGTTTTATTTATACCTACATTAAAAAAAATAGGGGATTAGGGATACTTCTCCAAGCCATCATATGGATAGAGATGGTTGAACTCCAAAATCCAACCAATGCTTCTCAAAAGTATCATTGGGTGGTTTCATTACCATAATTATTTTGACTTGATATTTTCTTGTTATATATTCCAATTAAAATAAAAATTTCTATAATTTATCATTAATACTATGATACTTTAAATCAATGTAGTATTTTATCAAACAGTACACTATATTTTTTATTATATTAATTGTACTTAAATTGTAAAATTTAATTAAAATAGAAGAATATACCTATAAACCAATGTATTAAAGTTTTTATATTATACAAAGTTATTTATTATAATCTTGGAAAAATATATGTATTCATATTCCTCTATGATAATTGAGATACAATCTTGATTCTTTCTCAACCAATAAATATATAATCCTTAAAGATAAAATACACTTTTAGTAGTTGAATTTCAATTATCTACTGAACCTACCCAAATGATACTTATACATAATAATAAATATTATTCCTTTATTAATTTATAAAATTTTCCAAAATCTATCATGAATTTGATATATATAATTATATGTTTTAATTCTCATGTATGGATTTCATTAAGATTACTTTGATATCCCACCACTTGAAATATGGTAAACATGATGTTAAGTATTTTTGCTTTCAATCCCTATAATCTTATAGTAATTTTATTAAATTCCATAATATTAATGACTTAATAACTTCATCCTTGACATATTCATCTGAATAGAAACAATTATTTTCATCATATTTCTATCCTCTATTCCAAAACTTCTCATCACCTCCTTTTCATATTTATATTTAGAAATGAAAGTTCCATACTTTTCTTGAGTAACCTAAAATTCATGGAAAATTTATAACTCTCCAACCATAGGTATATCATTATTATTATTCGTGAATTTGGAAAACTAGTTGAATGTATCTTCACTTATGCCTCCAAATATTATGTTTACAACATAAATTTTTACCACCACTCTTTGATCACGCTAATTTTTCAAATGGAGATCACAAAAATTACTCCCTCTAAAAATAAAATATTTCTAAAAAATTGATCAATACATGAATACCATTATCCATGGGGTTGTTTCAACATATATATTGGATTTTTCAATTGGAATAACAAATTCTTATCTTTAAATATAATAAATCCATTAATTTTTTTTATATAAACTTATTATTCAATGACTCTATATAAAACATTTTATATTTTTTTAAAGAAGGTTGAGGCGCAAAGGCCCCTATTATTAAAAATAAAGTCATACAAGAAGTAAAGAAAGAGGAGAAAACACAACAATGCAGTTCTATAAAAATGATATCAACGCACTCACGAGCGAGTGTTCATACTGTGATGAGATGTCTGAGCACCCCCGCCACGTGGATGTCTCCCCCTCTGCCCAGCCTTTACCTGCATCCAGGGACCTCCACCCTCATCCGAGAACTCAGAAGTTACATCAATGTTCACACGCTTAAATCCATCCTGATCTTCCATTGTTTTCCTATCTTCATCACTACTGGAAGATGCAAGTAATTCAAACGAATTATAAGTACTCACCTTTTTCATAACTTTTTGAATTTGAGATTGAGGGGTGCCACAACTTGGTGGAGGATGGGGAGATCCTACCACTTTGTCATTTGTTATTCCCTTCAATCTGGGAGAGTCCCCATGCATTTTAGGAGAGGAGTCTTGGACAGATTCCTTCGATTGACTGATCTGTTCATGATTCCCAGTTGGAGTGGGTTTATGGCACATGTTATGGGTAATCATAGCATCCTGTTCATTAGTACCTTTATCTGGGGAATAGGATGGAACATAAATGATTGTATCCCTACAGTTTTTAGCATGCAACAGTGAATTATTTCCTGAACAAACCTTAGTTGGACGACCATGAAATGAACTAGATTTAACATGGGCTCTAGGATTACCTTCTAGAGGGGATACCTCCACATTAGTGTTGTTGGGAGCTGTAAAAATAGATGTTTCTCTATCTGCTATAAATAGAATACAGTCTTTGACATTTGAGGCCAGGGGTTGTACCTTTTTATTTTCCTTTGTCGATGTATAGTTACAATCATTCACATCCTTCCTATCTTTAGATTTCCTTGAGATAGGAAGATACATATTTTCCTTGCCTCTTCTAGTTTTGACATTGACCAAAATCTATTCTTGTTTTAAGCAGGAGTCTTCATCTTCTTGAGCAGTAGTTTATAGAGCATCAAGTCTTTCAATTGATTCATTATCATCATCATCTTTGAGACCCCATGTCAATATGTCTTTGAATAAGGATCCATTATCTGCCACAACAGAACTGTCATTAACGGATAGATGAATATCATCCCCAAGATCTTCCCAGGATAAGAGAACTCTCTTATTTTTTTGTGCATAGGTTCCTCAGAACATCCCTTTTTGGTATTAGGTACTTCATCAAGAGACCATTGAGATTTTTTATCAGAATCAACATTCTTTCCATCAAACTCCTTTAGAAGTTCAAAACCAATTACAACTTCTTTCTTATTCTGTTCTATGCTTTGTGATACACCTTGTTTAGGTGGCTTCCTATAGTGTTGTAGGTCATTCCCTTTAAGTTGGAAGTTGTCACAAATAATATTTCTTCAACATGTAGATTCTTCATGCCCAATTACTTGACATGGAATGCAAAAAGGAGGAGTATTTTCATATTAAATTCAAAGACAAATATCATCCTATTGAGTAGATGAAATCACATTATCTATTAAATTAGTACTAAGATCAACCTCTACTAGGACCCAAGCAAAGTGACCGTAACTTACTGATTCTGTAACATGATCCATTCTAATAGGAATCCCAATGGAAGATGCAATATCGAATAAAATCTCATCATGCCATAAAACCCAGTTAAGACCAAGTATTTTTATCCATATTTTCACATATGTATCCTTAAAATCAATCAAATTGAAGTTCAATTTCCATTCAAGAAGCCTAAGCATACCTGGCCTGAGATTGATGGAACCGATACTCCAAGCTCTCCCTTTAAGCTCCAATGAAGGAAACAAGATATGAAAAAGTCCTTGACCTAGGGACATGTATTTGAATTCATTGCATCTAATTTTTTTCTCCATGATTTAAGCTTTAATTATCAATTTTTTTGAGAAAAAACCAAAATTAACATCTTCATCATCATAATAACCTATAGTTGGATTAAAGAATCATCAAGATTTATTAGTCCCTATTAACAGGATACCATAGTAAATTTTTCTTTAAAAGTTTCATCACTAATTTTTTATAAAAAGATTATCATTCTTCACAATATTTAAATCTTGAGTTTCAATGATTTTTCCATGACTATTGTTATAAAATTTTTATTCTTTGATCTTTTATGAATATATAAGAAAAATAACTTCACCCCCTAAATATTCAATCTTTCTATGGATATTATATTTTTTATGAATAAAAATTTACTTCTAATTATTTTTAAATATTTCAATATTTTGTTTCTTCCATAAAAAATATCATATGAGGTATTATCTTCATATAGTAATAACAAGTTTTTATTTTTCATGTAGAAAACTTTCATGGTTTTTCATTAAGATTAATTCAAGGTATTCCCTCTTTTAAGGAATATCATTCAAGCCATGTTATTTATTATCTATTTTCTCCTATTGAAGAGTCTATTTTATTAGAGTTATTATTACTAAAACATGATTCCTTGTCTTTAATTTTTCTAGATAATCTTATAATTTACAATTCATGAATGTTATTCCATTTTTTATTAATTATTTTAAATTTTATTTCCAAAACCCATCTCTAAAAACCATATAAAATATATAATAAACCCAAACACCTCGTATTTATGATTTATCACCATTATCCATTCTATCATACTATAATAATTATTTTATAGTATGCATATTCTTATTCTATTAATATCATTTGTTATGATAGACCAACAAACATCCAAATATACTAATTTAAACAACTATGATGACTTGTTGACATTTTTCTTGTATGAATTCTATATAATTTTCCCTTTTTAAAATATATCACATGTATGAGTAAAATCATGTTTAAGCCTATTGATACCCCAAGATACTTCAAGTTTCACTATTTATTCAAACTATTATTTAATCAAGATGAAAATAGGTTTATACCCCAATTTATTGTCATCTTCCTTGGTAGGAAAACACAAATCTTATTCATGAATTATTAGTTATATATTTTATTTTATTTCTTTACTTGTAGGAAAATTACAATATCCTTAAATTTTATAGTATAAATATAATTAAAATAGATTAAATTTCTTGATTCATATATTTGATTTATAATTAAAAGGATGTGATTAAAAACTTTCACCATAAAGATACCCATATTTCTCATACACATCATATTTATTCTAAACATACTTTATCTGTGTTTTTTTTAAATATATCATTTAAAAATAAAATAAATTTTTCTTTATCATAATTTACTTTTTTTCAAGAGATTATTTCTTCATGTTGTGTGGTATGTTCTCCCACTATCAATAATTCAAACTCAATATCGATCAGTTTTCTATGGGTAAATATCCATAATTTCTTCCTTTTAAAGCCTTTTCTTCTAGAACCATATGTGTTTATTTAAATATTTTAGTCATTGATAATCATTATACTCTTCTAGATATGATATATCCTTCACATATTATAAAGTATAAAACCATTATTAACTATATATATTTATATATGTATCTTATGGGCATAGATTGGTTCAATTATTTCTCCCCTTTGACATATTCCTTGGATTCAAATATGAATAATACATTGATTTATATCCATATCCTATGTAAGAACTCAGGTTTTTAGAACGGGTCAAAATCTCAGACCTATTTGAATTTTTGACTTGTTTATGAGAGAACTCGGAAAATCTGGGGAGTTCTACAAATTTCCAGACTACACATCGTGTAATCTAAGTTACACTCCATGTATGGGTTGGGTGAGTACCAGTTGTGTGCTCGCCGAGTACATGTCATGTGATGACTGTGTAGAAATTTCCTACTACGTGGCGTGTTGTGTTATTCGACATACCATGTATTCCCTTTCTATGTATCGGCTAGGTTCAAGTCGTGTGTCAACCCATGTAGAGAACCCAAGCCATATGACTATCTCTGCTTAAGTTGAAGTACAGAAAAGGCCACTAAATGGTGTGTAGTCCTTAAATACACATTGTTTACTTTTATTTTTATACGCTTAAATGAAATAGTGTCGCATCTCTTTTCCAGCGAAACCTTCTTCATCCCCTTTTTTGGACCTTGATGCTCCGGGAGGCCGAAAACATTTCCTTCCCTAGATTCTTCATCTGAAATCCATTCTTCAATCCTTTGGTGGCTGTGGGATCACAACAACGAGGCTAAACCTACACACCCTATTCTGTTCTTGATCCATTGCCTCACACGTCGCAGTTTCTATCTGAGTGGAATTGACGGGATTTGACGGAAATGTAGATATACAAATATCGGCTTCAAATCAGAGCTCAATATCAAACGTGCCTACATCTACGTGCCTCAGGTAGGTGGTTCATACCATTTTTTTTGTTTTCACGAACTTTTGGGTGGCACGGCCTATGGCGCATTTTCGGAAATATTGAGCAGGACACTAATTTACCTATTATTGCCTGTTTAATTGTTTATTTGACCTATGGGATGCCTTTGGGTATTCCCTATTACCTATATTCCTTGAGCGGGGCTAGGTGAGTGGTTTTGGGTCATTGGGGCATTTTGGTTGGGGATGCCAAAATGGTCATAATCGAATTGTATTGTTTTAAACTATTGAGTTTAGTTTATTAAACCTTGATATGAAATGTTAGAGGCCTTAAATACCTCTGTGTTGGTATAGGACAACACTTTTTTGGTGCAATTCAAATGTTTAGATTGTTTTGACTATTTATGTGTTCTATTTAAATATGTTATTTATGTAATTTCTAAATTTCATATGTTGGAGCCTTTAGGTTGTGTTGGGAATGGCCCGGATATTCTTGAGTGATGATGATCACAGGTTGGGATTGATCTAAGTTACATTGGGTGGTTCTGACCACGGGATTGGGCATCATGGGCATCGGTTTGAGGCAGGATGACTATCACGTTGGGTATGGCCCAGGTTACTGGGATGGCGAGACCATCAGACTTGAGCTGCATGGTCGCAAGGACACGAGGTGTCAGATGTGTTGTGTCTTGGGTACTATTTTGGTGATTACCACTCACCCGGAACTATGATTAGTGTTCACATAGAGAGAGTCCGTGATGAGGTGGTTTTGACCACTCATGTGGGTAGATTCCCTCATTAGTTATGGTTTAGGTACTATTGGTTTGGGGGTGCTTGCTGTAGGAAGCCATGTGGGAGGTGAAGAGCCTTCAGGGGATAGCATTGAGGCTATTGGGTTAGGGGAAGAGGCTCTCCATTATTTTGATGGAATACATCATTGTCCCTTTGGTTACTTTATTTTTGAGGGCATACATAATTGTCCCTCCGGTTACTTTATTTCGGAGTAGACATCGTTGTCCCTCCGGTTACTTATTTAAGGATAGGTATCACTGTTCCTCTGGGTTATTATTTCTTGGGCATGCCTTCAGGACGTTGGTACTTGAGACACGCGGTGTCAGGGGCACATGGTACTGGGTTATATGAAATAGATTTCGGCATTGGACGAAGCAAGTAACACTCCATAGTGGCTACTGAGCACCAGTGGGTTTGTGTTTATTTGTGCATCATATTGTTTATTGTTTTCCTTATAACTGTATGCCTGATTAGACACTTATATTAAGTACATACCTTTGGGTGGTATCCTACTAAGATTCATCTCACACCCTACAAAGGCCCTTCAAGATGCATGCAGACATTATGGATGTACGTGCAGGAAAGAGATCAGCTTCAGGAGATGAACTGTATTATCTATCGCATGGGGGTGGTAGGGACCATGAGGTCTTTCCTAGTTGGAGTTTACATTGTTTTTCATTATTTCATGTATCAGCATGATTTCTTGTTATGTAGATATAGTTGTTAGCCATTGGAACCTCTACTTATGGATATGTATGACCTTCTTTGGATTCATGTTTGTTTTGAAGTAGTATTTATAAGTGATCAGCATGCTATTGTGTTTACTTTCCACTAATATTGTTTATATTTATTGCTTCTACTATTTATCGATATTGAATGTGTTTCCCCTCTACAGATCTAGTTTGAGTCTACTGAGTCGTTTATTCCATTGCATCTTTATTATTATACTCGGACCAGTACCATTATTTTCCTCTGAGAGGGTATATCGTCCCCACTATAACTATAAAGACCCTTGATTCCAGTTAGCAGTCTTTAGCATTCATGGAGTTGTGCCTAAGGTAGTAACACCCGACCCATTTAGCACTATTCGGGTGGTTGTTCGGGTTTAGGTCATTAAAAAGTTGTATCAGAGGAGTTCTTAATAGGGATTTAGTAGCAGTGTTTTTCTAGCTACTAATGAGATTGAGACTTCTCTTTTATTTTTATGCTAGTTTTACTATTTGGGATATGGAATACTGGAGATATTTTGTTACTGTAATTGGGTTTCTAGCTTGTTCTTGGGTGCCTGCAACCCCAGGTAAAAGGTAAGAACCAAGTTTCCATGGGTGGGAATTTTGGTTTTCTTTTTCTCAGATTACAATTTATATGATTTCCACCTTGGTGGATCACTTGGTGTGTGATGTTATTTATTTTGATGTGTAACTCTTGACCTCATACGGTAAGGGATAATTGGACCTTGTCCTGATATGGAAAGGCTTGTTTTCTTGGATTTTGATAGGCACGTTTAGGGGTATTTTAATTTCATAACTTCATGTATGCTTTATTATGTGATAATACCATGTGAAAAAAATGTCAATTTCCATGCTTTGTGTTCTCTTAAAATTTGAATAGGTGAAATTCCTAATAAAATTACTTGTTTATTGAAATGTTTTATGCCATGCTTTGTATATTTGTAGAATTGCAGGTTATTTGGGTCTGGCCCTTATAAGAGAAGGAATGTACTATAGTTGAGGTGATTTTGATCACCAAGATTGGGTGACTAGGTCATCGGTTTGAGGCAACATTGGTTGTCAGAACGGGCATGGCCCGAGGTACTTTTGATACTTGGCTCTGTTGGGGGCGGGTAAGGAGGCCACAAGGTTGGGATGCCATGGGGTATGGTTGCAGTGGTGGAGAGTAAGGGTGATAGTTGTGTTTTTTCTTTTACTGCTTTCCTTATCTGCAAAATATATGTATGTATTATTATGTATGTGGGATGTCTGTCCATTTATGGTATTTAGCGGGTTCCTTTTATACGTCTCTATGGATCATCAGGTGGGAGATGATATAGTGTTGTAGGTGCAGGATCAGGTTCAGGATTCGTTGCAGGTAGAGCAGGATCTGTAGGTACAAGATTAGGTATAGGATCAAGTTTAGGATCCAGTGCAGGCAGGACAGTAGCTGGATTTGGAAGTATTCGGACCATGGATCGATGATAAACTCCAATCTATCCTGGTACGTGTCTTGTAGGGGATCGAAAGAGGTTCGTAGGGTATAGATCCATCTATGGAATATCTGACTCTGGATTTCCATTTGTAGCACCCATCTCTTTTTCAAGGTGAGGGTGGTCTACAAGCAGCTAAGAACTGGATAGAAATCATGCAGATGATCTTTGATCTGCCCGAGATGCCTCTGGGGTAGAGGGTCAAGCTGGAGACATACATGCTAAGAGGATCGACAAAGCGTTTATTTTATGTGAAAGTTTAGGCTAGCAGGAACGAAGGACTAGCATGGAAAGACTTCGAGGATAGGATCTTCAAGAACATTTACCTAGATTCACCGAGGGCCGAGAGAGCTCGGGGGTTCTTGAGCCTTTAGTAGGGATACATGTCCGTCATGGACTATGCATCTACTTTCACAGAGTTGTTGTGCTTTACACCAGGAATGGTAAGTGATGACGCAACAAGGGTGAGGCGTTTCGAGGATGTCTTGTGACATGCCATTCGGATCCAGGTGAATATCTTCAGGTTGGGTTCATTCTCAGAGGCAGTGAATCAGGCACTCATAGTAGAGGGAAACCCGAGATATAGGCCCCAGGTTGGTAAGGCGATGGCTTTAGGTGATGGTTCGGATAGCAGGAAGTGAGAATAGGATGAGTTCCAGCAGGGCGGTCATGCTAAGGACTAAGTTAGACCGCCTCGTAGCAGTTTAGCAGTGGTTTTCTTTTAGTGTGGGTAGCCAGGACATGTTCGGACATAGTGTGATAGGCCTCCAAAGGAGTACTACTCATGTGGACACGTCGGAAATCTGGAGAGGTTCTGCAGGCAACCTTCTCAGACAGTTGGCAGGTAGGGACCAGGATAGACGGTGGCATTTGGAGTTGGTCTAATTTCGATACAAGGAGAGGGTATCCAAGGTTCATCTTCATACAGAGGATGTGATAGAGACAGGGGGATCCAGCTGATGGGTCAGTGTCCAGTGACTGGAGCAGCACCACAGGGAGGTCAGGAATCAGGCAGCCATACTTCAGGCTAGGTGTATACCGTGGAGCTGCCAAAGGCTGAGCATGGCGGTGATCCGAAAAAGGTTAGAGGTACACCATGAGTATGGTCGTGACTTTCTCATTTTATTTTGGCATGACCTATTGAGGCATGTCTGTTTTGAGTGCACGAGGTGCACCCAATTCTTATGGACTGAGTAGATGCTGGTCAACGGGATTGGCACCATATTGGGTGCATTATATATTTTTATATATATATATGAGGTGTTTTGGGAATTGAGGCATCGAGGATGCGGGTTACATGAGGTGGCTTGGGCATCAGGGCATCGAGGATGTTGGTTACTTGAGATGCCTTAGGCATCGGGGCATCGAGGATGCAGGTTATTTGAGGTTTCATGGGCATCGAGGCATCGAGGATGCGGGTTACTTGAGGTTCCTGGGGCATTGAGGCATCTAGGATGTGGGTTACTTGAGGTGTCTTCGGCATTGGGGCATCAAGGATGTGAGTTACTTGAGGTGCATTGGGAATCGAGGGCTCGAGGATGTGATTTACTTAAGGTTCCTGGCATCAGGTTTTATTTTGAGTGTCTATGGGATGCAGGACCTCGTGGAGGCGGACACTGATGCGGTGCGGGATGTGTTGGGTGTCAGAAACTACATGGGAGCACCAATGAGGCGCAGGGGTGATGATGTGTCATTATAGTACCATGCATCTAGAAAACACGTTAGTGAACACTTTCTTGTGTTGAGTTTTTTCATGTTTAGACCAAGTTAGGAAATTCCTAAGGTGGGGATCCCCATGAGGAATTTATCCAGGACCTTTGAGATCGGGGTAGTCCGGGTTACTTGATCAGTGTGGTATGTTCGGTTCCATCTCTGGGTTTCATTTGATAGCTCGGGGATGAGCTATATTAAGGTGGGGAGATTGTAAGAACCCAGGTTTTTAAAATGGGTCAAAAACCAGACCCTATTTGAATTTTTCACTAGTTTCTAAGAGAACTGGGAAAATCTGGGAAGTTCTGGAAATTTCTAGACTACACATCATGTACTCTAAAGTACACATCATATATGGGTTGGGTGAGTACCGGTTGTGTGCTCTCCAAGTAAATTTTGTGTGATGACCATGTAATAATTTCCTACCACACGGTGTGTAGTGTTATTCGACACACCATGTATTCCCTTTCTGCATATCGGTTGGGTTCAAGCCATGTGTCAACCTGTGTGGAGTGCCCAAGCCATGTGGCTATCTCCGCTTAAGTTAGATTATGTAAAAGGACACTACATGGTGTGTAGTCCTTAAATACATGCCGTGTACTTTTATTTTTATTCTCTTAAATGAAAGAGTGTTGCGACTCTTTTCCAGAAAAACCTTCTTCTTCCCCTTCTTCGGAACTTGATGCTCTGGGAGGCCGAAAACGTTTCCTTCCCTAGATTCTTCATCTGAAATCCATTCTTCAATCCATCGGTGTATGTGGGATCGTAACAGGGAGGCTAAACCCATGCACCCTATTCTGTTCTTGATCCATTTCCTAATGCGTCATAGTTTCCATCTGAGTAAAATTTCTGGGATTTGACGGAAATGTAGATCCACGATGATCGTCATAAAATTGGAGCTCAATATCGGACGTGCCTACATCTACAAGTCTCATGTAGGTGGTGCATTCCTTTTTTGTGTTTTTGTAGACTTTTGGGTGGCGCGGCCTATGGCTCATTTTTGGGTATTTTGAGTGAGATAGAAATTTACCTGATATTGCCTATTTAATTGTTTATCTGGCCTATGGGATGCCTTTGGGTATGCCCTATTACATGTTTTTCTTAAGCGGGGTCAAGTGAGTGGATCTGGCTCATCAGGTCATTTTGGTCGGGGATTCCAAAATGGTTATAATTGAATTTAATTAATTTAAACTATTGAGTTTAGTTTATTAAACCTTGATATGAAATGTTAGAGGCCTTAAAGACCTATGTGCTAGTATAGGACAACACTTTTTTAGTGTAATTCAACTATTTATATTGTTTTTCATGTTTATGTGTTCTGTTTAAATATGTTATTTTTGTAATTTCTAAATTGCATATGCTAGAACCTTTGGGTTATTTTGGGCATGGCCCGGATATTCTTGAGTGATGTTAATCATAGGTTGGGCTTGGCCTGGTTTACATTGGGTGGTTCTAACCATAGGATTGGGCTTCATGGGCATCGATTTGAGGCAGGATGACTTTTGGGTTGGCCATGTCTAGGTTACTGGGATGGCAAGTCCATCAGACTTGAGCGGCATGGTCGTAGGGACACGAGGTGTCAGATGTGTTGTGGCTTGGGTATTATTTTGGTGATTACCACTCACCCAGAACTATGAGTAGTATGCACACAGAGAACCTCTGTGATGAGGGGGTTTTGACCACTTGTGTGGGTAGAGGTCCCCATTAGTTGTGGTTTAGGTACTATTGGTTTGGGGGTGCTTGCCATAGGAAGCCACATGGGATGTGAGAAGCCTTCAGGGGATAGCATTGAGGATATCGGGTTGGGCATAGAGGCTCACTGTTATTTTGAGGGTAGACATCGTTCTCCCTCTGGTTACTTTATTTTGAGGGAAGACATCGGTGTCCCTCCGATTACTTTATTTGAGGGCAGACATCGTTTTCCCTTTGGTTACTTATTTGAGGATAGGTATCACTATTCCTATGGGTTACTATTTCTTTGGCGTGCCTTCGGGACATCGGTACTTGAGACACACAGTGTCAGGGGGCACATGGTGTCGGGTTACATGACATAGATTCTAGCGTTGGCTGAAGCAGGTGACACTCCATGGTGGCTACTATGCACTCGTGGGTTTGTGTTTATTTGTGCATCGTATTTTTTACTGTTTTCCTTATAACTTCATTTCTGCTTAAACACTTATATTAGGTATTCACCTTTGGGTGGTATCCTACTAAGATTCATCTCACACCCTGCACAGGCCCTTCAGGATGCATGTAGACTTTATGTATGTATGTGTAGGAAAGAGATCATCTTCAAAAGCTAGACTATATTAGCTGTCGCATGGGGATGGTAGGGACCTTGAGGTCTTTCCTAGCTAGAATTTACTTTGTTTTGCATTATTTCCTGTATCATCATGCTTTTTTGTTATATAGCTACAGTTGGTTATCCATTTGCGCCTCTACTTATGGATATGTATGACTTGCTTTGGATGCATGTTTTTTGTGCAGTAGTATTTATAAGTGATCAGAATGTTGTTGTGTTTAATTTCCACTGATGTTGTTTATATTTATTACTTCTGTTGTTTATCGATATTGAATGTGTTTCCACTCTGCGGGTCTGGTTTGAGTCCTCATAGTCATTTATTCTGCTGCATATTTATTATTATACTTGGAACAGTACCGTTATTATTCGTTGAGAGGGTATATCCTCCCCACTATACCTATAAAGACCCTCTCTGCTAGTCGAAAGCCTTTGGCGTTTAAGGAGATGTGTCTAGGGTAATAACACCTGACCTGTTTAGCACTATTCGGGTGGATGTTTGGGTCCGGGACATTACATACTACATAAGAAAAGAATAATCTATGGAAAATATTATGAGATTATTTAATTCCTCTCATCTATCTTAATTGATTTTATTCCTTAAAATGCCTCTTTGTTATAGAAAACACATTATGTTTGTGTCTTTTATTTCCATAACTATAATATGTTATTCAAGTTCTTTTTGGGTCTTTGTTGGTGGTACACAAAAAAAATGGGTCTCTACCAAATCAATATTCTTGTTTAGAGTGGTATCTTTCTTCCTTACTTCAATAATGAGGGGATTTTTTTTAGTATCAAGTATAAATCCTACATCTACTTCATAATGAAATCACTATTATTGTTTAAAATCCTCAAAATTCTTTGAGGAATATATATACCCCAACAAAAATATCATAATTACACATTTGAGTCAATTACCCATTATCATTTTGAGATTTGTGACTCTTTATTGATCATCCATATTTTTCATCATATCAATAACTTATCATTAGAGACCCTCAATCTATTTACACTTTTTCTTCACTATGGTGAAAATATCATAAATTATTTGTTCATACTAATCTAATTTGATCTCGAAAATTATTTCAAAGTTATAAATTTGTCTGGCTTTGAGATTTTTGACCTTATCCCTTAACTCATTATTTTCCTCATTATTTTTTTCATATAAAACATAGAGTTATTTGGATTAGTGTTTATTTAATTTTATTATTTCTAAATATATTTAACACATCAAGTACATCCCACAACTCAACTTTTATGTCTATAAAAGTCTAAAATTTAGCATTATCAAATTCATTTATTGATAAAGAATTTAGTTTTTTAAGACACCCACATGTACTTATTTATTGAGGCCCTTATAATCATCAAGATCTTCCAATTCAAGTTCATCCATGACATCATATTCTTTTTATATAAATTTATTATTTTATAAAAAATTATAATTATACTCTTATTCCCATTAAAATTCCTCATGTAATTTTTTTATGGTTTATTATCCTCCTATACATCTTATAAGTTCAATGAAGACTTATCTATAGTGTGACTAATCATTCCATATTTAAATCATAAAAATGGAATATTCCCTTCTAACCTTCCTTTTCAAATTTTTGGATTAGAGGATACTTCATAAATTCCTTCTCTTCTGGATCACCTTCCATGATATTCTTCTCCATTAAAAAATGATCACCCTCATTCAATATCTTCCATTTTTTATGAGGATACTTTTCATGTCCTACAAGGAAATGGTCTTTAGATATTGTGCCTAAATCACTAAAATATTTGGATTTAAATTAGGATTCATCATTTATATTATACACTTTATAATTTTTATATCTTAAATAGTCTCACAAGATCTAGGCATGTACACTATAAGAATATTCACACAATAAAACAATGGAAATAGTGTTTCATCTAATTATTCCATAATTAAAATTTTCTGATCAAGTATTAGAAATCCCATATAGATTATGTCTTCTACCATATTAATGGAATATAGAAAATCACCTTTGAAAAAGAACCATTTAATATAATACAACATGTTAGACCCACTAGGTAACAGATCCTCAAAGTTGTGGAGGTGAATTGGAGTATGAAATTTTTGAACATTACCCTTTAATGATCTTGTTTTTTGTTAATGAGAACTCCTAATTCATTTTATCCACATATAAAAAATAAAAATAAGATACAAGTGATTTTACTTCATTTATGAGCACTGGGATATGTCCAAGGAGTATACAATGGTGACATGATAATGTAAAAAATCAATTAAATTGTACTAATTATTATAATTTAGAGAGGGGACATTTACCATATTGGTTTATAACATCACACCTTTATAAATATCACTACTCTCTTTCATAAGTTATGATTCAATTTTATATAATGGAAGGATTTATTTGAATAAATATCAATAAATAAATATTGTACATTTGTTGTTATAGAAATGTTATCCATATTCATCATGTTGAAGAACTATATATTACTCTTTCTTCTTAGGTAGGACATGTGAATGAGTGGCCGTACTCATTTTTTTATATAACTATATCTATGTAGTTATACTCTCTTATTTTATCTATGAATCCACACATTCTTCTTCTTATTTCCACCATCTCATTGCTATTTCATTTCTTTTCACTGAGACATGTAACCAAATTTTAAGATTGATCCATTTGTTTCCTCTTTTGATCATGTCACCTATCATTTCCCCTTAATAGGTTGTAAAATATAATCCTCTGAGTCAAAAAATTATTATCCTATCTTATCCTAACAATTTAAAATTCAAAGAAAATAGAATTATATAAAAATGATAAATATCCAATAAAATAAAACATGTTATTATCATACATGAAGTGGTAGTATTTAAATAGAAAATAAACTCAAAACCATGAATTGTTAAAAAGATAATCCCAAAAATCACATAGTTTTAAAATTTATGGAATCCATTATATAAATTCCAAATAATTTGTTGTAATAGCTATGAATTTATTACATGTTTGTTTATAACAACTATTACTAATAATATCGTGTCATATTTACCATGTTAGTCATCCCCAAGCATCTTCTTTAAAAATATACCTCTTCCATACCATGATCTATTAACATGGAATGTTATCCAAACTATTTTAACCACATAAAATGAAATTAAACCATGAAAAATTAAAATCACATTTAACTCAAGTTATGACAGACAATGTCAACACCATTGATTCATATTCTTCAATATATGTATTTTCCAAACACCATGAAATAACAATGACATGTTTTTTCATCACATAAATTAGTTTTTGATCTTCCAAAAAAATTATTTATTCCACTAAACCTTAGAAGACTACATATAATGATTCAAAGATATTAAATTGAGTTATTTTAATGATCTCTAAATTCCTTTTCACACTACTAGAAAAAAAATATTTAACCATGGTTATTTTTTGTGGTTGGATTTAACCATGGTTATAGGAGGTTTATTTCCATGGTCAAAATTGGGCATGGTTTTAGGTTCCTAACAACCACCCTACCATCATAGTACACTTAAATCATAGTTATAGGGTGAACCTAAATCCATAGTTGAGAATCATAATGGTAATAAACCCCCTAAAACAATGTTCAATATAGATTGTGGTTATATGGAACAAATTTTTATACAAATATATAATCATCATCATCATCATCATCATTATTAATTTAAAAGCACATATAATTTTTTGGCTATTAGGGATTATACCTCCCCCCCCAGTATTGGCCCAAAAAGAGGCTGACCCATTAAAATTATAAGGCCCAATGGCTTGGAATCCTTAAAGAAGGAGGCCTCTACCTATGTTATTCACTACTCTAGTGTGTACCTAGGTCTAAGACCCTACTTGTGTATTCACCTTTATCATCTGCCATAAATGGAAAAAAATCCCTTAAAATAGGATATCAAAATTAGAATCCTAGTCATTTTAATAATTATAGGATGAGTTTAACACTTATTCAAGACCCCAACTTTATAATCAAAAAGGTTCAAGCAATGAGCATACTCAGTCCTAAATTTTATTAAGAAAAAAAGATAAAGTAGTGATGTTAAAAGGAGGTTTTGTAAAATCAAGTGTGAAATCACCCCTATAATCCTAATTAACCAAAGAAGAATATGAATTTGTATCATGAAGTACCACATAGAGAGAACATCCATAATGGACATCTTCAATATTTCATCCACCATTTGGTTTTCCTCCCTATATAAACACACATAGGTAAACTAGTGGGATCATGCCTCATCCATTCCTACTACCACCACTAAATATAAATTTTTTATTAATCCACTTTAAGAACAAGTGGGAAACCATCATTCACAAAACAAAAGTCACTACGTGCTGAAAGATCTCACAAAGTTATTAAACACCAGACTAATATTATTTGAATCATCCACTCTATATAATTCCCAGTGAAAAGTACTAACCTATGTGTCTAGATCCTCCTTGATAAGTTCTTTGAGGTGGGTAACCATCCTATCCATTGTATGGATGAATTCTTCTAGAGTGATTTTTTCTTGATTGAAACCTCGAGCTATTATTCGGTCTTGCATGTAAATCCATGCTTCTTGCCCCTCGGTGTCCTCAACTTGAAACCTTCTTTCATAAATTCATACAATATCCTCATTTTAGGCATTGCGATGAAGGAATTTTTCAATCATTTAATCCTTGGAGTGGAATATGAGCTTCAAGAACTCCCTTACCTCTTCTTCCATCACTTTTGGATCTCTGCTTGGATCACCACTTTCCTCGTCTTGTAGGTATTTAATTTCCTTTCTCCCACCTTTCTTGGCCGACCTAGTTTCTATTAGTTTGGGAAAGTAAGAATAGTATTTACATCCCCTATATTTTTCACCACACCACAATGCATTTCTCAGGTTCACACTTTTCTGTTAGTCCCTTATTCCTTCTAGGGATGTTTGGACCTTTCCCTTGGAAACGGTCCCAACTGTCCACTAAGAGTTAGCTATAACTGTCATCACATGAATCATCCTCCTCAAGAGACATAGCTTGATCTTGAATAGACAGACTATCAAAATGGTTCCTTAACTCAACCCTCAGGCCTTCCATGGGGGGCCTCGGATCAAAATAATTGCCCAGCACACTGGAGCTCTGCATGTTCTTCCCCATACATGCAGCCTTTAGATAGGATGGGGGTTTTGAACATAAAATGTTTGGGTTCAAGGGGCCCAAGAAACTCCCCTCATACCAACTCCCTTTTCTAGGTTGAGACACTACTGTAGATAACTGGTGCACCTCTTGCATTCTAGGAGTCTTGGCTACCTTCCTTTCCTCAATCATCCCTTTGTTATGTGGAGGCACTACAGAAGTTAGCAAGGCCACCTCATGCAATATGTTCCCCGGAGGTTCAGCCTCCTCACTGTGCAACATCATTGTAGCGTCCATGTCAACCTCCTTCTCTTTACAAAATGAAGGTGCATAAAAAATCTCAGACTCACATGCCACACCCAAATTGCATTTCATTCAATAGAAGATATCAAAGACTTTGGGATTTACCTGAGAAACCAAAGTTAGCTTTGGAACCATGAATTCTTCACATGGAGACTTAGAAAAAGGAGAGACAATGCGTTCTACAAATGGATTAAGATTTATATCTGGTTGGACATCCCAACCTTGAGAGTGAGACTGAGCATCCGAGCTCTCCACACCTTCATTTAGGTCATAACCATAGGCAGATCCATCCCATTAAGCCCCTGCAGCACACTGAAATGCCTCAGTACTGATTGAGCTCCCCACTCCTTGATTGGACACCCCCCTTCCTACCTCCTGCAAACTTATACTCCTGGTATCCTGGAAGTGAGATTGATCAGGAGTATCCAATTTCCCCTCTGCATTTTGGCCACTTCTATAGACCCCCGAGGGGATTTCATGAACAAACACCTCACCTGGGACCATATTCTTCTTAGCAGAAATCCAGTGTCTAGACCCACATCTACATGTCGCTGATGAGTGTCCCAAACACATGCAACCAGAATAGAAGTCAGCACATGACTCATACGCATCCTTCTTTCTACACCAGTATTCTTCTTTTATGGTAATCCAAATGAACTCAGGAGTCTTTCTCAAGGCATCCACTTCTATTCACACATGGGGATTAACAGGATGGTACACAGCAGCGGTTCATTTATCATAGGATAAATACCTCCCTACGAGGTTCCCAAGCATTCTAATGATCAAATTATTTTAAAAAGGAAGGGGAATATTAGGGAAACTAACCCATATCACCACCTAAGGGTAGTCCCACTTCATATGAAATTCATAATACCATCTTTTGAGGAAGAAGCGGTACCCATTTCAGCTGCGATTCGTACTAGACCAAACTTTGATTAGGTCATCCTCTGATGAAAAATGGATCAAAATGAATTTGTTGCCAAGAAGACCCATCATCGACCTCTCTTGTAGATCCAAAGAACTAAAAATGAACCTATCAAAGAAGTCCACTGATGGTCTTCTCTATGGGAAATGCGCTACCAGGGTCTGATTGGGGAGCGGAGAGGCATCATTGAACTCCATGATTGATAAAGGTAGATTAGGGATCCCTGTATAGAGCTTAGAAACCTTAGGTAATTGGAAGCTCTATGGGAAAGTCAGAAGGATCTCGAGTTTGGGGAATTAAGTGAAAGAGTCCATCACTCTCTTAGAGGACGACGGAGGTCCCTCCCCCTCCGGTGGGGGAGGGACTGGCTCAGTGGTCTCCATCGTCGCGGGGGGAGAATCCTTCAGCTGATTTCATCCATTACTACTATGATTGGCATGCACCCACTAGGACTCATATTATGTGATTAAGAAAATATCATAGAATTCCAACCACTTTCACCTTTATTAAAAAAATCCAAAAAAAGAGAATAAGGGAGCTGGAAGGACATGGTAAATTACCTAATAAGAAAAAATTACTAACTTAGAAAAGACCCTAAAACAACAACTAATTATGATATAGCATTAAATATATATATCCCTTACCTAGACCATTAAAAAATCTACTAAAACTCTAAAATATCATCCATCCTCATGCAAGAAACAGCCTAAAAATGAATGGAAAGAAATTATTCATCCTAATAAAGAATATTATTACCCAAATAATCATTCCACTCACTCAAATAATGGAGATCTTGAAATTTTTTTGAAATTTTTTTCTTAAGATAGACTCCCTTTTTAAAATTGATAAATCTGAGTAGGATAAAGAACCTTAGTTCAACTTGTATAAATTTTCCTCTATAATTAGGAAAAATAATTCTTCTACCTTATTCACCTTTTTATGAATATATAAACCTTTATTTTCTTGTGACTTTCTCAAGAGTGAATCCTTAAATGCATCACCCTTCCCAGTAGATTGAGTTGTAATCTTAGATTTAGACACATTATCCCAACTACTAGAAATGATATTTATTTCCATTTTATAATCATTTTCTTAAATCTATCCTTGGGTATGATAATTCACTTTCTAGTAAAATTAATACTTATCAAAATTCCATGAAATATCCTTCCAAGAATCCTTATGATGCATCCTATAATGATACCTATCATGATGTATGTTTAAATCCTAATCAAACTTCCCTCATTGATGATCCCCTAATTCCTTTTTAGAAATATTTTTATCAAAACTCTTAGTTTAAGAAGCTAAATTTTTCCATAAGAAACCTATCCAAGATGATCCCTAGTCTGTTATATCTTTTTTCACATACTAGCCATAAAATATTTATTTTCCCCTAACTCATTCTCATAAGATTTATCACATAGCCTCTCAGTTTGAGAAACTAATCTATCCCCTAAAAATCTTAGAATAACTAGACTAGTACTAACCTCCTCATTCTTCTCAATAGTAAATTTATTTAGGTCAACATTAACATTCTAATGCTTCTGTTAGACATAGACATGCTAAACTTCCTTTTTTGAAACACTCCAATATATGGCCTCTAAAAGAGTAGTGAGAATAAACAAGCACCTTCCTATAATTTGACTTCAAATGACAATAAATTTTATAAACAGAAAAAAGGGAGAAATATTTTAAAAAATAATTCTTAAATTTAAATTATCATTCAGGGTAGAGAGAAAACCTTTATTACTCAGTATAGAACTAATGTATACCTAAATTAGGACCCATGTGTAATGTCCATAACTATCCATTTCGGTTACTTTTTCTATTCTAATTATGATTCCAATTGATGAAGTGATGTCAAATATAATCTTAACAGCCCATATAATCTAGTTAAACCTATAAATCTGAATAAATACTTGAGAAAAATTCCTCTTCTAATCAAATGTATAAAACTCTAACTTCTGTTCATGGATGAATAATATATCAAGCTTGATATTGACAGAGTCGGTGGCCGAGGCTCTCCCCTTTAAATCTTTTAAAATAAAGAGTACATGATAAAGACATTGACCTAAAGAGATACATTTCCAATTATCAAAACCACAAAAAAGGAAAAGATATATACTATATCCTTAAACCTCCATGACAAATAAGGAGACTTGTGGGGTGATAGAGTGTTTCATAAATACATGTAATCAAAAATGGATTTATCATTTTCCAAAATAATGTTAATGTATACTTTTTTAATAATTATCCTAAAAATATTTTTTAAGGCACAAAGGACCTCTTGTCATTTGAGTCTTAATCAAGCCACTATATAACTCCTTTATCCAGATATTTCTCACCTACACACTCCTTGTCAATGGATTCCCATCTGTTTCCTATTGTGCTAACAAGAAAAAAACTCAATATATACATCATTACACCATTGAAACACCATGTTGAACCCTAATCATTATCATTATCCACCCAATCTCCCCCTCCTCATCCTTCATAATTTGTTGTCCATAAAAATAATAATAACCCCAAAAAAATTAACATGTATAAATTAATTAGTTATTGAATTTTAATTTACTATTAATCATTCATGAAATATTTTTATATAATTATGTAATTAATTTATTTATTAATTAAATTTTATTTAATATTAAATAATTATTATTTATTAATTATAGATTATGAATTAGAAATTAATTATTTTTTCTATATTAATAAGAAATTTTTCAATAAATTATTATTAATTAATTAGTAATTATTATTTATTAATTAATATTAATTAATATTTTTTATTTTTTATTTACTAACTGGTAGTTAGTGATTATTAATTATTAATTATAAGTTAATAGTTTTTAAGTATTAATTATTAATTATTAAGTACCAATTACTAATTATTAAAATTATTTATTCATTATTTCATACAAATAATAAATAATTATTAGTCATTAGAAAACAAGTATTTGTTATTAATCAATAATCTTTATTTTTCACAAATAATTAATTACCGAATACCTATTACTAATTTTTAGTAAATAATTTCCTACTCTTGATTAAAAATTATTAATTAAAACATATTTATTATTTAATATGACTAATTACTAATTTTTTTATTGATATTATTAGTTGTTGATTCAAATTTTGCAATTATTAATTATTAATTACTCATTATGTCTTATAAATTATAAATAAATTTTTAATTACTAATATTAATAATCAATTAATAATTAATTATACATTATAAATTTTTATCAATTAACATTTTAAATTTAAATATAGAAAATATTAAATAATAATAATATAATATTTATGAATTAAAAATAATTAATTTTTATAATTAGTACATTTTAAAAAATTAATTTTCATGGTAACTAATGACCACGGTCGCAAAATGTTGTTGTAGCCTAAGTCCTTGGTCATGGGGCTTTTTTTGAGGTTTTTTGAATATAGAAATAGACTATTTTTCTAATAGTGTTAATAAACATAGACCAAAAATATTCTATTAGATTTTTGTTATTACAATTTCTCCCTCATACTTATTTTGAAAAATAAGTATACAAATGTTCATAATATGGTTGGGAATGGGTGGAGGCTATTGGTTTACACTAATGATACGTTTTCATGGATTTTATGGGCTCTATGATGGGGGAACCATACGAGTGGATTAGAGGTTAAATAGAGGGAAAATAAACACAAATGAAAGGATACTTCAATTCAATGTATCTTTAAAAATTCATTTAGTTTCGGTTGAAAACATGTAAACTACTATAATTCACATGACACCACAATATTCTCCCAATAAAAGAAAGAAATATTGTGATAAAAAAGTGATCAAAGTCTTCATGGGTATAAAATTATAATATAGAAATAAAATGATGATCTTAGGGGTAAATGGTAGTTTAAAAATAAATAAATCTTAGAAAAATATTTTTAAGATCATGAAAATATATCAATAGTCATCTAAAACATAAGTATAAAGGATCAAACTATTTTAAACAAGTAATCATATACCTGTCAAGACCCGTCCTCGGGGCCCGTGCCGTGACTACCCCAAGCCCGCCTTCCATACGCCAGGGGCTGGCGACTAGCACCAAGGCGTAAATCCCAACAAAAGGGAAGGCATTGCCTTTGAAAAGTAAACAAGCACCACAGAGTAAGCAAGCGGAAAAGTAAACACTAAGTAAAAATGGTACAAGCTATGTTGAAAGTAAAAAGGGGCCGGAAATGCAAGCCCAACTGTAAAGTACAACTGAAAGGAAAAACCGCAACTGAAAGGAAAAACTGCGGCGTCGAGCCGTCCTCTGGAAGTCCCACCTGAAGGGTGGGTACAGATAGCCTCCATTGCTCCTCGGGTCCACCTGACCGCTCCGAGTACGTCCCGCCCAGTGGTCCACCTCCAGGTACCGTCCTGCTCTGCACGCCTCCACCACGATCAGCGTTGTCCGTCGCCTGCAACCAACACAACGTAGTGCGGGCATAGCCCGTGCAGGGGTGAGTATAAGCTACTCAGTAGGGACCCCAAGACCCCCGAAGGTCTCCCGAAATCCACAAAGGATAATCCACAAGGAAAGATACAATCACGAAGTAACATCTGACATGGCTTAGGTATATGCCCATACATATACCTAAGTCATCAATTCCCGTTCGGCCCCAACGTCCGAGCCCAAGCACAACCCAGTCCACACAGGAAAGAAAAACGTATTCCCACACAGGATAGCTCAACACAATCCAAAAAGGAGAGTAAACAATAAATCCACACAGGATAGCTCAACACAATCCACAAGGGAGAGTAAACAGTAAATCCACACAGGATAGCTCAACACAATCCACAAAGGAGAGTAACACAAGATTCATCTCACACAGGTATACTTCTTCGGATGACGATAAAGATGATCACGGATCCATCTAAGTCGTCGGACCCATGAAGGATCGATAGGTAACTAACCCCCGCAATGACCCACACAGGATCGGGCCCACACAGGACCTGTAGGCGCTGGCTCACACAGAACCGCTGAGCGCTGACCCACACAGGATCGGACCCACACAGGATCGGGCCCACACAGGACCTGTAGCACTGATCCACGTAGGATCGCTGAGTGTTGTAGTCGTCGCAGTCCACTGAGGATCTCTGCACAGTCGTCGGCGCAGTCCACTGAGGATCTCTGCACGGTCGTCGCCGCAGTCCACTGAGAATCTCTGCACGGTCGTCGCCGCAGTCCACTGAGGATCTCTGCACAGCCGTCGCTGTCGAAGTAGCAATCGCAGCCAGCTCTAGGGTCCCCGCACACAGCAAGCTCATTCGGGAGGGTCCGCTCCACGAGCCAAGAGGCTGATACATTAACTGTCACAAAGTCCGAAGTTGATGTATCCAAAAGTTCTGTATCGTCAATAGAACTCAACGTCACAGACGGCGCGTCGATCGAACGTCCGGTCTGAGAGTTATTGGCTTTTTCGTCACAGGGGCTCGGTTGGTTTTTAAGGCAAAACCAACCTGACCGTACTCCACCTGCGTCCAAACCTCGGGAGGAGTGTATCAAAAGATCCGTCTCACTTAGAGGAATCCACCAAAGCTGACGGCACGTCAATCGGACGTCCGTAGCTCAAGATATGAGTGTTTCCGCTCCGAGGGCCCGGTTGGTTTCGTGTACGAACCAACCTTTCCGAACTCAAAGTATTCCGAAACCTTGAGTGCGATATACCGAAATGACCGTCTCGATCCAAGGATCGTGTTTCCGCTGACGGCGAGTCGTTTGGAGGCACGTAGCTCAAGATATGGTCATTTGAACAAAAACTGTCCGAAGACGGGGGGTCCGGGCCCGGGCCGACCCGGCCCGACCCCCCCTGGGTCGGCCGAACCCGGTCCGACCCGGTCTGACACGGTCCGACCCGGTCCGACCCGGTCGGACCGGTCTGGCTCGGCCAGCCCGGCCCGGCTCGGCCGAGCGGCCGACGCGGGGGGAGCCGTCGTCCCGCGTGACACCCCCGCGGCACCCGCGGGGTGTCGGCCAGACAGTCGGACGCGGCTGAAGCCGTGTCCCGAGTGACGCGGGGGGGAGCCGCCGCCCCCGCGTGACACCCCCGCGACACCCGGGGGGTGTCTCCCTGGTGGTCGGACGCGGCTTCAGTCGCGTCCCGCGAGCGCCGTCGTCGCGGCCGGTGCTGTGGCGGTCTCGTCCGGCGCCGCCGCCGCCTCCGGGCACCAGCGCCGTCGTGCCGGCAACCCGCGCCGCCGCCGGCTTCCGCGGGCCGCCGGAGTCGCTCCGGTGGCCCGTTTGTCTTCCCGTCTGCGTTGTTTCTCCTCCTGTGACTCGTTCTTCACTGTAGAACCACCAAATTTCCGTTACGTCACGTTCCGTCATCGCCCGTCAAATCCGCACAAGAACGAAGAACGGCGGAGGGTCGTCGGGCCGTGTTCGTTTGTCCCGAACCCTCCGCGTTAGATATAATCAACGGGAGAATTTTTATTCCACATAGGAAACAACAATTTTAATAAATTTAAAATTGTTCACAAATTCGGTTCTTTAACTTTTTAAAGAAACATTTACGGGATTAATAAAAAGGGGTAATTCCAAAAATAAAATCCCTACCTCGTAGTCGTCGCGCGTGAGCGTTCTTCGCGGAATTGCTCATCGTGGAAGGTGGAGATCGTCGCGTCGTCGCGGAAGGGCGTCGCATCGTCGCAGAATCCGGCGTAGCGTCGACGAACTCAACGGACCAAGAAACAACAGATTTTAATTATAAATAATTAAATCTGTGTTTCGTTTTAAACCACAAAGAACTTTTAGAAGAAACCCGAAATCACTCACCTCAAACGATTGGTGATCGGAGATCGGGGCGGGGAAGAACGTCTCGGATTGGAGCGTCATTGATTTCTGCGGATGACGGCGTTCTTCGCGTTCTTCGCGTTCTTCGCGAAGAAGAAAGAAGGTACAAGGATTCTGTCAAATCCTCTCAACGCGCAAACTTTCAAAAGACTGGTTGGTCTTATTTTATTATTATGCCAACACACGAAAAAGGGTAAGTAACGACCCATCAATTCGTTGAATTAATTCAACGAAAGAAACACCTTATTTAATTTACGAAATAAACCGCCCAATTAAATGGTCTGTTAAGAAATTAAGAAAACGCGTCAGTTGACTTTCATAATGACGGGTTTTCGCGGGTGCGTTACTTAGCGGAAAAGAAACGGTGGGGCTCATGTGGGCCCCACCTCACAAATATCATACCAAGGGGTAGGATATTTCTAGATAGCATCCTATCCGGATCAACTCAGCTTAAGCCGCCTTTAAGTGGCTTCAAGTGGCTTCCAAGTGGCTTAAGTGAAATAAAATAAAGTTTGTCATACAATTATTTTATTTCTTAACTTTAAGCCCAAAAAATTAAAAACCACACCCGAGCAAACGCAACTCCGGAAGAGGCGTTTCTAAGCAAATACCAGCGCTACGATTTCTTCGGTACCCTCAGAATTCGATTCCGGGCACCGTCTCAAAAGTTAGAAAAACCCGCTCGTCCGTTCACTGAACGTACCCGAGCCAAACTTCGAAAAATGATTCCGGACACACCGGGCCTCGGAATCAGGCGCCGTCAGAAAATACGTTCTTGTAAAATTCCAAAGAAAATTAAGAAAAAAATTCCCTTAAAATTTACAGGTCTTTACATTACTCCCACCTCAGGGCTTTACGTCCCCGTAAAGATACATCATAAACTAGGGAAACAAATGTGGGTACTGAGCACGCATCTGAGCCTCTCGCTCCCAAGTGCTCTCCTGGAGGTTCCCGTGCTGCCATCTGATGCGCACAAGAGGAATCGATCGTCCACGTAGGACCCGCTCCTGTCGATCCTCTATCTCCACCGGGACCTCCGTAAAAGTCGCCCCATCATCCACGTCTAGCTCCCCATGGTCAATGATGTGCGTCGAGTCATGCACGTATCTCCTCAGCTGAGATACGTGGAAAATGTCGTGCACCCGGTGCAACTGAGGTGGTAGAGCCAGGCGATAAGCCACCTCGCTAATCCTTCTGAGGACCTGGAATGGTCCAATGAAGCGTGGAGACAACTTTCCGCCTCGGCCAAATCTCCGCAAACCACGTCGAGGTGAGACACGCAAGAAGACGTGGTCGCCATCCTCGAACTCTAGTGGCCTCTGCCTCCTGTCATCATATGACTTCTTCCGGCTCTGTGCTGTCCTCATCCGCTCCTGGATGACCTGGACCTTCTCTGTCGTGGCCCGGACCATCTCTGGTCCCACAAGTGCTGACTCCCCAGGGTCTGTCCAGCACAAAGGAGATCTACAAGGCCTGTCGTACAACGCCTTGTAGGGTGTCATCCCGATGGTGGAGTGGTAGCTATTGTTGTACGCGAACTCCACCAAGGGTAGGTGGTCCTCCCAGCTACGACCAAAGTCGAGGACACATGCGCAGAGAATGTCCTCGAGAGTCTGAATGGTCATCTCCGTCTGACCATCTGTCTGAGGGTGAAAGGCGGTGCTCAGACGTAGCCGCGTCCCGAACGCCTCCTACAACCCCTTCCAAAGCCAAGAAGTAAAGCGAGCGTCCCGATCAGAGACGATAGTCGATGGCACACTGTGAAGCCATACAATCTTCTGAACGTAGAGACGCCCCAAGCTCTCCACTAAGCCCTGCTCTCGGATGGGTAAGAAGTGTGCCGACTTGGTGAGTCGGTCAACAATCACCCAAATGGAGTCGTGACCTCTGGAAGTGCGTGGAATTCCAGTCACGAAGTCCATAGATATCCCGTCCCACTTCCACTCTGGGACCTCCAAGGGCTGTACCAAGCCTGCTGGTACCTGATGCTCTGCCTTCACCTGCTGGCAGGTGAGGCACCGTGAAACGAACTCTGCCACAGTCTTCTTCAATCCTGGCCACCAGTGCTACCGTTTGAGATCCTGGTACATCTTCGCCACTCCAGGATGTACCGCCAAAGGAGAAGTGTGAAACTCTCTCAGCACCTCCTCTCGTAAAGCGACTGGTACCAAGGTACGTCCTCTGAAAAGGACGTCGTGCTCTGCTCCAAGGGAGAAACCATCATGTGCCTGTCCCGAGGATATCTGTGCACGCCGTGTCTCACAGTCAGCGTCCCCATGCTGAGCCTCTCTGACCCGCTGTAGAAGTGGAGGAGAGACTGTGAGAGACTGAAGGAAGGCTTCTCCGTCTCTATCCACGAAGGATATCTGCAAAGCGGCTAGCTACTCTGTCGCCTCCTCAAGTAGCTGGATGCCCGTCCTCCTGCTGAGGGCATTGGCTACCACGTTCCCCTTCCCAGGAGTATAGACTATCTCAAAGTCATAGTCCTGGAGGAACTCGAGCCATCGCCGCTGTCTCAGGTTCAGGTCCTTCTGAGAGAAGATGTACCTGAGACTCTGATGGTCAGAAAATACTGTAAAGCGCTCGCCCATCAGATAGTGCCGCCATGTCTTCAGAGCGAAGACCACTGCTACTAACTCCAGGTCATGGGTAGCGTAGTTCTACTCATGCGGCCTCAAATGACGTGATCAATAGGAAATCATGGCCCGCTCCTGCATCAGGACACACCCGAGTCCAGTCCCTGATGCATCGCAGTAGACTACGTATCCAACTCCCTCCTTAGGCAACCTCAAGATAGGTGCGCTGGTCAACCTCTGCCTCAGATCCTGGAAGCCCTGCTGACATTTGTCTGACCACACGAAGGGTTTCCCCTTCTTCGTCAACGCTGAGAGTGGGGCCGCAACTCTGGAGAAGTCCAGCACAAATCTCCGATAGTATCCGTCTAGGCCCAAGAAACTCCACACCTCTGTCACGCTCTTGGGTGGCTCCCAAGCTAGCACTGCCTCGATCTTCGCGGGATCCACTGCAACTCCCACCTCAGAAATGACGTTCCCCAAGAAGTGGACCTCACGTAACCAGAACTAGAACTTCGAGAGCATTCCATAAATCTGGTGCTCTCGGAGTGTGTCTAGTACAACACGCAAGTGGTAGGCGTGCTCCTCCTCCGTCTTCGAGTATACCAAGATGTCGTCGATGAAGACCATGACAAATCGATTGAGGTATGGCTGGAAGATCCTGTTCATGAGGCTGATGAACACTGCTGGAGCATTGGTTATGCCAAAAGGCATAACCAAGAACTCATAGTGGCCATACCGACACGTGAAGGCCATCTTCTGCACGTCCTCGTCTCGAACTCTGAGCTGGTGATAGCCTGATCTGAGGTCTATCTTCGAGAACCACCGTGCTCCCTTGAGCTGATCGAAGAGGTCATCAATCCTTGGTAGAGGATACTTGTTCCTCACTCTCACCTGGTTCAGGAAATGATAATCGACACACAGTCGCAAGCTCTCGTCCGCCTTCTTGGTGAACAATATCGGGGAAGCCCAGGGTGAAACACTGGGTCGGATGAATCCCTTGCCCTGCAAGTCCTCCAACTGTACCCGTAGCTCTCGAAGCTTGGCGGGGGCCATCCAATATGCTGGAGTGGATATCGGGGCTGTCCCGGGGTACAGATCAATGTAAAAGTCTACCTATCTATGAGGAGGTAGCCCTGGAACGTCGTCGGGGAAGACGTCCGCATACTGATCCACCACTGCAGGAAAACTAGGACTCCGCACGTCAACTGCTCCAAGGATGAGGCTAGCCAACTGATGAGTGATGGGCTGCCCTCTCCTCTGTGTGAGTCCATCCTGTGCTGCGGAGGCTCCCTTCTCACCGGTGAAGGTGAACCTGCTCCCATCGGTGCGTACACATCGCACCTTGCGCCTAATGCAGTCTATCTGTGCATGGACCGTAGATAACCAATCCATGCCCAAGATGACGTCGTAAGGCCTCGACGCCGCTACAAGAAGATCCCAGCTGAAGCTCTCGCCTCCTAGAGTAAGCTCACACTGCCGGCACCAGTGCGTAATCGTCGAGTCTGCTCCCGTAGGAGTCTCTAGCCGTAAGGATCGAGCCAACGGCTCTATCGGAATCTCCGAGCTCCAAACAAGGGCAGTGGCTATGAAAGAGTGACTCTCTCCTGTGTCTATAAGAACTGCAGAAAGGGTGGAATAGACACAGATCGTACCTCAAATCATCTCTGGCACGCCGTGGTCATAGGCCTCCGCTGCCTGGAGTTGTGCCTGTCTCTGCCCACCAGCTCCCTGTGGTCGGGGCGGACCTCCTGGTGGTGGTGGTGGCAGAGCCTCAAAGCGTCGCCCACCACCCGCTGCTCGGCCAGCTCCTCTTCCTCGTCCGGCTCCTCCCTGCGGACCGCCACGGTCGACCCTCTGCCTCTACCTAGGTGGCCCCTCCACCGTCTGATGCTCCTCGGTACGACGGGTCGGGCAGTCACGAGCCATGTGGCCCTGCCCGCCGCACGAGTAGCACTGCCTGCCTCTCGGAAGGCTGGCTCCGCGCTGTGTGCCCTGCACTGCTGAGCCACTGTCCTGAGGTCGTCTGCCGGAAGACCTGGTCTGCCTGGAACCCTGAGTCATCCGTCGGCTACCAGCTGCCGAAGACTCTGCTACCTGCCGCCCTGCAGTAGGTCTCGCTGTAGACTCAGTCAGAAAGCTCTCGATCAGAAAGGATCACTCCAGCACTCCTGCCTGGGTCAGGATGCTGAGGGAGATCAGTGATGCCCTGATATCGTGTCTCAAACCCTGCTCGAAGGTCCGGGCCCGGAAGAAGGGGTCATGTACCATGTCTGTCGAGTAGCGAGAAAGATCAGTGAACCTCGCCGTGTACTGGGCGACCGTCAAGCTGCCCTACTGCAGCTGAAGAAGCCCCTGAATGCGCACCGCACGGAGGGTGGACGGGACGAACTCTGAGCGGAAGAGGCTCTAGAAGTCCTTCCAGATGAGGGAGGCCTCATCGTGTACCTGGAGCATCAAGCTCCACCATCGTCCTGCTGCTTCGTGCAGTAGGCTCGCTGCGAGGATCACCATGAGGTCTGCTGGTGTCCTCACTAGCCTGAAAACTCGAACGACCGCCTCCAGCTAGTCCTCAGCTGCCTGGGGGTCCGTCTCCCCATGGAACCTGGGTGGTCGCTGGCGCTAGAACTCGTGCAGAGCTCCGAGGCGTCGCGCATCATCAGCGATCGGCGCTGGAAGCATCGGGGGCTCGGCGGGTAAAGGTACCGCCGGTGCCTCTGCTTTCAATGGGCCCTGTACCAAGGCCTCGTCGCTCGGCGGGCTGTCGTCGCGCTCTACTCTCGGAACCCTAGCTGGCTACCGTCATGGGGCCATCCTGAAAAGGAAACAAGTGCGCCACGGTTAGAACAGTATACCTGGTGAGCTGACACAAGTAATCACAAATAAAACTTGAAACACACACGCAATCAATGTTTTCGTGCATTAAGTCAGAAATCAGAAGTCAGGGTCCTGGTGTACGGATACGTCGGCCGCCGCACCAACACTGGACTCCCTGGACTGATAACCACACTCAATATGCTAAACACTATTGCTTCACATAGAAGAAAGATCAGAGTCTGCAGTAAAACCGACCACCTCTGATACCAATTTGTCACGACCCGTCCTCAGGGCCCGTGCCGTGACTACCCCAAGCCCGCATTCCATAGGCCAGGGTCTAGCGACAAGCACCAAGGTGTAAATCCCAACAAAAGGGAAGGCATTGCCTTTGAAAAGTAAACAAGAACCACAGAGTAAGCAAGAGGAAAAGTAAACACTAAGTAAAAACGGTACAAGCTGTTCTGAAAGTAAAAAGGGTTCGGAAATACAAGACCAACTGTAAAGTACAACTGAAAGGAAAAACAGCAACTGAAAGGAAAAATTGCGGCGTCGAGTCGTCCTTGGAAGTCCCACTTGAAGGGTGGGTACAGATAGCCTCCACTGCTCCTCGGGTCCACCTGACCGCTCCGAGTACGTCCCGCCCAGTGGTCCACCTCCAGGTACCGTCCTGCTCCGCACGCCTCCACCACGATCAGTGCTGTCCGTCGTCTGCAACCAACACAACGTAGTGCGGGCATAGCCCGTGCAGGGGTGAGTATAAGCTACTCAGTAGGGACCCTGAGACCCCCGAAGGTCTCCCGAAATCCACAAAGTATAATCTACAAGGAAAGATACAATCACGAAGTAACATCTGACACGGCTTAGTAATATGCCCATACATATACATAAGTCATCAATTCCCGTTCGGCCCCAACGTCCGAGCCCAAGCACAACCCAGTCCACACAGGAAAGCAAAACGTATACCCACACAGGATAGCTCAACACAATACACAAAGGAGAGTAAATAGTAAATCCACACAGGATAGCTCAACACAATCCACAAGGGAGAGTAAACAGTAAATCCACACAGGATAGCTCAAACAATCCACAAAGGAGAGTAACAAAAGATTCAGCTCACACAGGTATACTTCTTCGGATGACGATAAAGATGATCACTGATCCATCTAAGTCGTCGGACCCACGAAGGATCGATAGGTAACTAACCCCCGCAATGACCCACACAGGATCGGGCCCACACAGGACCTGTAGGCGCTGGCTCACACAGAACCGCTGAGCGCTGACCCACACAGGATCGGACCCACACAAGATCGGGCCCACATAGGACTTGTAGCACTGATCCACGTAGGATATTTGAGTGTTGTAGTCGTCGCAGTCCACTAAGGATCTCTGCACAGTCGTCGTCGCAGTCCACTGAGGATCTCTGCACGGTCGTCTCCGCAGTCCACTGAGGATCTCTGCACGGTCGTCGCTGTCGAAGTAGCAGTCGCATCCAGCTCTAGGGTTCCCGCACACAGCAAGCTCGTTCGGGAGGGTCCGCTCCACGAGATGAGAGGCTGATACATCAACTGTCACAAAGTCCGAAGTTGATGTATCCAAAAGTTCTGTATCGTCAACAGGAACTCAACGTCGCAGATGACGCATTGATCGGACGCCTGGTCTGAGAGTTATTGGCTTTTTCGTCCCAGGGACCCGGTTGGTTTTTAAAGAAAAACCAACCCAACCGTACTCCACCTACGTCCAAACCTTGGGCGGAGTGTGCCAAAAGATCCGTCTCACTTAGAGGAATCCACCAAAGCTGACAGCACGTCAATCGGACGTCCGTAGCTCAAGATATGAGTGTTTCCGCTCCGAGGGCCCGATTGGTTTCGTGTACGAATCAACCTGGCCGAACTCAAAGTATTCCGAAACCTTGAGTGCAATATACCTAAACGACCGTCTCGATCCAAGGATCGCTTTGTTGCAGACGGCGAGTCGTTTGGAGGCCCGTAGCTCAAGATATGGCCATTTGAACAAAAACCGTCCGAAGAGGGGGGGTCCGGGCCCGGGCCGACCCGGCCCGACCCCCCTGGGTCGGCCGAACCCGGTCCGACCCGGTCGGACCGGTCTGGCTCGGCCAGCCCGGCCCGGATCGGCCGAGCGGCCGACGCGGGGGGAGGCGCCGCCCCGCGTGACACCCCCGCAGCACCCGCGGGGTGTCGGCCAGACAGTCGGACGCTGCTGAAGCCGCGTCCCGAGTGACGTGGGGGGGAGCCGCCGCCCCCGTGTGACACCCCCGCGACACCCGTGGGGTGTCTCCCTGGTGGCCGGACGCGGCTTTAGCCGCGTCCCGCGAGCGCCGCCGCCGTCTTCCGCGGGCCGCCGGAGTCGCTCTGGTGGCCCGTTTTTCTTCCCGTATACGCCGTTGCTCCTCCCGGGGCTCATTCTTCACTGCAGAACCACCAAATTTCCGTTGCGGCACGTTCCATCGTCGCCCGTCAAATCCGCACAAGAACGAAGAATGGCGGAGGGTCGTCGGGCCGTGTTCATTTGGCCCGCACCCTCCGCGTTAGATATAAACAATGGGAGAATTTTTATTCCACACAGGAAACAACAATTTTAATAAATTTAAAATGGTTCACAAATCCGGTTCTTTAACTTTTTAAATAAACATTTACGGGATTAATAAAAAGGGGTAATTCCAAAAATAAAATCCCTACCTCGTAGTCGTCGCGCGTGAGCGTTCTTCACGGAATTGCTCGTCGTGGAAGGTGGAGATCGTCGCGTCGTCGCGGAAGGGCGTCGCGTCGTCGCAGAATCTGGCGTAGCGTCGACGAACTCAACAGACCAAGAAACAACAGATTTTAATTATAAATAATTAAATCTGTGTTTCGTTTTAAACCACAAAGAACTTTTAGAAGAAACCCGAAATCACTCACCTCAAACGGTTGGTGATCGGAGATCGGGGCAGGGAAGAACGTCTCGGATTGGAGCATCATCGATTTCCGCAGATGACGGCGTTCTTCGCATTATTCGCGTTCTTCATGTTCTTCGCGTTCTTCGTGAAGAAGAGAGAAGGTACAAGGATTCTGTCAAATCCTCTCAATGCGCAAACTTTCAAAAGACTGGTTGGTCTTATTTTATTATTATGCCAACACACGAAAAAGGGTAAGTAATGACCCATCAATTCGTTGAATTAATTCAACGAAAGAAACAGCTCATCTAATTTACGAAATAAACCGCCCAATTAAATGGTCTGTTAAGAAATTAAGAAAACGCGTCAGTTGACTTTCATAATGACGGGTTTTCGCGGGTGCATTACTTAGCGGAAAAGAAACGGCGGGGCTCGTGTGGGCCCCACCTCACAAATATCCTACCAAGGGGGTAGTATATTTCTAGATAGCATCCTATCCGGATCAACTCAGCTTAAGCCACCTTTAAGTGGATTCAAGTGGCTTCCAAGTGGCTTAAGTTAAATAAAATAAAGTTTGTCGTACAATTATTTTATTTCTTAACTTTAAGCCCGAAAAATTAAAAACCACACCCGAGCAAACGCAACTCCGGAAGAGGCGTTTCTAAGAAAATATCGGCACTGCGATTTCATCAGTGCCCTCAGAATTCGATTCCGAGCACCGGCTCAAAAGTTAGAAAAACCCGCTCGTCCGTTCACTGAACGTACCCGAGCCAAACTTCGAAAAATGATTTCGGGCACACCGGGCCTCGGAATCAGGTGCCTTCAGAAACTGCGTTCTTGTAAAATTCCAAAGAAAATTAAGAAAAAAATTCCCTTGAAATTTACGAGTCTTTACAATACCCAAATCATGACTAGGGATAAAACTTCTTTATCAAAGATTATGTTAACACATAAATATAATATATTATCATAAGAATTCATATTTGAACTAAAATGATAACTTATTTATTTATTTATTATTATAATTTTCTAGATTATTAATTTTAAATTAAAACAAAAAATTTAAAATAAGCACACTAATTTTATTAGTTTCCAATTTATAAGAAAAAAATTATATTTTTTTCATTCATTATTATGTCACATTAAATCTATCAGAGGAGGGTGTTAAGAAGGGTAAGTGAATGCTACTTTGAATTCATGAATTTTCATTCCCACCATGTTGAAATGTGATATCAATTTCACCTAGTTTTTCTCAATCCATTATATCTCACGATTAATATGATACATGTATTCTCTCAATCCTAGATCTCGTAAAGAAGTTCATGCCTCAATAACAAAATGATATCGTCAATCTAGGCATGATAGAGAAGTGGTACTTGTATCTGAAATGGCCCAAACATGTCTAAACTAAATGGATCAAATGAGTGATAAAGTTTTATTGGTGAAAACCAGAGATGTTCATGCTCCTCCTTATTATATTGAGGTTTGTCTTATGTACAGAGAATATACTTCTAGTGAAACTATTTGTCATCTTCTTACCTCCTATCATCTTAAAGTCATAGGATTGAGTTTTTTTTTGGATCCTAAGATCTCATATTATCTCATTATCTGTCATCTTAGTCATGCCAATGAGAGTGAATGAATTGAGTTGATCTCTATAGCCCAAGGACTTTTCATTGTGAGCAGTGTACCATCTAACCAAAATTAAATTTTGGTTTACAAATTCCATATTAATTATATGATTTAAAAAGTGTAAGTGTTTTTATCTAGGTTACCTTTTTCCATATATTACAAAAATGAGATCTCATGTCATCCAAAAACATTACTATGATCCCCTTTCAATAATGTTACTCTATTCATGAGCTGATAGAGGTATTTATTTGTTAGAGAGTGTTTCCTCTGAAAATTGTCAATACTTGGATTATATGCAACTTGATTGGTAAATATCCCCTAATTGGATCAAATAATTACTTTTGTAACACGCCATATTTTTAGTATTAAATTTCCTTTAATATGTTTCATTTGTTTAATAACTTTTTCTACATTAAATACCAAGATAAAATTATTAATGCCTTGTATTATTATGGTATAATATTACAATATAAAATGTGATATTTTAAGAATTTAAAATGAAGTATAATTTTGAAAATAATAAGAGGAATATAACTACAAGTAAAAAAAATTAAGTTTAAAGTATTTATTCTCATGTCACCCATAAATTTCATACTACCTAGTATAACTATTGAAAAAATGTAAAACATTATATATATGGTAGACATGTCGATGAAGGATATAGAATAAATGATTTTATATAGTTTTATATGGAAATATATAGGAAACGGTAATGTGGCTATTATAGTTTAATTGGGAATATATTTTTTGTGGGAATATATCATTGTAGGGAATATAAAACCATTAGGTACATAGATCACCATTGTGTAAAAGTGATTAAGGGATTATTATAAAGTTGGATAATCAAATAAAGTAATCATGATACATGATAATTATAATATATTCACTTTTATGGTGAGTATAAATAAAAGTAATAATATTGTGAAATTTATAAATAAAGGATGAAGTTATGGAAATAAGTAGTACAATACTTCTTTATAGGTCTCATTTCATTTAACTTGGGGAGGAGGAAATATTGCTAGGGTTTTCACTTTGCCAAGCATAAGCTGGACTTTAACAAGTGTAGATTAAATGAAATTATTTACAAGAGAAGGTTAATCTCATGTAGATCACTATGATATTCATGCTAGATAAATCACCACTAGTAACTACCACCATTACTTATTTCAATATTAAGTCTTAAGTGAATTTATTGAGAGATTTCTTAATTATAAGTTAATATATTCAAAATGTGTAATTAATATTTTTATGAATGATATTTTTAAAAAATATTATAAGTGTTATGTGATTATAATATTTAAAATGCATTAAAAAAATTATAATTCATTATTTATGTGTGCATAATAAATAATCAACAATAATTAAGTATTTAAGTATTTTTAGTTACTAAAAATGTAAACATGTGTTACATAAGAAATTATTTGATTCTAAAAAATTGTTTTTAAAAGTATTATATACTTTTATTTAAAATTAAAAAAATACATATATTAAGTTTTGATTTGATAAAATGGATTTTATTTTCAGAATCAGCATGTTAAGATTAGGTAATAAAATTAATTTCATTTTTAAGAAAAAAAACTACTGAGGTCAATTGTGTGTTATGATAGTAAAAGGTAAAATGAAATAAATAGTTAAAATAATGAGTAAAGTGATAAAATACCTTCCAAAATTATCACTTAAATGTTTATATGAGAGAATTCATAATATATCTCCATTATTTAGCTATTTTTGAGTTTCCATGAAAAATCACAATCATTATAAATTAATAAAATAGTGTTTTTAAATGCATTACTCAAACTCATCTATAAAAGGATCCCTCCTCCACCCATTAAAAACCACACCTCTCATTTGGTTTCCTATCCAATTTATTTCCAAAATCACTCTCTAATAAGAAAATCCCATGTTTGAGGGTCTCTAATCACAAGATGGTGATCCAAATCTTTCATTCTAAATAATGTTCTTAAGGGAAGATTACACCCATCAATATAAGTGTGATATTTTCCTTAACTATTTTCTTCACATTATTCATCCAAATATTCTTGAATATTATTAAAAAAATTAACAAAATTTAACTTAAATCATTATTCTTATATAAAAGTGATATTACAAGAATAAAATAATATATGATTACTCATTCACTCACTATATAATGTTCATAAATGGGTCAATTTAACCACAAACATGAATGATTCTATAAAATTTTCATCACTGTGAAACTCAAGAAATCACCACTTAGTATTTAATTTATTTTTTTTATGGTTATTATTATTTATTTTTAGATAAAGAGTGTAAATTAGAAAATTTTAGAGAATTTACCTAGTTTTAGGGCTAGGTTACACTGTCGCTATAACTATTCATGGTAACTATGAATGGGGGGTTTTAATCTAATATCCACACACTATTAGAAGAATAATTCATATAAACATTCATGGAAAATAGATCCAATAACTTAGTGGTGACATCATGGGTGCCACATTTCTCTACATAATGTTACTTTATTCACAAAAATGTCATTAATGCCTTGAAATCAAAAAAAAAGTGACACCATTTATCCTTCATCAATGCCTCATGCTCCCAAGTCTCAGGGTTGTCTTTACCATGTTTTTATAACATGTAGTCTAATGAAATAGATTTTCCCCACAACAATTTATTTAGATGATCATTGATATGAACTTATTACTCCACTATAATGGCATCTGGTTCAAAACCCAAACCTTTTAATTTAATCACATGAGATAGATATAGAAAATATTTCTTCAAATGGGAAGCATAAAAGACATCATTAATGGATGTCAACCGAGAAATTAAATTAATCTAGTAGGACATCCTTCAAATACGTTCCACTATTTAAAATGGACCAATATTCCATGGAATGAGCTTACACTATTTTCCCAATAATTGATTTCCAAACTAAGGAGAGACTTTAAGAAATTCCCAATCAACCACTAAAAACTAAAAGGTATGGTGATGTTGATAAACATATCATTATAATGATTTTGATCATCCAATAACCTTTTATGAATTAATTAAATCTTATAATATCTTGAATAATGATATTTTTTCATAATGAGCATTCTCAAAACTTTGACTGACAAAGAGGGGACCGAAATGGGTCCCCATAAAGGGCCTCAAAAAGAGAAATATTTATTAATTATTGGTATATACTATTATAATAATACTCAATTAATGATAAGTGGTTTTACCATGAATTTTTGAAGTCAAACACATAGAAAAAAAATTATACCTTTAAGAATATGAAAATATCACTTGGTTTGACCATTTGTTTATAGGTTATAATCCATGATCAACTTAAAATGAGAACAAATATCTTCTCTAATTCCCATTCAGAACTGATAAGTAAAGCAGAATTTCTTGTTATAAATAATAGTGGAGGGTTCACCACAAATAATAGTAATTTCATGAACATATTGGTGTCTAAGGTCATCAACTTTAGTGCTCTCCTTTATCATAATATGATTTTCCTTTAGAAAATTTTCAATTATGACCCATATTGAATTTATTTATCAAGGATATAGATAAAATCCAATCACAAAGTCCTAGGATATTTCAACACATTTGGTTATAGTAATGGTAGGAGGTTGAAATAATCTAGTGGGTCATTAATTTCTAGTATTTATATAATGAACCAACCTAAGTCAACTGAATATGTCACCCAATAAACCCTACCACAAGGCTCGAAGAATATTCTCTATTTCCAAAATATGTATACAAGTACCTGGGTATATATATAGGAAAAAATTGAAATTGTTTAACCCTGAACATCACTAGGACATGTCTCATGTACCGTAGGAAATATATATAAATATAAATCCAAAACATTTTAAAAATAGGAAATCTTAAAAAAAACATGATAAATAAAAAATAAAAAATCCTAATGGTCTAGAATACATAGTAAAATATTATCCAAGAGTTTTTCCCTATGTGACCCTCAATCATAACCATCCCAAGCCACCCGAATGAGGCATCGACTAAGAGTAGACTCCAAGATACATGACACTCTTCCCTTTATATATGTCCATCAAAAATAATTCTACATACACCAAAGGAATATTTATGGTGTGAGGAAACACCTAGTATAATACCATCATGAAACTATAAAAAGTATCTCACAAAGAAACCATTTGTTCTAGATTAAAAAAAAACTATTTTCATAAAGCTACTTCATTTGAAAACATTTTTCAAAAATCATCCTTTGGTTTTACTTTTTAAACCAATCTATATACCAAGACTTAAGAACATGGAAATAAAATATGTTTTATTAAATAATAGGAAATAACCAAGAAACCCATGAATATTAAAACAAGTGGACAAGTAAAAATACATGAATCTAGTAATTCCTACTAATAGTTCACAAATAGAACACAAGATAGGGTCTATGGTACTAGTAAATCCAAGGAACTCTAGTCAGCATACTGAATCCTAGGCCACTAGAAACCATGTATTCCAAGGACACACTCAATTGAAAAAGTATACCATTATATGTAGGATAATCCAAGGCCAATATTTTCAAATTATATATGAGGAATTTCTTTGAATAATTAAAGTTCATAAATATATTTTTAATGAAAATATCATTAAAAATTTACTAAATCCATTATAAATCAAGTAAGAATAATGGATTTTCAATTTATCCCTTGACAATATCAAGAAAAACATTTTAATAAGAACATTCATATGTGTGATGAAAAAATCTATTGAATAGATATACCTACCTCGCCAATAGAGGAAATTTTGATGCCTTAAAAGTCTGTGATGGAAGAGAAAGATATTAGATCCTCATAGAAATAGGTCTATAAAGATCAATCCAAAGAATAAAGGATTCACTCTAATTCACTACTCAACTAAAGATGAACATCAAAAACCCTTCCCAAAATTGGATGGATTGGAACCCTATAAAGATAAGGATGGTGAGTGTATTATTAGAGTGGTAAATAGGTTTAAGAAAAATTGAACATACCCTCTTAATCTTCCCCAATAATATCAGTGGTCAAAGTCGCTATTTAAAATTCTAAAAAAATCGTTTCCACGACCATGTGCTACCCATTATGGTATAGTGTCCTCGATCACAACAAAACTAGGAATCCTGACACAGTGACCCCTAGAGTATGGTATAAAAACAATGGATATTTTGAAAACACAATGCCTTCCACCACAGAATGGTGGTGGTCACTCTTGTAATGGTCCACAAAAATACCCTCAGCTTCCCATTCCTAATACCATTCTCAACCATAGGTTTTTTGGCCCTACCAGTTTCACACAGGTGGTTCCCAAGCTCAACATGGCTTTCACTACATTTTAGTCTATACCATGTTTCATAAGGAAATGTCAAAAACTATTTCTAAGCCATCATGAACCACTAACACTTCTAAAATCAAAATTAACCAACTTAGGGTTCAAAATAAAACATACATATAACTCAAATAATGTCCCAAGTATCCATACTATGGAATTTTTTACCACCAAAAGGTACTCAATATTATGGACTCGTAAAAAGAGAAGGTCAATATTGTCTCATCAATGATTCATGCTCCCATGTGTTATGGATATATCATCCACTCTTCCAAAAAACACATACAAAATGGATCATTTTACCATGTATAATATTATGTTGGCAATCAAAAATCTAAAATTTATATTAAATCCTTGAGGTATCAAATTCAATATTGAAATCATCTTATTTAATCACATGGTACAGATCCTCTTAGTAGTTCTTTAACTAGGAAATATGGAACATGTCATGAATTGATGTCAAGACAGATAGTAAGTTCAATATATATGAAACCTTTCCAAGTTAATTTATGATATCAAAAGGAATAATATACCATAGATCCAACTTTCCTTACTTTCCCAACTAATGATGACCTAAACATGGAGAAAATCTTATAAAAACTCAATCACCAACCTCAAATTCCAACAGTCAATGATGGTTATCTATAAATGATTTATGGTGACTCTAAGTTATCTCTAAACTCCTCTAGATCAACTGCACATTCTCCATTTTATCCTAAAAAAACATAGTCTCATAAGTGACCACTCACTAATATCTTCCCAAAACAAAGTAGATCTACTTAGATGTCCATATAATGATTTATTGGGTGACATTTTAATCGAATCAGGATAAATTTTTGTTATTGGAAAATTTAAATCAAGGGAAAATGATTCTCTTATAAACCAATTAAGTCAATCATGCACACCTGAAGAATATATTTATAATCTAGATGGCTTTATTAGTCTGACCATCCATCTAAGTATGATACATAATGATCAACATCACATGAGAACCTATTACCTCCTACAATTCGCTAAAAAACTAGGATATAAGGCATTAGACTCTGTTAGAAACTATAGGTAAAGGTACACCATAGATCTTCACAATATCTCAGACATACATGTTCATATTCTCATCCACTATCATTGACTACTTACTAGGAAGGAAATGATCCAATTTAGTGAGTCGATCAATGATCACCCAAAGATCTTCCTTTCCACCAACTTTATGAGGTGGTGCAATCATGAAGTCCATAGATATCTCATCCCATTTCCAAAAAATAATGGGTAAGGCTTTCAATATACTAGTAAGTCTCTAGTGAAATTCCTTAATCATCAAACAATAAAGGCATCATGACACAAATTCTATAATCTACTACCTCATTACAAGCCACAAATATAGATTTATCAATTTTTGATATAGTTTGGTAGTCCCAAGGTTCATGGACCAACTATACTGATGTACATTATACAAAAACTCTTTATTTGGATATATTGGAATAGATATTGTACCTTTGAAAATCATAGCACAATCAGGAGAGCGATACTACTCACCTGAGGTCTCCCCACCATATAGGATTTCACTAAAATAGTGAAAATTTATGTATGTTACTTTATCAAGATGAATCCAATCAATAAATGAAAAATAAACTTCCACAAAATATAAGAACACTTTTCTAATAGATTCTTTCACTTTTAAGTTCATTATAGAAAATAGACTCATCAATGGCCACTCCTCCATCGGTTCCTTTAAGGACTGAGTTAGTAGATTCCTACTCAACATATCGATAAACACATTCCCTTTTCCATGTGTATATAAAATATCAACATCAAAAGTACAAAGATATTCAACCCAGCATCTATATCATAAATTTAATTTTATTTGGGTGAAAATATACATTCATCTCTTATGATCAAATACATAAAGAACTACTCATAGAAGAGATAGTGGTGACAATTCTTAATATAATGCATCACAGCTTCCAACTCAAGGACATGGGTAAGATAGTTCTTCTTGTGAGTTCAAAATCAGTGAGATCCATAGGCCCCCACAATCATTCCCTACATCAAGACACACCCCAACCCCATACCATAGGTGTCGCAATAAACATCATTGATCAAACCTATCTCAATAATAATTAAAACTATATCTTAATTCAATCTCACATTTAGTTCCTCAAAATATCTTCAACACTTATTATTTCATTAAAACTAAACACCATTAAGGGTTAACTAAGTCATCAGATATGTAATATTAGATAATTCATGAACAAAACATATGTAACAACCTGTTAAACCCAAGAAGCTTCTGGTATCAAATACATTTTTAGTTTTCTCCCAAGACATAACTACTTTAATATTCTTAGTATCCACTGACATTGACCCCTAAAATATCACATACCCCAGAAAACTCACTTCTTAGATCCAAAAATTACTCTTAGATAGCTTCCCATAAAAAATTTATTACTTTAAAATTCTAATGATGACATTCAAATGACCCATGTGGTCCTACTATTATTTGGAGTACAAAAAAATATAATCCATTAAGACAACTATGAAAAATTACAAGAAATATTGAAAATTTTGGTTTATCAAGTCCATAAACACTATTGGATCATTAGTAAGAATACATGGAACAAGTAGGAAATTAAAATTCCCATACTTGATCCTAAATATTGTCTTATGTATATCCTCTTCTTAGACTCTCAACTCATGGTACATTTATCATAGTTCAAAATTATAAACCATTATTCTGCTCTAATTTGATTAAACAGGTCATAAATCCTTGGAAATGGGTATTTGTTATTAAATATCACCAGATTAAGCTTTCAGTAATCAATAAAAAGTTGAATTCTTCCATATGCCTTTTTTGTGAAGAAAATTGGAAAATCCTAAGGTGACATGCTAGGATAAATAAATATCTTGGTCTCAATATCCTCATGTTGAACATTAAGCTCATTCAATATAGGAGTTTTTATATGATAAGATAGTATAGAAATGGTTCTCATCCCAAGGAGCATATACATAGAGAAATTGACCTCCCTGTGAGATCGTAACCTAGAAAAATAGTCAAAAAAGACCTTAAGATACTCACTCACCATAAAAGAAAGTGGACTTCTCCAACACTAGTCAACAGCATCAAGAAACATCTCTAACAACTAGCATGAGATCATTCTAGTAAGAGGAACAAACATCCCTACTCTCCCTGATCTAGGATCCCACTCACCCTGAATGAAAACCTAGTGTATCAATCAACTTAGATGATATGAAATAATTAGATTAACCTCTATCAAAAAATTATAGAAACATATAAGTTGAAATAAATATCATACCTCTCACAATAGCTTGGTCTACTTAAGATTCCTCAAGTACATCTTCATTGTGTAAAGATGACTAGACTCAACTCATTTCACTTTATTCACTACCTGAGTATCTCCTTTAACATAAGATTAAGATCCACCTCCTTTCACTATGATAGAATATAATGTAAATCCTTTATTAACTATGGATCCATCCCTACTACCTTGAGGTATGTTTCCATAGAATCATGGGAGATGACTAGACTGTCCACTTATATGTCATGCTCTAGGTATTATCCTATAATTATTATTTTTGTGAAAATATCTCCCACATTGGATTAAATTCATGTAACTATATCTCAATTTCTACTTTGTACCACCACCACTACCCTAGTGTATCTCTTCTTACTTCCACTTCTAACTAGAAGGCACATCTTGGCTTCCCCTATGGTTATTGAAACTCCACTAAGACCAGTATTCCCAGTTATATCTTCCTCTACCATATCTACTTTATTAAACACCATAAAAAATTCTAGAAGGCATAAGGGAATCATCATCAAATGAATATCATCCCTTAAATTTATCTTTAACCTCTAAGATTTAAGGTGGTCGTTGTAATTATCTTAGGTGATAAGTAAACTAACTTGATGAAATGAGTATCATACTCCACAACCAAACATTACTTATACTCCAAGGTCACAATTTCATGATTATTCACCACTTTTACCTTTTCAAGATAAAACTAATTATCGAATACCTTCTCAAAAGTGTTCTAGGTAAGATCCTCATGCAACTTATTTTTCAGGATTGAATCCTCCATTTCCTTCTTGACCATTTAAGAATATACATAGTGAAACCCACCTTTGATTCCTTTAGAATCTTTAAGAAGTGAAAAAATCTTACAATCCATTCAAGGAACTCCTCATTTTCTTTGGTTCATTTACCATTATTAAATATAAGTGTTTTTTTTGGTAAACTTGAAATCATGGTCCACCATTAATTCTTGGTTTCCAACACCTTCCTAACCCAAAGTTTAGATAGTTTATATAACTTCTTCCAATAGAAAAGGGTTTACTAGAGGATTCATTGGTGAAACTTGTATCACAACTTCCTCTCAAGGATTAGGAAGAGAACTTATATGAGGTATTATCTTTTAATCTTTGAAGATAACAACTGATTAGGAGAGAAAATAAATCCAAAATCAAAACAAGAGCTTCAAGAACCAAAATTAAATCTCTTGGTATATAAGGATTTTGGACCACACTAGAAACCAATAATAAAAAATTACAAGCTTCATAAAAATAAACCCCAAGTCAAGCTAACAAACATGATAAAAAATCTTGATGACCCATGGTAACTCATAATCAGATATGAAAGTGACCCGGCTAAGAACCCTTCTATATGTACAATATGAGTTTCAATGGTCCTACACTAGCCTATGAACCACTATGGGAATAAATGACCTCCATTAATACCAATTTGTAGTGAACTAATCTTGTTTGTCTAGAAATATCACCTGACATGGCCCACAACAAGGCCCAAAACATGTTCTCATTCACCATGGGATAAATACAAGCACTTGGGTATCAATATAGAAAATAATGGGAACAATTTAACCCTAAACATTACCAAGAAATTTCTAATATACTAAAGTAAGTATATATAAATATAAATCAAAAATAGAGTACAAAGTGGAAGTCTAAAAACACATGATACATAACAAGAAAAAACATTAATGGTCCAGAACACATGGTAAACCATGATCCAAAAGTCTATCTCCATGTGAACCTCATTAAACACAATCCCAAAACACCCAAGGTATACATTAACATGGATGAGTCAATATGTTACATGATTCCCTTCCCTTTACCTGAGTCCCACAAAAACTAATTCTATATATTCCCAAAGTCATATATAGAGTGTGAGTAAATTCCTAGTTGGAAAAAAGCATGAACATATACAATGAATTTCAACATGAAACCATTACTTCTGACTTTAAAAAAACTATTTTCATAAAGTTACTTCATTTGAAAAAAAAATAAAAAAATCATCCTTTGATATTCCTTTTAAAAAACAATCCCTATCCCAAGACTTAATAACAAGGAAATAAAAAAATTATTAAATAAAGGAAAATAAACAAGAACTCTATACATATTAAAATATATGGGCAAGTAAAAACACAAGATTATATGTAATGTTTACTAATAATGTGTAAATGGGCCACAATAAAGGGTTTATGATAACAATAAATCCAAGGAACTATAGACAGCATAGTGGATCCTATGTCCCTAAAAACCACATATCCAAAGTTCTTCCCCAAGTTCCAAGGTCTACCATTACATGTATGATAATACAATCCCAACAGTTTCAAATTATATTTGTGTCATTTCATCTAACAGATAAATTTCATAAGATGTTTTTAAATAAACCCACTTTAAATCATTTCCCTTCACCATAAAAGATCAATTAAGAATCATGGATTTTAATTTATCCCTTAAAAACATCAAACCAGTCATTTTAATAACGAAATTCAATGGTTCCATTGGAATGAATTCATTAGATAGAGACACTTACCTCACTAATGGAGGAAAAGTCAACCCCTTCAAAGTAAGTGATAGAATAAAAGTATATATATCCCTCATGATCCACGATCTCTAAAAAGAATGACCAAGAAGAAAGAGTCACCCTGATTCATTCCTTGATAAAATAATAACATTCAAAAACCTTCTTAGAATTAGATAGATCAGAACCCTAGAAATACGAGAATGGTGATCAGCTTAATAGAGGGTAAAAAAGGTTTAAGACACATTAAAAATCCCCTATTAATGATCATATGAGCCTTAAAAAGGAGGATAAAACTATCCCAAAATATCAATGGTTGAAGAATCCATTTAAAATTCCTTAAAAAACACCACCACGTCCTAGTGCTTCCCACTACGGTGTGGTGGCCGCAACCACACCAATCTCAAGCATCCTGACATTGTAACCCCTTTGGTATGGTGTAAGAACACTGATAATTTTGAACCCACCATGCCTTCCACCATGTTGTGGTGGTTTCCACTCTATTCATGGTCTACATGAAGGCCCCAAATATCCACACCTAAGACCATTCCCAACCATGGGTATTTTATCCATGCTTATTTCACACAGGTACTTCAAAATATTAGCACATCTTGGACCATAGACTGTTCTTTCTCGTGCTGTATATAGAAAAGAAAAAATCATTTTTAAGACATCATGAACCTCCAATGATTCAAAAACAAAATTTATGCAACTTGGAACTCAAAATAAAACATTCCTATAACCTGTAGGGTGTTAAAATTTACCATATAACAATTTATTTAATGAGATACTAATTTAGAAATCTCTCACTTTGTTCTTGGATACCAGTATCATCATTTTTTATTATACAACATCTTGGTAGAACCAAGATGAGAAGAATGGATATAATTATGACTATTTAATATCCCATAATATATTAGAGATGTTGGAACCACTAACCTCTTTTTAAAATATAGGTTACTATCAAAATATTGAGACCATTCACTCAAGGTCTCCCCATTATTTAGAATTCCACATATAAACTAAAAATATAGATTGGAATACTACTCACACTAAATTTTATTATATAAGGAGGGTGTGACATATACACTAGCCAAAATTACTTGGTCTTATTCTTCCTTTATGACTAGGTGATTTTTAGTGAAAAGTCTCTTAAAATAACACACTTCTTTGGACTATTTTATACTCTAAGATGCTAATTTTTTATAAATCATTAATGAACATGTTCTATTTACCCAAGGTATAATATTGATTTAAATCAAATGTTTAGAGATACTCCACATATCATCTCTATTTGAGGTTCATATACTTCTAGGAGAATATATTTTTCAACTTGTATACGCTATAAACTTTTCTCCAAAAGACTTTGGTTCAATGTTTTCAGTGTATACATATTCATTACTAGATCCATATCATGAGTGGGGTAGTTATTCTCATGAGGTTGTATCTAGAAAAATGCATATGCCACAACATGATAATATTGTATTAAATCACACCCCAACCCTATACTTGAGGCATCATACTACACCATATAACCTTTATCTAGCCCAAGAAGAATCAAAATGGGAGTGTATGTATGCCTAACTTTTAAATCATCAAAGGAATTTTTCACCTTTTAGTTGCCATATTACCCATGAATTTTACTTCCAAAATCCATAATTGGAAATTAGATAGTTTTTCATATAGGTTATGGTCCTTAAATTCCTTTATTACAATATCTAAAAGGTTATCATGATCAACTTCTATCTTATATTATAGTAAAATATCATCCTCAAACAACATGAAAATTTTTTAAGGTTTATATGGATTATAAATTTCATGAATTCTATAAAAACCATATAATCATTCTAAGACCAAATCACATGATAAGGTACTCATAATTACCATACCTACTCTTAAAGATGGTTTTGGAAATATCAACTTACTTCACCCTCAAAGGGTGGTATCCTAATATAAGGTCAATATTAGAAAACCATATTCCTCCCATGTGATGGTTGAAAATATATTCATTATTATAAAATGGGTATTTCCTTTGAAAATTAACTGGTTGATATTTTCTTAACCAATGAATAGTCTAAGACATCCAACTACCTGCATTGCAAAGAGAACCATTACTGCCCTTGGTAACATGTCGAGGCATAGGAAATCCATACACTCAAGATCTTACAACTAAACATTGAATTATTTTAACTCAGTAAGATCCATTCAATATGATATATAAGTGATATGATTGGTCCTTGAAACTAAATCAATAGAGAATTCAGCTTCCCTCTCTAGTGGATCCTTAAAAGATTCATCAGAAAATACCTTAGGATACTTATCCATAACTGATGGAAGATGACCATCAGAACCCCCTTTAATAGAATTAAAGAATAATTTGGATATTTTAAATTAAGTAGATCCAATATCTAGGATAATAGGACCCTCTAGACCTTTTATTAGATCTTAATTACCCTATAATACCTTAGGTTTTCCCTCAGGATAATGGAATATAATATTCCAATGGTAATAATAAATTTAGTATTTTGATATGATCATCTATCTAAAATAAAAAAAAATTACTTTCTTATTCCATACTTGATATTTATTTTTTATAACATAAGTATCAATTATAATGGAACTAACCTACGGTTGATCTCACTTGGAGGAAACTAACTGTGACACCCCGAACTTTTCTCCAATGTAATAATAATATAATATGATTTTATTTCTTTTAATTCACATATTAATCAAACAATGTTTTCAAAATAAAAACAAGGCATGTCTTATTTAATTAAACACTGAAAATTTTTACATTACAACGAGACCAAAAAACCTCACTATGATAGAATGCCTATTAAAAGACCTATTAAAATCATAGAGAGACCACCCAAATACAATAAAAATCCCAAGAAAATAGTGGGGATATTTCGGATCCGTCATGATGAACATCATTATATCAAGAACCAAAAAAATTGTGCTAAGTAGCAGAGGGATGTAGAGAACCATCGTTAAATGCCAAAATTTTTTAAAGATATGAGATACCATAAACATGTATTTATAAGGGTCTTCTTGACCATTGGAAATACATGTGATTGTTGTTTTAGCCATTTTAGTTTAAAATCATATGACCATTAGTGTTTTATTAAATATATATATTAATAATTTATACATTTTTAAGACATGTTTTCATTAAAATAATTAATTGAAAATTAATATTTTTTTAGTATAGGTACAATTTTAAAAGTAAATAATATCTCACTTTGTTAATGGATTATTTAAAATAAAAAATTTTATTAAACAAAATTTATTATTATAAAATTATTATTTAATAGAATATTTTAAATAATAATTATACTAATATGGCTAATTTGTTGTTTGTTTTCCAAAATATGATATGTATATATATATATACATATGAATACTATATTTATAGAAAATTATTTAATCTATTATATGAATAATTATATCAGTTTTATATATCTTTTTTGAAGATAATATATATATATATATATAAAGTAATAATATGAGATTATAAATTTTGATTAGATTAAAGTTTTATAACATTATTAATATTTTAAATTTTTTTTAATAAAATTATAAATATAAAATATAACTATTTTAATAGAAGGATTAAAATTGTACATATATGAATGATCTTTTAATAAAAATTATTGTTGTCTTGAATCATATATATATGTAATATTAAAATTATTTTTTTAAGTTTCAAATTTACAAATACTTTGTACAAATTATGATAATTATTATTTTAATTTTTAAGATAATACATTTTTGTTATAAAACATTTTTAATGGATGTCATAATCATGACAATAATGATGACTCCTCAATTCTCAATTAATTTCCCTATTAATGACCAACCTTACATATTCTCAAACAATTGGTATTTTAGACATTGGATTAAATATTTTGAGGATTAATATCAATCGTTGGATCAGATCTCATTTACTCTATAAATATGGTGATATGTCAATTAAATGGGAGGTACTTTTGGCTCTAAATTGTGTTTTTCACTTTTTGTATGTCTTTTTGTATTTGTATTTCCATTTTTCATTATTTTTTTCATATGTAAATTCAACACTCTCTTTCTCAATGATGCACTTCGCCTACAATCAATCTTACATTTCCGATTTTGAAATGCTTTGCGGTTTCAATCGGTATTGGATCAATTTTACAACATGTTATCAACACGATCGTCTTCTCCGCATGGCGCATTGTGAAATCGCTGTCTTCATCCCCATCATCAGCATAAGAAAAATCTCATAGGAAAAAGGTACATCACAGGTTTTTATAAACATTCTTATTTTGACATACTCATTCACATGTGCATCGAATCCACTCATTCGAGGAGCTACGTCAAAAGGTGAGACCAATTTTATATTTAAGATATTTTTAAATTTATTTTTTCCCTGCTTGATAAATATGAAAATAATATATGATTTTCTTAATCTTTTGTTGAGGGGAAAATAATGAGCTTCTAAAGAGTTTTAATGACTCATGGTTGAAAAATTTCACATCATTCCCTGGAGAGAATGTGTTTGATTAATTACTGATGTGGTCGATGTCAAGACAAACACCATTCATCAAATGAATAAAAAACTAAACCACTAGAAGTGGTTGAATGATGAACATCTCATACCCATCGTACGTCAAATTGAAATTTGTTGATCATCACGTACTCGTCATACATCGAGCTGAAGTTTGATGAACATTGCGTACCCGTCATACATCGAGATAAAGTTTGTTGATCATCATATACCTATCATACATCAATCTGTAGTTTTCTAATCATTCCATGAACCATGAAATTTCACCTCACTTGTTCTTATGTTCACCCTAAAGGTGACAAGTTTGATTATGATATATAAAGGCTTATAATGAAGCTGATATTTAATTTGAATATTTGTAAAAAAATATTTATTTTCTATTTATTTTATTGCTTATAAAATGTTTTAGAGAAATTAGATATTCTTGATGAAAAAGCGTAAATATATTTTATATATATTAATCTCCCGAAGTGGATGAAATTGATGAAATTTTAGAATTGAATATTCATGAAATTATCTTGAAGACACTATAAAACTCAAACAAATAATTTTATTTTGTTCCCTGGAGTGAATGAGAATATTTATTGAAAATGATTTATTTCATTCCCCAATGTAAATGCAAATATACCTAGTTTTTTTATAAATCAAGTTTGAGGTGAATATGATTTTGTTTGAATGATCATTGTGTTGTATTTTTTTATAATAAATAATAAAAATATAACCACAAAATTTGGTTTGATGATAGTAAATATTTAGATATCACAATGAATTTTGTTAATATTTTTAAAATAATGCATCCTTTAAGGATGATATGAAAATAATATCCTTTGACATTATATTGAAGAATATCTTCATTTATTATTTATTGTTCCTACAGCATCAATATCAAGGGAAACATTATTATTTATCATATTCTTATGGATTATAAAAATCATCTCATGTAATTCATCAATCCCCTGAAGTGGATATTTTTGTTCATATAATTCATAAATTAAATGATTGAATTACATAGTTTTTATAATCAGATATATATTATGAGAATGATTTTACCACCTAAAGTGGTTAAAGCAATGATCATCATAATTAATAAAATTTATATTTTATGCAAGATGATCACTATTGATAAATAATAAATTATCATTCAAGGATCATGAAATCCGATGAATGAATTAATTACCTGATGTGAATGTAGTTTTAATTACTATATATCATTCCTTGAAGTGAATGAAATTATTCATGAAAAAATATATATAATTTTTGATATCCTGAAAATTTGAGAGTTGATGAGGTTTGATTAAATTATTTCTCTTTCATTTGGTAAAGTGAATGTTGTTATTAAATGAAATTTAATTTTGGATGATGATAAGGTGTGAGTTGTGAATCCAGAAGATCCTTCCACATTAGTTATCGTTACCACATTCACCAGCTTCAAAAGACGTGGGGGATCCAATCCCAAGTAGATGTATTGTAAAATAATATTTGGGCCTAAACTTTCAAAATAGTTTGGCCAGAAGTTCTAAAATTATGCAATAATCCTCTTGGTGATGGGACTAACCTGTTATGATTATATTATGAATTCATCAACCACCATAAGTGTAAATTATAATGACAAATATGATCTTACACAATGAAAGATCTTAGAGATCTTATATGTTTCGATCTTGAATAAAAATATTTATAAATATTATTTTGATTAAATGCTTCAAAATAACTCATATATGAATTATTATATTTTCATATAAGTACATTTTCCAGTAGAGAAAATTAATTGATGACTTCATAAGGGCGAATATATTACTACCCAGTGGTACAAATTCTTAATGCTTTGTTGTGTTCGAAGTATCAATGAGATATATGAATGGTATTCTTGAAAATGAATATAATATGGATACATTTGATAAAAGAGGTAACTTGATATGTAACAAGCATTCATAAAAGTGATTATAAATAATTTGTTATGTACAATCGAATCAATAATGGTAAACCAGAAGTTTATAGATCCTAGAACTTCAAATATATGACATGATGATTTAGTCCATCCAGGATCAATTATAATGAAAGATATTGATTCATGTATACACGAGAATCGATTTTTTGATAACATAGTAGACATCCATCAAGGAGAGAATGATGAATTTATTTAATGGATGCATGTCTACAAAATTATCAATAAATTCATTATCAGTAAGTCATTATGGATTCCCCCTATATAATAATTTACCTTGAGGTGCCCACTTTTTAGGTAAATTATTTATATCATTAGCAGCTATTATGGAAATAAAATTCCCATATACTTATGAAGAAGTATATATAGGCAAACCCACCTACCATGTGATCCATCTATATGAAATGTGTATCCACTAAATGATCACATGTGTTATTTATTTCTTGTGAGTATACATTGCATGAAATGCATGTTGATTAAAATAAATAATGAGAATCATATATTATATGGTCCTATAGAACCATTGACAATATGCTCACAACACTTAAAAGAATGTAAAGTGTTTTAAATCAATAGTCTGATTATACACACTTGAATTGTGGTTGAACTGATTCTATAAAATCATTTTTTATCATGAGTCAAAATAAATAAATATATTTTCCCTTGAAGAGGAAAATGAATATATCGACAACATTATATCTTTTTAGATATTGTCCCTGAAGTGACAATGGTACCATAAAAAATTATGAGATCTCAATCAAATGTAGTTGATGATATATTTTCTATGAATTCTTTTAAAACTCATTGATAGAAATGGATTTTGAAAAATGTCGACATCATAATAATTAGCCAAAATTATTAAAGGAACTTATGAAATTTTCAACATATAAAGTTCTATATTGATTAACCAAACTATCAAGACTATTTAATATCGATGATATTATTATAAGAAATATTCTTACTTGTATATTTGGGTATTTATATATCCCAGAAGGGTTCGAAATTCCTGAAGTATTTTCAAAATTATGAAAGTTTCAACCAATCTGATAAATTATGGGGTGAACTAAATAAGATGTATCCATATTAAGTTATGGAAGAATGTAAATTTAATGTATCATATCAGGGTTTGTATAAATCATTGTATTCATCATATTATTAAGGTTTTTTTAAAAACATATAAACTCTTGAAGAGTTTTCTAAAATCAATGAATTATTTGATCATGAAATTACATGGAATGTCCTTGTATTTTGAATTAATAATCCTAAATATGAAATGTTAAATTTTGAATAGTTTTACCCTTAATGAATAATTAAATCTCTTGCTTCCAAGAGTGATATATTTCAAACATAAGGGGTTGATGAAGAACCTTCTTATACCAAAAGGATTAAATATAAATGCACATTTTATTTATCCCTAAAGGATATACATGTACATGTGCATATGTACTTTACGTATAATAATAAATCATATTATGATGCATGTTAATGTTCTTCCCTATTCATTGAAATATAAATGGTATAAGTTATTATTATTCCAAAATTCAAAAATGAATGTGTTTGTTATGAATTGATCATGGACATTCTATGAGTTAAATGATGATCATTATGAATGATAGATGTAATTATTGTACACTTTTTTCCCTTAAACAAGATTTCCCCACTAGGTTTTCTTGATAAGGTTTTTAATGAGGCAACACTCTGGGGATTCGATGTTATTGTACACTTTTTCCCTAATCAAGTGTTTTCCCATGAATAGTTTTTCCTTGATGAGGTTTTTAATGAGGAAATCATACATCATAACAGATATCCAAGGGAATGTTAAAAATTATTATGGATATTTATAATTAATTTAAATTCTTAGCCTTCCCCATGAGTTGTAATTTTCAATTAGAACATTCATTATTACTTTTGGTCATCCTCCCATATCCTGAAGACTCAATTAAATAATAATATTAATTGATGTCCTAAATACACAATTAAATGATATAATTATGGGGAGTTGGGAATGTTGTACTCTTTTTCCCTTTATTGGGTTTTTCCCACTGGTTTTTCCTGATAAGTATTTTAATGAGGCAGCATGACATGGGATTCTTTTATTTTGTCTTTACTTATTTTTCCCACAGAGTTTTTTTAAGTGAAGATGTAATAAGGTTCCATGAAATTATGACATCCAAGGGTGAGTGTTATGAAACATTATTAATGGATGTCATAATCATGAAAATAATGATGAATCCTAAATTCCCAATTAATTCCCCTATTAATGACCAACCTTACATATTCGCAAACCATTGGTACTCTAGTCATTGGATTAAATATTGTAGGGATTAATCTCAACCGTTGGATTACATATCATGTACTATATAAATATGGTGATATGTTAATGAAATGAGTGGTATTTTTGGCTCTAAATTGTGTTATTTACATTTTTTATCTATTTTGTATTTTTATTTCCATTTTTCATTATCATCATCATATATAAATTTGACACTCTCTTTATTAACGATGTGCTTCACCTACAATCGATCTTACATTTCTTATTTTGAAATACTTGGCGGTTTCAATCAGTGTTGGATCAATTTCACAAAAAAATCAATTATTAATTTAATTTATAACATTTTTAAGTATATAATATGAAATATGGGTCTGTGTGTGTGTTTTATAAATCAATTTAATAATAAAAACTTTAACTTTTTAAAATGTATTGATAAATAAGTTTAATATATTAATAGTTTTATTAAACTTTTGATTTTTATAAAGTTATTAATAATATGATATAAATAAACAATGATAAAAGTATAATAATAATAAAATGGTTTGAAATTAATAAAAAAAAAGAGCATGAAGACCAGTGGGGGTAGTGTCGCAATGTGTTGAGGGTTCATGTTTTGGGGGTCAGGGCGTAGAGAGGGAGAGGGCAGCCACGAGGGTTTCAAGCAGGGTCATTCTACCATGAGAGTTCTATTCGAGGTGTTAGGGAGAATACAGAGGAAGCTGATGCTGAGGGTGAAAGGGAGAGCTGAGTTGTTCAGGTGTAACGCCCCGACCCCAGCTACCCAGAGTTGGTGCATTACTTCATAACATTGGCATGATCACAAAAGATCAAGTCTCGAAAGACCGATTAGTTTAGTATCCTTGGAAACACTAGATACATTCATAAACATTACATTACATCATAAAAATGAAAACTAAAATAACATGGTCTCCCTAGTCCACACTCATATCCTCACTGACTATTCTTGCAAGTCAGTCATAATACACTTCTTCACATCCTGGGAAAAATAAAAAATTTAAAGGGGTGAGCTCAAATGCTCCGTAAGGATAACAATATAGCGGAAACTTTCATAAGAAAACATAAGCATTTAAGGCAATGTATAACTAAAACAAAATACTTATTGAACTTGAACTTCAGCATAATATGGAAAAAGTAAAATAAAACAATGCCATTACTTACTCACATGGATATTCTACTAGACAAATAATCACGTGAAATATCAATAACCACTTTCATAATGAGGGAATGTATAATGCCAGACATTCTAAAACACTTTTTCAAGGCCTCGGCCAAGATGTCTAAAATGATTAAGGCCTCATCTAAAACCATAAATCAAATTGGGAAAGGGCCTCAGCCAATTCCACGTCTAGTTGTCTCATGAGACCTACCGATGCATTGAGGAGCTATAGCGGGCTCCACCCATCACATATTAAGTCCAATACATTCCTCATATGAATAGGTTTAAACATAACATAAATATTCGTATTAAAACTAGCATACGAAATATCAACAATTTCTCCATAAACTATGGATGGTATAAAAATAACACATCCACAGTCAAATATTTCACAAAATGTTCAATGGAAGTTTTGTATCATAAATAAATTTCAATTAAACTTAAAACCCATCAAAGGATGTTGACATGGATGAAATCAAAGCTATTTGAGAGTAATATCTCTCTTTTTTTTGAAATCATTTAAAAGTCCCATAATTATAAAATAATACATTTACTTTGAAGATATTATTATAAGCTTGTTAGGGAAGCTTCGACGAAGTTATAATGGCGGAAAATAGCCGCACCCGCCGTATAAGTAAAAAAAACATTCTTACCTTAAATTTGTCAAAGAGGTCAAAAGGTACATTGTTTGGAAAACGACGGTAAGATTCCTTTCAAAAATGTATAAGGGTATAAATGACTTTAACACATTTTCCATTTAATAGAAAAAATGTTTTGAAAGACATTTTTAAGAAACATGGATGTGGATGATAACGAGGTCCCAGTAGATAATTATGTATAAACAACCTTGGATAATGAAGAGCTTGTGAAGTAAACCCTTACCTTGTACTTTTCCTTGGTTGGGGTAGGTTAACCTCCTATATAATGGTGAAATAATTGTTATTAAATTATACAAGAATCATATACATTCATATGATATCATATATGATCTTTTAACATTGCTTTGTTAACAATATCTTAGATTTATCGTTGTTTCGGGTGTTAACTTACTCGTTTTCTTTTATATGTTTTGTTATGTAAGTCGTGTTTTTCATGGATAGGTTGTATCTTATTCATATAAATAATGATATCATGTCCTTAACATTATTTTTAAATCATCAAATGATAATTATACTTGAATGGATACGACGGAGAATGAATCTCATCGCGTTCGTGGAGACGGTAGTCCGTACGTACGCACGAGCGACAATATCATTATTTTGATATTAAAATAATATATAATTGGATAGTATATCATATATACAGAATCATTATCATTTTATATTTATTATTTACATGAATTACATATCATTATTATACCCATCTAAATAATAATATATTGAATAACAATTACACCACGACGTGGAGACGGTAAGTCGTACGTACGCACGTATGGTGACATGTCATTCAAATGATGGGTAGAATACTGAATATGGTTGTTCCATATTTATAATAACATCACAGTATATAGAAGATACTGGAGTTATAATTTTAGAATTGAAATAATAAACAAAGAGGGAGTGGAAGAAGAAAGAAACTTGAAAGAGGGTGATGAAAATGTTACCTCTTCTTCGGGTTCTTCCTTTTGATTTGATCAAAAGGACTCCTTAGGATGGCTTTCTGACTAAAGTAAAGCTTCTATGATTAAGGGAGAGAAGTTGGGAGAGTATTTGGGCAGAGGTTGGCCGAACCAAAAGGCTTGAAAGTGTGAATAAGGTGGTAGAGGTGGGGGCCTTTTATAAGAGGAGAGGAGGGGCTCTTTTGGAAAGATTGAAATGTTACATTATTATTCAATGCTTTTAGGATTCTAAAGGTCCCACACTTATACAATTCGTGGATAAGGTGATAAGGGTTCTAAATCTCCTCATCCAATAGGCTTTGGACAAGTTTAAGCCTTGTATTTTGCATTATCTTCTCATTTTATTTAAATCGTTAAATAATGAGGTCATCGCTGCATCATCATGATGTCATAAATAATTTAATTTATTTAATGTCTAAAAATTCTAAAAAAAACTATGATGTAGGAAATCTTTTTATATTTCAAATGAATATTTATAGTCAAAAATATGACTTGTATAACCCCATATAAAATTTTATTTAGTAAAACATTTCATGTTTGTGTCATTTTTTACTTTAACATTAAATAAAAGGTATTTATGTCATTTTCCAACTAAAGTGGCTCCATGGGGTCCCCAAGTTGACCCATGGATTGTCTTGGTCGGACATGGCACATCCAATGAGGGTAGGACATGTTTCAAGCTCATCTCATATTATTAAAACATTATTTTTTACCTTAAACTACACTAATTACCTCTAATCGCGATTAAGAACTTAAGAGTTACTATTCGCCAAAAATTATTTTAATCTCATTAAACCACATTTTAATTCTTAATGACAACCATGTATGTCGGATTTTTGAAAATCAAATCACAGAAGTGGTAATATTTCATTTAAACGAAAAATCAGTTATTTAACTACCACTTAGTGGTTTCACTATTCATCAAAAATTGAAGTTTTTCAGAACAATGCCAAAATTTCACCCTAAGCTATAATTGATATTCCGAATTAAAAAATGATGTCTATTTTACAAAATTCCAAACATATAAGTTGAATTAATTAATTTTATAATTAATTCCCGCTGTCACAACAAATAGCGTGTTTTTAAGAAACAATTTATATCAAAAGATTGGCAATTGTTTATGTCCATTTTCAATGTTAAATTAATTCTAATGACCACCATTGGATAAAATGGTAAAAATATATTCTAATTATAATTTAAAACCACTAAATAGTATAATTTATCACTATAAATTATTTTTGATTAAAAAGGTTGTTTTTAAGTATTTTTCACTATTCATAAAAAATTAGAAGTTCTCAGAAAAATACCAAAAATTCAACATAGGCTAATTTCGATATTCCGAATCCAAAAATGAAGTCCGTTTTGATAAATAAAATTTATAAAATTTCAAAAATTAGGTATTACTATTCACAACGGCTAGTTTAATTAGTTGTGGTGTGTGTTAGAGCTCGAGGTTGCGTACAACACACGCTATTGCATTATTTGAAGGGAAACGTACCGTGGAAGCTTGGGGTGTTACATTCTCCCCTCCTTCAAATAATTGTGTCCTCGCAATTTCTAGGGTATTACTGCATAAAAAGACTCGGGTGGTTCTTCATCATAAGTTCCTCAGGTTCCCACGTTGCCTCTTCCATTTTATGATTTCTCCACAAAACCTTTACCAGACGAGTCGTCCAGTTTCTCAGCACCTGCTCCCTCACATCAGGAATTCTGATGGGATCTTCGCAATAAGATAGATCGGGTTCCAGTTCTAATTCCTCATAGGTAAGTACATGTGTTGGGTCGGGAATGTATTTTCTCAATAGCGATATGTGGAAAACATCGTGAACTTTGGAGAGATTTGGCGGCATCGCCAAACGATAAGCTACAGCCCCAATACGATCTAGAATTTCGAAAGGTCCGATGTACCTGGGACTCAACTTACCCTTCTTACCAAAATGTATAACTACCTTCCATGGATATACCTTTAGGAAAACATGATCTCCCACCTAAAATTCCAAAACCTTTCTTCTGTTATCGGCATAGCTCTTCTGCCTACTTTGAGCTGATTTGATGTGGTTTTGGATTACCTTCACATTTTCCATTGTTTCTTCCACCAGTTCTGGTCCCACAAGTTTTCTTTCACCAACTTCATCCCAACAGGTTGGTGTACGAAATCTCTTTCCGTATAACACTTCATAAGGTGCCATCTGAATGCTTGAATAGAAGCTATTGTTATAGGAAAATTCTACCAGTGGTAAGTATTGATCCCACATACCCTGAAAGTCAAGAGAGAATGATCTCAACATGTCTTCTAAGGTTTGAATAGTCCGTTCTGATTGTCCATCTGTTTGAGGGTGATAGGCAGTGCTCAAACAAAGTTCAGTATCCATGGCCTTTTGAAGACTTTTCCAGAATCTTGAAGTAAAACGAGGATCATGATCAGAAACAATCGATAGGGGTACTCCATGAAGTCTTACAACTTCATTAATATATAATCTTGCTAGACGTTCAAGTGGTAGATCCTCCCGTATAGCCAGAAAATGTGCTGACTTAGTAAGATGATCAACAATGACCCATATTGCATCATTCCTTCTAGGAGTCTTTGGTAGTCCCATGACAAAGTCCATCGTAATATTATCCCATTTCCACTCAGGTATGGGAAGAGGTTGCAATACTCCACCAGGATGTTGCCTTCCAGCTTTCACTTGTTGACAAACCATACACCTCGACACAAAATCAGCAATCTCCCTCTTCATATTGTCCCACCAAAAATGTTCCTTCAAATCTCTATACATTTTGGTGCTCCCAGGGTGTATAGAGAAATTGGAACTATGAGCATCATCCAGCAATTCCCTTTTTAGATCAGGTATATCGGGAACACAAAGTCTCTTCCTGAATTTCAAAATTCCATCCTTATACACAAAGTCCCTCAATCTTCCATCATTCACATCTTTAATCTTCTTCTGAAATTCTTCATCATTGGTATGAGAACTCTTAATCTTTTCTAGTAATGATGGTTTGGCAACCATTTGAAAAAGCATTGATGTTTCACCTTCCCTAGTTATTCCCATGTCCATCTTCACTAGATCCAAGAAAATTGGATCCCTTTCAATTCTCATCACATTCAAAACTCCATGGTCTTTTCTACTCAAAGCATCTTCCACCTTGTTTGCCTTCCCTGGGTGGTAATGTATCGTGCAATCATAATCCTTGAGTAGTTCAAGTCATCGCCTTTGCCTCATGTTGAGTTCTTTTTGTGTGAAAATATACTTCAAACTCTTGTGATCAGTATAAATCTCACATTTTTCACCATAGAGGTAATGTCTCCATATCTTTAAAGCAAAGATCACAGCTGCTAACTCAAGATCATGAGTAGGATAGTTTTGCTCATGAATTTTTAGCTGTCGTGATGCATAGTCAATGACCTTATCATTATGCATAAGGACACAACCAAGTCCTTTCTTCGATGAATCACAATAAATAACAAACCCATCATTCCCCGATGGTAGAGTCAATACAGGGGCATTGACTAATCTTCTCTTTAGTTCTTCAAAACATTCTTCACACTCTTTTTTCCAGACAAATTTAATCCCTTTACGTGTGAGCTTTGTAAATGGGTTAGCCAATCTGGAAAAATTCTGGACGAAACGTTGATAATAACCTGCTAAACCAATAAAACTGCGTACCTCACTTATACTTATCGGTGCTGGCCATTCTTGGATTGCCTTGGTTTTAGAAGGATCAACGGAAATTCCATCCTTAGAGACAATATGGCCAAGAAAATAAATCTCGTGAAGCCAGAATTCACACTTGCTAAATTTCCCATATAATTCATGTCTTCTAAGAGTCTTCAGGATAATGCGTAAGTGATTTTCATGATCTGCGTGTCTTTTGGAGTATACCAAGATATCATCAATAAATACCACTACAAAGTCATCAAGATATTCCTTGAAAACTCTATTCATTAGATCCATGAAAACAGAGGGTGCATTAGTCAATCCAAAATGCATTACTGTAAACTCGTAATTCCCGTACCTTGTTCAAAATGTTGTCTTTGGAACGTCTTCCTTCTTCACACACAACTGATGGTATCCAGACCGAAGGTCAATCTTTGAAAAGTATTGAGCTCCATGCAGTTGGTCAAACAAATCATCAATGCGAGGTAGGGGATACTTGTTCTTTATTGTTATAGCATTGATCTCCCTATAGTCAATGCACAACCTCATAGATCCATCTTTCTTCTTAACAAAAAGAACAGGGGCTCCCTAAGGAGAAACACTAGGGCGAATAAATCCCTTATTACTCAATTCCTCTAGTTGTTTCTTTAGTTCAACTAATTACACAGTGGCCATTCTATAAGGTTTCTTCGATATGGGCCTTGATCCAGGAATTAAATCAATGGAAAACTCAAATTCTCGTTCTGGAGGATGTCCAGGTAAATCTTCCGGAAACACATCAACATATTCTCTCACAATAGGTACATCCTCTATTTGAATATTCCTTTCCTCACCCTCAGTAATTTCCTTCTCTTCCTCCCCAATAATTGAATTTAGTTGAGCTACTGGGGGTGGATCTAGATAAGAATTATGTGGCGACGATTCGGCTCTAAAGATAAGGTGTTCCTTATCATCATCATCAAGAATCGTAACCTCTTTCCTCTTAAAATAAATTTTTGCATCATGGTCCGAAAGCCAATCCATACCGAGGATTATATCAAATTCAATCATGGGTATGACGATGAGATCAGCAGGTAAAGAACATTTAGGTGATCTAATGGGAACTAATCGACAAAACTTTGTTGAAACAATACTTCCCTTAGGGGTTTTGACCGACAACTCCCTTGTTAAATCAAATTGGAAATATCTAATTTTCTTAGCAAACTGGGAAGATATGAAACAATGCGATGATCCAAAATCAAATAATGCATTTTCTAAACTTGAGGAAACCATTAAATTACCTGCCACCACGTCCTTCGGAGCTTCCACCTCAGCAGTAGTGATAGCATAAGCTTGGCCCTGATCCCTTGGCCTCTTCTGAGGTAAGTTCCCCTGACGCTTAGGACATTCATTTGCATAATGCCCCTTCTCTCTACAATTATAGCATTCCACGTTGACAGCCGCTTTCTTTCCCTTGCATTCATGAGCTTGGTGGCCTTTTTCACCACACTTGTAACATACTCCTTTTCCTTTTAGACAGGCACCAGGGTGCTTCCTACCGCAATTATCACAGGGTGGAAATTCATTTCTACCCTTCTTCCATGTTTCCTTATTTCCTTTCCTAGAGTTTTCAGCGGATCTCTTCTTATCTTGCTTTGATTTAAAGTCATAAGACTTAGAGAATTTCTTTTCCGTCTTGATAGCGCACGAGACAATACCTTCGTATGAAGAGAAGGTTTGTGATACTAAAGCTCGACGGAGAAATGGTTTCAACCCATCAAAGAAACGATCAGTCTTACTTCTTGGGTTACGTATGTAATCTGCAGCATACCTTGCTAACCTTGTAAAGTTAGCCTCATACTTTGCGACATTCTCATCCTCCTTCTGCCTCAGACTCAGAAATTGCCTTTCCATATCCGCTCGATGGTCTCGAGGAAAGTATTTTTCTAAGAACAGCTCTTTGAACTCCTGCCATTCCATGTTTGTTAATTCATCATCTTCCTTTGTGTTTTGAATTAGTGACCACCATTGATCGGCATCTCCAGTGAGGCGGTAAACTGCAATGACAACATTCTCCATTTCACTACTCCCCAAGGCATGGAATATTTTCTCTAAGGAATTTATCCATTGCTCAGCTACTATAGGATTTGTACTCCCATTGAAGGTTGGTGGTTGTTGCCTCATGAAACGGTCTAGCATTGATCCTCCACGTTGCGGATCAGGGTGCTCCATATGAGTAAGGTTGTTATTCATAACCTGCGTGAGTTGTCCTAGTACGGTGAGAAGCTGATCAGCACCAGTTGTATCACTAGCTCCACCATAATTATCTTGAGCAGGAGGGAAATCCCTACACGGAGTGCGTGCATTGATACGGTTTCCATTCCTTCCACTAGGCGCCATTTCTAAATAATGTCATAAACTAGATTAGTTCATGAATCAAAATACATAATTCCATACTTGTAAAACACTTAACATAAATTGAACTAATTATGGATGTAATCCATAATTATAAAAATGTTTTCTTTGAGGAAGTATATACTCGTAACCCTTTATAGTGGTTTGTAAAGAAAATGGGAATTATCCAAATCATATCCCCCGGGAGTGTCGTAACCAAGAGTGCAGCAAGGCCCGTTGTCGTGCACCAGTTCTCGTTCGAGTCTAGATCAAAGCGGTGTTTTCGGGTTTTACCCCTAGGTACATCTGTGCCAGATCCGCCTCTACCTGCTCGTATCTAGACAGGGATGTATTGCTCGGAAAACTCACAACATCTCTACAATACCAAAATTCTAGGAAGTTCTTCTATACTAATCCTTAAAGTCTATCTTCGGGATATGTGATCTAATCAGAGTTTATCTAAATCTAGCTTCCAAGGTTAGTACTAAACTGCCTCTGATACCAACTATAACGCCCCGACCCCAGCTACCCAGAGTTGGTGCATTACTTCATAACATTGGCATGATCACAAAAGATCAAGTCTCGAAAGACCAATTAGTTTAGTAGCCTTGGAAACACTAGATACATTCATAAACATTACATTACATCATAAAAATGAAAACTACAATAACATGGTCTCCCTAGTCCACACTCATATCCTCACTGACTATTCTTGCAAGTCAGTCATAATACACTTCTTCACATCCTAGGAAAAATAAAACATTGAAAGGGGTGAGCTCAAATGCTCCGTAAGGATAACAATATAGCGGAAACTTTCATAAGAAAATATAAGCATTTAAGGCAATGTATAACTAAAACAAAATCCTTATTGAACTTGAACTTCAGCATAATATGGAAAAAGTAAAATAAAATAATGCCATTACTTACTCACATGGATATTCTACTAGACGAATAATCATGTGAAATATCAATAACCACTTTCATAATGAGGGAATGTATAATGCCAGACATTCTGAAACACTTTTTCAAGGCCTCGGCCAAGACGTCTAAAATGATTAAGGCCTCGTCCAAAACCATAAATCAAATTGGGAAAGGGCCTCGGCCAATTCCACGTCTAGTTGTCTCATGAGACCTACCGATTCATCAAGGAGCTATAGAGGGCTCCACCCGTCACATATTAAGTCCAATACATTCCTCATATGAATAGGTTTAAACATAACATAAATATTCGTATTAAAACTAGCATACGAAATGTCAACAATTTCTCCATAAACTATGGATGGTATAAAAATAACACATCCACAGTCAAATATTTCACAAAATGTTCAATGGAATTTTTGTATCATAAATCAATTTCAATTAAACTTAAAACCCATCAAAGGATGTTGACATGGATGAAATCAAAGCTATTTGAGAGTAATATCTCTCTTTTTTTTTGAAATCATTTAAAAGTCCCATAATTATAAAATAATACATTTACTTTGAAGATATTCTTATAAGCTTGTTATGGAAGCTTCGACGAAGTTATAATGGCGGAAAATAGCCGCACCCGCCGTATAAGTAAAAAAACATTCTTACCTTAAATTTGTCAAAGAGGTCAAAAAGTACATTGTTTGGAAAACGACGGTAAGATTACTTTCAAAAATGTATAAGGGTGTAAATGACTTTAACACATTTTCCATTTAATAGTAAAAATGTTTTGAAAGACATTTTTAAGAAACATGGATGTGGATGATAACGAGGTCCCAGTAGATAATTATGTATAAAAAACCTTGGATAATGAAGAGGTTGTGAAGTAAACCCATACCTTGTACTTTTCCTTGGTTGGGGTAGGTTAACCTCCTGTATAATGGTGAAATAATTGTTATTAAATTATACAAGAATCATATACATTTATATGATATCATATATGATCTTTTAACATTGCTTTGTTAACAATATCTTAGATTTATCGTTGTTTCGGGTGTTAACTTACTCGTTTTCTTTTATATGTTTTGTTACGTAAGTCGTGTTTTTCATGGATAGGTTGTATCTTATTCATATCCAGAATGATATCATGTCCTTAAACATTATTTTTAAATCATCAAATGATAATTATACTTGAATGGATACGACGGAGAATGAATCTCATCGTGTTCGTGGAGACGGTAGTCCGTACGTACGCACGAGCGACAATATCATTATTTTGATATTAAAATAATATATAATTGGATATTATATCATATATACAGAATAATTATCATGTTATATTTATTATTTACATGAATTACATATCATTATTATACCCATCTAAATAATAATATATTGAATAACAATTACACCACGACGTGGAGACGGTAAGCCGTACGTACGCACGTATGGTGACATGTCATTCAAATGATTGGTAGAATACTGAATATGGTTGTTCCATATTCATAATAACATCACAGTATATAGAAGATACTGGAGTTATAATTTTAGAATTGAAATAATAAACAAAGAGGGAGTGTAAGAAGAAAGAAACTTGAAAGAGGGTGATGAAAATGTTACCTCTTCTTCGGGTTCTTCCTTTTGATTTGATCAAAAGGACTCCTTAGTATGGATTTATGACTAAAGTAAAGCTTCTAGGATGAAGGGAGAGAAGTTGGGAGAGTATTTGGGCAGATTTTGGCTGAACCAAAAGGCTTGAAAGTGTGAATAAGGTCGTAGAGGTGGGGGCCTTTTATAAGAGGAGAGGAGGGGCTCTTTTGGAAAGATTAAAATGTTACATTATTATACAATGATTTTCGGATTCTAAAGGTCACACACTTATAAAATTCGTGGATAAGGTGATAATGGTTCTAAATATCCTCATCCAATAGGCTTTGGACAAGTGTAAGCCTTGGATTTTGCATTATCTTCTCATTTTATTTAAATCGTTAAATAATGAGGTCATCGCTGCATCATCATGATGTCATAAATAATTTAATTTATTTAATGTCTAAAAATTATAAAAAAAAACTATGATGTAGGAAATCTTTTTAGCTTTCCAATGACTATTTATAGTCAAAAATATTACTTGTATAACCCCATATAAAAATTGTTTTAGTAAAACATTTCATGTTTGTGTCATTTTTTACTTTAACATTAAATAAAAGGTATTTATGTCATTTTCCAACTAAAGTGGCTCCATGGGGTCCCCAAGTTGACCCATGGATTGTCTTGGTCTGCCATGGCACATCCAATGAGGGTAGGACATGTGTCAAGCTCATCTCTTATTATTAAAACATTATTTTTTACCTTAAACTACACTAATTACCTCTAATCGCGATTAAGAACTTAAGAGTTACTATTCACCAAAAATTATTTTAATCTCATTCAACCACATTTTACTTCTTAATGACAACCATGTATGTCGGATTTTTGAAAATCAAATCACAGAAGTGGTAATATTTCATTTAAACGAAAAATCAGTTATTTAACAACCACTTAGTGGTTTCACTATTCATCAAAAATTGAAGTTTTTCAGAACAATGCCAAAATTTCACCCTAAGCTATAATTGATATTACAAATTCAAAAATGATGTATATTTTACAAAATTACAAACATATAAGTTGCATTAATTAATTTTATAATTAATTCTCGTTGTCACAACAAATAGCGTGTTTTTAAGAAACAATTTATATCAAAAGATTGGCAATTGTTTATGTCCATTTTCAATGTTAAATTAATTATAATGACCACCATTGGATAAAATGGTAAAGATATATTCTAATTATACTTTAAAACCACTAAATAGTATAATTTATCACTATAAATTATTTTGATTAAAAAAGTTGTTTTTAAGTATTTTTCACTATTCATAAAAAATTAGAAGTTCTCAGAAAAATACCAAAAATTCAACATAGGCTAATTTCGATATTACGAATCCAAAAATGAAGTCCGTTTTGATAAATAAAATTTATAAAATTTCAAAAAGTAGGTATTACTATTCACAACGGCTAGTTTAATTAGTTGTGGTGTGTGTTAGAGCTCGAGGTTGCGTACAACACACGCTATTGCATTATTCGAAGGGAAACGTACCGTGGAAGCTTGGGGTGTTACATTAGGTCATGTCTGGACAATGTTGTGCGCGGTCGAGGTCATGGGTACGTGTCACACAGGAGTCACACGTCGCGGCCATTAGAGTCCAACCGTCGGACGGTGTTCGTTATCGCGAAGTTGAGTCAGGTCGAAGTCCCCACGTCGTGTGGTCAGGTTGCTTCGCTTCAGACCAGAATAACTGAGGTTATGGCTATGCTTCATTAATGAGTTTGACCAGTTAGGGTTTCTAATTTCCTATACCTAGATCGAGGTATGATTTTGTTCCAGAGGTAGGATTTTTACCAAAATGAGTTTTTATATTTTTTTCAATTTCCATGTCTTACTGTTTATCTGCATGATGCTATGAACTATTGTGCTTTTGACTTTTGAACCTTTACAAACTACTTTTGGTCTAATTTTAGGTTCACAATCAACATTTTATAATGTTTATGTCCATTACATTTCTCTATTCTCTCATGGATTGGTCATATTACTTTTAATTGTGTGATTTTTCTGATTGTGAGCTTACACCAAAATGCTTGTTTTTGTCCACATCGTTGGGAATTTTTTTTATTCTTTGAATGTTCTGATACAGTGATATAAATTATACTATCATGCTGTCTCAAAATGTTTACCCAGTTGCATTACAAACTCATCTTCTTTATGGCTATAAAATCCCTAAGATTTTGTGCTAATGAAAAGGGTAAAAACAGTTTGCTAGTCCAGAAAGATTGTGTCTAAATGCAGCAAAAAAATTATTTCAGCATGTGAAAAATAAAGTAAGTGAATTAATATTTATTTTCATGGTTTTTATTATAATCTATATTTTCTAGTTCTGCACAAGGGTTATTATTTATTATTTGTGTTGTGTTTTGGAGAATCAGCTATAATGGTTATATTGATTTAATTTCTTGAACTTCATTTTAGTATTTTAATTCTGCTTCAAACATTCATTTATTATTTTAAGAACTTTTAATGAAGATTATATTAAAAACCAAATATTTAATTTGAAATTATTTTTCTGTTAGAGTTTCCATTTTATAAGAGGGTTTTCTCAAATTAAAATTAATATGCATGAACCTTTTCAAGTAGAACCTCATAAAAGCCCTTATATACTTCACAATCACTCATAAATATTATAAATATGATTGAATGTTTATGGAAGGTAATGTTAAACTTTCATGAATTTTTACATGTATCACGTCATATTACTATACCTAAAATTATTTCAATCTTATGTTTATCACATTTTAATACATCAAATTTCAAGTGTATATATATATTAATAAATATGTTTTCCATTATTATATAATTTGAAAATAACGGGTAAATTATCAGGATATCACCCAAATTTTTATTAAGTAAGGAAGAATTGTTATTATTTTTGAACTATTATCTTATAATTTTATGTGTGGAATATGATCTTGCATTCAGAAAAAATTATCAGCAAAGGTTATATTCTCATTGCTTGAAAATTGTTCCAAGTAAAATTACATATATTTATATGACTTTTTTTCAAACCCTTATTTTCCAGTGATGGATAACAGGATTTAATTAATGTCTTGATGTAATTAATACTTCTAAGATTTTATTAAGTGTTAATCTTGAGTTTTCTAACCAATATGAGTTTATAAGTATGCAATAATATATAAAAAATATATTAGAGGATAAAAGGATGTGTAGAATCATGTTATCATGATATGCTCACTTAATGTTTTATTGCATAATGAACCGGCTGCAATAATTGATTGATATTTAATAAAATTTATGATTTAATATATTTGCATGTTCACCTAGTATATTAAAAGGTGTGTATTTCTATTAAGAATTAATTTCTATGAATCAAGGATTTTGAAAATTAAAAAATTATCATTTTATGTGACAACCCCATCCATTCATTACTTTTTTTTAAATTAATATCACATGAGCAAAGAATGTTTACTAGCTTATACAAGTCGTTGAGAAAATTGTTATTTAAATAATAAATGACATATTATGATTTTGTCTATTGTAATTTCCATTTATCAATGCATGAATTGAGCATTAATGATATCAATTCTAAAATCATAAATATGTATTTTAATGCATTAAAAGTTTATTACCATGGAAGGGTTTGTAAATTTATTATTTTATGTGATTGATCAAACAATTTATTATTTATTTATCACTTATGATAATTTATAAAATAATAATTTAATTATTCAAAGTGGTATGGGACACTTTGAATAAAAGATATAATTTAATAAATCAAAGTGGTATGTGACACTTTGATTTAGAGAAATGAGGAATGCATTGGACTTAGTATGTGATGGGTGGGGCCTGCTATATCCCCTCGATGCATCGGTAGGTCTCATGAGACAAATAGACATGGAATTGGTTGAGGCCTTTCCCAATTATGATTTATGTTATTGGCATGAGGCCTTGATAGAGATTTTATAGTTTTGGCATGAGACCTTGACATAGTCTGACATATGCACTTCCCTTATTATGTTTATTAATTAACCAAGTGAATATTCGACTAGTTGAATATACATGGTTAAGATCATGTACTTATGAATATCAGAAGATGAAAATGCCTATGGCATAATGTTTATTCAGCACTCAGAGATTTATCAGCCAGTTTATGATTGGCAGTTAGTAAGGAAAGAAATTAGTGTTATTGTTTTATGTGCAACTCTGATTATGTATTAGTCTCATTTCTAAATTTTGTACTGGAACTTTCACATGTCATACTTATTATAGCTAGAATAAATCGTTCTTTATATGTTTCAGACCTTATATTTTGTATATGTATGCGTATGATTGGAACATGTTTCATTGTAACTCTGTAAATATTCTTTGAAATGTTCACTTGTATTTTGTGGACAAAATGTTATGTTGTGTTTCATGTGTGGAATATTACCTTAAATAAAATTATTTATAAATAATTTTAAAGGAATGTTTTCAAAAAGGTTTCAATTGCATTATTATTTTATTTTAAAACCCCTTACTAGGAATTTGTATGCTCACCCTAAATTTTCAATCTATTTTTACAGGTTTAGTAGATTTGAGTTACACTGATTGGAGGCAGCTTTGTGAAGTCTTTTCTATGTATTATTTAAAGAACTGTAATAATTGTATTTGGTTCTCCAGGACCTAAACCGAAAAGATTCTCTTTAGTGGAATATGATGTGTAATTTATCATCATTTCTTTTTATAAAAAAAATTACACACCATGTTTTATTTAAAACCACACCAGCTCTGGGTTGTCTAGAGTCAGGGTGTGACAGTTGGTATCAATGGATTGGTTTAGAAAACCTTGGAAAATTAGAACGAATTTAAAAAAATTGATTATTTTTTACTAAGTAGAATTTTTCTTAAAATTTTTAGATGGAATAAAAAACAAGTCTTTTTTCTCTACCCATCAAATTGTTAGAGCGCATAATTGTTGAGTCATGTTCAGAGACATACCAGCCATTTGTGAACCAGCATCTAACTTGTAAACGCCTTTATCAAGTGTCTAACAACCCAAATATCCTATGACTTTAGCATGGACTGAGTCACGTTTACTACCTCATGTCGCAAGCTAAAATTCCTTTTTTATGCACACAAAGAAAGGTACTATGAAGGCATCTTCTTGTGTTTCACCCTATCTAAGGGTTATCTGTCCCTAGAGAAGTTCCAAGAAGTTGAAAAAGTTGGAGACCCTCGCACCAGCAATATGTTCAAAGTATTGAGTTTTAGTATGTATGGGAGGCTTTATAACATCTGTTTTTTAGAAAACCTATCCATCTAATTGGTCTATCGAAACCACATTAATTCTGATATCTTTGAAATCTATACCTCTCATGCCACCCTTTTGAGGACCTACTGCTACTTGGATGAGTTTGAATCGATCTGTGAGAGGTGTATCTAGGAGAATGAAATTGAGGATTTTTAGAAACATTTTTGGGATCAATCTAACTGGATAAACCTACTAGGAAAGTCTCTGATGATGGTGGACCTGGTGAAGGGGCATTGGGGGTGACTTATGTGGGTTAGTAATGGGAAGATTAAAAACATGAAGAAATTGTGAGGATGCAATTATTTGAAGGAGGGGATAATGTGACACACCTAACCTTTTTCAAATGTAATAATAATATAATATGATTTTATTTCGTTAAATTTCTATATTAATCAAACAATGTTTTCAAAATAAAAACAAGGAATCTCTTATTTACTTAAACACTAAAAATTTTTACATTACAACAAGACAATACAACCTCACTACCCTAGAATACCTATTAAAATTACAGAGAGACCACACAAATACAACAAAAATCCCAAGCAAATAGTGGGGATCTTTCAGATCTGTCATGATGAACATCATTATATCCAGAACCACAGCAACTGTGCTAAGCAGTAGAGGGATGTAGAGAACCATTGTAAAACTCCAAACTGTTTTAAAGATATGAGATACCCTAAACATGTATTTATAAGGGTATTCTTGACCATTAGAAATATATGTGACCTTTTTTTAGCCGTTGGAGTTTAAAATCAGATGACCATTAGTGATTTATTAAATGAATACATTTATAATTTAAACATTTTTTATGAAAAGTTTTATTTAAAATAATAAATTGAAAATTAATATTGTTTTAGTATAGGTATGCTTTTCAAAGTAAATAATATCTCAATTTGTTAATAGATTATTTAAAATAACTGTTTCTATTAAACAAAATTTATTCTTTTCAAATTATTATTTAATAGAATATTTTAAATAATAATTATAATAATATGGATATTTTTTTTTTCAAAAATATGATATCTATATATATATATGTATACTATATTTACAAACAATTATTTAATCTATTATATGAATAATTATATGGTTTTTATATATCTTTTTTGAAGATATGATATATAGATATAAAGTAATAATATGAGATTATAAATTTTGATTAGATTAAAGTTTTATAACATTATTAACATTTTTAATTTTCTTTAATAAAATTATAAATATAAAATATAACTATTTTAATAAAAGGATTAAAATTGTACATATATGAATGATATTTTAATAAAGATTATGGTTGCTTTGAATCATATATATCTGTAATATTAAGATTCTTTTTTTAAGTTTTAAAATTACAAATACATTGTATAAAATATGATAATTATTATTTTAATTTTCAAGATAATAAATTTTCAATTATTAATTTAATTTATTTCATTTTTGAGTATATAATATGAAATATGTGTGTGTGTGTGTGTCATTTATAAATCAATTTAATAATAAAAACTTTTACTTTTTAGAAATTTTTGATAAAATAAGTTTAATAGAATATTAGTTTTATTAAACTTTTGATTTTTCTAAAGTAATTAATAATATGATTTAAATAAACAATGATAAAAGTATAATAATAATAAAATGTTTTGAAATTGACAGAAAAAGATCATGAAGACTCATGGGGGAGTGTCGCGACACGTTGAGGGTCCGTGTTTTGGGTGTCACAGCGCAGAGAGGGAGAGGCCAGCTGTGAGGGTTTCAAGTGGGGTCGTTCCACCATGAGAGTTCTGGTAGAGGTGTTGGGGGCGAACACGGAGGAAGCTTGTGCCAAGGGTGAAAGGGAGAGCCGAGTCGTGAAGGTCATGTCTGGCCAAGGTTATTCATTGTTGAGGTCTTGGGTACGTGTCGCGCGGGAGTTACAGGTAGCGGTCATTAGAGTCCAGTCGTTCGACGATGTTTGTTCTCATGGAGTTGAGTCGGGTCGAAGTCCCCATGTCGCATGGCTGGGGTTCTTCACTTCGGACCAGAAGAACTGAGGTTGTGTTTTTGCTTCGTGAATGAGTCTAACCAGTTAGGGTTTTGAATTTCTTAGATCTAGATTGAGGTATGCTTTTGTCCAGAGGTAGGATGTTGACCAAAACGAATTTTTAGATCTTTTCTGATTTCCATGTCTTATTTTTTATCCGCGTGATGCTATGAACTTTTATGAACTTTTGTGCTTTTGAATTTTGAACCTTTCCAAACTATAGCTGGTCCACTTTTAGGTTTGAAATCAACATTTTAAAATGTTTATTTCCATTTCATTGCTATGTTCCCTCACAGATTGGTCTTATTACTTTAATTGCGAGATGGCACTGATTGTGAGCTTACACCGCAATGCTTGTTTATGTCCACATCATTGAGAATTTTTTTATTTTATTCTTTAGATGTTCTATTATAATGATATAAATTATACTATTCCACTATCTCAAACTGTCTACCCAGTTGCGTTACAAACTCATCATCTTTATGGCTATAAAATCCCTAAGCTTTTCTGCTATTGAAAAGGGTAAAAACGGTTTGATATTCCAGAAAGGTTTTCTGCTTAAATGCAGCAACAGAAGTATTTTAGTGTGTGGAAAATCAAGTAAGGTAATTAATATTTATTTTCATGGTTTTTATTATACTCTCAATTTTCTGGTTCTGCTCAAGGGTTATTATTTATAATTTATGTTGTGTTTTGGAGAATCTACTATAAGGGATATATTAATTTTATGTCTTGAACTTCCTTTTAGTATTTTAATTTTTCTTCAATTTTTTTTATTATTTTAAGAACATTTAATGAGGATTATATTAAAAACTACATCTTTAATTTGAAATTATTTTTCTGTTAGAGTTTCAATTTTATAAGAGGGTTTTCTCTAATTAAAATCAATATTCATGAACCTTTTCAAGTCGAAGATCATATAAGCACTTATATACTTTGAAATATCTCATAAGTATTATAAATCTGAATGAATGTGTATGGAATGTAATGTTAAACATTCAAGAATTTTTACATGTATCACATCGAATTATTATACCTGAATTTATTTCAAGCATATGTTTATCACATTTTAATACTTCAAATTTCATGTCTATATATATATATATATATTCCATTATTATATAATTTGAAAAGAACGGATAAATTATCATGATATCACACAAATTTATATTAAGAAAGGAATAATTGTTATTATTTTGGAACTATATGATCTTTCATTCAAAAAAAATTATCAGTAAAGTTTATATTCTCATTGATTGAAAATTGTTCCAAGAAAAATTATAAATATTTATACGATTTTTTTTCAAACCCTAATTTTCAAGTGATTGATAACAAGATTTAATTAATGTCTTGATGCAATTAATACTTGTAAGATTTTATTAATTATTAATCTTGAGTTTTTTAACCAATATGAGTTTATAAGTATGAAATAATACATAAAAAATATATTAGAGGATAAAGGGATGTTTAGAATCATGTTATCATGATATGATCACTTAATATTTTGTTGCATAATGAACCTACTACAATAATTGACTATTAGTTAATAAAATTTATGATTTAATCTATTTGTATGTTCACCTAGTGTATTAAAAGGAACGTATTTCTATTATGTATCCATTTCCATGAATCAAGGATTTTGAAAATTAAGAAATTATCATTTTATGTTACAACCCCATCCATTCATTACTTGTTTGTTTAAAATCAATATCACATGTGAAAAGAATTTTTACTAGTTTATGCATGTCATTGGGAATAAATTTTATCTAAATAATAACTAATATATTATGATTTAGTCCATTGTCATTTCCATTTATCAGTACATGAATTTAGCATGAATAATATCTATTCTAAAGTCATAAACATGTATTTTAATGCATTGAAGGTTTATTAGCATGGAAGGGTTTGTAAAGTTTTTATTTTATGTGATGAATAAAACAATTTATTATTAATTTATCACTTATGATAATTTATGAAATAAGAATTTAATTATTCAAAGTGGTATGGGACACTTTGAATAAGAGACAGAATTTAACTATTCAAAGTGGTATAGGACACTTTGAATAAGAGATATAATTTAATAAATCAAAGTGGTATGGGACACTTTGAATTAGAGAAATGAGGAATGCATTGGACTTAGTATGTGACGGGTGGGGCCCAATATAGCACCTCAATGAATCATTACGTATCATGAGAAAAATAGATGTGGAATTCGTCGAGGCCTTTGTCAATTATGATTTATGGTCTTGGCACAAGGCCTTGATAGAGATTTTATAGTCTTGGAATGAGGCCTTGGCATGGTATGGCATATGAACTTCCCTCATTATGTTTATTAATTAACCAAGTGAATGTTCAACTAGTAGAATATACTTGGTTAAGATCTTGTACTTATGAATATCAAAAGAAGTAAATTCTTATGGAATAATGTTTATTTGGCACTTAGAGATTTATCAACCAGTTTATGATTGGTAGTTAGTAAGGAAATAAATTAATTTTATTATTTTATGCACAACTCTAATTATGTATTTGTCTCATTTGTAAATTTTTCACTTTCATTTTTGCATGTCACAATTATTATAGTTAGAATAACTCTTGATTTATATACTACACACATTATATTTTGTATATTTATGCATATGATTGGAACATGTTTCATTGTAACTCTTTAAATATTCCTTGAAATGTTCACTTGTATTTTGTGGAAAAAAATGTTATGTCATGTTTCATGAGTGGAGGCTTACCTTAAAGAAAATGTTTTATGGATAATTTTAAAGGAATGTTTTCAAAAGGTTTCAATTGAAGTATAATTTTATTTTAAAACCTCTTACTGTCCATTCTTATGCTCACCCTGCGTTTTCAATCTATTTTTACAGGTTTAGTAGACTTGAGTTACACTTATTGGTGGCATCTTTGGGAAGTCTTTTATGGGTAGTATTTGAAGAACTGTAATAATTATATCTGGTTCTCTAAGACATAAACCAAAAAGATTCTCTTTAGTGTAATATGATTTGTAATTTATCAGCATTTCATTTTATAAAAAAAATTACACACCATGTTTTTTTTAAACAGTACCAACTCCGGGCTGTCTGGATTCAGGGCATGACACTAACTAACTGTAATTTTTCTAATGAAACTTTTTATTTAACTAAAATATATTAATAGAATATAGAATATATAGAAGTGGGGGATGTAATATGTCATAGATGTTATTAATTTTTTAACATGGAATATATATTAGGATCATTTAAATTTTTAACGATCATAATACTCGAATGGGAATACATTTTGGGTAATGTATGTCATCTTCTAAGAATTGGAAGCAGATGATTGAATTCCTTCCTTAAATTAATGGTGTTTATATAAAGGTTTGGATACTCCCTTTATTTTGTATAGTAGTTTGAGGGATCCTCCCATAGCATATAGGGATTCTAGTGGCTTGTGTATTATCTATTGAGGTGAGAGACTTTTGGTTATTGAAAAGGTGATATTCATTAAATAAACTACATCAAGATGGAGCTTTATAGATATGAATCATGCATGTTTATTTATGTTATTTATTTACATATTGTATGATGATAATATATCCAGTTATTTATTGGGTTTCATCCATAATTATGAGCATAAGACATTCCTATAAAACCCATAAGTGGTATTAGATTCACCTTCATCATTGAATAAACATGATTTAATATTTATTTTATATAGAACGGGTTTATAATAATGTGTTAAAAATTATATCATAAAATATAATATGATTTGTTTAAGTTTAAGAAATTAGATTGAATTACCTTGGTTTATGATATAGAGTATTGTTATATGAAATTGTGTGTTTTGTTAAGTCACATGGTATGACTAGATGAATCATAATTTATGATTCATCAAACCCTGTTATTTTTCAATGTGCCATAAGATATGATAATATTTATTGTAGGATATGAATACTTTTCTTGGTTTTATAAAACAAATTATTAAATTATAATAGTGATATAGATGATATCACATAATATGATTCGGTTTACCACACCATATGATAACTCATATCATAAAATATAACTAGAAACTAGTGTAATTGATTATCATTTTCCATTATAGGATCATGGATTATAATAGATAATCCCACTATTTATAAAGAAATATGATATAAGCCAAAATTTTAAAAACATAATATTTTTGTAGGATGTCATATAGTTTATAAAATATTTTATAATACATAAGTGTTTGGAATTATAAATGAAATATTTTTATGCCTAAATAAAATATTAAATGTCCATATGATATCTCATGGATGTAAAATAAATAAAATGTTTATTTATTTATTTATTTATTTATTTATTTATTCATTTATTACTTTTAAATAATCATGTATATAAAGTTTTTATATGAGGTTAATATTATGTATGCTTAAATTTATGTGAAAAAAATTCTTGTTATAAAATTATCAAGCCATGCATTATATATTAGGTATGACAATGTAAAATTTAGTTTTTATAAACCTTAACTTCAATTTTTTTTAAAGTTATAAACTTAAATTTATTGGTTGAGTATAGTTTATACATATTAGGTGTTATAGTTATGAAAAAAATTGAGGTCTATCTTGAGTAAATAATCATGGGTAGAGGGACTTTGGCTTGGATTTATCACAAACCTAGGGAATTATTCCTTTTCTAGAAAAGTGGGGGTTGTTTTTCTATTTCTCCATTCTTACTCTTGTGGGGATTCTTTATTTCATATACTTTTATGCCTCTATATGAAAGGGGATTACAAACCTCATGCATGGGATGCATTTGGATGTGTGTAAATTTTTTATCTTCTATTTTTTGGTAAGTAACATAAACTATGAGTTGTGTAAAGAGTTACACATTAATATAGATTGAACATATTAATTAAATGGATATAATAATCATTAAAAAACTAAATCGTTTAAAGAATTCATACTTATAGTAATAAAACATGTAATTATAAAGATTATATGTGATGAAATAGTTATGTATTTATTATGAATGTGATGTATATTAAAATCTTGAGACTAAGAAAACCCCAAAAATACTAAGTCTGGTATTCTATCTAAATAAGAAAACATGTAAATACCTAAATTATCTTACCTGGTTGGTTTATGTCAAAGTATGGTGATCATGGATTATCTTGTGTAAGTCATGGGGGATATATCTAACCCTAAGAGTTAGGTAACCACATTCCTCTAAGACCTTTGGTTGAAACATAGCTAGGAATTCCAAAGAGTAATAATACCAAAGGAATAGAGTTGATTTTTATCTCTATGATAGATATGAATAAAGATATTTCCACTAAACTATAAAAGATCCATATGTTATATGATTGAAAAAATTTCATACCAAAATAGATAAAGTGATGAGGTTCACAGAAAAGTTAGGTCATTACCTAGTAAAATCTAGATATTGGATCACTAAATTGATATGATTTTTGGGGTAATAATTTATTAGTTGGAGTAATTTAATTAAGTCTTTAATGAAAAAATATATAAAAAATGATACTCACCTATAGATATACCTTTATTATAGATCATGGAATGCATAATGATTATCATTTTGAGGCCTCTTATAGGTATGATGTATAATATAATTTTAGAATGTTATATGAGATAGAAAATTGTTCTCCAAGAGAACCATTGTGAGTATTTAGATGTGAATGTTATAGAAATAAATTTCTCCAATTATAAAACATGTGAATTGGAAAACGGTTCTGCATCACATATTTTTTCTGATATAAAAAGACAAAATAATAATATATAATTAAATAAATCTAAAGGATGTATATGTATTGTAAATGAGGAAAATTTTATTTCATTAAAGGTCATTAAATATGATCTAAATTTACAAAGTGAACTAGTTCTAGAATATGAAAAAATTTACCTTGTTCATATCTTAAATATAAATTTTATTTCTATATATTTTTTATAAAATATGGTTTTTTCATTCATTATTAAGAATAGAGTTGTTATATATAAATAAATGAAAAGTTTTATGTAATTAGGAATTTGTTTAATGGTTTATTTATTTTGGACATGGATAATATTATATATAACACTCAAAATAATAAGGTCAAGGTCCATTATAACTCCACTTATATTTGGAATTGTTTCCATTGACATATAAATGGGAAAAAAGTCAAAGACTCCATAGATATCAATTTTTGGACTCATTAAATTATGAATCATTTGACACATGAGAATATTTTTTTTAGGAAAAATGACTAAAGAACCTTTTGGTGGAAAATTTGATGGGAAAAGTGGTTCATTAGATCTTATACATAGTGATGTTTGTGTACCCACGAGTACTCAAGAGAGTGGTGGGCTTCATGACAATTACTAATGACTTAAGATGGTATAGTTATGTGTTTTCTGAGAAAACAGAAGTTTGAAACATTTAAAAAGTTTAATGTTATAACCCCTAGCCTTTATTATGGTATGATCATAGATTAATTATTCATGAGATTATTAAATTTTTGGCCAAAATCCTGAACCTATTTAAAATCATGTTTAAATATGAAATTTCATCTTTAAATTTGTATTTAAATATCGTCGGTGCTCTTGTAAATGGATAGGTGTTCATGGATGGTATTTGTTGTCATCCATTGGCCCAACCAAGTCTATTTTCACCTATTAGAGGTGTTTAGGGTTTCAGTTTAGTCCAGGGAACAAGCCTCAAAGTTTGGATAGGGTACATGGTTTTGATTTTTTATTAAAATTTTATTACAAGTATTTCTAGTATGAGACTGCTACTATTTAAGAATCTTGGAATATTTGTAATGGATAAAAATAAATTTTAATGTTTTGGGGTTTTTTGGGAGCTGCAAAATATTTCTTAAAATTTGGAAATAGAAACAATGTAAGATCCATTTTAACAACATATTAGTCATTTTAAAAAATTAAGATTCATTTTGAAGAAGAGTCACTTTGAAAGAGTAAGAGTCATTTCAAAAAAGTAATATTCATTTCAATAAATTAATATTCACTTTGAAAAATTAAGAGTCATTTAAATGAAGTAGGATTTAGTTTGACAAAGTAAGATTCATTTGAGTAAGAGTCCCAATGTTTGTCAATTTTTTACTACGATGGTTTTTTTCATATTTTTCTAAAAATGACTAAAATGATTATTTATATTGGGAAAAATATATAAAAGGGAAATCATAGAATTTTATTACCTATATATAAAAAATAGTCAGTAATAGATCTCTCATTATTTTAATCATATCCAATCAATATTTATTTTGTTTCTTAATGTATTCGAGAATAATTTGATCATAGCGATAACTAAAGTTAAATATAAACATATTTATCCATCCTTGTTAATTTTTCATGTTGTTTCCCAGTATTACATTAAGTTCCAACATGTATGCCCAATTTTAATGTTTTTATTAGAACCCCATATTTCTCTTATTTAATATTGGATTAGCGGCTGGTTTTCAATGAGTAACTACATTCAAGCATAGGGTGGGTAGTCCCTAATTTATCTTTAAAGTATCTCTACTTTTCCTTATGTGTGTATCATGTGGTCATAATGAACTAACATGCACTTGATCTAAAAATTAAATAAATAAATTATGATGTTATTTCTAGTAAATAACCCTCCCTATAATCTCTGAGTAAATCATTGATGAATATAAATACTAGACCTTTGTTCACTAATTAAGGTGAGCATTATTTTAGAGAAAATTTGGAATTTAAAGAGGTGTCCTAAGGGGTTACCTAAACTAATTGGTGGCCCAGTAAATGAATATAGATTCTATAAGATGTGATGTGTGTATACATGAGATTTATCAGGTGGGAGTCATTTCCATTGATTATGCTATATAAGATATATGAGGTGGGTGTCATTCCCCCTAGTTACACTATATGAGATATATGGGGTGGGATCTATTCTCCATAGTAATGTCATAACAGATGAATAGTTTGGGATCTATTCTCCTCAGTAATGTAATATGAGAAATACAGAGTGGATTTCATTCCCCCGGGTTATGTATTGTGAGATTTATGAGATGGTAATTATTCCCTCTAAGTATTATACTTAATATTTATAGGGTTTTTTCCTACCCCCCCCCCCCCAGTATGATATGATATCAAATAGTTAAAAAGATGGATTTCATTTCTTACTAATGGTTTTATATATATATATTTCAAAAACATTCCACACTAGATGAAGTATGTATAATCGATCTCCGGTGTCACATTAGAACCCAAAAACTGATGTTAATTTATTTATTTTGATTCATTTATTTATTATAGAACATCAAAATGAACTCATAGGTTGAATATTTAGGGGCATCATTGGTGGTAGCATACTGAGTTTTACTCTCACCCTACCTAGGTCACCATGTATACCTGAGAATACTTCATGGTTATGGGAAAATATATGGGAAAGGGATCTATGATTGATGGTTGATTGATCCAACTGATATAGATCATGGGATATAATACTAGGTTAGGACTTAAGAATACTTTAATAGTTCTCCCTAGTTTTCTTTATTTTTTTCATCTTTGGTTTTCCTATATATAATATGCTCAAAAGGGATCATGATTTGGTATATATGACATGTATGATCTATAAATAATTAATTTTGATATGTGATGGTTTTTATATATTTCATGTTGGAACTTCCAATGATGCGTGTTGACAATAATTATCTAGATATATGATATTGATATTATTTATATTGTTATTTCTTACTCTGATATGAGGGTATAGTCTCCCCATGGTGTCACCAAAGACCCTAAATTCTAATCAAAATTATTTGGCATATAGGGAGGTGTATTTAAGGTCACATATCACTCTAATCCAGTCATTTTAGAGTGAGATAGGTTGGGGTGTTATAAATTGATGACTATTATTATAGGTGAACTCAACCAGCCCCAAATGGTTATCCCAAAAACTATATAAGTCTATGTTGTAGAAATGGAGCATGACCATAAAAATATACATTGCTCCATATGGCTATCTATATATGTATGGTAGGTCATACTCACCTTTAAAAATGATCCCATCACCTCCTAGAGTATTTTAAAAAATATGGAGAATAATTTGGGGACTCGATCAGAAAAGATAATAGAATAAACCCAGTGTAACATCATAATCTCTTGCACATACAACCTCATAATATCCTCATCATTTTGGTAATATTTGATCTAAATAAAATGAGAGTATTTAGTCAAATGATCAATCATAACACATATATAATTCTTACCCTGATGGGTACAAGGTAATACAATGAAAAAGTCCACAGATATCTCATCACACTTCCAGATAGGCACCAGAAGAGGAAAAAAGAAAACTAGAGGCCCTCTAGTTCATTTCATTAACCTAATTATTGGTAAATCATTATCACACAAAATTCACTATAACACATCTCATACCTATCCACCACTACTGACATTTCATTTTGTAATACATCTTAGTGGTACAAGAGTGGATAACCCACTGAGAATGATGTAAATCTTGTATTACAGACTATCTCATCGATAAGGGAATCACATAATGAATCCTAAATCAAATATCTACTTCAGATTACTAACACTAATCATCAGTGTTCTCCCTATAATTTAATACCCACTTGGTCTAATGGAATTCCCCTTCTCCCAACTTCTCTGGGTAGACGAGATCTAGAATATAAGTCATCAATTGAATTATAGAAAGTAACACATCCCATTTTTCTCATTTTCCTCCAAATACATCAGAGAAAAAATACCCATGATATTTTATTCATCACTATAATACCATAAATCATGATAGGTAAACCTCGTGAGAATATCATCAAAAACCACATTCCCTTTTCATGGTGTATAGTTAGTGCCAAATTCAAATTTCTGTTGGTATTCCACCGACTTCCTTTTCCTAGGATTTAGATATTTTGGATAAAAAATGTAACTTATACTCTTATGGTTAGAGTAAACAATAAATATTTCCCCAAAAAAATAGTGTATTTAACACTTAATGGCATGCATGACTATTGAAAGCTCAAGTTATAGGGATAAGTAAATATTCTTGTGTGGTCGGATTTGGTGAGTACCACTTGGCACCATGTGATCACTATCATAACCTGACCTCAAAAATCCATGAAATTGATCATATGACCCCATGGGTCTCCTATAATACCTCAGTTTCCTTCCCAAAACATCATAGGCTATTACCCACCATTTTCACTTATCAAACTAATGATTTTACTTGCAGGCCAACACATGTTATTTCTGTGTGATTTTTCCTCACTAACACACACCTTGTGAAACATTCCAAGAGGTCACTCATCCAAGTACTACACCTGCAAAATCATGATTAACTATGTAGTTTTAATAATGTGGTATTTTTAAAATAAATACACACATTATTAACAAGGGTGGTAAAATTTAGTCTTTAAATTTTTACTTTTCTAGGAGTGTTATCCTCTCCTCCCCTTTAAATCACAAAATTCTCATTATGGATCCACAATTCAAACTCAGTTAGTGACACTGAACTTCCTCTAAGGTATTGTATATAACACCATTTGTTACAACCCATCTTACCTATGACATAAACCTAATCATCTGGCCCCATGGTTCTCTTTTTATACATATGTTTCCTTCCTAATGCACCACAGGATATTACGCACCCAGGTCACCTATAAAACTAATGATTATCCCAATAGGAAAACACGTGTTCTTTAGTGAGTTGTATCCACAATCACACACAACCTAATAAACTTTCTAGGAGGACACCTATCTTCATATTACTCAAGAAAAAGAATGATTAATTATGGATTTTTAAACAGGTAGGCTCTTGAAAAGAAAGTTTCACCTTGTTGATAAGGGTAATAACATTTGGTATTTTAAGTTTCACTTTTCCAAGGGTGTTACTAACGAAACCCAAGTATTTAATATGTAAATATTACATCATTTTAGATGAAAATTAAATACATCACACAATAATACACGCCCCAAAACTATAAAGTTTTATTATCTTTAAAGACTATATACATGATCAACTTATTTCATAAATAGTATTCAACTTATGTCATAAAGTTCTTATCAATTAGTACCCTTCTTATACATACCATATTAAAAATATTTTTTATATCATAGTGAGATATAAACATAAGAAAGTGTGAGCTCAGATACTTATTAAGTGTAAACATGGGAGATATAAATCAATGATCTTATGTAGGAATAAGATAATCATAAGGGTATAATAGTATGATCATAACTTATGAAAGTCATTAAAAATTAGTCAAAGATCATTAATCATGAGTTATTTCATAAGGATTTATCATAAAAAATATAAGTTATATGAGTTTAGAATCAAAAATAATCAATCATTATCCATATAAACATATCATAAGTATAAGACATAAGTTTTTAGCATATACATAAGCATAGAAGAAAATTTCTTTAGTTAAAGGTTTATTTCAAGTGTATCATAGTGTAAAAAATCCAATGGTGGAATATGTTTACTCCATATTATATCATATCCTTAGTCAAGGATCGCTAGCAAGACTATCTTAGTGGAAAGAGTCCATTACTATATTGGTTTCACTCCCCATTCATGTTCATATTATCTCATGAGGTATCAATTTTTATCCAATGAATTTTAGGGTTATATAATTTTAGGACCACCTAAAAAAATCATACAAAATTGTTCCCTAGAATCATAAAAAAATATCATAGCATAACCCATGAGAAAAAATGGTTACATAAATATTTCATCATAACTTAATTAACCCATAGAAAAGTAAGGGTTTCATAGAATCATCCTCAAAACATCATCATCAAAAACCATACAGATAAATTATGTGTATGGTATTGTAAGATCATATCCCTAGTGAAGCATAAAAATACTTAAAGTATGTTCACATAGATGAAAATATCTTTTATAAAATCATTTAAAATCAAGAGAAAACATAAATTTTTGGTAACTTTTAAAAAATAAAATTAAAAAAATGGAAATGGGATTTTCTTTGAAAAGACTTTGAAACTTGCAAAGGAGCTTAAAAATTAATAAATTAATGATGGTGTGAAAATCCATTCATGTTGTATATGTTAATTGAGAACATTACTTTCATAATTTTTCTAAAAAATTTAAAATAACTAGTTCATAAAACATTTAAAAATATTACTTTTAAAACATTATAAATAAATTAAAAGGTAGTAAAAATGACCATTTAAAAACATTTCAAGTATATGTAAAAACATCCATATAACAATTTGAATAACATGGATATGAAAGAAAAATGTTCCTGGCCTAAAAATAAATAAATTTATCTTTTCTTAAAAATATTTTCTTGATCATTTTAGATCAAATAGAAGAGAAGAAAACCCATAAATAAATATAGGAGAATAAAATAGATGGGGTTTAAAAGATAAGGATCATATAACTTCCATCAATGTAAATTTAACATATACAATCCAAAAAAGAAATGATATTTTAATAAAAATCCTTACCGCTTTGATAACTTTTGAATCATATGTCCTACTTCTCACCATTGTTTAATTTTAATGATCACAAACACTCTTGAAGTGTTTAATTATTTCATTTTAGTGATTTTATCTAGCTTTATTAAATCATGATAGAACCCATTTAAGGATCCTTGATCATATCTTAATGGGAGTTTTGATGTCTTAGAATAAGTCTAAAAGATCAAATAAGGCTCATGGAAGGAAGAGGATATCGAACTTTATGATGTTAATGGACATAGGCAGAATCGGCTACTCAATGTAGGGCCACCATCACACTATTGGCATTCCTAGCTCCTTCCCTTTGAAAAATAATCCCATTGGTTACCTGATGGAGGATGATTAGATAACTGATTTTGGTGGACAGATCTAGGTTATTTCCAAGAGTCCATAAGGTAGTTGGTGTAAGTATGAATTACACACCATGTTCTAAGAAGACCATCGGCTATCTTGGGTATGTTACTAGGTACCCAATGGAATTTGTACAATATCTATAAGGACTGAATTTTTGGTGGTAAAAATATAGTGAAATTCATTTTAAACCTAATGACTCCTAAATTATTTTATAACACTACAAAAGGGTTTGGTGGCTATAAATAGATACATTGGGTGACCATTTAAATATACTATAATTCACTTTATCTTTTAAAATCCAAATACCAATGTTCTAAATAATTCAAATTCTCTCAAGAGTGATCTATCATTTAAAATCTCCATTATCCATCTAGAGTGTGAAAAAATTTGTAATATCCAATCACTTATTTCTATTATTCTCATTATCTCCTAGCATTCACCATATTATTTGAGATAATTGAGACCAAACTAAAAATTTAATACTTCCTATAAATCTCAGTATCTTCTTATTTATTCTAAATTTGTATCTTACTACCATTAAATTAAGTGGTCATAGTTTTATTTATATTTCCTTAAAAAATTCAAGAGATTATTTCTTTCTTAGATTTATAACTTTTCCATTAAATAGATAATGTATTTTTGTTTTTGGTTTCTTAATATAACATAAAAAAATTGATAGTTTTGGTATCTTGGATACCAAAAAACACTTTGGAATAATACATTAAATCCTCAAGTGATTAGGGTGGTATAAGGAGTGAATCTTTTATAGATATTATCAATATTCCTTACCAAATATCGTTTCTCATTTACATTCCAAAATTTCAATTATTTATCACTCTCAATAATTATTTTAATCAATTATTTAATCCATCAATTAAGGATTAATCGCTTAATCTTTTTCATATTTTAAGAACTTGATATTTTTATATGTGAATTTCCCTTCGTTTTTATTCTTCCACTTATATTATTATATAAAATTATATCATTTCGCCTTCAAATTTCATTTTTTTATTTTTTAACTATTATTTTAAATAAGTTTTTAAAATTTTTCTATTTTCCTTTAATTTTTTTAAATGGAAATTCATCCCACCCCCCCCCCCCCCATTACCATTTAAATTGTCTCTGGCCGACATTATGTATCAAATAGTGTTTTTATTAGTTTAATATCTTTGTTTTAAAAATTATTCAAAATTTTATTTTCAAAACATTTAACTAATTTTTTAAATAAATATATCTTTTTTAAAAGGTTTCTTAAAACACCCATGGTGTTCTCAAAGGATAATCCTTGGTCCATGCTCTATTTTTTATGATAAAAATTATGACTATTAAAAATATATAAAGTCGAAATTTTTTATATCTATTGGATATTCTATTTATAATATTTTTATGTAGGAATATAATATTTCATCTAAAAAAGAATAAAAATGACCCCTTTTGATATTTATACTTTTTATCTAGATGGTAAATCTATGAATGTATTAAAAAAAATTAGATTTTAATGGGTCTAATAGAGTTTATTTAAACTACACATGAAATCTAGAAAGTATTAGAAGTTAAGCATGAGGGAGTAAATAAAGTTAAGAATACTGGTTTTGACATTTATAGGGAAGAATTTGAGAGTTTCTTTATACATATTAATGAATATATCACTACTATGATTACTATATTTAATGATATTTATATTGGTAAAAAATTTTATGGTGATACTCTTTCTATAGAAATATTGTTCAATAAAATATTTGGGTCTTACCAAGCAGTTTGGCACTAAAATTCACTATAACCCAAGAAGATAAATATATTAAAAATATACTAGTTTTGGAACTCATAGGTTATCTCATGATTTATGAGGTAACCATGAAGAGAAAATATAAAAAGGAGGCTAATGAGGTTGATTAAATTAATATAACAATTTATTTCAAATAAAACATTGATTAATCATATAAGAGTGACTCAAACATTACCATCTTTACCCAGATTATGGAAAAGTATAATAAAAATAATAAATCCACTCAATTATCCAAAAAGAAAAATAATGATTTCAATGTAACTTATTTTTTCTACAAAAAAGAAGGTCCACATCAAACTAGATTATCCCTTAAATAAGAAAGAGTAAAATATACAATAAGTAAGGTAAGAATGATATAAATATCTCGACATATAGAACTAATGAGAGCTCTATATTAACTTATGAATCAATCAACTAAAGTCAATAGTGTCTTATAACAAATTTTGATGATGAAATTGAGGTTAGTTGTAAAATTCTCCATTATTCTTTTCATTACTCCTCTTACTCTTATACTTGTTATACCTCTTCATTAAATTATAAAGATCTTCTCAATTATAAGAATGAACTTCAAAATGGATTTTTTGATCCTCTTTAAAAATTAAAATATCTTAAATAGAAACATAATCTTCTTGTTTCTGAAAAATATCTAATTTTAAAAGAAAAAAATTATTTTATTTTAAAATTAAAAGAATAATCAAATATTATAAATTTTTTAATTTAAAATTAAATATCTTAAAATTTCTCTTTATCATTTTACCCAATTGGAATAGAATTTAAATGAGTTTTAAGGTTCTTAAAAACCAATTAAAAAATTATATGGTTTTGATTTTTCAAAATAATATAATTTTACCAACAATAATAAAAAGACTTATTTTGTGAAAGTAAATTCTCAAAATAAATTTTTTAATTATTTTAATAAGGTTTTCCATCTGATTTATGAATGAAATTGTAAAAATTTATATATATAATACCTAAAAGAATTTATATTTTTCTCATATTTAAAATGGAAAACTTTCTTTAAAAAACTATGGATTATAAAATATTTATTTAGCTATATTAAGTGGACCCAAAATATAGGTACCAAACGCAATAATTTCTTAATATTTTTTAGAATAACAGAAAAACCTAAGAAGATAAATGGTATATGGGTAGAGAGTGATCAAGTAATATGTGTGGTGATTCTTATGAATTCAATAATCTCAACAATTTTAATAGAGGAAATGTAAACTTTTGAGATGATTCAAAATGAAAAACATTTGGTATAAGTACAATTGGTTTCTCTAAATCTACTCTAATTAATGATGTTTTATTCTATAAATACTTAAAGAATTATTTACTAATTATTATTAAATAATGTGATAGAGGTTTCAAAATTACTTTTAAAATTTATTTTTCAAAAGTATTAAATTCCAAAAGAAATATTTTATTTACCAAATACCATTTTTAAAATGTATATATTGTAAATTTAGAATCTATATAAAGTTAAAATTTTAAGTGTTTAAGTGAAAAATATAATGATTCTTGGGTTTTGAATAGGTTATTATGTCATTCTAATAATCATTATCTTATCAATATCAACCTTAATTGACTAGTACATTATTCACCAAAATTTTCTTTAAAATATAACTTGGTTTGTGAACCTTTTCTACTAAACAAGCACAAAAATACTTCTTTCAAACCTAAAAACATTGTTTTCTCTTCTAAATCCTTATAAATAGTCCAATATTACCTTTTTTTACTAACTCAAGTTACTAGTATTGGATTAAAAAATTTCACAATTTTAATTATTGATTTATTTATTATATTTACATGGGTTTTATTTTTAGCTCATAAGAATGAGTCTTGTAATGTATTCATCAATTTTTGAAAGAAATTTGAAAATTAAAAAGGCTAGAAACTATTTTCCCTTAGAAGTAACCATGGTGTAGAATTTTATAACAAATACTAGGATGATTTTTTTGATTATCAAAGTTATTATCACTATTTTCCCTCTCCTATAACACCTCAACAAAATGGGGTTATCGAAAGATGAAATAGGACCCTCTATAAAATGTCTAGGTTTTTATTATATGATCTTTTCCTTCATTAATTGATTTGGGTTGATTTGTACAATACAAATTGCTTTATACTTAACTATGTCCTCATAAGGCTCATCATAAGAACAACCCCTTATGAACTTTGTAAGGGAAAAAACCAAAATGTTAACTTCTTTAAATTCTTCGGTCGTAAATTCTTTATCCTAAATACCAAGGATAATCTTGGAAATTTTAACCCTAATTATTATGAAGGAATATCCCTTGGGTACTCAAACTCAAGTAAATCCTTATACATCTTAAATAAGAGTACCATGACCCTAGAAGAGTCAATTAACATCAAATTTACTGAAAATATTCCTAAATCACATCCACAAAGTGTTAATGATGTTGACTAACATAGTGTGAATTTTCTAAATCCTAAATCTTATAAAGAAATTGAATGTATTCTAGAAACCCCATATACTCCTTTACCCAAGTATTAAATTATATTTAAATACCATTATATTTGATAATTTTATTATTAAAATACAATCTAAATATTATACTAGAATTTCATTCTTAAATGAGATTACACATCAAGATTTTATATTTCACCTTGAACTGAATTCCCTCGATGAAACTATTAATGATGAAAATTTGATACTTTCCATACAATAAGAGTTAAACCAATTTCAAAGGAAAAAAATTTTGGTATCTCATTGAACATCCTAATAATCATCACATTATTATAACTTCAGGGATTTTTTGAAACAAACATGATGAACAAGAAAATGTTATTTGTAATAAGGATCGACTTGTTTCTAAAGGCTATATTCAAGAAGAAGGTATTAATTTTAGTGAATCATTTTCACCTGTTTCTTAAATATAATCCAATGGAATATTATTGGTATTCATCACTCATTTTAATTTCGAATATTTTCAAATGTATGTCAAAAGTTATTTTTCAAAAAACTATATTTATGAAGAAAAAAAATTGGACTAACCACCCAGTTTTGAAAATCCTGAATTTCAAAATTTTATTTTCAAGTTAACAAAGGCTCTATATGGTTTAAAACAAACCCTTCAAACTTGGTATGAGAGGTTAAATAAATTAATTTTATCAAATGATTTCAATATGGTAAAATCCAATGCCACCTTTTCCTATAAACCTTTTAAAATGATTTATTAAGCATTCAAATTTATGTTGATACTATTATTTTTGGATAAAATAAATAAAATCATTCAAATAAATGTTTCTTGTTTAAAGAATAAATATTTTTAAATGTATTTTATGGGATAACATAAATTCTTCCTTGGTTTTAAAATTTCCTAACTTCTGAAGGATCCTTTTTAAACCAAATAAAATACACTAATTAACTTATAAAGAAGTATAATGTAGATCATGATAAGTAAATTAGAATACCCATGAATATAAATTGTAAGAAAACATTGGAATAATATGGTCAATCAGTCAACAAAAATATTTATCTAAGTATTATTGGAAACTTATTTTACCTTAATGAGACCCATTTAGATGTAGAGACCCAAAGCTTGACGTACATGGACATTACATTACTTTTGTGGAATACTTAATACACGACAAAAACAGACACCCAAAGACTGTATTAGTTTAGTGTCTTTGGAAACTCAGAACGTAATCTTCTAATCATAGTGAAAGATCTTCAACATATCCCATAAAGATCTTCCCTTTTTTGGTTTTCTTACCTAAAACCTTTCTTTATATCCTGGGGAAAATAAAACATAAAAAGGGTGAGCTCAAATGCTTATTAAGGGTAAACATAGAGAACATAAAACAATCCATAAACATTTGAATGCAAAAACTTGAACAAAAAATCTAAACATCAAAATCTTGAGAAAAGACATAAATCTTGGAAGTACGTAAGGAATATATCATAATGGATCATAAATCATGATAAAATAGCATGGGAATAAAGCATGTAATTGTGGAAACCATTAAGCACATGTTATGATTTCCATAGTATCCAAGGCATTACTGCCATGACCATCTTAGTGGACAAAGTCCCTTTCTGAATCAAGTTCACTCCTCATTTTAGTCCTGTAACACTAAACCGGATTAACTTACCATTCCAGCCTTGTCTATCTCATGAGATATAAATAATTACCCAATGCATTGGGTGAGATATAGGTCCCACCTATCTCATATTTAAATCATTCGTACTTGTGCCACAAAACAATCATACATCATTCATCATAACCCAAAGAATAAAATGGGTTTCATAAAAATCATCCTATCATAACATAATCCATATAAAACAAATGGATATCATTTCATCATAAGAAAAGTGAAACCATGTAAATAATTGATACATTATACTTGAAACATACACATATGAAATAATGTCCTCTTAGATGGAAAATGGTTTTGATAAAACACTTGAAATGAATTCTTGAGGAAAATATCCTTTCTTCTTCAAAATAATTTTATTTTCACAAAAATCCATGAAATTTTAAAAGAAATGGATTTTGTTGAAAATATTTATGAAATATTTTAGAGTAAGATTCATGAAAATAAGGCGTTATGAAACCGTAAAAATCCCTTCATGCCGTATAAGTTAAAAAAAATTCTTCTCGTACTTTTGTCGGAAAAGTCAAAAAGTTCCTTGTATGGTAAACAAAAGAAATATTCCTTCCATAACACGTGGTAAAAGAAAAAAATGGGTAAAAAGGACTTTAGACATACATGAAAACATTTTTATAAAACAGGGACATGGATGATAAATATAACCCTAGAAAATACTTACGAATAAACAATCTCGTATAAAAACAAGATTGGAAAACTTATCCCTTAACTTATGTCTGATATGCTTCGTATGTATCCAAAACTCCTGTATAATGATTTAAATAATGTCATTGACTTATTATATAATAATACTCATTGTTATGATATCATATATAGTTTACTTATGACTTTATATTACCCGTTCTTTTGTAAATTCGATGTAAAAGTAGTGATTTGGGTAAAATCATTCCATTTATTGTACGTGTTTCGACTTGTTGTTCTTGATATTATTACTTATATCCTGATTTAATTAATTACAGAATTTAAAACATGATTTATATATAATATATATTCAGCATATATATATATATATATATATATGATAGACCGATAAATGGAATGAAATACACCATTTATGGAGACGGTAGGTCGTACGTACGCATGAACGCTGTTTTCGTTTCCTTATTGAATTGAATGGAATTAAGTAGATGACATAAATATATATATACATAAATACAGTATCATTATTATTTCATATATTTCATTATTATTCATTATGTATATACTTTATAATCATTCATGAATGGTTAACATGGAGAATGAATCTCATCGCGTCGTGGAGACGGTAGTCCGTATGTACGCACGAGCGATGATATCATTCCCATGATCATGAAATTTTATTGATGTGTATGTATAATATTTCAGAACCAATATCACTTTACAATAATAATATATAGTTATTTATTTACACCATTATACCCATCCAAGTAAGGTGGTGGTCGAAAACAGATTACACCACGGCGTGGAGACGGTGTTCCATACGTACGCACGTGCGGTGATTTTGTTTTCCGTAGGATGGATAGAAGGTGAAATAGGGTTGTATCATATTTATAATAACATATCATTATATAATTAATACTGATGTTATTACTTTATAATGATACATCTAAAGAAGAATAAGTAGAAGAAGAAAGAAACTTGAGAGGATCGGAAGAAGAGATTACCTCTTCTTCGACGCACCTCCTTTAAGCTTCCTCTTAAGGAAGTAGAGTTGGTATTTTGAGAAGACTAGAACCTCAAGAATTTTTCTAGGTAAGTGGAGAAGAGAAATGGTCAGGGGTTGGCCGAGATTCAAGGCTCAAAATGGTGTTAATAGAAGAGGTAATGGGTGCCCTTTTTATAAGGGAGGAGAGGGGCACCTTTGGAAAAACTTAAAATATTATTTTATAATAAAGTCATATTCGGTTTATAATAGCTCCAAATTGATTTATTTAGAATATAAAGTGAGTATGGGTATAAATACTCTCAAACAATAGGTTTTATAAAAGTTTAGGTTACTATTTTAACCTTATATTTTAGATTTAACTCTAAGTTAAATAATTTAACTTTTACCTTGTCTTCTTGTTTTCTTACACTATATGGTTAATAAACTAACTATAAACATCCAAACGAACCCTAAGTGGTTCATTATTAATATATATAACCTTATCTAAGTCTTTTGGCCGAACATTTGATTTTTATGAATATAATAACAATTAATAATATAATATTTGTTTTAAAAACTATTTTATGTCAATTTTGACACCATTTGGTAATTGATTTTTGTGAAAATAATAACAGAATTATTAGTTTGAAAAAAGTTAATTAAATAAATAATAACATGTCATATTAACCTAGAAAATTAGTGTAACTCATAAAAAGTCTCAAATTACATTTATTTTGGGTATTTATAATATCAATTATTTTAATATTTCATTATTTAGGTAATTACTACATCACTATTGTGTCATAAATAACTTAAATTATTTAATGTCTAAAAATTATAAATAAAATACCATTAGGTAGGAAATATTTTTAAATTTCTAATGAATATTTATAGTCGAATTTATCTTATTTATAACCCTATATTAAAAAAAATTAGTTATTAAACTTTGATTTTAACAATTTTAACTATTCCTTAAATAAAATAATATTAAATGTCCTAATCTAATCCAAGTGGACCTAAATGATAATATTATATTCCTAAGGTTGTTTTTGGTCGAATTATACTTATACAATAGAATTATAACATTTTTAGGGTAATAATAATATCATTTTTACCCTTAATTACCCTATTTACTTTTAACCGTGGTAAATAAAAGTAAAAAGTTATTATTCACGAAAAATTATTTTTATCTTATTGAACCACATTTTACTCCTTGATATTAACCGTGTCTCTCTGATTTTCTAAATTCCACTCACAGAAGCGGTAAAATTAAGTTTTATGTAAATTTTCAAATTCTCCTAGGAGGTGGGTAAAAGACGGTGAAAAGTTCAATAAAATTTTAATATATCTAAAATTATTACAAAATGACTCAAATGAATTAAATTGAACTTATATAGGTATTATGTGTCAATTTTGACCTAAAATAAATTTAAATAAAATAAATAATTATTTAAATAAATAGTCGGTTTTTAAATTGTAACCCAGTGTTTTCACTATTCATCAAAAATTGAAAGTTTTTAGAAAAATACCAAAAATTCACCCTAGGATAATTTCGATATTAAGGATCCAAAAATGAAGTCCATTTTGAAAGATAAAATTTATAAAATTTGAAAAAGTGGGTATTACTATTTATAACGGCTAGTTCATAATAATATTATAATAATATCTCATTTAGTGAAACTTTGTATTGTGTATAAAACACGCTATTGTGGAAGGTCGTGGTTGCGTGTAATGAAAGCCAAGTCAGGGTTGCGTGTAGTGCAAGATTCATTTGTTTTTTCGTATAATATAATCCAACCATATTTCATTTATATATTGAATATATATATATACACTCAATGTTGCCTAAAATAACTTCAATCAAATGAACTTGAAATTGTGTGTAACACGATCCAAGATTAGTGTTGTGTATACTGCAAGCTAATATGGTGTTTTGTATAGAACAAGCTAATTTTGGTGTCGCGTACAACACAAGACATCAATGAAATTAAAAATAATAATTCTCATAAAATCTCGGGTTGTTACATTCTACCCCCCTTAAAATGAATTTCTCCCTCGAAATTCGTCGGGATTATAAATTGTTTACTACTTGAAATTTTCTTTAATATAAACCAACATCATAAAAAGGAATACTAAAACTTAATTTTAAAAACTAATGTATGAAACATAACGGTTACCCAAATTAACTTATCCTTGGGTTTCCACATAGGAGAACATAGGTGAAAATATGGATTTTGAAGAGAAATATAACCATCATGTTATGATGGAGAGTGGTAGAGACATGGCTATGAAAAATCCAACAATAAAAAAGCCATAAATTTGTGATGATCTAAGGTACCATATGATTCATCAGATATGAGAGTACGAGAACAACATTTTTGGTTTTCAATATCATTTCCCTAACATTGATGAACTTTTACATAAGGAGAAATACTTACTTGATTTTAGTGTAATATCATTGTTGGTCATTCCATGAACAATTTCCACTTCATATCTATTTAAAGAAATGAAGCTGAATTTTTCATTCATGAAGTGTTAGCAGATCATGTAATAAAATGATAAGTCATCCCATCTGTTTCTATCACAAAAAGGTTAGCATAAGTTATTTAATTTACATAAGTCCATCTATGGTGAGATTAATCGTATATGATTCCAACAATGGACTTATACTTCATCTATCATACTGCTTAATAAAATAAAACTAGTTTCTACTAACCAGGGACTTCCTGTAGGCTAGTGGTATGCAATAAAGGCCTGTCTCACTTCAGTTGTGGGTTCGATTCCCACAGCCTTTTCGGACATGACGGGTTGTCGCCCGTCCTGTAGGTTGTCCTTTTTCTAAAACTACGTTATTATAACATTCCATAAATAATATTGAAAAAAGTTCTAGCCTTAAACAATTCTATATGATGTCCAACTTAATCCATTCCAACCTTTAAGCTTATCGAAAATACTTATATCCAATCTTATAAAGAAAATTATTACTAGAAATGTCATCAACCAAGCATGTGAATACTATCATTTATCCCCCATATAAGATATATATTTATGGTCACATTCCAAACATGTGAATACCTTAATCATGTATTCTCTTGAAAAATGAATACCCATTGAACCTTAGTGAAAACATGAATGCTGTCAAAAGCTAACTCTTTCCACATACCAAAATCCCAAAAAAATTATATACTCAAACCATGATATCACATTGTCCTTATATCAGCCATGATCTCATCAACATCTCATTATCTCCCAATCCCTTCATTATGCGCGTATCATCTACTTTCCAAAAATATATGAATTAACCTTTCATGCTTACCGGTACCATTCAACATATACTTTCAAATACTTTAGAAAAAACAATAGTGTAATAATCCTTAGATGTCTCTTTATTCCATAGTACCATGAGATTACTTATACAACATTACTCTTGATAAACATGTAATCTTTCCACTACCTTCTTAAACCATTGACTGAGCTTCAACAATTCCTTCATCTCACATATCATTTGTAGTATCTTCATCATCATCAATATAAATACTACCCATAAGACCATGCTGATTCTCTTCATGAGACTTTCCCTTAGGTAATTGGTTTGCATAATTCTCGTACATTCCACATTTAAAACCTTTAACCATTATTGATGTCTTAGCAATACCATTATCCTTGTCCATGGGGTTAAATGAACTTTTTCCTTTACAATTACTGGCTTTGTGTCCTTCTTTTCTACACCCAAAGTATCTTTCGGTTCCTTTGAAACATTCTCCCTGATGCCTCTTCCTATATGATTTACATGAGGGGAATTGAACTTTCTTTCCTCTATGATCATCATGAAACTCCATCTTTCTCTTATTAGCTGAGTCGGGATACTTACCAAAGTTGAGATTATTGATCATATTATGAGATTTCTTATTAGGAATAATAATTATGTTTGGACTTACAGATCCAATTTCATTTTGTTACTCATGAAGAATATCATTCCATTGTCCATCATATCCTCCATTATTGTCAATCTTCTTGTTTCTAGCCATTTTCTAAAACCCAAAAATAATAATGTGAGTGGAAAAAATAATTCTAGGAAAAAAACATAATAAAGGGGTAGTACCTTCAATATATAACACCTTAGGTTTAATTCTAATATCATTACCGTAATTCTAGGACTATAACCTATACGTATACTTAGCCTTAGAGACATCCCTAGACATACCTTAAAAATATCTCTAGGGATCTAACTAAAGTTCTCGCATCCTAGTTTCCAAAGGTTAACAAAACCTTTGCTCTCATACCAACTTTAGAGACCTAAAGCTTGATGTACATGTAAATTACATTACTTTTGTGGAATACTTAATACACAACAAAAACAGACGCCCACAGACCGTATTAGTTTAGTGTCTTTGGAAACTCGGAACGTAATCTTCTAATCATGGTGAAAGATCTTCAACATCTCCCATAAAGATCTTCCCCTTTTGGTTTTCTAACCTAAAACCTTTCTTTATATCCTGGGGAAAATAAAACATAAAAAGGGTGAGCTCAAATTCTCAGTAAGGGTAAACATATAGAACATAAAACAATCCATAAACATTTGAATGCAAAAACTTGAACATAAAATCTTAACATTAAAATCTTGAGCAAAGACATAAATATTGGAAGTACGTGAGGCATATATCACAATGGATCATTAATCATGATAAAATAGTATGGGAATAAAGAATGTAATTGTGGCAACAATTAAGAATATGTTATGATTTTTATAGTAGCCAAGGCATTACTACCATGACCATCTTAGTGGACAAAGTCCCTTTCTGAATCGAGTTCACTCCTCGTTTCAATCATGTAACACTGAACCGGATTAAATTACCATTCCATCCATGTCTATCTCATGAGATATAAATCTTTACCTAATGAATTGGAGGTAGATATAGGTCTCACCCATCTCATATTGAAATCATTCTTACTTTTGCCACAAAACAATCATACATCATTCATCATAACCCAAAGAATAAAATGGGTTTCATAAACATCATCCTATCATAACATAATCCATATAAAAAAATGGATATAATTTCATCATAAGAAAAGTGAAACCATGTAAATAATTGAGACATTATACTTGAAACATTCACATATGAAATAATGTCCTCTTAGATGGAAAATGGTTTTGATAAAACACTTGAAATGAATTCTTGAGGAAAATATCCTTTCTTCTTCAAAATCATTTTATTTTCAAAAAATTCCATGAAATTTTAAAAGAAAATGATTTTTATAAAAAATTTCATGAAATATTGTATAGTAATCTTTATGAAAATAATGCGTTATGAAACCTTAAAAATCAGTTCATGCCGTATTAGTTAAAAAAACATTCTTCTCGTACTTTTGCCGCAAAAGTCAAAAAGTTCCTTGTATGGTAAACAAAAGAAAGATTCCTTCCATAACACATGGTAAAAGACAAAATTTAGTAAAAAGGACTTTAACATACATGAAACCATTTTTAGAAAATAGGGACATGGATGATAAATATAACCCCAGTAAATACATACGAATAAACAACCTCGGATAAAAACGAGATTGGAAAAGTTATCCCGTACCTTATGTCTGATATGATTCGTATGTATCTGAACCTCCTATATAATGATTTAAATAATGTCATTTACTTATTACAGAATCATACTCATTGTTATGATATAATATATAGTTTACTTATGACTTTATATTACCCGTTCTTTTGTAAATTCGATGTAAAAGCAGCAATTTGGGTAAAATCGTTTCATTTATTGTACCTCTTTCAACTTTTTGTTCTTGATATTATTACTTATATCCTGATTTACTTAATTCCAGAATGTAAAACATGATTTATATATAATATATATTCATCATATACATATAGATATATATATATATGATAGACCGATAAATGGAATGAAATACACCATTCATGGAGACGGTAGGTCGTACGTACGCATGAACTTTGTTTTCGTTTCCTTATTGAATTGAATGGAATTAAGTAGATGACATAAATATATATATAAATAAATCTAGTATCATTATTATGTCATATATTTCATTATTATTCATTATATATATACTTTATAATCATTCATGAATGGTTAACATGGGGAATGAATCTCATTGCGTCGTGGAGACGGTACTCCGTACGTACGCACGAGCGATGATATCATTACCATGATCATGGAATTGTATTGATGTGTATGTATAATATTTAAGAACCAATGTCACTTTAAAATAATTATATATAGTTATTTATTTACACCGTTATACCCATCCAAGTAAGGTGGTGGTCAAAAATAGATTACACCACGGCGTGGAGACAATATTCTGTACGTACTCACGTGCGGTGATTTTATTTTCCGTAGGATGGATAAAAGGTGAAATAGGGTTGTTTCATATTTATAATAACATATAAGTATATAATTAATACTAATGTTATTACTTTATAATGATACAACTAAATAAGAATAAGTATAAGAAGAAAGAAACTTGAGAGAATCAGAAGAAGAGATTACCTATTCTTCGACGCACCTCCTTTAAGCTTCCTCTTAAGGAAGTAGAGTTGGTCTTTTGAGAAGACCAGAACCTCCAGAATGTTTCTAGGGAAGTTTAGAAGAGAAATGGTTAGGGTTTGGCCGAGCTTCAAGGATCAAAATGGTGTGAATAGAAGATGGAAGGGGTGCCCTTTTTATAAAGGAGGAGAGGGGCACCTTTGGAAAAACTTAAAATATTATTTTATAATAAAGTCATATTCAGTTTATAATAGATCCAAATTGATTTATTTAGAAGCTAAAGTGAGTATGGGTCTAAATCCTCTCAACTAATAGGTTTTAGACAAGTTTAGGTTACTATTTTAACCTTATCTTTTATATTTAACTCTAAGTTAAATAATTTAACTTTTATCGTGTCTTCTTGTTTTCTTACACTATATGGTTAATAAACATACTATAACCAGCAAAAATAACCCCAAGTGGTTCATTATTAATATATATAACCTTATCTAAGTATTTTTGCCGAACATTAGATTTTTAGGAATATAATAACAATTAATAATATAATATTTGATTTAAAAACTATTTTATGTCAATTTTCACACTATTTGGTAATTGATTTTTGTGAAAATTATAACAGCATGATTAGTTCGAACAAAGTTAATTAAATAAATACTAACATGTCATATTAACCTATAAAATTATTGGAATTCAAAAAAAGTCTCAAATTACATTAATTTGGTTATTTATAATATCAATTATTTTAATATTTCATTTTTTAGGTAATTACTACATCACCATTGTTTCATAAATAACATAAATTATTTAATGCCTAAAAATTATAAATAAAATACCATTAGGTAGAAAATATTTTTATATTTCTAATTAATATTTATAGTCTAATTTATCTTATTTATAACCCTATATTAAAAATGTTTTAGTAATTAAACTTTTATTTTAACTATTTTAACTCTTCTTTAAATAAAATAATATTAAATGTCCTAATCTAATCCAAGTGGACCTAAATGATAATATTATATTCCTAAGGTTTTTGTGGTCGAATTATACTTATCCAATAGAATTAGAACATGTGTTAGAGTAATAATAATATCATTTTTACCCTTAATTACCCTATTTACTTTTAACCGTGGTAAATAAAAGTAAAAAGTTACTATTCACAAAAAAAAATTATTTTTATCTTATTGAACCACATATTACTCCTTGATATTAACCTTCTCTCTCGGATTTTCGAAATTCCACTCACAGAAGCAGTAAAATTAAGTTTTATGTAAATTTTCAAATTCTCCTAGGAGGTGGGTAAAAGACGGTGAAATGTTCAATAAAATTTTAATATATCTAAAATTATTATAAAATGACTCAAATGAATTACATTGAACTTATATAGGTATTATGTGTAAATTTTTACCTAAAATAAATTTAAATAAAATAAATAATTATTTAAATAAAAAGTCAGTTTTTAAATAGTAACCTAGTGTTTTCACTATTCCTCAAAAATTAAAAGTTTTCAGAAAAATACCAAAAATTCACCCCAATCTAATTTCGATATTCTGAATCCAGAAATGAAGTCCATTTTGAAAGATAAAATTTATAAATTTTCAAAAAGTGGGTATTACTATTTATAACGGCTAGTTCATAATAATAATATAATAATATCTCGTTTAGTGAAACTTGGTATTGCGTATAACACACACTATCATGGAAGGTTGTGGTTACGTGTAATGAAATCCAAGTTAGGGTTGTGTGTAGTGCAAGATTCATTTTTTGTTGCGTATAATAGAATCCAACCATATTTCATTTATACATTGAATATATATATATACACTCAATGTTTCGTAAAATAACTTCAATCAAATGAACTTGAAATTGTGTGTAATAGGATCCATGATTAGTGTTGTGTATACTGCAAGCTAATACGGTGTTGCGTATAAAACAAGATAATTTTGGTGTCACGTACTACACAAGACATCAATGAAATTAAAAATAATAATTCTCATAAAATCTCGGGTTGTTACATCAGACATCATTTTTAGTATATTTCTTTGTGCCCATTTTCAGTCCAATCCAAAATAATCACATTTAAAATCCCTAAAAAGAATTTTTTTTTATTTTAAAGGAACAAAAAACCTTATATTATTTTATCCTAAGGAAAACCCTTTTGAAATTTCCTTTTTTTTATGCCAACTAGATAGAAAAAGTAATACTTGAACTTGTCTTCTACTAGGAAAATACACTATCTCTTGTATTAGTAAAAAGAACAATTATATTACTCTTTCTGTATCCAAAGTAGAATACATAGTCATTGGGGGTTGCTATACCTAGTTCATATGGATGAAACATACTCTTTTAGAATTTTGGATAACATATTATTTCCTCCCTATCAATTGTGAAAACACTATCATAATCGGTATTTCTAAAAATCATATCCAATGTTATTTTACTAATAATATTGACTTGAGGCACTATTTTCAATGAGATTACTTTCAAAAAGGAGATATTTTTCTTGAATGTTTTTCCAAAAACCTTCAATTTGCCGATATATCTACTAAACCCATTCCTATTGATCACTTTTGTGTCATAAAAGGTGATTTGGGTATGATTAACTTGTGATAATTATCTATTAATCATGGAATTTTTGAGAATTTTTTCAAAAAAATATTTTTTTTCTAAAATGGATTTAAAATTAATAAAATACTTTTAAAAGTATTAATAATTTTATAAAATTAAAGTGATTATAATACTCCAAGAAAAATATTCATATCTTGATATAAATAATTGGATGTGATTTTGTCATAGATGCTCTTAGGTATTTATCCTAAAAATAATTGATTCAGTTTTTATCCCTTTCACCATCCTAGGAACGGTGAGTGGGTCCTTACTGTGCAATTAGTTTGAAAATCCCATGGAATTTCCTATGCTTTATTAATACAATTTTTTCTAAACATTAATAAAGGAATGATTTTTTAAAATATTTTTTTCTAATTATTTTATTTATTTATTTTAATATTTTTTTATGGATATTATCCCTTTAAAACATCCGGGTTAAATAATTAATGGGCGGATAATTTTTTAAATATTGAAATTATCCTAGAAGATACCATTTCTTTTTCAAAAATAATTTTCAAAATTAAAATCTTGTTTTTTTCAAATTAAAAAAACTATATTAGATTATTCAAAAAAATTAGTCTTAAACTCCAATTTAAAAACTATTTGTTTTATTTATCTTTATTTCAATAATTTTAATAGTTTTTACACTATTTTAAAAACTTTATTCTTGTATCTCTCTAAATATAATTAATTATGATAAATTTAGTTTTAAATTTTATATCACTTTATTATCTAAAAACATGTGTGTATTATTTATGATAATCTGAAAGGGGTAGAATTTTTATCCTTTATTTAAATGGTTTAAGTTTATTACTATTTTTTAGGGGAGAAGTTATGTTTATGGGGAGAAGTTTTCTATAGACAATAAAATATCATTATCACTATAACTCTTTATCTTCAAATTATTGTTTTAATTTAATTATTATTCTAGTGTTTTTTATCATTAAAAAGGAGATATTGTTATTTTTCTTACTTTTTTTTATTTTAATGAACACAAACTCTCTTAATGTTTTTAATTATTTTATTTGAGTGATGTGAAACTAGCTTGATGACATCATGATAAAACCCATTGAAGGATCCTTAAACATATCTTAAGGAGTGTTTTAAATAATTATAATAAATATAGAACATATTTGGAGGCTCATTAAAGGAAGTGGAGATGGAAATTTGTGAAGTGCCCGGACACGGGCAGCATCAGCTACCTGGTGAAGTGCCACCGACCAACCAGTGGAAGTTCCAGATCCTTCCCTTTATAGAAGAACCCCTTCTACTACCAGATGGATGAGCATCGACTAGCCGATTCTGATAGAAATGGATAATTTATTTCAATGAGACCACCATCTAGCCAGTGGAGGTGCACCAGCAAGCCAATGTATGTAGGAAGTGTGCACCATGTTCCTAGAATCCCACCAGCTACCCAGTGGAGGCTACCAAGTACCCAGTGGCATGAGGGAAGTAACTATAAGTATTGCATTTCTGATGGTAAAAATACAAAGAACTTAGATATCTTCGACTTAATGAATACTAAAGGATTATATAACATTACTTAAGGAATTAGAGGATATAAATAGAGACCTTATTAATCCTTGTAAATCTACAACAACTCACTTGCTCATCTGATCAACAAACACCAATGTGTTTAATTATTAAAATTCTCTCATGATTGATCTCTCTTTTCAAATATTCTTTTTTCCTTCTAGAGTGTGAAAAATATTTTAATATCTAATCAATATCTTGTCTTATTTTCTTTCTCTCATATAATTATTCATATTATTTAAGGTAATTGACACCAATATAACAAGTTATTTCATCCTAAAAGTCTCCTCATCTTCCTATTTAATCTAAATTGTGTATTTACTAACATTAAAGTAAGGGACCATGGTTTTATCTCCATTTCCTTTAAAAATTAAATGGACTATTTATTTTGAGGTTTCTATATTTTATATTAAATAGATTGTTTCTTTAAATTTCAAGTTACTTGTTATAACCTAATAAAGGAAGGGATAGTTTTAGTATCTTGAATACTAAAAATATTAGGTACTAATATATTATATCCTCAAGGGATTTTTTTGGTAGATTTAGGGGATCATTTAGAGATATTTTAAAACTTCCTTACCAAATATCTTATTTCATTTAATTTCTGAAATTTTAATTATCTATCACATTCAATCGTTCTTTTAATAGACTTCTTAATCCATTAATTAACGCTTAATCTATTAACCATTTTTATATTCAAGTATCTATTTGTTTTTATTATTTAACTTTTATTACTATATATAATTATATATTTGTTCTTTTAAATTTTATTATTTTTTTTATTTAATAAATATATTTTTAATGAAGTTTTTAAAATAATATTGTTTTCTTTTAATTTTTTAAGGTAAATTCACCCCTCCCCCTACCATTTTACTTATCTCCAACCCACGTCATATACCCATTGAAAAAAATAACCTAAAATAAAACTTTAAATACCATAAATAATAATATATTAAATATATAATATATAAAATTGGTGGTATATGAACCATATAAACACAAATACGTGCATACCAATAAACATGCCTCAATAAAACAATATTGAGATGAAGAACCCTTATATAAAATCCTAAATTTCATTGTACATGATATTAACCTCCTATATAATAAGTGTATATTTATTATAAAACTATGAAAAAAACCATATTAATTATTATATTACTATATATAATTTCATTATAATTTCTAATTACCCATACATTAACAATTATTTACTAAAATTATTATTCAAGTGAAGACTAGTATGTTTTCCATTCTTGTTTTCATGTGATGGTTTTTATCCTTGAACCATGGTCATGGTTTCATCATCTATATAGTTTATATAATTTAATAAATATAATATTTATACATTATATTCACTTTTAAAACCATCCATATTGGGTGATTATGAAAATTTAATTACATCACTTCATAGAGGTGGTATCCCATACGTACGCATGAGTAATATTTTCATTATTTAATGGTGAGAAAAAAAAGTAAATAATAATTCAAATTTAATTAATCATAATTATACAATAAATATAAAATATATTCATTAAATATATCCTTATTTTCATTCATGTAAATCAAAATTGAAAAAAGGATCATATCTCTTCATTGAGGTGGTAGTCCACACGTACGCATGAGTGATGTTATCATTTTCCAATTAATGGGAAGGTAATTCCACATCCATGGTTTACTTTTTAGGTGTTTTCTCTTTTTTTTTGTGTTATATTTATCTCTTGTATTTTCTGAGAGTTTTTTAGAAAATTGACGGTTTTGGGGATGGAAAATAGATAGTGCACTGTTAGTAGAAACTATGCCCCAACCTAGTGGAAACCGTGCACCCTAGACAGAGGCAAGATCTAGGTCACATTCCCTAGAGAATAGTAATATGGGATAACCATTTTCCCCAGATATTGTCTCTATATAAGGTGAATTTTTAGGCGTATGGGTGTATACCCCCTCCAGGAAGACCGTTCGGCCTTTCATTTCCTTAAAAATGTTTAGATTCTTATTCTATGACTCCCTGATTTTAACCCCAAATTTCCCCATTTTCCACCTATTTGGACTCCCCATCCCTAGTTGTGAATACCTCTTCCAAATTTCTCCCTTTTAATTCAATCTATGGGTGTATTTGGTGTGGATTATTCAAGGAGCCTTCATGTAAGCCTTTCTTTTCCTCTTTTCTTCCTTCTTCTTGGTTTCTTCTTCCTTCTTTCTTGGGTTCTGTTTTTCCAATGAATAGGTTGACCTAATGTGGGTTTAATATTGATTCATTAGGTTAGATCATGATGTTTTTGGTGTGTTATTTCTTTTATAGGGTCCCTCTTTGGTGTGGTAGTGCGTTCCAACTGGTTTCCATAGGTTTCCAAGAAAGAGGTAAGGGGTTCCGTGATTTGATATTTTTGGATGATTTTAGTGTTCTTTCTATGGTTTCTAAATGGGTTATATGAATTTTGTGAGTGGTGTTAATTAATATTTCAAAGTTTTTTGGTGTTCATCAGTGTGTGAAAATGTGTTTCCCATTGAAAATTTTTTCTTTCCTTGTGATTGTTTCAATTGAGGGAATCGTGATTGTGTAAGCGGTGGTTCATGTGACTTAGAAAATATAATTAAGCGTAAGGGAATCCATGGTATCTAGGTGGGAAGACTAGGTCTATTATCTTAGGTAAGTGGATAGGTATGAGACTGGATCTCCCTAACAAGATTTATGTAACATCATTAACTAAAAATATATGTGATAGGGAATTGGTGACTCGAGCAGGGATATTGTGCTCAGGAGATGGTTCGATCACCAAGAGTATGAGGATCCTAGGACCCTAATAACCCTAGTGACTTGGGGATTTACTATGGTGTGCATGTTATGCTTATAATTCATATCATCATAATCTTTAATTTCATTTTAATCTTAAATAATGTTTTATTTAGAATTGTTCCTTTCTATTTTATTTTAAAATTAGCATGTTAATTTATCTTATAATGTCATTTCATGGAATCTATTTTGGTGGTATCCTATTGGTAATTGGATCACACCCTTATATACCCTTGTTTGAATATAGACCTTGTTATGTTTGACCCAGGTAAAGGAAATCTATTCCCTGGTGGATATAGTGGATCCAGTTTCAAGTGTTTCATCTTTTGTAGGTGTTGGTGGAGGTGACATGGGTGTGTCGACACCCTTATTGCATGAAGTCTTGGTTGTGTAGTTGGTTTCACTCCCAATTTTGGAATTTTTTATTTTGGTTTAAAATGTAAAATTTTTAACTCATGTTAGTTATGATTTTGTTTATGGTTATTAATTATGATATGATGTGATGTTTTGATTGTGTGTTGTTTATGGTAAAATATTATGGGTGAAATTGTTCCCAAATGTGATTCTTGAATCCTAGGAACTAGTTTCCAATCTTTGGAGATTGGAAATGCCCTTAGATCCATGCCATGGGTCGGGTTGGGTGTTAGGTCTGATGGTAGCCCAACCTGGTTCATGAAAAAATGGTACTACGTAAATTTTTTTACCTTTCTTTGGGTCATGTTATTAGGGAGAATCCGGATAAATTAGAGATAGGTCTATCAGAGCTTGAGGTGTTGTTCATGAGTGGGATGTCTGGCTGAAAAACCTCATGATAGGCATTGGGTCACCATGGGATGTTGGGGAATTTATTTTACCTCTCCTCCAAGTGTGGGGTATAGTGTGTAGAATGTGCATGGACACTGAGTAGGGGTGGAGTGGTTTGAATTATTATTTTTCTTATTGTGGGTGTTTTATTTATAATGGTGTTTTAAAGTTATTGTTGTTGTTAAAATTTTCTTTTTTGGTGTATTGGTGGTTGTTTTGTGTTTGTTGATTGATGTAGCAATATGCCTCCCCAAAGACTTCTTTTTCAACTAAGGGAAGAGGATGAAGATATTTCTCTCTCACCAGATGATTATAGACTAGTGGAATTTTTGGTTTGGGATATCTGGGAAATGGATTAGGGGGAGGAATCTAGTCCTACTCATTCTAAGGAAGCTGAATAGGGTCTATAAAAAGATAAGTCTCATGATTTTATCAAGAAAAAACCTACTTCCTTCAAGGTTATCATGGATCCCTATGTGGTAGAGGATTGGATTAAAAATATTGAAAGGTTTTTTGGGTTTCTTGGAACTCATGAAACCATAAAATTGAAGTGTGTCTCATTCATGTTGGAAGGGCCTAGTCACGGGTGGTGGGACTCAGTGGTCCAGCATGGGAAGCATGAGTAAATGACCTAGAATGAATTTAAAGTTGTCTTTAATGAGTAATATTACCCTAATACCTTATCCCTTTCCAATACCCAGGAGTTTTTTTATCTCCATCCGGGGGATCAAACCATGTTGGACTATGAGAACCGCTTTGTTGAACTGGTTTTTTTTTCACCCAAAGTGGTTTCTAATGAGCATCTAAAGGATCATCATTTTGAAATTGGTTTGTGGTTAGAAATTTGGTCCTAAGACTTCTTGTTTAATTTGAATACATATGTTGAGAGAGTGGATTAAGCCTTGATGGTGAATATTGATTTTCCAAGCAAGTCTAGTTTCACTAGGGTTATTCCGGTAGTGGTATAGGGAAGTGGTGGATTTTTGGAAAATAATAGGAATAGTTATGAGCATGTGAAAAAAAGGAGGTGGTAGCTCAGAACATCCTTCCTGACCTCCTTCATATGTGACCACTGGTTGAGTTTTAGTTATATTCTACCAATGTGGAAGGTTGGGGAACATACGTGAAGCATTTCTAGATCCACCTAGACCCTACCATCAGTTTGGGAACTTGGGGCACTTAAAGAGGTTCTTTAAGAGTTTTATTCTGACTCCAAGCAGTGGAGGTTCCTCAGCCATTAGGGAATTACCATATCAATTTGGTGCATTAAGGGATATGTGTTATTATTCTATTGAGTGTGGTGGAAAGGTTGAATCCTCTTATGGGAAGAGTCAGCTCAAGGCAGAACCGCAGATAATTCTGGTGCATCAAGGGCTAGGGTTTCTTGATATTTTGGACGTGGTTTCTAGGATGGATCCTCTTATGGGAAAAGTTATCTCAAGGAATAACCTTATATTATTAATTGACCATGGTCTTTAGCAAAGATGAAGCACCTTCATGATATAGATTACGTTCCAGTGGAGTCATATATAGGACCTGTGATAGTTTGAGGTAATATTTTTATTGCATCATCCATATCTAATGTAACACCCCAAGCTTCCATGGTATGTTTCTCTTTGAATAATGTAGTAGCTTGCGTTGTACGCAACTTGGAGTTTCAACACACCATGACTAATCAAACTAGACATTTTTAATAGTAATACCCACTTTTTGAAATTTTATAAATTTTATTTTTCAAAATGGACTTCATTTTTGGATTCAGAATATCAAAATTAGATTAGGTTGAATTTTTTGTATTTTTTTGAAAATTTTCAATTTTTGATGAATAGTGAAAAACACTACGTTATTGTTTAAAACCAACTTTTTTTAAAAATAATTAGTTATTTTGTTTTAATTTATTTTAGGTAAAAATAGATACATAATACCAATATATGTTAAATATAATTCATTATATTCATTTTATAACAATTTTAGATATATAAAATTTTATTGAACTTTTTACCCTCTTTTACCCACCTTCTAGGAGCATTTGAAAATTTGCATAAAACTTAATTTTACCGCTTCTGTGAGTTGAATTTCAAAAATATGAGATACACGACTAATATTAGTAAATAAAATGTGGTTCAATAAGATGAAAATAATTTTTTGGTGAATAGTAACTTTTGACTTTTATTTACCACGGTTAAAAGTAAATAGGATAATTAAGGGTAAAAATGATATTATAATTACCCTAACACATGTCCTAATTCTATTGGATAAGTGTAATTCGGCCAAAAACAACCTTAGGAATAAAATATGATCCCCTTTGGTCCACTTGTATTATATTAGGACATTTATTATTATTTTATTTAAAGAAAAGTTATGAGCCCGTAAGGGGCGTCGATTCTCTAGGCTTTCCCCTACCGCCACCGCTCGTATCCTCCTCCTCGGTTCGGCCTCAACCCCCCTTTGGTGCTCCTTCTTGATGGTCTTGTGGCAGAAGCTCTTCTCTCAGTGGAGGCGTCGTGGTGACTTCGTGGGCTCGGCCGCCTTTCCCACCGTTTGTTGGCCTTTCCTCATACGGCGGCGTGGTTATGACTGCGGCCGATGACCCGGCGTTTTTTGTCTGAGAGTCGTCTTCACGGCTTCTTTGCCATATCGGTGTGCGTGGGGTATCATTGTGGTTTCTGGGAGATATTGTGACGGTGGTGACGGGATTTGATTCTGGTTTTCGGAATTTTTTTCTGGTGCGGTTTGACATTCGGGATCCTTCTTCGTGATGATGCTTTTTCTTTCCTTTTTTTTCTTTCTGATTCTCGTAATTTGGTTTTGGGTGCGGATAAATTCTGTTACATTTTTCTCACGGAATCGGTTCAAGCTTCGGTGGATGCATTTACTGGTAGTGGACAAGGCAATGGAGGGAATTTTTCTTGCGGTTTTCTTTATTATGGTTGATGTTATCTTGAAATCTGGAGGTTTTGGATTGCTGTTTGTTTGTGCGAATTTTTGGTGTTGTCTGTGAGAGCTGCAGGCGGTGGAGTTTCATCATGGAGGGTTGGTTGTTTTGGATTTGGACTGTCGATAGTGGTGACGAAGGACGTTGGTGAAGCTCACCCTCATTCCGGTTGATGCGTTTTAACCAGTTTTTGATGTTTGTGATGGTTGCTGGAGTGGGATGTGAAGTTTCTGATTGTTGTTTTAATCACGGAGGTTTTGAGATTGATTTTGGTTCAGTCAGTGCAAGATTTCAGTTTTGCGAGACAGTGTGTCGGAATTTTTCTCCGATGGGGCTGGTAATGACATTCGTCAGTGTAGGTCGTCGGCATCCCTATTTGATGCAGATTGGTATGAAGTCACGCCCGGTGTCGAGACTCGAGGTGTCGCAGAAATCGAGAGGATCCATTTTTCGTGGTCATCATGTGATGTCTCGATGGTTTCGCATGTCGGGGCTCATGGATCAAGGTGATGATGGAGGTGGAGTTTAAATTTGAGTGTTTAAGTTTTGATTTTTGATTTTTAATTGTCACGGTTCCCACTTTCTGAAAAGTGGCTTTTTATAAAATACCAAAAAAAAGGTTTGCAGGCTTTAAAGAAGAGTTAAAAGAGTTAAATTCAAAGTTTAATAACTAAACTATTTTTAATATAGGGTTACACACAATATAAATTCGACTATAAATATTTATTAGAAATCTAAAAATATTTCCTACATAATGTTATTTATTTATAATTTTTATACATACAATAATTTAATTTATTTATGACATAATGATGATGCAGTAATTACCTTATTAATGAAATATTAAAATAATTGATATTATAAATATCCAAATAAATGAAAATTGAGGATTTTGATGAATTACACTAATTTTATAGGTTAATATTACATTTTAGGTTTTATTAAATAAATTTTATTCTAATTGATAAAGTTTTATGGCTTTCAAAAAAATCAAATACTAAATAGTTTCAAAATTGACATAATTGAGTTTTTAAAACAAATACTATATTATTAATTGATATAATATTCCTAAAAATCTAAGGTCCAGAAAAAGGACTTAGATAAGGTTATATGTATTAATAATGAACTACTTGGGGTTCTCTTATCTTGTTATAGTAATTTTATTAACCATATAATGTAAAAACACAAAGAGACACAGTAAATGTCAAACTATTTAACAAAGAGTTAAATTTAAAAGATAAGGTTAATATGGTGACCTAAACCTATCTAAAACCTATTGGTTGAGAGTTTTTATACTCATACCCACCTTAGACTCTAATTAAATCATTTTGGAGCCATTATAAACTGAAAATGATTTTATTATAAAATAATATTTCAAGATTTTCCTAAAGTGACTCTCACCTCTCTTAGAAAAGGGTACTTCCCCTTCTCTTAATTTCACACCTCCAAATCCATTTTGCTTGGAATAATCCTACACAAATATTTTCCCAACTTCCCTCACTTCAACCTAGAGGCCTTACTTTGATCATAAAGCCAACCTAAGGATCCCTTTTGATCAACTCAAAAGGAAACACCCAAAGAAGAGGTAATAATTTCACCAGCCTTTTTCAAGTTCTTTTCTTCTTCCACTTCCTCTATATTTTTTGTTTCCATAACAAAATAATAAACCTAGTGCCTTCTAAATACTATGATGTTATTATAAATATGGTACAACCATATTAGTTATTCTATCCATCCTATAAATGACAAAGTCACCATACGTTTGTACGTACGGTTTACCGTCTCCACGTCGTGGTGTAGTTTGTTATTCAAACACTTCATTATTTTGATGGGTATAATAATGAGTATAAATGATGTAAATAATAAATATAACATGATAATTATTCTGTATATATGATATACCATCCAATTAAAAACTATTTTACCATCAATATAATGATATTGTCACTCGTACGTATGTACGGATTACCGTCTCCACGAACGCGATGAGATTCCTTCCCCATTTTAATCATTCAAGAATAATTTTCATTTTATGATTAAAAATAATTTTTAAGAAATTAATATAATTCTTTATATAAATCAAATACATCCTATTCATAACAAACATAGCTTACTTAACCAATTATATAAAGGAAAATGAATCAGTTAACACCCTAAATGATGATACTACTAAAATATTATTAACAAAGAAATATTAAAAGATCATATATGATATAATATTAATGTATATGATTCTTGAATAATTTAATAACAATGATTTAACTATTATATATAAGGTTAACGTACCCTCTACCAAGTAAAAGTACAAGGTAAGGGTTAATTCTACAATCTCTTTACTTATCAAAGTTGTTAATACGTAAGTATCTACTGGGACCTCTTTATCATCCAAATTCGTGTTTTCTTAAAAATGTAATTCAAAACATTCTTACTATTTACTATACTATGGTTCAAATTTATTTATACCCTTATTTGACCATATATGTTTTGAAGGTAATCTTCTGGTCATTTTCCAAACATGGTACTTTATGACCTTTTCGACAAAATTAAGGTAAGAATGTCTTTTTTTTAACTTATGCGACAGGTGCGGATATTTTCCACCATTATATCATCGTTGAGGCTTCCCATACAAGATTATAAGAATATTTTCAAAATAAATGTTTTCTTTTATAATTATGTTACTTTTAAATGATTTCAAAATATAAATAGGTATTTATTTCAAATAGTTTTCACTTCATCGATGTCAACATCCTTCAATGGATTTTAAGCTTTTTTGAAGTTGATTTTTTATGATAAAAATATTCCATATTTTATTGAAGGTTTTGTGTTATGTTTGACTATGGGTGTGTTATTTTTACACCATTCATGGTTTATAGATAATGTATTGACATTTCTTATGCTAATTTTAATACGAATGTTTATGTTATGTTTAAACCTTTTAATATGAGGAATGAATTGGACTTAGTAAGTGATGGGTGGATCCCGTTATAGCTCCTTGATGCATTGGTAAGTCTCGTGAGACAAACTAGTGTCTTGGAATAAGTCCTTGACAAAATCTTATTTGTAGTCTTGGCACAAGTCCTTGACTATGTGGTTATGAAGTCTGGCATTATGCATTCCATCATTATGAAATTGGATATTGATATTACATGTGATTATTCGACTAGTAGAATATCCATATGAATAAGTAAATGGAATTATTTGATTTATATTTGTTGTGTTATGATTAATTTTAAGTTTAAAAGGCTTTTGTTTTAGTCTTATACATTGCCTTAAATTTTTATGCTTATTTATGAAATTTTCCGCTATATTGTTATCTATACTAAGCATCTGAACTCACCTCTTTCTATGTTTTATTTTTTCTAGGATGCGAAGAAGTATATTATGAATGACCTTCAGGGATAGTCTAAGGGATATGAATGTAGTCAATGGAAACAATGTTGTTGTTGTTTTTTATTATATAATGTAATGTAAAACTTATGAATGTAACTAGTACTTCTAAGGCTACTAAACTGGTCGGTCTTTCAGGATTTGATCCCTTGTGACCATGCTAATGTTATGTAATAATGCACCGACTCTAGGTAACTAGGGTCGGGGAATTACATCTAATACCTTATTTGAAATGGATTCTTCTAAATATTTTATTTCCACTTATTTGGTGGAATTTTTGAAATTTCCAACTGATCATATACCTTATGTAATGAAGCTTGTGATGACACTTCACAAGAAGAGAGAGCAGGGTTTCAAATGTCTATCATGTACTCTCACTCTATTAGGGGTCGACTAGGAATGGGATTTCTGGGTTCTGGAAATAAACCTATTGTTGTGATAATCATTATGGATTGGATGGTTCATTTCAAGGCATAGATCTATTTCTACCATCGGTGAGGGAGATTTGTGGAACCAAATGGGAGTATTGAGGTTTTCCAAGGTGAGTGGGATACAATATCAGGGCGAGCTGGACCTCCACTTCTGGAGTTGGCAAATATTTTTTTCTTATCTCCCCGGTCATGATGGAGGATGATGATAGGGATTCATATGATGGATTACCTCATGTGCTGGATGAGTTCCCAAAGGTGTTTCAAAATGATTTATTAAGGTTTCTTCTAGGACGATATGTGGACTTTACCATTGATTTGGTGCTGGGAACATAGCTAATATCACTTCCTTCATACCATATGTCCCCTACCGAGTTGATGGAATTAAAGATATAGCTATCTGATTTGGAATCCAAAGTATTCATTTTCTCAAGCATCTCACCTTGGGAAGCCCCAATTTTTTTCTAAGAAGGATGATGGATCCCTCCAGTTTTATGTTGATTATCATAAGTTGAATAAGGTAATGATAATGAATAAATATCCCTTGTCCTGAATTGATTACCTATTTTATCATCTCAAGGGTGAAATGTGGTTTTACAAGATCTTCCTAAACTCTAGGTATCATTAGGATAGGGTCGTAGAGGTAGATGTTCCTAATACAGCCTTCCAAAGGTGTGGCCACTTTGAGTATTTGGTCATGCCACTCAGGTTAACAAATTCTCCAGTGGTCTTCATGGATCTTATGAATAGGGTGTTCAATAAATACCTAAACTATTTTTTCATGTTTTTCTATGATATCCTTGTTTACTCTAGGAGAAAGGAAGAGAATGAGTAGAATTTTAGGATCATGTTGGGCACACTTTGAGATCATCATATTTATGCTAAACTTCCCAAGTGTAACTTCTATATTAGGGGGGTAAAGTTTCTAGGACATGTGATCTTATAATGTGGGGTTTCATTTGACCCCAAGAAGATCAGATTGGTGATTTCATGGAAGCAGTTGATGAATATCTTCAAGATAAAAAGATATTTGGGCCTAGAAGGGTCCTATAAAAAATTTATTATGGATTTTTCTTCGCCTTTTTCATGACTACACTTACCCATAAAGTGGGAAATTTTGAGTGGATCCCAAAATGAAAGTCATCCTTTGAGGAGATTAATAGGAGATTGAACACAACACCTATTTTGATCCTACCAGAATTTGGAATAGGATACATGGTATACTATGATGCTTAAGGTATGGGTATTGGGTGTGTGTTAATGTAGGATGCCTAATTGGTAGTTTATAATTCTCAAAAACTTTGACCATATGAGAGGAATTATCCAACCCATGTCCAAAAAATTTCAATAATGATCTATGCCTTGAAAACTTGACATCACCATATCTTTGGGGATATGTTTTTAATCTTCTCAAACCATAATATCTTAGCCTACATTTTCTCCTAGAAGGATCTGAATATGAGGTGGCGTTTTTTAGTCAAGAACCTTAAAGGTTTTAATGTTGATATTGTCTATACCCTAGGTAAATTTAAGGTGGTACCAAATTCCTTGATTATAAAACTGGTAGTACAATCCTTGAAAGAGTCATGTGATAAGTTGACCTTGATGGGGCTTTCTTCCCAGATACACCTAGAAGAAAAAGAGTATAGTAGAGTCATGTTATTAGATAGTGTTTAGTTTATTACTTCCCTAATGGAATAGATTAAGAAATATTAGCCTAATGATGAGTTGTTTCAGTATTCTATGGAACTTCTAAATGGTGGGGAGGTGCCTAGTGAGTGGTCATTGTCTTCCAAGGGAGTTCTTTACTTCAAGGATTTCTTTCTAGTGCTTTTTTATTTACATAATGTGTGATACTGTACTTCCATCAATATCATTGGACTGTTCATCCTAGGAACAGAAATATGTTTTACTACATGTTTCACCAGTTATCGTATCTGGGCCTATGGTGTGATGTAGCTGAATTTGTATCTAGATGTTATACTTTCTAATATGTTAAAGCTATGAAACAGAGGCCCTTAGGTATACTTCAGCCACTACACATCCCTACCTTGAATTGGGATGAGGTATCTATGGATTTCATCATTATATTACCTTATACACCTCAGGTAAGGAATTCCATTTGGTTATTAATTGACCATATAACCAAATTATCTAATTTAATTCTAATCAAGGACTCAACCAGAGTGGATGATATAGGTCATTTGTATGTTCAAGAGATAGTGAAGTTGAATGGGGTTCTGTCAGCTATTGTATCTGACAGGGACCCCTGATTTACCTCTTGGTTGGGGAAGGCCTTCAGAAGGAAATGGGATCTCAAGGCAAGTTGAGCATGGAATACCAACCTCAAATGGATGGTCAGACAGAGTGGGCGAACCAGATCTTGGAAGACATGCTCTGGGCATGTGTGTTTTATTTTGGAGGCTTGTGGTTCAACCATTTGGGGTTGGTGAAGTTTTCATATAATAATAGTTACTAATACTTAATAATAATGGTTCTCTTGGAGGTGATTTATATTCATTCATGTTAGTCAACTTTTTTCTAGACATAAGTGGGTGATACTTCTCTACTATGATCAAGCCTTGTGTAGGATATGTCAGATAAAGTCCAGTTTATCATACAATGTTTTTTGATAGTGCAGAGTCACCGTAATTCTTATGCTAATTAGTGATGGTAATCATTGGAATTATCAATGAGCGGTCAAGTGATTCTAAAGGTGTCCCCTCTCTTGGGTCACCATCATCTTGGTAAGCAAGGGAATCTAACATTGAGGTATGTCAAACCTCTCAAGATTAAAAAGAAAGATAGTAAAGTAAAATAACGGTTAGATTTTCCATCTTAGTTAACATAAATCCATGATGTGTTCCATGGATTTCAACTTAAGAATTATAATCCAAACCCATCTAATGTGTTGAATTAGGAAGAATAAGAGCTGGAACTGGATTTGTCTGTGTTTGAGAAACCAATGTAGATTCTGGATTCCTAAGAGAAAATTATTTAATGTAATTCCATAACATTAGTTTGAATCCATTGAAATCATTAAAATTGTGATAATGATACTTGGGAGTGTAAGTCTTGGGTGGAGGAGCATTATCCACACTTATTCTATGATTAGACTTCTGTTTCACTTTCTGGGGGTGGAAATTTTTCATGGTGGGGAGAATTGTCACATTCGTGGTTTCTTTTTAAGGTATTTATTTTTTATTTTTGGTCTTGTATTTATCTATTGGATTTATTGTGAGTTTTTGAGAAAATTTTTGGTTTTATGTTGGATATTAGGTGGCACATGGTTAGTAGAAACTGTGAACTGGCCGAGTGGAAACTGTGTGCCTTGGATAGATGTAACACCCCGACCCCAGTTACCCAGAGTTGGTGCATTATTACATAACATTTTCATGATCACAAGAAAGATCAAATCTCAAAAGATCGATTGGTTTAGTAGCCTTGTAAAAACTAGATATATTCATAAGTCTTACATTACATCATAAAGTGAAAAACTACTACACCAACATATTCTCTCCATAATCCACACTCATATCCCCACATAATATCCCTGCAGGTCATTCATAATTTACTTCTTCACTTCCTGGGAAAAATAAAACTTAGAAAAGGGGTGATCTCAAATGCCCAGTAAGCATAGCAATATAGTGGAAACTTTCCTAAATAAGAATAAACATTTAAGGTAATGTATAACTAAAACAAAAGCATTTTAAACTTGAACTTCAACATAGTATGGAAAAAATAAAATGAAATAATTCCATTTACTTATTCACATAAATATTCTACTAATCGAATAATCGCATGCAATATCAATAACCACTTTCATAATGATGGAATGCATAATGTCAGACTATCATAACCACATAGCCAAGGCCTCGTGCCAAGACTACAAATAAGATTTTGCCAAGGCCTTGTGCCAAGACACTAGTCTGTCCCATGAGACCTACCAATGCATCGAGGAGCTATAGCGGGCTCCACCCGTCACATATTAAGTCCAATGCATTCCCATATGAAAAGGTTTAAACATAACATAAACATTCATATTAAAACTAGCATACGAAATGTCAATACTTTACCATAAACCATGAATGGTATAAAAATAGCACATCCACAGTCAAACATATCACAAAACCTTCAATACAATATAGAAGTTTTGTATCATAATAAATCAACTTTAAATAAGCTTAAAATCCATCAAAGGATGTTGACATAGATGAAATCAAAATTCTTTTTAAAGAAATATCTCTTTCTATTTTTGAAATCATTTAAGAGTCATACATTTATAAAATAAAACATTTTCTTTGAAAATATTCTTATAAGCTTGTAAGAGAAGCTTTGATTATTTTATAACGGCGGAAAATAGCCGCACCCTCCGTATAAGTTAAAAAAACATTCTGACCTTAATTCTGTCGAAAAGGTTAAAAAGAACCTTGTTTGGAAAACGACGGAAAGATTACTTTATAAAACTCTTATAAAAAGTCAAACAAGGGTATAAATGACTTTAACCCATATTCTTTTAAATAGTAAAAATGTTTTGAAATACATTTTTTTAGAAACATGGATGTTGATGATAAAGAGATCCCAGTAGATTATTACGTATAAACAACCTCGGATAATGAAGAGATTGTGAAATAACCCTTACCTTGTACTTTTCCTTGGTTGGGGTAGGTTAACCTCCTGTATAATGGTGAAATAATTGTTATTAAATTATACAAGAATCATATACATTAATATTATATCATATATGATCTTTTAACATTGATTTGTTAATAATATCTTAGTATTATCGTTGTTTCGGGTGTTAACTTGCTCGTTTTATTTTATATGTTTTGTTACGTAAGCCATGTTTGTAATGTATAGGTTGTATATTATTCATATCCAGAATGATATAAAGTCCTTAAACATCATTTTTAAATCATAAAATTATAATTATACTTGAATGGATATGATGGAGAATGAATCTCATCGCGTTCGTGGAGACGGTAGTCCATACGTACGCACGAGCGACAATATCATTCTTTTGATATTAAAAAAATATATAAATGTATGGTATATCATATATACAGAATAATTAACATGTTAAATTTATTATTTACAAGAGTTACACATCATTATTATACCCATCCAAATAATAATATATTGAATAACAATTATACCACGACGTGGAGACGGTAAGCCGTACGTACGCACGTATAGTGACATGTTATTAAAAGGGTGGATAGAATACTGAATATGGTTGTACCATATTTATAATAACATCACAGTATATATATTATACTGGAGTTATTATTTTATAATGGTAATAACAAAGGAAGAAGAAGTGGAAGAAGAAAGGAACATGGAAAAGGGTGGTGAAATCATTACCTCTTCTTCGGGTTCTTCCTTTTGATTTGATCAAAAGGGATCCTTAGGTTAGCATTATGATCAAAATAAGGCCTCTAGGTTTTAGTGAGGGAAGTTGGGAGAGTATTTGGGCAGAGTTTGGCCAAACAAAAAGGCTTTGAAGGTGTGAAGAAATGAGAAGGAGGAGTGCCCTTTTATAAGAGGGGTGAGGGGCACCTTTGGAAAATCTAGAAATATTAATTTATAATAAATTCATATTCGGTTTCTAATGGCTCCAAAGTGGATTATTTAAATTTTAAGGTGGGTATGGGTCAAAAACCACTCAACCAATAGAATTTAGACAGGTTTGGGTACTTATATTAACCTTATCTTTAAGTATTAACTCTAAGTTAATTAGTTTCACTTTTACAATGTCTCTTTGTATTTTTATATTATATGGTTAATAAACTTAATATATACATACAAGAGACCCACAAGTGGTCCATTAATGATACATCTATCATGATATAAGTCTCTTGGACGAACCTTAGATTTTTAGGAATTTAATATCAATTAATAATATAATATTTTAAAAAAAAAACTCTTTTATGTCAATTTTGACATTATTCAATAGTTGATTTTTTTGAAACTCATAACAGAATGATTACTTCGACAAAAGTTAATTAAATCAATCATAACATGTCATATTAACCTATAAAATTAGTGTAATTCATTAAAAGTCTCAAATTATATTTATTTGGGTATTTATAATATCAATTATTTTAATTTTTCACTATTATGGTAATTACTGCATCATCATTGTGTCTTAAATAAATTAAATTATTTAATGTATAAAAATTATAAATAAACTATAATTCTGTAGGAAATCTTTTTATCTTTCTAATGAATATTTACAATCGAATTTATCTTATGTATAACCCTATTTTAAAAATGTTTTAGTAAGTAAACTTTGATTTTAACTCTTTTAACTCTTCTTTGAATTAAATAATAATAAATGTCCTAATCTAATCCAAGTGAACCTAAATGATAATATTTTATTCCTAAGGTTGTTTTTGGTCGAGATACACTTGTCCAATAGAATTAGTACATGTGTTAGGGTAATATTAATATCATTTTTACCCTTAATTACCCTATTTACTTTTAACTGTGGTAAATAAAAGTAAAAAGTTACTATTCACCAAAAATTATTTTCATCTCATTGAACCACATTTTACTTCTTGATATTAACCAAGTCTCTCGGATTTTCGAAATTTCATTCACAGAAGCGGTAAAATTAAGTTTTATGAAAAATTCAGTTTTTTAACTACCACTTAGTAGTTTCACTATTCATCAAAAATTGAAGTTTTTCAGAACAATGCCAAAATTCACCCTAAGATATAATTGATATTCCAAATTCAAAAATGATGTATATTTTAAAAAATTCCAAACATATACGTTTCATTAATTAATTTTATAATTAATTCCCGTTGTCACAACAAATAGCGTGTTTTTAAGAAACAATATATACCAAAAGATTGACAATTGTTTAGGTCCAATTTCAAAGTGAAATTAATTATAACGGACACCATTGGATAAAATGGTAAAAATATATTCTAATTATACTTTAAAACCACTCAATAATATAATTTATCACTATAAATTATTTTGATTAAAAAAGTTGTTTTTAAGTATTTTTCACTATTCATAAAAATTGGAAGTTCTCAGAAAAATACCAAAAAATAATATTAGGATAATTTTGATATTCCGAAACCAAAAATGAAGTCCATTTTAAAATATAAAATATATATAATTTCAAAATATAGGTATTACTATTCATAACGGCTAGTTTGATTGGTTGTGGTGTGTTAGAACTCGATGTTGCGTACAACACACGCTATCGCATTATTCAAAGAGAAGCGTACCGTAGAAGCTTGGGGTGTTACATTCTCCCCTCCTTCAAATAATTTCGTCCTCGAAATTTCCAGAATACTACCGCATGAAAATACTCAGGTGGTTCTTTATCATAAGTTCCTCGGGTTCCCACGTTGCCTCTTCCATATTATGGTTTCTCCACAAAACTTTTACCAGACGCGTCGTCCGGTTTTTCAGTACTTGTTCTCTTGTATCAAGAATCCTAACGGGCTCTTCACAATAAGACAGATCGGGTTCCAGTTCTAATTCTTCATAGGTGAGTACATGCGTTGGGTCAGGTATGTATTTCCTCAACAGGGATACGTGGAACAAATCGTGAACTTTGGAGAGACTTGGCGGTATTTCCAATCGGTAAGCTACAGCCCCAATTCGTTCTAGAATTTCGAAAGGTCCGATGTACCTGGGACTCAATTTACCTTTCTTACCAAAACGTATGACTCCCTTCCATGGAGATACCTTCAGGAAAACATGATCACCGACTTGAAATTTGAAATCCTTCCTTCGATTATCGGCATAGCTCTTTTGCCTACTTTGAGATGCTTTGATGTGATTTTGGATTACCTTCACCTTTTCCATCGTTTCCTCCACCAGTTCTGGGCCTACAAGTTTCCTTTCACCAACGTCATCCCAAAAGGTTGGTGTACGACATCTCTTTCCGTATAACGCTTCATATGGTGCCATCTGAATACTCGAATGGAAGCTATTGTTATAGGAAAATTCTACCCGAGGTAAATACTGATCCAATATACCCTGAAAGTCAAGTGAGAAGGATCTCAACATGTATTATAAGGTTTGAATAGTCCATTCTGATTGTTTGTCTGTCTGAGGGTGGTAGGCAGTGCTCAAATGAAGTTCAGTATCCAGGGATTTCTGAAGACTCTTCCATAATCTTGAATTAAAACGGGGATCACAATCAGAAACAATCGATAGGGGTACTCCATGAAGTCTCAAAACTTCATTAATATATAGTCTTGCTAGACGTTCCAGTGGTAGATCTTCTCTTATAGTAAGAAAATGTGTTGAATTGGTAAGACGATCAACAATAACCCATATTGCATCATTCCTTCTAGGAGTCTTTGGTAGCCCCATGACAAAGTCCATCGTAATATTGTCCCATTTCCACTCCGGTATGGGAAGAGGTTGCATGACTCCTCCAGGGTGTTGCCTTCCATCTTTCACTTGTTGACAAACCATACATCTTGACACAAAATCAGAAATCTCCCTCTTCATGTTGTCCCACCAAAAATGTTCCTTCAAATCTCTATACATTTTGGTGCTCCCAGGGTGTATAAAGAAATTGGAACTATGAGCATCATCCAGCAATTCCCTTTTTAGATCAGGTATATCAGGAACACAAAGTCTCTTCCCAAATTTCAAAATTCCATCTTCATACACAAAGTCTCTCAATCTCCCATCATTCACAGCTTTAATATTCTTTTGAAATTCTTCATCATCGGTCTGAGAACTCTTAATCCTTTCTAGTAAAGATGGTTTGGCAACCATTTGAAAAAGCATTGATGTTTCACCTTCCCTGGTTATTCCCATGTCCATCTTCACTAGATCCATGAAAATTGGATCCCTTTCAATTCTCATATTGTTCAAAACTCCATGATCTCTTCTGCTCAAAGCATCTTCCACCTTGTTTGCCTTCCCCGGGTGGTAGTGTATCGTGCAATCATAATCCTTGAGTAATTCAATCCGTCTCTTTTTCCTCATGTTGAGTTATTTTTGTGAGAAAATATACTTCAAACTCTTGTGATCAGTATAAATCTCACATTTTTCACCATAGAGGTAGTGCCTCCATATCTTCAAAGCAAAGATCACAGCTTCTAACTCGAGATTATGAGTAGGATAGTTTTTTTCATGAATTTTCAACTGTCGTGATGCATAGGCAATAACCCTATCATTCTACATAAGGACACAACCAAGTCCTTTCTTCGATGCATCACTATAAATAACAAAACCATCATTCCCCGATGGTAGAGTCAATATAGGAGCATTGACTAATCTTCTCTTCAGTTCTTCGAAACATTCTTCACACTATTTTGTCCAAACAAATTTAACCCCTTTACGTGTGAGCTTCGTTAATGGGTTAGCCAATCGGGCAAAATTCTGGACGAAACGTCGATAATAACCTGCTAAACCAATAAAACTATGTACCTTAGTTATACTCGTCGGTGCTGGCCATTCTAGGATTGCCTTAGTCTTATAAGGATCAATAGAGATTCCATCTTTAGAGACAATATGGCCAAGAAAAGAAATCTCATGAAGCCAGAATTCACACTTGCTAAACTTCCCATATAATTCATGTCTTCTCATAGTCTTCAAGATAATGCGCAAGTGATTTTCATGATCTTCATAGCTTTTTGAGTATACCAAGATATCATCAATAAATACCACCACAAATTCATCGAGATACTCCTTGAAAAATCTATTCATTAGATCCATGAATACGGAGGGTGCATTAGTCAATCCAAAAGGCATTATAGTAAACTCGTAATGCCCGTACCTGGTTCGAAATGTTGTCTTCGGAATGTCTTCCTTCTTCACACACAACTGATGGTATCCAGATCGAAGTTAAATCTTTGAAAAGTATTGAGCTCCATGCATTTGGTCAAATAAATCATCAATGCGAGGTAGGGGATACTTGTTCTTTATCGTTATAGCATTGATCTCTCTGTAGTCAATACATAAACTCATAGATCCATCTTTCTTTTTAAAAAAAAGAACAGGGGCTCCCCATGGAGAAACACTAGGGCGAATAAATCCTTTATTACTCAATTCCTCTAGTTGTTTCTTTAGTTCAACTAATTCTACAGTGGCCATTCTATAAGGGGTCTTCGATATAGGCCTTGATCCAGGAATTAAATCAATGGAAAACTTAACTTATCGTTCTAGAGGATGTCCAGGTAAATCTTCCGGAAACACATCTACATATTCTTTCACAATAGGTACATCCTCTATTTGAACATTCCTTTCCTCACCCACAATCATTTCATTCTCTTCCTCCCCAATAATTGAATTTATTTGAGCTACTGGGGGTGGATCTAGATAACAATTAGGTGGTGACGATTCTACTCTAAAGATAAGGTGTTCCTTATTATCATCATCAAGAATCGTAACCTCTTTATTCTTATAATAAATCTTCACATCATAGTCCGAAAGCCAGTCCATACCGAGGATTATATCAAACTCAATCATAGGTATGATGACGAGATCAGAAGATAAAGAACATTTATGTGCTCTAATGGGGACTGATTCACAAAACTTTGTTGCAATGATACTTCCCTTAGGAGTTTTAACTGACAACTCCCTTGTTAAATCAAATTGGAAATATCTAATTTTCTTAAAAAACTAGGAAGATATGAAACAATTCGATGATCCAAAATCAAATAATGAATTTTCTAAACTTGAGGAAACCATTAAATTACCTACCACCACGTCTTTCGAAGCTTCTACCTCAGCAGTAGTGATAGCATAAGCTTGGCCTTGATCCCTTGGCCTTTTCTGAGGTAAGTTCTCCTGACGCTTAGGAAATTCATTTGCATAATGCCCCATCTCCCTGCAATTGTAGCACTGAACATTGGTGGCTTCCTTCTTCCCCTTGCAATCACGAGCTTGGTGGCCTTTTTCACCACACTTGTAACAGACTCCCGTTCCCTTCAAGCAAGTACTGGGGTGTTTCTTCCCACATTTACCACAGGATGGATATTTAACTTTTCCCTTCTTCCCCTTATTTCCATTAGCAGATTGATCAGCAGGTCTCTTCTTCTCTTGCTTTGCTTTAAAGTCATAAGACTTAGAGAATTCCTTTTCGGTCTTGATAGCACATGAGACAATGTCTTCGTACGATGAAAAGGATTGTGAGACTAATGCTCGACAGAGAAATGGTTTTAACCCATAAAAGAAACGATCAATCTTACTTCTTGGGTTATGTATATAATCTCCAGCATACCTTTCTAACCTTGTAAAGTTAGCCTCATACTTTGTGACATTCTCATCCTCCTTTTGTCTCAGACTCAGAAATTGTCTTTCCATATCTGCTCGATGGTCATGAGGAAAGTATTTTTCTAAAAATAGATCTTTGAACTCCCTCCATTCTATATTTGATACTTCATCATCTTCCTTCATGTTTTGAATCAATGACCACCATTGATCAGCATCTCCAGTGATTCGGTAAACTGCCATGATAACTTTTTCCCTTTCACTACTCCCCAAAGCCTGAAATATTTTCTCTAGGGAATTTATCCATTGCTCAGCTACTAAGGGATTTGTACTCCCATTGAAAGTTGGTGGTTTTTGCCTCATTAATTGATCTAACATTGATCCTCCACACTGCAGATCAGGGTGATCCATACGGGTAAGGTTATTATTCATAACCTGAGTGAGTTTTCCCAGTATGGTGATTAGCTGATCGGCACCAGTTTCATCACCAGCTCCACTATAATTATCTTGAGCAGGAGGGAAATCCCTACATGGAGTGCGTGCATTGATACGGTTTCCATTTCTTCCACTAGGCGCCATTTCTAAATAATGGCATAAACTAGATCAGTTTATGAATCAAAATACATAATCCCATACTTATAAAACACTTAACATAAATTGAACTATTTATGGATATAATCCATAATCATAAAAATGTTTTATTTGAGGAAGTATATACTCATAAACCCTTCATAATGATTTGTAAAGAAAATGAGAGTTATCCTAAGAATATCCCTCGGGAGTGTCGTAACCAAGAGTGCAGCAAGGCCCGTTGTCGTGCACCAGTTCCCGTTCGAGTATAGCTCAAAGTGGTGTTTTCGGGTTTTACCCCTAGGTACATCTATTCCAGAGCCACCTCTACCTGCTCGTATCCAGAAAGGGATGTATTTCTTGGAAAACTCACAAAATCTCTACAATACCAAAATTCTAGGAAGTTCTTCTATACTAATCCTCAAAGTTCATCTTAGGCCTACGTGCTCTAATCAGAGTTTATCTAAATCTAGCTTCCAAGGTTTGTACAAAACTTCCTCCGATACCAACTATAATGCCCTGACCCCAGTTACCCAGAGTTGGTGCATTATTACATAACATTGGAATGATCACAAGAAAGATCAAATCTCGAAAGACCGATTGGTTTAGTAGCCTTGGAAACACTAGATATATTCATAAGTCTTACATTACATCGTAAAGTGAAAAACTACTACAACAACATATTGTCTCCATAATCCACACTCATATCCCCACATAATATCCCTGTAGGTCATTCATAATTTACTTCTTCACTTCCTGGGAAAAATAAAACTTAAAAAAGGGGTGATCTCAAATGCCCAGTAAGGATAGCAATATAGAGGAAACTTTCATAAATAAGAATAAACATTTAAGGCAATGTATAACTAAAACAAAAGCCTTTTAAACTTGAACTTCAACATAGTATGGAAAAAATAAAATGAAATAATGCCATTTACTTATTCACATGGATATTCTACTAATCGAATAATCACATGCAATATCAATAACCACTTTCATAATGATGGAATTAATAATGCCAGACTATCATAACCACATAGCCAAGGCCTCGTGCCAAGACTACAAATAAGATTTTTCCAAGACCTTGTGCCAAGACACTAGTTTGTCCCATGAGACCTACCGATGCATCGAGGAGCTATAGCGGGCTCCACCCATCACATATTAAGTCCAATGCATTCCCATATGAAAAGGATTAAACATAACATAAACATTTGTATTAAAACTAGCATAAGAAATGTCAATACTTTCACCATAAACCATGAATGGTATAAAAATAGCACATCCACAGTCAAACATATCACAAAACCTTCAATACAATATAGAAGTTTTGTATCATAATAAATCAACTTTAAATAAGCGTAAAATCCATCAAATGACGTTGACATAGATGAAATCAAAATTCTTTTTAGAGAAATATCTCTTTATATTTTTGAAATCATTTAAGAGTCATAAATTTATAAAATAAAACATTTTCTTTGAAAATATTCTTATAATCTTGTAAGGGAAGGTTCGACGATTTTATAACGGCAGAAAATATCCCCACCCACCGTATAAGTTAAAAAAACATTCTTACCTTAATTCTATCGAAAAGGTTAAAAAGCACCTTGTTTGGAAAACGACGGAAAGATTCCTTTATAAAAATCTTATAAAAAGTCAAACAAGGGTATAAATGACTTTAACCCATATTCTTTTAAATATTAAAAATGTTTTGAAATACATTTTTTTAGAAACATGGATGTGGATGATAAAGAGATCCCAATAGATTATTACGTATAAACAACCTCGGATAATGAAGAGATTGTGAAATAACCCTTACCTTGTACTTTTCCTTGGTTGGGGTAGGTTAACCTACTGTATAATGGTGAAATAATTTTTATTAAATTATACATGAATCATATACATTAATATGATATGATCTTTTAACATTGATTTGTTAATAATATCTTAGTATTATCGTTGTTTCGGGTGTTAACTTACTCGTTTTCTTTTATATGTTTTGTTACGTAAGCCATGTTTGTAATGGATAGGTTGTATATTATTAATATCCAGAATGATATCAAGTCCTTAAAAATCATTTTTAAATCATAAAATGATAATTATACTTGAATGGATACGATGGAGAATGAATCTCATCGCGTTCGTGGAGACGGTAGTCCGTACGTACGCACGAGCAACAATATCATTCTTTTGATATTAAAATAATATATAAATGGATGGTATATCATATATACAGAATAATTAACATGTTACATTTATTATTTACATGAGTTACACATCATTATTATACCCATCCAAATAATAATATATTGAATAACAATTACACCACGACGTGGAGACGGTAAGCCGTACGTACGCACGTATGGTGACATGTTATTCAAAGGGTGGATAGAATACTGAATATGGTTGTACCATATTTATAATAACATCACAGTATATATATGATAATGGAGTTATTATTTTAGAATGGTAATAACAAAGGAAGAATAAGTGGAAGAAGAAAGGAACATGGAAAAGGGTGGTGAAATCATTACCTCTTCTTCGGGTTCTTCCTTTTGATTTGATCAAAAGGGCTCTTTGGTTGGCATTTTGATCAAACTAAGGCCTCTAGGTTGTAGTTAGGGAAGTTTGGAGAGTATTTTGGGCAGATTTTGGCCGAACCCAAAGGCTTTTAAGGTTTGAAGAAATGAGAAGGAGGAGTTCCCTTTTATAAGAGGGGTGAGGGGAACCTTTGGAAAAGCTAGAAATATTAATTTATAATAAATTAATATTCGGTTTCTAATGGCTCCAAAGTGGATTATTTAAATTTTAAGGTGGTTATGGGTCTAAAACCACTCAACCAATATAATTTAGACAGGTTTGGGTACTTATATTAACCTTATCTTTAAGTATTAACTCTAAGTTAATTAGTTTCACTTTTACAATGTCTCTTTGTATTTTTATATTATATGGTTAATAAACTTACTATATACATCCAAGAGACCCAAAAGTGGTCCATTAATGATACACCTATCATGATATAAGTCTCTTTGCCGAACCTTATATTTTTAGGAATTTAATATCAATTAATAATATATTATTTTTTTTAACAATTCTTTTATGTCAATTTTGACACTATTCAATAGTTGATTTTTGTGAAACTCATAACAGAATGATTACTTCTAAAAAAGTTAATTAAATCAATCCTAACATGTCATATTAACCTAGAAAATTAGTTTAATTCATTAAAAGTCTCAAATTATATTTATTTGGGTATTTATAATAACAATTATTTTAATTTTTCACTATTATGGTAATTACTGCATCATCATTGTGTCATAAATAAATTAAATTATTTAATGTATAAAAATTATAACTAAAATATAATTCTGTAGGAAATATTTTTATCTTTCTAATGAATATTTACAATCGAATTTATCTTATGTATAACCCTATTTTAAAAATGTTTTAGTAAGTAAACTTTGATTTTAACTCTTTTAACTCTTCTTTGAATTAAATAATAATAAATGTCCTAATCTAATCCAAGTGGACCTAAATGATAATATTTTATTCCTAAGGTTGTTTTTGGTCGATATACACTTTTTCAATAGAATTAGGACATGTGTTAGGGTAATATTAATATCATTTTTACCCTTAATTACCCTATTTACTTTTAATCGTGGTAAATAAAAGTAAAAAGTTACTATTCACCAAAAATTATTTTCATCTCATTGAACCACATTTTACTTCTTGATATTAATCGTGTCTCTCAGATTTTCTAAATTCCATTCACAGAAGTGGTAAAATTAAGTTTTATGAAAAATTCAGTTTTTTAACTACCACTTAGTAGTTTCACTATTCATCAAAAATTGAAGTTTTTCAGAACAATGCCAAACTTTCACCCTAAGATATAATTGATATTCCGAATTCAAAAATGATGTCTATTTTACAAAATTCCAAACATATAAGTTTCATTAAGTAATTTTATAATTAATTCCCACTGTCACAACAAATAGCGTTTTTTTAAGAAACAATATATACCAAAAGATTGACAATTGTTTAGGTCCAATTTCAAAGTGAAATTAATTCTAATGGAAACCATTGGATAAAATGGTAAAAATATATTCTAATTATAATTTAAAACCACTCAATAATATAATTTATCACTATAAATTATTTTGATTAAAAAAGTTGTTTTTAAGTATTTTTCACTATTCATAAAAATTGGAAGTTCTCAGAAAAATACCAAAAAATCATCTTAGGATAATTTCGATATTCCAAAACCAAAAATGAAGTCCATTTTGAAATATAAAATATATATAATTTCAAAAGGTAGTTATTACTATTCATAACGGCTAGTTTGATTGGTTGTGGTGTGTTAGAACTCGATGTTGTGTACAATACACGCTATCGCATTATTCAAAGAGAAGTGTACCGTAGAATCTTGGGGTGTTATAATAGAGGCACTATCCAGGCCGCACGGCCTAGAGAATAAGCATGCGATATAACTTTGTTCCTAGGATATTGGCTCTATATAAAGTTCATGAGCATGTTCCCCCTCATGTAAATCCATGTGCAATCTTTCCCCTTTGTATAGAGATGTTTCATGGTTGGCGCACAGTCTGGAAGACCATATGGAAAAACCATATTGCCTGCCATGTCATTAAAAAATTTGAAATTCATATTCTACCCCTCCCTGGTTTTAACCCCAAACTCCCATACCCCCCCCCCCATTCGTACTTCCCATCACTAGTTACACCTCCCCCTTCCTCCTTTCTCCCTTGGGATTCAATCCTCGGGTGTATTTGGTGTGGATTCTTCAATAAACCTTAAAGTTGGCCTCTCCTTTCTTCTTTTCTTACTTATTCATGGTTTTTTCTTCTTTATTTATTTGGTGTTCTTTCTCTAGTGGATATGTTGACTTAATTTTCATTCAATATTGATTATTTGGGTGATATCTAGATGGTTGGGGTGAGTTCTTTCAATTATAGGATCCCTCCTTAGTGTGGTTGTGGGTTCCAACTAGTTTCTAAAATTTTCCAAGAAAGAGGTAAGTGGTTCCATGATTTGACATTATTGGAGGATTTTAGTGTTCTATTTATGGATTTTAAATGGGTTATATGAATTTTTTGAGTGATGAAAATCAATATTTAGAAGGGTTTTGGTGTGCATGATGGTTTGAATATGGTTTTCCTTTTGAAAATGGTTTCTTTCCTTCTATGTGATTCAATTTTTGGAATTGTGATTATGTAAAAGGTGGTTCATGTGACTTAGAAAATGGAATTGAGCACAAGGTAATGGATGGTATCTAGGTGGGTATAATAGGTCTAGTACATTAGGGGATTCAGCTGGGATGAGGCCAAATCTCCCTAATAGGATTGACAAAACAACACTAACTAAACATACATGTGATGGGGAATTGGTGGCTAGAGCTGGGTCATTGCACTCAGGAGATGGTTTGATAATTGAGAGTATGAAGATTCTAGGGCCCCACTAACCCTAGTGCATTAAGTATTGCCTACGGTTCTCATGATATGCTTATCATTGAGCTCATTATCGCCTTTACTTTCATTTTAATCATAAATCATGTTTTATTTAAAATTTTACCTTTCTATTTTCTTTTAAAACTATAATGTTAATTTGTATTATAATTTCATTTCATGGAATATCATTTGGTGGTATCCTAGTGGTCATTTCCTCACACCCTACATACATCCTCGGGAATATGTAGACCTTGTTATGTTTGATCCAGGTAAAGAAAATTCATTCCATGGTAGTGATGGTGAATCTTGTTTCTAGTGGTTAATCTTTGATAGGTGTTAGTGGAGGTGTAATGTGGGTGTTAACCCCTTGTTGTATGGAGGCTAGGTTGTGTAGTTGGTTTCCCTCCCCATTTAATATTTTTTTAGTTTAAAATGTAAAATGTTTAACTCGTGTTAGTTATGATTTTTGTTATGATTATTAATTATGATATGAAGTGATGTTTTGATTGTGGGTTATTTATGGTTAAATATTTTTGGAGAAATTATTCCCAAACAAGATACTTTATGCCTATGAACAAGGTTTCAGCCCATGAGGATTGGGAATTCCCTTCAGGCCATGTTATAGGCCGGGTCGGGTGCCGGGTTGGATGGAAGTCATGCCTGGTTTATGATAGGTAAGAAGGTAGATAGTATTTTATCTTTATATAATCATAATTATGTTATAAAAATAATATATATCTATTAAATCAATATATATAAACATTCATGAGAGACAGTGATGAAAAATGAAACACTTCACTTCTTAGAGGTGGTAGTCCACACATACGCATGAGAGATATTTTCATTTCCCATAGGACAGAAATGGACATGGGGTATAACATAATCATAATAAAATTTAAATATATCTAGATAATTATGTTATTATATCATCATGTTTATGATAGTTTTTATGGATATATAAGTATAAATAAACATGAAATGACACAGTTAATATTTATACCTCTTCTTTGGAAAACATCCTTTAGCTTACACATTAAACCCTATAGGTAGGTATTTTGGTGATACCAGGACCACTAAGTCATAGGGAGGAAGGTCAGGAGGGTATTTTGGTAGATCTAGAATGATATAAAGGTCTCAAGTGGTGTGGGTAAGTGATAATGTTAGGTTCCTATGTATAAGTGAGGGGAGTGTCACACTTGTAATTATTATTAACATTTAACAATTATAAGTGTCTTAATTATGGTTAAATGGAACTAAAAATTTACAATTAAATAGATAAGGTGATGAGGTTTGAAATACCCTCATCCAATAATAATTAATATGATTTTTTTTAATTTTATCAAAAAAAATTAACCTTAATTTACCTATTCATCCCTTTTACTATGGTGACAACATTTTTACCAAGGTTATTATTCATAATGACCAAAAATTAAATTAACATCATTAATAAATTTGAAACAGATGATTAAAAATATGAAATTCATTTTTAAAAATTCAATTTATATAAGTGGAACAAATTAATTTTAAAATAAGTTCATAAAACGTAATAAAAACATTTTTTTAAAAAAAACCTAAGCATAAAAATAAACTTATACCAAAATAAAATAAAATGTTAATTAATATCGAATTAATTAGATTTTATTTAATCAAATGGATATTATATTAATTTAAAACAAAATCCAAAATATAATGGGACTTTTAAATTTATTTATTTAAAAAAATGAAAGGTTTGCAAAAATCATCATTTTTCCCAATTCACTCAAAAAACAATCTTTTTAGAAAAATCCTAAAAATTCACTCTAAGATAATTTTGACATTATAATTTCAAAAAAATATATTTTTTCAAATAAAATTTCTAAAACTATTATAAATTAATTATAATATCCATGTATAAAATGAAATAAAATCCATTTTTAAAGAAAAATAATTTTCAAAGCATAAAATGACTTTATTTTCATTCTTTGATTAATAACTAAAAATAAATGAATGTTAATTAATTTTATTGGATATAATATACTCATTTAATTATAATAAATTATAAATGTTGATTATTTTAATATATTAAGATAAACATTTATTATATGTATAAAACAATTTTATGAAAAATATTTCTTTTACCTTTAAAAGATTTTAACTTCATTTCTGACCAATTTATAGTCAATGTAAAATTTATTATTAATTTTGTAACAGGCCAGGAATTTAAAATATTTTCATTTTAGAATAAAATTAATTTTGTTTCTATATTTATTTATATGTAATAGCATGTTAAGCTTACACTACACATAACACTGGGTTAGCTTGTGTTACACAAAATATTGAGTTTTACCACCTTTTAGTGGCACGCCTATTTTAAAACTAGATTTTGAAACTTTTATAAAATAAAATTCAAAATAAATTTAATTTTTTAATTCGTAATTTTAAAATTATCTTAGGATTAATTTTTGATATTTTTATGAGAAGTTTCATTTTTTGATGAATAGTGAAAAATATAGTATTTTAGTTAAAAATTGTCTTTTCATTTAAATAATTTTTAATGTTAAATTATATTTTAAATTGGTTTTTAAAGTATAAATAGATCAATTATAGATATATTAATACTATAGGTCATTTGAATCATTTTTATATTGAATTTAGATATAAAAACTTATTGAACATTTGAACATTTTCACTTTAAAAACACGCTTTATCGCCATGCCTGCGGGATTAGATTTAAATTTAATTTTTTACAGTTATGTAAATTGAATTTGGAAAAATGGAAATACATGGTTATAATAATTATAGTATTTATATTATAATAATATCAAAATATTTTTTGACCAAAAATATTAGTGATAGTAATTAAAATTAATTACAGCGATTATGGAAAAATTAAGCTTAACAAAGGGACTAAACCTTAAACATAAGTACCAAAACGACCTAGAAACTTGTCAAAAATACATTGGATGGTAATAGTTATACATATCCCCTATTTTTTAATTTTATGAGTTATTGTGATACTATTCCATTAAATTGACCTATATAAAAAGTTAAATAAGGAAAAAAAGACAAAAAAGGAACCTTCCTTACCTTTAACATTTATAAAGCTTTATAGTGTGGAAGAAGCTACATAGTTTCAATTATAAACATATTTTTTAAATATAAATGAATTTTTTTATCATGGTAATTTAACTTTAAATTTTATAGGTGACATAATTACATTAAACACATAACAAACACTAACACCTGGATTATTTAGTTAATAATTAAATTAAATAAATGATGAAAAAAACATTAAAAAGTAAAGTAAATTTAATTAACTATTGTGTTACATTATTTTTCTAGATTAATATATTGTGTTACACATATTTTAACTTAATATATATGAATTTAAATAATTTTTTATATTTTTAAATTAAAATTAATAAATAATTTCAAAATTGACATTGATGTTATTTTACAAAAAAATGATATTTTATTAAAATAATTAAAATTACTAAAGTTCATAAATTATTACAATTGATTTTTAAATTTTAATAAATATAAAATATAGTCCAATAATGGTCCAATTTATCTTTTATAATTAACATATTTACCCATAGATAGTAAAAATAGTATTAGCACAATTCGGGTTAAAGAAATGTTTTTGCACGTTACATGTGCTTGTTTTAAAATTAATTTCCAACCGACATAGGATTTATATTTTTTAAATTAGATATAATATTTATAATTTAGTGGGTCTATATTTTCTAATAAATCTCATTTTAATTTATTCTTAGTAGTTAAATTACATGGGATATATAACTAGTTACTTTAATAAAAACTAAAATGATAAAAATAATGAAACTTAAAGACTAAGGAACAAAATGATAAAAATTATTTTCTTTTTGTGTGTTGTTAGTGTTTCTCGACCATAATTCTCATTTAATCCACCATTTTTTTCATTTTGGAAGCATGTGAGGTAAGGGAGACCTCCCAATAGTGTTTACCTTTTGGAATTTACAAGAATGTCACTCCTCTACTAAAAAAAAGGAATTCACTCTTCCCCTTCCTCACACACCATAATCAACTTTTGATCATCCAAAATCTTCCCAAATAATATCCTAAAATCCATTCCTTTTACCTATGGTCTTAAATTTGGGAATAAATCCAACCAAGAAATCCCTTTGGTGCAAACCAAATGGAGTTACCCAAAAAGAGGTAATATTCTTTAAACATGCATTTATGTTTTATTTATTTATACACCCATTAAATTCTTATTATTATATGATTATCTAATACCATGTGTATAATAAATATACTGATATTTTTTTATGTTAAGGGTTTTAACTAAACCTACACACACTTCCATCAAATGGGTGATGAAATTATTATTTGTGTAGGACAAACTACCACCTCGCGAAATAATGTCATTCATTTTTTTCTTTATCACCTATAATGGTTGGGAATTTTGATGCACATACTATTTTTATATTATATATAATATATTTATGTTTTATTAATACTTATATAATTTTTATATAACATATACCTTCATTCTTTCCCTTTTTTGTAAATATGATAACATAGTTTGTGGATGTGTGGACTACCGCCTCCTCAAAGCGATATGATAAGTTCACACATTACATGGAATACATTAAAGAAGGGTTTAATTAAAAATATGTGAAAAAAATTAAATCTATATGATATTAATTAAAAAATTAACTTTATTGAAACATAATATATCATTTTAATTATTACCCTTTTCATACACTAAAAAAAAGTGATAACGTTATTCGTGGATGTGTAGGTCACCACCTCTTCGATGTGATGTGATTCCTTTTACATCACAAGAATTACATATATAATTATATATGATTAAATTAAATTGTATTTATGATATAATTATCATTATGTAAAGATAAAATTTTACTTACCTTATTTTGATCATGATCATTGAAAAATGTGAATGTTACTCATGCGTACGTACATTCTACCATCTCCATGATTATAACATTGGTTCATTTTCTATAAACATATTTCATGATTGGTTTTAAAGTATAGTTTATGTATAAATATGATAATTATGTCCTGATTATTATTCTATATATTTTTATATAATGTCCTCTTTGACCATATTCGACCTACCAAAGTTTTTTTTGACACATGAATCGAATTTGGTCAAAACACCTGATGTAAAATTAATTATTTAAGTAATTGTATAAAACATTGTAATAAGTGAAATAAAATTAATAATAAATTTTTAAAAAAATTATCAAGAAATTAAATAATTAACATAAGTTTATTATTTAGGAATATAAAGACACATGTGATATGTTGGACTCAAGGTACGAGATTTCATCTCAATTTCATTTGATTGAGGTATATTGTAATGTTATACACCTAGTTTCTTTTATATGGTTTATATACTACCATTTGACATGTTATATCATTAATATCCCTATTCTCATGATATTATAAGTTTCATTTAATTTCATTCCTTCATGGGGATTATGATTCCACAATTTCAAAGTGGTATGGGACACTTTTTAATATTTAAAGATTATTTTCCCCAATAATTATTTTTATTATATTTCAATGGTATTTACATTAATCAACATCAAAAAAATTGTTTTTACTTATCCTACACTAGATAATTATTGATAAATTTTTATTATTTATTCAATATAGATATTTTATGATAAGGTGCATTGTTTATTAATTAAATCGATCATTCGATGTATAAGGAATGCTTTGGAATAGTACGACATGGGTTGGGGGTTGTTTAAAGTAATCCCATAGATACATTAGTAGTCTCATGAGATGAATTAGATGGAAAATGTAGATGGATTTTTTTTATGATATGTTAAAATATATTTTGAAAGGTCTTGAGGTAAAGGTACCATATAGCTAGGAAACATGATTTCCAATAATTAATCATTCCCCTTTTGGAGAATTAAGTTATTATTATTATTATCCATGATATTTTTGTATTGAATTTATCTATGGATAAATTTCATTCTTATTTTATTGATTAAATATATTTTTTTCTAGTTATTTACATTTAAATATTGATTATTCCTTATCCAGTTATTTGAGTGGCATGTGTTCTCATTTATTTACCATTCCATGTTTATTATGATTATTGATTTATTATTGCTTCAATTTTACTTACCCTTATAGAGCATTTGAGCTCACTCTTATTATATTTCCTTTCTCAAATATATGAAGATGAATTCTTGGAATTAGTTTCAAGGATTCTAAGATATTACTTATGTTACACTTTATTTTGTTTTCCCAATATATAATGGGTATCATGTATGTAATTTTCATTTCCAAAACTGCTAAACAATTTGGTCCTTAAATATTTTTTTCCTTGTAATCATTCCAATTTAATAAAGTAATTCACTAGATCTATGATTTTGGGGTCAGGGAGTCACAAATTTTATTAAGTAATAACTTTATATATATATTTCAATAGTATAGTGTGGTTTCTCTAAGCTTGGTGTTGCGTGCAAAGATGATATTGAACACTTTTAATTTAATAAAGAGAAACATACATTTAAAAATCATAGGTTGTTACATTATAACCCCTTATAAGAATTCCTCCCTCAAAATTTCATTGCTCTAATATAAAAAAATGGGGATAATTTTGCCTCATCACATACTTGGGTTCCCATGTAGCATCCTATGATTTATATTTTCGACATAAAACTTGGACTAGGTGAGAGATATCGTTTTATAGAAATTTATCTCTTCGATCAATAATCTCTACTGGTTGTTCCTCATAATAAATATCATACTCTAGTAGTACAACCTATGAGTTTACTACTTGTGAAGTATCAGGTATGTACTTCCTCAAAATCAATACATGTAACACATCATGAAGTTAGGAGAGATTATATGGAATATCCAAGAAATAAGAAACTATCCCAATATGATCAAGAATTTTGAAGGAGATGATATATCTAGGGATTATATTTTTATTATTTCTCAATATCATGATCTTTTTATAAGGTTATATTAATAATAATACCTTGTCACTAACATTTAACTTTATATCTCATTGATGGTTGTCATCATAACTCTTTTATCAACTCTAAGTTACTCTGATTTTTTACTGAATGAATCTAACATTCTCTATCATTTCTTCTCATAACTTATATCCCAATAGATTTATTTTTCTAAATTTATCCAAGAGAAATGGATTTCTACACTCCCTACCATACGGGTTTTCATTAGGAGTCATCTGAATTCTTGTGTGGATACTATTTTTATAAGAAAATTATACTAGAGAGAGGTATTGATCCTAACTACCTTTGAAATTCATAAAATGATCTCTCAAAATATCTTATAGGTTTTTAATGGTCCTCTTAGACTGAACATATATTTGAGGATGATAATCAGTGTTAAATCTCAATTTTGTATTCAGTTTTTTTAAGACGTATCCAAAACTTCAAGGTAAACCTTTGATCTCGATCAGTTACAATAGAATGTGTAACTCCATGAAACCTTACCACTTCCATAAGGTATATCATAGAACCATGATCAAAATAAAAATCTTCTATGATATTAATTAAATGTGATGACTTCGTAAGGCAATTGACTACAACCTAGAATTATGACCTTTAGATGTTTTGGGGAGTCTGATGATGAAATCCATGGTGATGTTTTCCCATTTTCATTGGAGTATGGGTAATGGTTATAACATACCCTTAAACTTATTTATCTCAATATTAACTTTATTACATACTAGGAAACAAGATACATACTCAGTAATATCCTTTTTCATGTTATACCACCAAAAAATATCTTTGACATCTCTATACATCTTCATACTTCCATGATGAATAAGAAGTGATAAACTATCAGAATCATCCAATAGATCCTTCTTAAAATATGGAATTTAAGGGACACGTACTCAGTTCTTGAACCTTATCATTCCATCATAATCATGGTTTAACTTAGGATCATTCCTTTCATTATTATATAGTTCTACATACCCCATTTGTTCCTCTTTAATATTTACATGGATAGATGGTAGAATGATCATATAAGAACGATAAAATCAGTCCCCTATCCAAATGATTTCATGATCCATATTCTAAAAATCTATAAGTATTATATATATTTCAATCTTCATCATGGTAAAACTATCATGGTTCTTCTGACTTAAAGCATCGACCACCTAATTCGCCTTATCAGGGTAGTAGTGTATTGAGAATTCATAATATTTAATCAACTCTAACCATATTCTTTGGTACATATTCAAATACTTCTTTTTGAATATATACTTAAAGATTTAAATATCATAATATATATCATAACTTTAACCATATAGGTAATTCCTCCATATTCTCAACACAAAAATTATCCATGCCAACTCTAAACCATGAGTCGGGTAATTTTTCTTATGAAGCTTTAATTTTCATGATCCATATAATACTACTATTTCATTATTCATAAGAATTCATCTAAGTCCCTTATTTTATGTATAACTATATATCACAACCCATTATTCATTAAAGGGTAGTGTGAGTATAGGTGCACTGACTAATCTTCTTTTCATATCCTTGAAATTTTCCTCGCATTAATATATCTAAAAGTAACTTTTCCACCTTTCATGTAAAATTGGTTATTATATTATATAACCATGATAAATTTCTCAAAAATAATCATAAGTATCCATATAATCAAAGAAAACTATATATATCTATAATTTTCGCTTGTACGGTCCATTTATTAATAACATATATTTTTGAAGGACCCATCAATGTAACCACACTTGAGATTATATGACCCAATAATGAAACTTTATATAGAAAAAAATCACCCTTGGTAAATTTGGAATATATCTTCACCTTCCACTAGTTCATTAATACAACACTCAAATTATCTCCATGATCTTTTATGTTCTTTTTAAAATATATAAATATTGTCTATATAGACTACCATAAATTGATCAAGTTAATCTCAAAAGAATTTATTCTTAGATCTATAAAGATTGTAGGTGAATTAGTAGGACTAAGTTTCATCACTATAAATTCATAATGTCCATACCTCATATGAAAGTTTTTCTTGGTTATATATTCCTCCTTGACCCTCAATTGATGGTATACAAAAATTAATGTTGGTATTTAAGAAGTATTGAGTTCTATGCAGTTGATCGAATAAGTCATCAATGCATGGTAGGGGATATTTTTTCTTTATAGTGGTCTTAATAAGTTACCAATAATAAATGCAATTATCAATTGACCTATATTTTTTAAAAAACAATAATAGGTGCACCCCATAGTAATTCCATCAAACATATGAACCCCTTTTCTAGATTCTCCTAGAGTTTCTTCTTCAATTCCTATAACTCAATTGGGTTCATTCTATAAGGAGTCTTTAAAATAGGTGTATCAACATGTCTAAGTTCTATTAAAAACTCAAATTCAGGATTTAGGAAAATAATAGGCAAGTATTCAGTAATTAAATCAACATATTCTTGAAAAATAAGAGTATCTTTAATGTTGAGTTTCTCCCCAACCATTTGAGATAAATATCCCTCATAAATTGGTGGTAATACCCATAAAACTGAAATAATTCCCATTATAAGTTCATATTCATCTTAATACCAATAGTTGATCCTATATTTCTTTTTAATATCAAATGTGACTTATATTACTTGTAAATTGATGTGGGATATATGTAAATAAATCCAATCCATTCCCAAAATAACATCAAATTGAAAAAAATAGTGAATAACGAGATTTATAGGAAGCACATTATTACAAAATTATATTGGAGAGGAATTATATACTTGAGATGTGATCTTTTTACCATTATTATTTTTTTTATTTCTAACTCAACATATAATAATTTAGGTGTTGTATGATACCCTTAGAAAATTCATCATATATAAAAAGATTAGGTAGATCCAAAATCAAATAAGATATTTGTATTTTTAGAGTGGATGACAAGTGTTCATTTCATCACTTTGTTCTCATAATACACTTTAGTAGTCATGATCACATGATATTTCCCATTGTGTCTTGTATTAAGAGGTTTTCTATGCTGATTTCCATCATTAACCCTTGTATTCATGAACTGATTGTCATAATGTTCATACTCCTTGTAATTATTTCATTGGAATGTGGGTGGTACATTTAGTTAAGATTTCTTTCTTTTCATTTCATTATGTGACTTCTTTAAATCACTTCAGCATTATTTTGATTAATATCCTTCTTTTATAAACTTAAAAAATTTACCATACCCCTTAAGGAAATTTCCCTACACTTCCTTTCACACTTTTTACATGAGGGAAGATTAATTTTATTTCCTCCATGGTTCTAATTATTATAATTTCCTCAAAATTTCATCTTTATCTTCTTGTCCCCAAAATGATGAGAATAATGAGTCTTAAATCTTCATTTATAACTTGAGATCACATCTAATTATTTCTTTGTAACTATAAAAGTATATTATATTAAATTACTTTTGAATAATTGGTCTTAATCCTCTAAATAATTTATTAATATTTCTTTTTAGTATTAATGATAACAATTGAAGTGTACCTTGTAAGTCATTTGAAATTTTCCTCATGGGTAATGATAGATTCAGCATCCTTCTACTTTAGTTTCAAGATTTCTATTTCAATTATTTTGTGAATATTTTAGGTAAATTTATTCTTTAAAATTCCTTATTAATCACTTTCCATTTCATGGTAAAAAATTACTCCTCTTGCCTTATATTCTTGATAAGATTCCACCATTGATCAGCTTCACCATCAAAATGATACACACCAAAAATATCCTTTAATAACTAGAGAATAGATAATATATTTTCTATAGAATTGATCCATTTCTTAAAGATAAGTGGATTTGAGTAACCATTGAAGGAAGGTGGATGTTTCTATATAAAATACTCAATGCTAAGTTTTTCCTTCCTTTATCCATTTATATGTTCTGCATGATGCATGTTATCATTCATAACTTAAGAGAGTTAGGTGATCATAACCATAAGATTTCATATCTCAGCTTTCATTTCATTTATTTTTTCATGAGGAAATTTTTTTCATTTTCCATCATATTCTTTATTTACATGTTTCCTCTTAGTTCTATCAATTGACCAAAACCAAAAATCATAGTGTGAGCATAAAGAATCATTAATTAGAGTGAGAAATCATATAATCATAAAAATAATTCCAAATATATCCTAAATTATGACACCTTATAAACTTATGAATCTTAAGGTTCATCATATATCAGTTTCAGTTCATTATAGGTTTTCATATATTCAATCCTTCCATTATTCATAATGGTTAATAAAGATAATTTGAATTAAAAAATAAATGTACTCTATGAGTTTCAAACCAAGTTTTAAGTTAGGTATCATTGTCATGCACCAGGTAAATATTGATTTAATACCCAACAAGACTTTTTAGGGTTATTAACCCTAGGTGCATCTATGAAAAATATTACTTCCACTTTTTTTGTATCTAGATAGGGATTTCATTACTAAGAAATGAAAAAATACGTATCTTAACAAAATTTCCTAATGTTATCCTATACTTAGACTTATCCCTTGGATTTTAAAAAAAAATCAATTCTAATCTCTAAAAAAACTAACCCTTATTTGATACCAACTAAGGTGATCCAAACATTTCATGCATAAATATTACATAATTTTAGATTAATATTCAATAAATATCACAATAATACACACACCATAATAATAAAGGTGTAGGGTCTTTGGATTCTAGATACATAATCAATTTATTTCATGAAATTTCTTCAACATCTCCCACAAATTACTTCTTAAATAGTACCCATCTTAGACATACCCTATTTAAAAAATGTGTTCATAACCTAGGTATATAAAAACATAACAAAGGGTGATCTTAATTTATGAGTAAGTTTAAACATATGATATATTAATCAATGATCATAAGTGAGCATAAGATAAGAATACATGAATCATAACTTGATCATAATTATTAAATTAAAACCCAATAAGTCAAATATCATTAATCATGATTCATGGCATAAGGTTTTTTCAAAAGAAAATAAATAAGTCAAAAGATTTCAAAATCATTAATAATCAATCATGATCCATGAGAACATATCATAAGAATAAGACATAATTTTTTGGTATACACATAAGTACATAAAATCATTTCATTAGTCAAATCTCACATCCAAGACTATCATAGTGTACTTAGTCCCATAGTGGATTGGGTTCACTCCATATTATATCATTTCCTTATTCAAGGCTCAAATCCAAGACTGTAATAGTGGAAAGAGTTCCTTACTATACCGGTTTCACTCCTCATTCCAATTCATATTATCTCATGAGATATCAATCGTTAATCACTGCATTATAGGGATATATAATTCCTTAACCACCCATCACATATTGAAAACATTACATATTTGTACCATAAGGCCATACAAACATTCATCATACATAAGCCATGTAAAAGAAATAAGTTTCATAAATATTTTATCAAAACTTAATTAACCCATAAAAACGTAACAAGTTTCATAGAATCAGCCTTAAAACATCATCATCAAAATTCATCTAGAGAAATAATGTGAATAGTATCATACAATCATATCCCTAGTGGAGTATAACAATCCTTAAAGGATTTTAACATAGATGAAAAATCTCTTTTATAAAATAATATAAATACTCTTTTAAAATCATGATAAAATATTCCTTTTCTTTTGGAAACTTTTAAAAACTATAATTCCAAAAAAATGGGAATAGGATTTTCTTTATAAAATATTTGAAACTTGTAAGGAAATATTTATAATAAATGAAGGAAATTACAGAAGAAAAATTAATTCATGTTTTACAAATTAAAATAGAACATTCATTTTACATTTTTGTAAAAATTCAAAAAAAATAGGTTGTAAATACACCATGTAAACACAAATATGTGAATAACATGAAACATATTTCAAAAAAATGTTATTGAGATGAAGAACCCTTACCTCAAGTCCTGAATTTCATCAGACAGAATCTTAGCCTCTTGTATAATAAATTTATATTTATTATAAATCAATACTGAAACCATATTCATACTCATATAAATATATATCATTCCATTATAATTTACAATTACCCATCCATTAACAATTCTTCATTAGAATCATTTTTCAGTTGAAAACTCTGGTCTATTTTGGATGCATGTTTTGGTTTGACGGTTCCATTACTTATACCTTGGTTATGGTTTAATAATCTCTATAATTTCAACCATGTAATAAATATCATATTTATTCAATATATACAATTTTATAACTATCCATATTTGGTGGTGACAAAAAATTAATTGCATCACTTTGTGGAGATGGTAGTATGTATGTACACATGAGTAATGTTTACATTTTTCAGTTATAATAAAAGAAATTTAAACAATAATTCACCATTCTAAAATAATAGCTATATAATAAATATAATATATATGAATTGAATTTATACTTATTATCATCCATGGGAATTCAAAATGAAAAATGAATTACATCATTCTATAGAGGTTGTAGTCCGCACGCACGCACGAGCGATGTTATCATATTCCAACAAATGATAAGGTAAAAAGGTAGATAATATATATTTATAGAAGAATAATTATGTTATAAACATAATTTATATCCATTAAATCCATCTATATAGCTATCCATGAGAGATAGTTATGAAAAATAAAACACATCACCTTATGGAGGTGGTAGTCTGCATATATGCATGAATGATGTTTTAATTTCTTATAGGATGGAAAATGAGATGAGAAGGGGATGTTAAATAATCATAATAACCTTTAATTTTATTATAGATACTAATTATATTATATAAACATGATTATGATAGGTTTGAAAGAGGTGGAAGAATAAATAAACATGAAATAACTCTGTTAAGAGTTATACCTCTTCTTTGGAAAACCTCCTTTAGATTACACCTTAAGCCTTATAGTTTGGACTTTTGGTGAAATCAAGACCTCTAGGTCATAGTGAGGATGTTTGGGAGGGAATTTTGGTATAACTTGTTCAACCTAAAGGGATTATGTGGTGTGGAGAAGTGATAAGGGGATGTTCCCTTTTATAAGTGAAGGGAGTGTCACACTTGTAATTATTATTAACTTTTAAATATTACAAGTGTTGTTCCATGGATAAAGTGTCACAAAAATAATTAAAATTAAAAGATAAGGTGATAAATTTTGAAATACCCTTTATATAACAATGGAAACTTAGGAAACCACCAAACTTTTCTAAATAAATTACTTATCAATAGCTAGAATCCACAAGTATGGGAAGGGAAGAATCCTAAAAGGAAAAAATAAATCCCTAAACATCAAAACCAGTACCATAAAAATTTATTAAAGGAAAACATAGGTTTCCATGTACATATGGGAGAGTGAAACCCATGTAAAAAAATTTAAATCAACTAAGAATGTAAAAAAAGGAACCTCTTATAAGGGGTTTTCTTAAAGGATCTAGGAAAGAACCCACTTAAAACCAAGACAATGAGGGAGAAGAGAATGGTATCGATGTGTGTGAGAGCCTAGGGTTAAAGCTTGGGAAAAAAGAGTGAAATTATGGGTTTTAATCATCTAGGGGTAATTTTTGAAAACCAAGTTTCTGAATATCTCAATAGACAACAAGGTTTTCTAAGCCATGTGCCAATTGTGTGAATGACACTGCAATTTAATATACCTATACACAATTGGATCATGTAGTTTTCACTAACTATTCAAAAAATATTAAAATCATAGTTTCACCAAAAATCTAAAAAATTGGGAGAAAAAGACCTATGAATAAAAGAAGAAATAATAAATAATAAATTATTGAGTTCTTACCTCAATGAAATTGTGTGTGTGACAATTCATGTATGATAAATACTAATTGCATGGAGCTCGAGGTAGACTCGTTTTTTGAGGATCATATATTCCATGTTATGGACTGGAGTGAAAATAAACTATATGGTAAGACATTTCATTTAGTGTGAGAGAAGTGGTAGCATGATCATATCCAAGAGGATACTTGGAAGGGAGAGTCTGACATACAGTCCTGGTAGCCAAATTTATTCCCCAAATACTTCTAATGATGTTTAGGAATGAATCTTGAAGAAAAGTGTCAATATTTTTTGAGAGGTTGTAACACCCTGGCCTTTATTGAGTTACAAAATCTTTTTAATTTTGTATGAGATTATTAAAATTTCATTAAAATACCTGAAACTGATTTAAATATTTTTTAAATATGAAATCTCATCTTACAATCTATATTTAAATGTCGTTGGGAATATTGTAAACATTTATGTGTTTAAGGTCAGTATTTTGGGTCAACCTGGGCTTAATTGAGTATATTGGGAGTTGATAGAGGCGTTGAGGGTGTCATTTTAAGTAGGTAAATGAGCCTCAGTGTTTTCCCTTTGATTGGGGGTTTAATTTTTTTTTAAATTGTTATTGTAGGTGTTTATAGCATGGGAATATTGTTATTTATGGGATTATAAGTGTTTGGAATAGATAAAAATAATTCTTGAATTTTTTGGGTTTTATGGGAGTTGCAATTGATTTCTTGGAATTTTTAAAATGAAATAAAGTAATATTCATTTTGAAAAATTAAGAGTCATTTTAAAAAGGTAAGATTAACTTCAACAAAGAGTCATTTTGAGAGAGTCATTTCAACTAAGTAAGATTCATTTTGACAAAGTAAGAGTCATTTGAATAATATCCCTAGTGTTTGTGAAATTTTCACTATGATAGATTTTTCAAAAAAATTACTAAAATTCCTAAAATTATTGTTTAAGTTGGTAAAATATAATAAAAGAAAAATTAGAGTATTTTACAGCCTGTACACATCAAAATATTCTATAATAGAGCTCTCATTCTTCACATCATCTCAAAGTGATATATCTTTTGTTTCTTAATAGATCCAAGTGTTGTTTTATCTGGGTGATAGCTAAAGGTAAATCTAACAATATATATCCATTATTTATTAGTTTCCCACATTATTTATAATTCTTACACCAAGTGAATAAATTTATTCCCTAATGTGGGTTTTTTTATAATATCTTATTTCTCTCATTTAAACTCGGAATAGCAGTTTATTTTTTATGAGTAGCTATCTTTAATCATAAGGTGGGAATTCCCAAATTTATCCCTAAAAAATTTAAAGACAATAATTTCATCCACTAAGTAAAGTGAGATATATTTGGTGGGATCCATTCCACTTAGTTATGTTATATGAGTTATATAGGGAGATTTTAGTTCCCCTGATTAAGTATTATGATATTTATGAGGTGGGATACATTCCCCCTAGTTATGTATTATATTATTTATTGGGAGGAATAATTCCCCCCCTAAGTATTATACATGAGATTTATGAGGTGGTCATTGTTCCCCCTGATTATGATATGATATGAGATAGTTATAGGGAGGGGTGAGATTCCCACTGATGGTTTTATATATATCTTTTTCAAACACATCCATCATTATATAAAGTAAGTATTTTTTATATCAAGTGTCACCTTATAACATGAGGGTCAATGTTTATTTATTTATTCATATTCATTTATTTGTTATGACACATCATCATTCACTTATTTATAGGTTGGATATTTAGAGACATCATTGGTAGTGGCCTACTGAGTTGTACTCAAACTCTACTCATGCAACCATGGGCACCCAAGCAGACTTCAAGGCTACAAGATATGATAAGTGAAAGGGCCCCTTGATTAATAGATTATTTATTTATTTATTTATTTATTTATTTATTTCGTATTTATTTTATTTATTTCTTATTATTTTATTTATTTCGTATTTAGTTTATTTATTTTGTATTTACTTTATTTATTTCATATTTACTTTATTTATTTAGTATTTACTTTATTTATTTCGTATTACTTTATTTATTTCGTATTACTTTATTTATTTCGTATTACTTTATTTATTTCGTATTTATTTTATTTATTTCATATTTATTTTATTTATTTCATATTTATTTTATTTATTTCGTATTTATTTTATTTATTTCATATTTAGTTTATTTATTTCGTATTACGTTATTTATTTTGTATTACTTTATTTATTTCATATTACTTTAATTATTTTGTATTACTTTATTTATTTCATATTAATTTATTTATTTCGTATTACTTTATTTACATTATCCATGCCCATGCCCATGGCCATGCCCATGCAATATAAATAAATTCTGCGTTTGGTGAGATTTGAACCCCTAACCTCTTGCATTTTATCCAACGACTTTACCACTCCAGCTGGCTCGTCATGTGGTTACTAAAAAGAATTTAATATACTTATATATACTAATTGAAAAACAAATATTACATAACTAATAGATATAAACTCGATAATAATTAAACAATAAGAAATAATCAATAAATAATAATCAATAATTAATAATTATTGATTTATTAGTTATTTATTTAGTTTTTTATTTATTTATTATTATTTACTGTTTATTATAATAAATAACAAATAAATTATAATAATAAATACATAAATTATAAAAATATGAAAATAAAATAATAAAATAATAAAATTACGAAATTAAAATAATAATATAATAAAATAATACAATAAATAATAAACAACAAATAGTAAATAATAAACAATAAATAATAAATAATAAATAATAAATAATAAAAAAATAAATGAAAAATAAAAAACAATAAATAACAAACAACAAACAATAAACAATAAATAATAAATAATAAACAATAAATAAAAATGAATAATAATTAATAATAATAAACAAATAATAAATAATAAATAACAAGATAATAAATAATAAACAATAAATAATAATAAACAATAAATAAAATTAATAATTAATAATTAATAATTAATAATTAATAATTAATAATAATAATAAATACTAAATAGAAAAATATTAAATATTAAATATTAAATATTAAATAATAAATAAATATAAATAATAAATAATAAATAAATAACAATAAATAATAAATAATAAATAATAAATGATAAATAATAAATATTAATAATAATAAATAACACATAATAAATAATTATAGATAAATAAATAATAAATGATAATAATAAATAATAATAAACAATAAATAATAAATAATAAATAATAAACAATAAATAATAATAAATAATAATAAATAATAATAAACAAATAATTAATAATAATTAATAAATAATAAATAATAAATAATAAATAATAAACAAAAATAAATAATAAATAATAAATAATAAATAATAATAAATAAATAATAATAATTAATAATTAATAATTAATAATTAATAATAAATAATAAATAAATACTAAATACTAAATAAAAAATAATCAATAATCAATATTAAATAATAAATAATTAATAACACATAATAAATAAATTATAATAAATAAATATAAATAATAAATAATAAATAAAAACAAAAAAAAAGTAAATAATATATAATAAATGATAAATAATAAATAATAATAATAAATAACACATAATAAACAATTATAAATAAATAATAAATAAATAAATAAATAATAATAATAATAAATAATAAATAATAAAATATTATTATTATTATTAATATATAATATATAATATATAATATATAATATATAATAAATAATAAATAATAAATAATAAATAAAATATAAATATTAAATAAATAAAAATATTAAATATTAAATATTAAATAGTAAATAGTAAATAATAAATAATATATACAAAGTAACAAATAATAGATAATAAATAAATTAAAGTATATTATAAATAATAAATAAAAAATGAAACACATGAAAAAGTATGAAAAGGCGTGATAAGAGATGAAAAATCATGAAAACGCATGAAAATGGATGGAGAAGCATGAAAAAGCATTAAAATGCATGAGAACGCTTGAAAACTCAGCACAAATCTGGAAAACCCCTTAATAATTCAACAAAATCATCATAATAACCCCCAAAAAACCATTGATAAAGATAACAAGTCATGGAAACTCAAATAAACAGTAATAAATAGAGCAACCATTAAAACCCGTCAAAACGTTCAGAAAGTGACAAAAACATTAGACTCACATTAACGGAGATAACTAATGATCTGAGATTCCGTTCCAGATCTGTGATTAGTCAAATCAAAGGTCCTGAAATGATCTTTGACCTGATAGGTGAAAGAGACCGAATGGACAGGCGGATCAGAAGTTACGGCTGTTTTAAAAAAAAGCTGGCGGAGAACAGGTGCTAGAAACCAGGCATCAAAAAATATAACAAACCCAACACCCACTAAAAGGCCATAACTTATGATCCAGGAGTCCATGTGGGTGTCACGACTAGTCAAACTGAAGCTCATGAAATGAACTACGATCTGGAAGGTGGAGGAGTCCTAAATGACATGCGGATCGAAAGTTAGGTCTGTTTGAAGACAAGATCGATGGGACACCGGTGACAGAAACAGGGTTTTGGAGGCCTTTGGAGGGGGTTTGGGGGTCTAAAAACTTGACAGAAGCTTTCTTGTGTTGAACAGTTGTGTATCTCTCTTCATTTTCTTCGATTTGATATATGGTAGAGCCCAAACGGACACCCGGAGCTAAAGTTATAGTCGTTTGAAGTTGGAGAACTGTTTTCAACTTTCTTATAATTTTCATATCTTTTTCACCTTAGACTATCTCAAGATTTTTATTATAAGTGCCTCTATATCTCTTCATGAGTTTTGATTTGACTGGTCTTGGCGCTCTAATGGACGTCTGGATCAAAAGTTATGGTCGTTTTAGTGATTTCAGGGTTTCTCATATTTTATTTTTTTCCTTTCATTTCATGGCAGTTTTACCCAAACTGCCATAATTTCACGGTGGTTTTTTCAAAAAACCACCACTAATCCTCAAAAAAATTTAAAAAAATTATAAAAAAATTTTTAACACATTTCTCGGCAGTTTAAAAACCGCCGCAAAATAGCGGCCTGAAAAATATTTAGCGGCGGTTTTTAAAACCGCCACGAAACGCCAGTTTTCCTAGAGTGCGGTTTTTTTTTGTTCATTTTTTGTTTTGATATATACGATCCACCCAACAAGTATCATGATTTGGTCTATATGACATGTAAGATTTGTAGATAATTCATTTTTATATATCATGGGTTATATATGTTGTATGTTGGATATTTTCATGATTTTTGTTACCTTTACTTATCTAGATATATTATATTGTTATTATTTTTGTTGTTATTTCTTACTCAGATGTGATTCTATACTCTGCCCATGGTATCACCATATACCCTCATTACTATTTGATATCCTATGGAGTAAGACTATGGAGTTATCTAGATTAAGAAATTAAAAAAGTTTTCAAAATTAAAGTACATATTCAATTGGGAAAAGGTATTAAAACTCTCTGATAAGATCGAGGTGGTGAATACTTGAATCAGGATTTTACTAACTATCTGAGAGATTATGGAATTGTTTCACAAATCACTCTTCTAGAAACACCAAAATGGTATGATGTATCTAAAAGGAGTAAATGTGCCTTGTTTTACATGGTTTAATGAATGATGAGTCAGTGTGAACATCCTATTTGATTTTGGGGATATGCTCTAGAAAATGTTGTATCCCTACTTAACTACATTCCATCTAAAGTAATCATAGACACCATATGAGATATGTATTGAGAGGAATCTCAATTTATCTTTATTGAATATTTGGGTTCATTAATCATATATAAAATGTTTTTATATTGAAAAAATTTTCCTTATATTATAAAAAATCATATTTATTAGTAGTCCTAAAGAAACTAAGGGATATTACTTCTATACTCCTACAGAGCACTTTGTGGATCGAGATGGTGTTTTCCTTGAGAATGATTAGATGAATTAATGATTTACTGGGATAAAAGGTTTAACTTGTATAAATTCAATACCAAAAAATAGTAATTGTTTCTAAAATGGAATTTGATCTAGTTTTGCAAAGATTTATAGATAAAGAATCAATTTAGGTTACATAAGAACCTCAAATGTCTTATAGAATTCTCCAAGAACTAAAGATTTATGTTTTTCATGTATAAATGATAATTAAGTAATATTTATAAATGATAAACTTATTACCTACCAAGAGTCTATTGAGAGTTCAGATTCTGATAAATGGTTAGAATCCATGATCACTAAGATGGAATCCAAGTACATTAACCAAGATTGTAAATTAGTGGATTCACTTGAAGGGGTGATACCTATAGGTTGACAGTGGGTTTTTTAAAATAAAACTAATATAGATAGAATAGTTTCTACCAATAAATATATCATGGTGATAAAGGGTTACAGACAAATTTTTGGTATTGATTATGAAGAAACCTTTTTCAATAGATGTGATGATAAAGTCCATTCAGATATTAATTTTCAAATAATCTAATTAAGATTATGAGATATATCAAATGGATGAAAAAAACAATTTCTATAATGGGTATTTAGACAAGGAAATATATATGAAACAACCCAAAGGTTTTTAAGTTCCAAATGAGTCTACTAAAGTTTAAAAGTTACAACGGTCCATTTATGGATTGAAAGAAGTTTCTCAGGGTTAGAACATCTATTTTGATGATGGAATCAATGATTTTAGTTTCTTTAAGGATGTGGATGATTATTTATTATACAATTGGGTTAATGGCAGTGTTGTAACATTTTTGTTATTATATGTGGATGACATACTATGTATTATAAATGATGTCCCAGATTTACATTATGTAGATATGTGGGTGGTAAAATTCTTCTTGATGAATGAAATAGTTTAAGTAGCCTACGTTCTGGGTATAAAGATCTATAGAGAAAGATAAAAAAAAATTCTTAGACTTATTCAAAACAAATATATTAGTAATGTTATAAAGTTGTGTAACATGGATAACTCCAAGAAGGGGTCCTTACCGGTGTTTAATGGTATAACTCATAGGAAAATTCAGAATCCATATAATGAGTTAAAAAAGATAGATAGGATTCCATATATATATTACATAGGATATGTCAAGTATTCCATGTTATGTACTTGATCTTAAGTAACATATTCTTTGAGCATAATATGTAGATTCCAATCCAATTTTAGTGATATTCATTGGATTATTGTCAATAATATCCTTAAATACTTGAGAAGAATTATGGATACATTATTTGTAACACTTAAACCCCCTTTGAGGTATGAATTCAGTCTATTTTATGTCAAACATCATGTTTTTTGGTTCTTTCTAGGTGTCATAGGGTTTAAAGGTGGATCAGGGCTATGTTTTGGGAAAATTTGTCGGTTACTAAGAATCTACCCAAGTTTCATATCCCTACCAAAGGTTTAGTGGTATCCCACTAGGGTTACAGTGGGTGAGGTTGTGGATACTACCTCTACTGGAGGAAGGTTTCTAAGGGATCTCATTGAACCCAAATGGGGCCTTTGTAATTTCGGTGGGTGCTTAGTAAAGTTATTATGGTGCCTAGGTGGGTTTATTTTATATTTTAATTTAATTTAATTTAATAAGTTTATATATGTTTAAAATTATATTTTCCACATTTTTTGGGGGTAATGAGTGCACCCTATCCCCCTCTACTTAATTCTTCTCCCTTCTAAGGCGGATCTCTCTCATGTAGGATTAGATCAGAGTGCATTATATCATGTTGGGTTGTGATGGGTAAGGCTACCACTCCTCTTACTTCTACTCTTAGGTTTCCTTGATATTTCACTATGAATTGGTGGCTATGCCTAATTCCATGGATTTTTTTATGTTTTATAAATAATTTTGTTTGTAGATGAATTAGTCAAGGGTCTTCAATGAGTAGGACCTTTCTAGTCCCAAGTTGTGGGGGTCTTACATTCCTGATGGTATTTTCTCATTTTTTTCACACTTTGTATGAAATACAAGAAATGTCACTTTGTTTTGTATGCCCCAAAATTAAATTAAATTGTTTTTCATAGTTCCATATAGTGTGAGTGGAACTGAAAGGTTATGAGTGGCTCTCTAGAAGTGTGTGTTGACACCATTGGTCATTTATGACTAATTACCTTTTGAGATATGTTATAGAATTATGTCTTTAGTCTAGAGATGAGTACCTATGAATGAGAACCAACCATAGGATCCTAGTGTGGTTTCTTAGTGTGTGCCTTCATAAGTTTTAGATTTGGCATGACCTAGGATTATAGTGAAATTACCTAGGTGTGTTCCTTTTTAATGGGTGGGTGGATTAAGATCCAAACCCATGGTTTGTTTTATAATTAAAAATGATCGAGTAGGGGGATAGAAATTACAAATAAAATCTATTTAAACCTACAAAATTCTCTAGTAAACTTGAACTCAAGACCTCCCCATGACCCCTTAAATATGTAACCACTAGGATACACCCCCATGGGAATATGTTTTTTAATTATAAATTTTTCTAAATTAATTTAAATGATATATCATTCACATTTTTTGTTTCTTAGTATGTGTTGATGTCGTGTTCACCCTTGGTGTATTAGTGGTATATCGATAACTTCAAAATGGTCAGTGGTATCTCATAGACCATAAATAGGGTTGATGATCTATCATTCACCAAGAGGCTAATGAGATGATGGAACCTCATCCACATGAAATAATGTGTTAGTGGTATACCATCCACTTGAGAATTCATATTTTTAGATAATCATCTAGTTATGAGAGTTGTCTCGATGGTGCATCATCCACTCAAGGGGGGAAGTTCTTGTGGTATACCATCCACCGATGATTCAATATCATTGCCATATTAAACACCTATTATGATATAATAGTGGTATATCTTCCACCAGGAGGATGTTATTTAGTGTTGCATTATCCACTTATAGTTTTTTTCATAGTGGTGCATCATCCACATAGGGACATGTGATAGTGGTTTTTTGGTCACTTCGATAGTGAAATTGATGGTATATCATCCACTTAGATGGGATGTTATGGTGGTTACTCATCCACCAAAGATGTAGAATGGTGGTAAATCATACACCTGATCATAGAAATGGTATTTTATCATGTACTCGATATTAGTGATACCACATTCACTAGTAATGAATTGTTATAATTTAATTTGGTTTGGTGATGGATCATTCACCTTGTTGGCATGTGATAGTGATATCTTGTTCAACTTGATAATTTTATGAGGGGTGATGTATCTTTCATCCTCAAGGTTTATGTTATACCATGGGTATATTACCTCATTCTATAACTGGTTGAAGTAGGTATAGTCACATGTGGAATGGATAGATCACTCCATGAGGTGATAGGTTATTTATTTTTTATTTTATAATTTACTATAATTTCATATTTATCATTCAACTATATTTATTGTATTTCCTAATTATTTAATTAGTGTTGGTTAGTTTAGTTGTACCCACACCTTGATCAAGTGCCCTGGTACCCAATTGGACTTCATGTTTTGTGACCCCAGTAAGGGAACGGGCCTCGTAGCCTTAAATGGATGAGATGTTAATGCTTATTCAGAGATGGGAGTACAGATGAGGTCATGACTTGGGTCTATTTGGTGGATATATCCTTAATTTTTTTACTTTTAATACATTTTGTTTATGATCCACCCATAAGGGATCCTACTACTCCTATATTACTTGTATTATATGTGTAGATATTCATTTTGATATAGCATGATGTTGATATCTTAATTCCCCTAGAATTTAGATATGATGTCTACTTTTGTATAGGTGTTTACTATGATGACTAATTTATGATATCTATTTTTTAGTGTTTATGGATATATTTACCTGAGGGATAGTCTCCCTACTTATTATATGTTTACCTTCACCATTAGTCAGTCACATATGGTGTATAGGGAGGATCACATGAGGAATATAGCACACAGTTCAATCATGGTGGAGGTGAACCAGATTGGGGATGACACAATATGGTATTAGAGACTTGTTTTTATTTTTTATTACTATTTGAGATTAATTAGAATGGACATAAGGTGTTTTTAGTGAATGGTATATACCACATTAATGGTAGTATCTAACCCACATATGTGGGAATCTCAAGTTACCATGGATGGGATAGTTTCCTTAATTTTTGAGTATTACAGGTTTGTGGCTTCTCTAATGTGATATGTGATTTAAAATTTATTGTATTTTATTCTAAGACTCTGGTGGAAAGGGTAAAAATCCATGCATAATTTTTGTATATAGTTATCACATGAAATTTTAATTTTTTCATGTGGTTGATAATCAAGATATGATACAAGGTTGGTTCACTTAAAGTTTCAACAAAAACTTATATATAGCTTTCCTATATAAATTCTTAGCGGTACTCTAATTGATAGAAACATGATTACTAAATATTATTATTGATATACTATGATCATTATGTTACCCATTTATGATATTATACTTGACCCAAGAGTTGGTAAGTTAGGCTGGACTCGAGCCTGGACTTGTGAAACCCTTGTAACATAGGGTGTGTGTGTTTAGGTTAAGGAAAAATATTCATGTTACCACTTACCCTAAACTATAATATTTATGCCTATGTTTGAAATTTTTTATGATTTGTGTGCTTTTAATTATAGTGATATTCTACCTCGATGACCTTTTCCTGAGTTACCAAAGGGAGATGATGAGCATGACCCACCGAAAATGGATCTGGACACCCTATTTCACATATTCCTTCTATTGATAAGAAACTCAAAGAGAGTTTGATTCTTGGAATATATTCTAGAATGCATGGGGCCTCAAGGGTTATACCAACCATATATAACTTGATTCCACAATTTCTATATACAACATCCATCACACATTATAGGTGATAGTGGAATACAAGTAGTTGAGTTCTGGATAGAGTCTGTGTAGAATATATTTGATCATCTTGAGATACCCCTATGAGGTGAGTGAAGTTAACATATTATATGGTACAACCACCAGTGAAGTGCTGGTGGGACATTTTTTCTAGAAAAACCAGTTTATGGGTCTAACCTATAATGATTTTTAGTTTTTTTTCTTTTATAAATTATTTTTAAATACTTCAATGGATGATAGATTCAGGGATTTTATGAATCTCGTATAGGGGCATGTTGGTGATTGATTATTCCACTGGATTTAGAAATATTTTATGATTTTCATCTATTATTGTTGGTGATGAGACTACCAACATCAGTCATTTTGAAGATTCCTTTTGGAACTTTGTCTAATCAGATGCGAATATATTCAGATGATATCCTTCTTAGAGGTCAAGAATCAAATCATGATTACTGAGTTTAGTGGAACCGAACTGTGAGTAGGCTATTTGGGCATCAATCTTCTTTTTTTGGGGTTAGGAGTGGGTCATAGAGTATAAAGAAGTAATATTTTGATGAGTCTCACTTGGGAAGGGATAGGAAAATCATATGTGATAAGGGTTCATCACTTCCTCTATGACGGAGAGCCTTGATCAACTTTTATCAGTGTAGTCGGAAGAGGCACATTCATCCTGATTGTGATAAGTGGATGAAGGATTCCTATTCCTATGAGGATATAGGGAATCTATAGAGGTATTGTGGCATGGAACTATGGCTAGCTGGTGGGTATAGATATGGTCAAACTTGATGGTCAGGATCAGGGCTAGGGATGTAGTGGTAGTTGGGTAGTTGGGGATCCTTTAGATATTCATATCATAGAGGAGGCCATATATCCTAAATCCAGGGTTAGTAGTGACAGTTGGGAAATGTCACTCAAGGAATTTAAGAAATGGGGTCACAGTTTTTATGGTAAGTCCTACTTCACACCATTGAGTAGACTCCTTCCATACAAGGTGGGGATCCATCAACAGTTCAAGGTACAATTCAAGTGCCATCAACTTTAACTTCCATTTTTTCAATATAAGTGCATCACACTCATTAATATATAGAAAACTATTCAGTGATATAGGTATTGTTGTAGAGTATCTATATAGGGTTATTTCAATCAATACACTCTCAGGTATATGGACAAAGGGTATTTGGAGTGCATTATATTGATTAATAGGCATAGTTTCTTTTGGGATTTCTTTGAATTTGAGATGTTCAGTTTCAATATGATCCTTGTTTGGATTAGTTGACTTGGTATAAAACATTCTTCAACTAGTATCACCAATGATTATCATTCATATCTATATAGGGTGACTATTATAACTATGTTATAAAGTGGGGTCTATAAGAAAGTTGTTTGGGACTAGTCCATTAATAGTTGGGGGTGATCATGTGACAATTGGATAGTGTTGCATTTTGATATTAGGTATCATGCAAGGCGATCTATCCTCCCACTATCAATCAGTTTTAGGATGTATTCCGTGAGTATTTCTCAAGATTACCACTCAAACGTGAAATCAATTTTATGATCAATATTATTCCTTGTACAGATCCCATATCTATTCTGTTATATAGGATGGATCCTATATAGATGTGATAGATAAAGTATTATCTATAGGATTTAGAGGTGAAGATTTTTATTCTCCCAAGAATTTCCCCTTGGGATGCCCCTATTTTGTTTGGAAAGAAGTAAAATGGACCACTTTATTTATTTGTGGGTTACTATAAGCTAAAACTGATGATGTTTAAGAACCGATATCCTCTTAATCATATTAAAAACCTTTTTCAATAAGCTAATAGAATCCAGGTGTTTCCTTAAGATCAATTCAAGGCCAAATTATTATCAATTGAGGGTGAGTCATTTTGACATTTCACATACTTCTTTTATGACTAGTTATGACCTATATGAGTAACTAGTGATGTTGTTTCATTTGATGGACACAATGGTAGTATTCATGGCCCTAATAAATAGGTTATTCCATCCATATTTAGATAGATTTATGGTTTCATTCATCATTTATATTATAGTGTAATCCTAATAGAGGGAGGATCGTGATCACCATTTATAGATTGTTCTAATTACACTGATATACTATCAAAAATATATCAATATATAGAAGTGTTAGTTTTAGATCTATGAGGTACACTTCATGGGACACATAATACCTAAGGTAGGTATATCAGTGGACCCAAAGAATGTTAAGTTTGTGGTTTCCTTGGAGTGGATCAAGAATATCTTTGAGATCTATAGTTTTTTTCATGGATGGTTATGGGAATGGGTTTATCCAGGACTTCTATGATCTTGAGAAACTAATGATGAACTTGACTAAAAGGGGTTCAAGTTAATGTGTTAAGATTCATGTGATATGGCCTTTCATGAGGTGAAATATAGGTTGAATTTGGTAGGATTTTTAAGTCTCGACAAGGATATGATGGTTTAGTTTATCAAAATTTCATGAATAAACTCACCGAATAAAGGTGATAGTGGTAGGTTGATCAGGATGATCATCCAATGTTTTCTCAGTAGAAATTTAGTTCACTAATTTTCAAGGCATTCAGGTTACCAGATGTTCAGTCAGTGAATTCATCATTATATGAACCATGTCTATGTTTATATCATCTTTCAGATGAATTTTTCAGTAAAGGTTAAGGCATAAGAGCATTGTTTAATTAATGATGATAGGTAGTCAAGTTGAGGAATGATATATGTTATCAATGGTTTCATAGTGAAACATATGGTTGACCACAAATGTAGAAATCCTGGGAGACCATATGACCAAGTGTTACCCTCTATATAAAGGGGGTGGGACCAATTTTCTATGGTGTTTAATTCTCATGTGATCATTTCACATTACATTATCCATGTGGATGATAAGTCACTAGTTATAAAACTTATATTTCTAGTGAAATAAAACCTTTACATTGGTCACTTATGGACATAGGATGAAAATAAGAACCATGTAAAACCAGTGCTCTTTCTTTATGCTTGTTTTCCCTTTACTTGTTTTCTTGATTTATTATGTGTGTATTGGATTTAGTGTGTAATTTGGAAATAAAAATACTTATAAGTTTTGGTTCACTAAACTTCTAAAGAGTCCATACTAGTGATCTTTTTACACCTTTTTGATCTACTGGTGGACAAACTTCTTTTTATTAGAGTTTGGGATGGATTCTCAACAAGTGGTGTCAATGATTGGTTTACGATAAGGGATGACATGCATCATACATAGGTATCTTATTTATATACCTTGACAATTTGACTCATAGGGAGTTACTATGTTGGGTTCATGTCATCATAAGAAGGAAAGTTGTGGGTGGATAGGTTTTATGGGATGGACTTTTGTTTTTAGAGGATGTAGATGGAATGTTTTTTTATCCAAAAGGATCATGAAGTTCTCTTGACTAAAAATAAATTTGAGAAGATGTACAAGGCTGAATGGGAGTGGTTGAAAAGAAAATATCTTGGTTTGACTTAGATTACATTGGAAAGGAATGTTTCTTTTAATATCTAGTAGAAGAAGACAATTTAAGATCTTATGGAAGCACTGAAAGATATGTATGAGAAGCCAACAGTTCTCAATAAAGTTTTTACAATGAAAAAAATATTCAATTTAAGAATATTAGAAGTAGTCTCAATGTAATATCATGTGAATTATTTCAACATAATACAAAATCAACTCAAGATAGTAAAGGTAATATTTATTGATGATGTTTGAGTGATTTTTTTTCTCTTTTCAAATTCATGGGGATAGATAGTGATGGTAGTGAGTAATTCTTTTAGTAAATATGACCTAGTATTCATTGATATTTGGAATTTTATCTTTAATGAAGAGATCTAGAGGAATTAAGTACAATTATCATATGATATGGGAATGAATACATATAAAAGTGTAAATTCACCTCAGAGAAGGAACCAGAGTGCTTAGTGGACAAATACAGATGATGGAGTCATGGGAAATTAATTTGAATGGGGCCTATATGTTGGAATTGTGTGCAGAGGGGTCACCTTAAGAAGTATTTTTAAGATTATAAGAATAATAGAAGATCATTTTCCATAATTTTAGGCTCTATAAATACTAGAGTCAATGAAGGAAGAACTATGCTACTTAGTTTTAATGTTTTGATGGAATCCTAGATTAATGATTCAATATCATTTATCCATTCTATAAGATAAAGGTAATACATGATAAACTATTTTTTCAAAAAAAATAGTAAATTGCATCTTCTAGTTGATAAATATCTATACATTTTGGGAAAGTTGGATGTAAAAAATCTAAATGAATAATGGTGTATTTCTTGAGTTTAAGGCTATTCGATATATTCTTAACCTTGGAAAGAATCACATTTTAATGGGTTTGTTCGATGATGCTAGATTTAGAAGAAACTTCAATAACATTGTATGGGATATTACTTTAGTGTCTATCATAATTACTAAAGGAGTGAAATATATAACTATTTAAGTTATAAAAATAATATAAGGTATCATAATGGGTAGAGAATCAACTTCTCTAAGTTTATATTTTTGGAATTTTTTGTTGGGTCATCTCATTGAGAAGAGTATAATGATTATAGTGGAAAATGGATACTAAATCTTGAGTGTTTAGACATCAATGGTTTTAAAAATTGTATACTTGGAAAGAAAAGAAGGAGTCTTTTAATATCAGTGGAAGAAATACCAAATACCAAAAGTTGGAGTGTAATTTCCCAAATAAAATTCCACTTAATCATATTCATGAACAAATGGGTCACATAGCCTCAAGCATGCATCCATGTATGTCATAGGCTGATGACTAGAAGTAAAGGTCAAAGGTGATATCGTGTGAAGAATATACCCATATATAAGAGTGGAATAGTAGATAATAATAAATAAACACACAATATAAGAAGCATTATATAATATATGGAAGAGCGAAAACAAATACAATAAATAATTTTGGAAGAGTAAACAACAAGAAAATTTAATAATAATAATCAAGATCCCATAGGTTGAGTCATATATAATGATGCCATGTCATGATAATATACAAAAAGTGGAAATAGGGGATAGGAATATACAAAATCCTATACAAAAATACAAAAAGTCCAAAAGAATTATCCATTATCATCATGAACATATTCTCAATCCTCTATTCCCATGATCCATACTATAGGTAAATCAAATCAAACATTTGTATCAAGGTTCTTTCCCTTATCCATACCTGTAAAGATGAAGTCTAATTGGGTACCAATGGTGTCCCAAGTAGGTTGTGAGATAAACTCATTAGAACACTACCAGTGGTGTCTAGAAATAATCCAGTTAGTGTACATAGTAATAGCAGTGTTCATGTATAATGAACAATAAACAATTCTAGAAAATAAACAATAGATATTTAAGGTTCCTATAGGACACCTAGCTAGCTCTAACTACTTCAACAAAGTCCATAATGAGAGAATTATTTGTAACCACATATATAGTAATCATATATATATACTATATGCATGTATATTCACTAAGAACATGAGGACATAAGTAGGCATATACACAGATACTAGGTTCTAGCTTGGCCCAGGTCATAACTCAGGCATCCATAACTATTCTAATGAGATATAATCTCTAGAAAGGGAATAATACATGAATCTCATATGAATGCAGGACATCATTCCCATCACTCAAGATAGTGGGGTGAGTAATCATGACCAACACCCAAAGTAAGGTAACATTGAGCATCATTCCCATCGTCTAAATAGAAGTATAATGATGTGAGACATCTTTCTCAACACCTGATGTAAGGGAGCGTGAAACATTTTACTCAACAAGTCCCTTATCCATCATCCAACAACCAATATCCATGGTATGATAATAATAATAATGAGTTACCTCATAAGAATTATAATCATCAAGCCCAATACAACCAAGGGTGTCACATGTTCTACATTTATAAAATTAAAACATGAGTTGTGTCCTTTCCACCCATTTCCATTAATTTTAATTAAACAATTTAATTAATTACGAAAGGATAATCCATTTTAGGATCAAACCAAACACATATAAGGTATTTGTTTCTGTTAACTAATTATGTAAAAGAGGTAAAACCCATTTCCAAGACAATTCCAACACATAATTGGTGTTTGGTCAAATAAACAATTATGTATAAGGAGGTAATTTCATTTGGAACACCCATAGGGGTGGAATTTTAGAGTCTGTAACCCTTTAACCAATTGATATGTTCAATAGGATTATCTCTATGTGGAAAAACTAAATAATGGAAGAATAATTCAATTTAATGCAATTCATTGAAATTTCTGACATGTGTCACATCGGTAAAATACTATGAAACACAAAAACATTCAGGAAAGATTTCTAGACCACCTACCTTAATGTCTTATATAAAAACTCATAAAATTTTGGCTTCATATTTGAAATATAATGGAATAAATTGGAGAAATTGACCGACACCCTGAAAATAGGGTGAATGAGATCACACCAAAATAGGACAAGAGATGGAAATATAAATTTGGAAAGAAAGAAAGAGGATTAAAGATATTACCTCTAGATATCTAATTATTTTGATGGAGATCCATTTTGAGTTTTGATGAGGGAGAACTCAAGAACCCTAGGTTAGGAAAAGGGAGAGCTCCATGGGAGAGAAACCAAGCTCCCTGTCCTCTAGAAATGAAAGGAGGAAGAGGGGTGATGTCTTAAAATTAATTATAGAAAAATTTCAAAATCACCGCAAAAGATAGGGTCGCATGGTTTGGTTTCCCGGTAGGCCAAACCATGCACCAAACATGCATCAGACTCTGTCTAAGTAGGTATCACACATGGCCCAGGCACACGGTTTGACTAACCATGCACAAGCCATGCAAAAACTTACTTCCACAAACCTCTAAAATTCTACATGGGAGTGTTCCTCAGCTTGCATAGTTATAGACAACTGTGCAGTTTACTACTTCCCTCTAAAATGATCTACATGGTTAGGGGAAACCGTGTGGGTTGGGATGCATGGTTTAAACTAACCATGCGTCCCTATCTATTTCTCCAAATTCTGAGGCTTTGAGATTTGAACAATCCCCAAACACCCTTGTGACCTCCATGACTCTATTAAGTACCAAAAAAAGGCCAAACTAAGTAATTTAAACTGAAAAAAATGATCCATACCTCCATGAAAAGTTAGTTCATTACACCCTCACCTTTTTAAAATAATTATTCTTCAAGTTGGTCTTCTGAGGGAAAATAGGGATCGTCAGAGAGAAGCTACGGCCACTGGGTTCGTATATCAACTTCTTACTCCAAAGTCTTGTTTTGTACTTGTTCTTTCTTCCATAGCACTTGTACTAAAGGGAATAACCTACCATAGAGTTTTCTCACACTTTTATCCATGATATGAATTGGATACTCCTTCAAGGAAGCATCCACATCTTACTGAAACTCATTGGGAAGTAAAACGAGTGATGGATCTGGATAGTATCAGTGGAGATGAGATACTAGAAAGACATCATGCATAGATTTGTAACTTTGAGGAAGTTTTATCTAGTAATCCACTATTCTGATTCATTTAAAAAATTCAATGGAACCAATAAATTGAGCACAAATCTTACCCTACCTTCAAATTCTTTGATGGCCCAACCTGGGAGAAACATGTATGAAAGCCCGGTCCCCAACCTCAAACTCAAGAGGTAACCATAATCGATTGTTATATGACTGCTTTCTATACTGAGTTTTCAATATATACTTTTTTATCAACTAGACTAGCTTTAAAGTCTCCTATATGAGATGTGGTCCAAGTGAAGCTCTCTCACGTACCTCTAGTGAGCACAATGGCGATCATAAAGTCCTGACATATAAGGCTTCATAAGGATCCATATTAATGGTATCCTAAAATCTGTTATTGTAAGAGAACTCAACTATGGGTTTGTGTTTCTCCCAAGAACCCCTAAAATCAGGGACACATGCACAAATCATATCCTCTAACACCTAAATTGTGCAATTTGTATAACCATCGATCTGATGGTGATAGGTTGTGATTAGAAGCACCTGTATACCCAAGGCCTTCTACAACCCCTACTAGTACCAAGACATGAATTGAGAATCCATATCAAATATGATAAAATGAGGATATACATGAAGATATATGGCATCCCTAACATATATCCTCCCTATATCATCTACCATGAAGGTATCTTGAATAGGTAATAAATGTGTGATCTTCATAAAACGATCAATGACTACCCAAATTTCATCATTTCCATGAGGTTATCTAGGAAAACCAATCATGAAATCCATAGATAAATCATCCCATTTCCACTCAAGAATAAGAAATTATTGTAAAATTCCTATCTGTCACTGATGTTTCGCCTTCACCTGTTGAAAGGTGAAACACTGAGTGATAAAACCAACTACCTCTCATTTCATATCAGGCCACCAATACTAGCAATGTAAGTATTGATACATCTTTTTGAAGTCTAGATTTACCACCAAAAGTGAGGGATGAAATTCACTCATCAGCTCCTATCTGATTTATTATGGGACCCAAACAGTCCCATGAAAGAATAATGTCTCATCCACATCCATGTTAAACCAAAAGATGAATTTTCATCTGAGATACTTTCCCTTGGTATTAGGCATTTAGGATCTAAAAGTTTCCTCATTCTGACCCATTCTAAAAGGTTATAGGTCACTACTAAGGCTGAGAGGAAAGTCTTCCCATGATCCTCATGAACCTCAACATACATCTATGAAAAAAAATCCATGAACATCCACTCACCACTGGCCTCCTAAACCACTTGTGTCTAATTTTTTTAGCTCAGAGAATCGGCTACAACAATTCATTTTCTAGGAATATAGGCAATCTCAAAATCAAAGGATTATAGGTACTCATTCCATCTATGTTCTCTTATATTCAGATAACACTGTGTAAAGAATATAATTAAGGATTTTTTAATCAATGAATACCACAAAACACTCTCCAATTAAATAGTGTCTCTAACAGTATAGAGCATGAACAACAGTTGCTAACTCGAGGTATTGCATTGAGTGATTCCACATGTGAGGCCTCATTTGAAGAGACTCGTATGCTATGACTCACTCATACTGCATCAAAAATACTCCTATTCTGATACCTGATGCATCATAGTAAATATTATATCTCCTTCTAGGATCTATAAGAATCATGATTGACCCTAAAGTCAATATTCCCTTCAACTCTTGAAAGGATGTTTCACAAGCTTCTGACCATACAAATTTCACACCCTTCTTAGTCCAGCCCATAAGAGGTGCTATTAGATGTGAGAAATCCTAGATGAATCATCTATAATACTCATATATCCTAAATAAACTTTGTATTTAAAAGAAATTTTTGGGATTATACTAGGAAAATACATCTCTCATATTCTCTGGGATTACTGATACTCCTGAATCCAAGATGATATAACCAAGGAAGTGGACTTTGTCAATCCAAAAGTGGCATTTTCTAATATTAGCATAATTCTAGTGCTCTATCAGTGTATTCATCATGATATCAAGATACTTTTAATGGTTGTATAAAGAGTTATAATACACAAATATTTCATCCATAAAGACTAACAAGAATGAATCCAGATATGGGTGGAAAACCTGATTCATTAAATCCATAAAAATAGAAGGTGTTTTTGTGAGACCAAACAGTATTACTAGGTACTCATAAAGACCATACCTGGTTCAGAAAGTTGTGTGAGGTAATTCTGATGACCTAACATGCACCTGATGATATCTTGACCTCAAATAAATCTTTGAAAACACCCAATATTCTCAAATATAATCTAATAGGTCATCTATTTGAGGTAGTGGATATTGTTTCTTTACCATAAGTTGGTTAAACCGATTATAATCCATGCAAATTATGAGGGTACCATCATCCTTCTTGGAAAAAAGGACAAGATAACCCGATGGGTAAGTTCTGTAATGTATAAAACCTTTATCCTTCAAATCTTCCAACTATTTTTTAATCTCTAGAGCTCCATATGTGCCATCATATAAGTAGTAATGGACATGAGTTCCACTCCTGACACTAGATAAATGATGAATTCTACCTCTCTCATTGTTGGTATCCTAGAAAATTATTCATGGAATATGTACCTAAAATAATTAACTAAAGGAAGTAAAAAATGGGTTGTAATACCTAAAAATCCAAGAAAAATTGGAAATCTAGGTTGTCACTCTACCTAGACCCTGATTCTCAGGTACAGCTCGAGATGCATGGACATCCCATTCTTCTATGTGGATATGTATACCACCATTTAGTGATGTAAATCTCACCCTCTTGAGATATCAATCAATATGGGATCGATAGGGTACTAACCAGCCCATCCTGAAAATTAGATAAAACCATGTCATGTCGAGGAATAAAATATTTCATACAAAAACATATCCACCTATATCAATGGGAAAATTCTTATAATGGAGAACACTCTTTGATCAGATACCCAATGGGGTATCAAGTGTCATGGAACCATAGAAAAATTCTCTCTCGAGGCTTAGACTCTTAATGATTGCCTTAGATATAAATGAGTGTGGAATTCCTATATCAAATAAAGCAAACACTAAAGTAAATGCTACTAAAATAGTACCTCGAATTGTAGAAGGTATGGAACTCTGCTCCTCCAGCATATGATGCACTATATGTAACTAGATTGTACCTCAGCCATGAGTCATAAATTGACTACCCTAAGCAAGCCTACTCTTTTAGAACTGTAATTCCGGAGTCTGATTACCCCTGCCTTGACCACCACCTCATCCTAAGAAGATTGTGGTATTCCATTTTCCTTCTTGGAGAGATACTATTGGCCTTGATCTAGAATGTGGGGTCATTGTAGATCCTTTCTCACTAGGTACTGGTGGAAAATTCTGGAAGAAGTGTTGGATATTCCCCATCCTACCAAAGCCTATGCACTTAATTAGATCGCACATACACTGGGGTTTCATGTGTTATGGTTTCTTATACTGGTGAAATATTAGGAATTTTTTAGTAGAATGTGACTAACTACTGCTACCCCCATGAGAAACCTCAAAGTGTTTATTTCGTCCATTAGAAGAAACACTAATAGATTTAGGTGATGAACTGCCCTAGTTCCTACTATCATCTTGCCTCAAATTCTTCTCAATAATGACAGCCTATTTAACTATCTCATAAATAGTCATTAACCAAAATATATTGAACAGTGATCAGATGGGATATATATTCCCATCCTTGAATCACCTAGTTGTCACAAGATAATCACTAGATAAAGTTATTGAGAACAGGATATTACATGAAATTCATGGCTCTCTATCATAGGTTCATGAATTCTCTATCTCAGTCAGCACTCAAAGTCAGTGGAAAGATTCATTCATAAAATATTGTCTCGAAATCCACCCAGATCATATCTCTATTTTAGTATACTTAGGTAATGAAATCCCACCATTTCTTGGAAGAACCAGATAGTATATAGGAAATGAGCATGACCCTCCACTCTAGAGGTGTATCCAGATGCTCAAAGATAAAAATGATGGACTCAATCAATGACTCTGTAACATATGGTCTTCCATCCCCTAGAAAGGTGGGAGGATGCTACTATTGGAACTTTGAGGTTAACTCTTCCATAATCAGGGTAGGTCAAACAATACCTTCCATAAACTACATCATAAAAAAAAACCCTCTTGAAATTGGGTATCGATGCCCATATCAGGAATAGAAGATACTACCATATGTGGCACTGCAGGAGGTATCACTGGTGGCTTAGGGGCCACCACCTCCAGTGAATGGTCCTCATTGCCTTCCTGGAATACAACTCAAGGCTTTCATGGTGGAATTATTCTAAAATACCAAACACATTCCTCGTAAAGAGTTTACCTATTTGAAATAATTATAAATAGACAACTAGGACAAGTACATATCCTTCTAATAAAAAGATCACCCCTCTATGCCAGCTCTAAAATCTAGGTCTAGGTGAGTGGTAAAGACCACAACAGGCCATAAGAATGTAAGAGACACTCCCAACTACCCACTATTAAGGCCGAGTTTGGGTCTAGGTCTCATACAAGATGATAGAGGCTCTATTATATAGAGTGTTAATTGAAATTTATATAGAAAAACTTCCTTTATGTTGTAATTGGAATCACCATTTAGCAGAAACCATTTTATTTAAAAGTTTAAATTCACTTTATTTCTCACTCTTTTATATAAATATTTAAATATATATATCAAGGTTCAGTTAGATTCATATCCATTACAAATTTATAAAATTCATACTTCTTATAGATTATAATTGTCATGTAATTTAAATATAAATTTACCTTTACATTCGGTAATAGGATGTAACAGATCCATAAAACTCATAGGTCTATAACACACAATCTGGTATAATTAGCTAATTAAGGTGGAATCTCCAATATATGTAGGAAAAAAATGTTTATATTGATGTAGTAACATTAATTAATCCAATTAAATTTTTTGTTTAAGAAATTTCATCACATTTAAATATATAATAATCAAGCACTCACTATATGCAGTAGGTAAATGCATGCAAAAAAGTAAACATGGAATAGAAAAATGCATGGAATATTAACCTTAATGTGCCTATAATGATGAATGATATGTTATTTCCTTTATTTAATATGCCAAGGATGAATTCAAAAATCCCTAATATCAACCATGATAATAATATACCAAATCATGTCTGTCACCCAATAGTGAAGTTGTATCAAATTTAATATGAAAAAAATTAGAACAAAAATAACCCATCCCAGGTAATTTGGTTTTCCCCTATACATAGGTTAGTTACTGCCAGGAACAAGTTCATTAACAAATTCTATTACATCACAGTCTCCTATCTAATACCCAAATAGTAAGACAAAATGAAAATAAAAGGCTCTGATACCACTTTGTAATGACTCGACCTGGAGTCCACTTAACTAGAGCCCTGAGTCAGTGGGTCACATAGCCTCAAGTGCACCTCCCTGTATGTCAGAGGCTACTGACTAGTAGTGAAGATCTAGGTGGTATGGGGGGAGACTATACCCTCATATTAGAGTGTCAGGGTGGATAATAATAAATAAACAAATAATAGTGGAAGCATGATATAACATATGTCACAGAAGAAAAAAAATAAAATAAATAATTGTGGAAGTGTAAACAATAAGAAACTATAATAATAATAATCAAGATCCCATAGGTTGAGTCATATACAATGATTTCATGGAATGATAATATATAAAAAGGGGAAATAGGGGATAATCATATACAACATGCTATAAAAAATACAAAAATTCCAAAATAATGCTCCACTAGCATCATGAGAATATTCTCAATCCTCCTCTCCCATGATCCATGAAATAAGTAAATCAGATCAAACATATATAGTAGGGTTCTTGACCTTATCAATACCTACAGACATGATATCTACTCAAGTACTAATGGTGTTCTGAGTAGGGTATAAGATAAACTCATTAGGCCAGCACCAATGGTGTCTAGAAATAATCCATCTAGCATACATATCAATAGTCATTTTCATGTATAATGAACAATAAATAATGATGAAAGTAAACAATATCCATATCTAGTTCCTATAGGAAACTTGATGGCTCTACTAGCTTAGGAATAGGCTGGAATTAAATGATGATCAATGGAAATATATATATAGTAATCATATATATATATATATATATACTAGACACATGTATATTCACTAAGTACGTGAGTACATAAGTATTCATATACATGGATACTAGGTACTAGCTAGGCTCAGGGAATAACTCAAGCATCCATAACTAGTCTAATGATCTATAGGCTCCAGAAAGGGTACAATCCCTAAATCTTATATGAATGTTGAACATCATGTCGGTCACTCGATATGATGGGATGAGTTTCCATGCCCAACACCTGAACCAAGGGAGCATAGAGTGTTACATCCATCATCCAAATAGATGTATAATGGTGTGAGATAACATACTCAATACCTGATGTAAGGGAGTGTGAAACTCCATGCTCAACAAGTCCCTTATCCATCATCTGATGACCAATATCCATGTTCTAATGATAATAATAACAATTAGTGGTTACCTCATAAGAATTATAATCATCAATCCCAAATAACCAAGCGTGTCACAATTTATACATTTATAAAAGTAAAACATGATGCATGGACTTTCCACCTATTTCTATTTATTTTAATTAAACCACTTAATTCATTAAACAAGGAGGATCCATTTCAGGGTCAATCTGAACACTTAGAAGGTGTTATGGTCCATTAACTAATTATGTAAAAGAGGGAAACCCCATTTCTGAGACAATCCCAACACATAAGTGGTGTATGGTCAAATAAAAAATTAGTTATAAGGATGGAATTTCATTTGGAATACCCATAGGGGTGGTATTTAGGAGTTCCTAATCCTCTAACCAATTCATTAATTCCATAAGAGTATCTCTACATGGAAAAATTAAATAGAGGAAGAAGAATGCAATTTAAATCATTGCATGGAAATGTATGGAATATGGTACATTAGAAAAACACTATGAAATGCCAAAAACTTTGGGAAATATTTCTATACCGCCTACATTAAGTTCATATATGAATCCTCATCAAATATCGTATTTAAATTTGAAATATAATAGAAGAAATCAAAGAAATGGACCAATAACCTGAAAATAAGGTGAATGAGCTTGCATAAAAATAGTGCAGGATATGGAAATAGAATCTAGGAATGGAATCAAGAGGAGTAATGATCTTAACTCTAGATATCCAATTCTTCTGATGGTGATCCATTTGGAATCTGAATGAGGTATAACTCAAGATCCCTAGGTTGGGAAAAGGGATAGCTCCATGGGAGAGAAACCAAGCTCCTTGTCCACTAGAAATGAAAGGGGGAAGAGGGGTGATGTCTTAAAATTAATTAGGTGGGAAATCATAAAATCCCCCCTCAAGATAGGGTTTCATAGTTTGGTTTCATGGTTATCCAAACCATGTGCCAACCATTTTCTAGGATTTTTCTAAGGAGGGACCCCAAATAGGTTAGGTGCATGGTTTGACTAATCTCATGCAAGCCTTATGAAAATACACTTTCAAAAACCTATGAAAGTCCATAGGGGAATGTGCCTCATCTCACATGATTTAAGAAAAACATGAGGATACCTTCTCCCCTCTAAAACACCCTGCATAGGGAAATCATGGGGGATAGGCTACACAATTTCCACTAACCATTAATCCTAATCTTTTTCTCCAAATTCTGGGGCTTCGGGATCAAAACAAGTACCGAACACCCTCATGACCTTTGTGGATCCATTGAGTGACAAAAAAAGGCCCAAACTAAGAAATTTAAACTGAAAAACAATGATACATAACTTTGTGAAAAGACAGGTCATAAAATGTAGCTTGTTCATATTGATTTCTGGAGACTTTCCCCATTCAAGTCACATGCAGGATCTTAGTACTTAGTAACTTTCATTAATGATTCTAGGATAAAGGTATTAGTATATTTTCTAAAACACAAGTTGGATGTGTTTGGAATATTTTTTAATGGAAATCAATAGTGGAAAGTGAAACATATTGTAAGATGAATATTTTAAGATCTAAAAATGTGGGTGAGTTTATAAGAAGGGGTATCTAGAACTACTGTAGAAACAGGGCAATTAGAAATAAAAATATGGTTCCAAGAATGTAAGAAAAATGGAATAGTAGAGAGGATGGATGATAAATTAATATATAAGTATAAAATTATAAGGATTCAATCAGTAATTTTTAAGTAATTTTTGGATGAATCTATGTATATGTCCACGTATCTGATCAATAAAAGTCTCGATTCAGTAGTAGGAAAATAGTTACCAGAAGTACATTAGTTCAGTAAATCACCAGAAATTTATCACCTTATAATTTTTTCTTATGTTCCCTATATTCATGTGGATGAAAATGACTGATACAAGAAAACATTTAACCAGACCCCCCAATGGTGCACTATTTCTTTAAGGTCATTAGAACACCGATCAAAGGGAAAGACTATTATAGTATAGTACTGACTCACTCATGGATGACCAACTTGGTTCGTGGGGTTTTTCAAGGTGTTGTGTCCCCATTGATGCATTGGAATCCATTCCAATATGACATGAATGGAACATAGTTCCTGATCCGGTGACACCTATAAGTTGAAATAGATATTACCTTTTTCAATGACTTTTGATTCCATTTTGAACCACTAATCCAACTCAACTGCAACTTCGGTCATGTTTCATCCTGATGATTCTTTTTAGGGTATGAAAATAAAGAATTTTGATTTCAAATTTGGAATTATAGAAAGAATAAAGTTGTCAGAATATCAAATGTTCTCTTTAATAATTAGTTTCTTTGAAAGTACCAAAACATAGTAGTCATAGAAGATAAGATAAAATAATTATCTCAAGTCTAATTTTTCATGGGAATAAGTTCTAGAAGAATTATAATACTAAAAAATTTAGGGGGTAATAAGTATACTAAACATAAATAAATTATAAATAAAATTTTATGCAACATCATTTTAAATTCTGATAGTATACCGGTTATTGAAATGCAGGAGAGCTCAGTGGCTAGTGAAGCTGTAGGTAGAGTATTTGTGGGTGAATTACTGGACATACTAATACTAGAGAGAGTTGAATTAGAGATTGAATTTCAAAGATCATACAAGATCAAAAAATTAGTATATATCTATGGATATGATCTTCACTTCTTACTTTTAAGGGATTGAGGATAAATAGAAAGTCCAGAGAAGGAAGCTAGTCGCGATAATTCTACTAAGTGGGAGTTTTATATAAAGGAGGAATTAAATTAATTGTGTGTGAATGAAACATAAGAATTATTTTAACTTCCACATTAAAAATTTACTTGTATATTAAATGGATATTTCAGTTAAATGAATAATCTAATATAAGTTTTAGTAATAAGACAAGGATGGTGGTGAAAGGTATCCAAAAAAAGGAAGGTATTTAATTTTTGGAAATATTTTCATTGGTTGTTAAGAATACAACTATCAAGTCTATTTTAGGTATGGTTAATACCAGAAATATTTATCTTGAACAATTGGATGTGAATATTTAATTTTCTCATGGGATTCTATATGAAGATATTTATATGAAGAAACTAGCTGATTTAGTTAATAAATATAATCATTACTTGGTATATAAACTCAAAATAAGTCTTAATAGGTTGAAAAAAGCACCAAGGAAATAGAACTGTAAGTTTGATGCTTTTATATTAGATAAATGTTTCATGCAATTAAACTCATATCAATGTTTCTAACAAAAGTATTTTGAGAGTGGATGTTTTATTATCCCTCTCTTGTATGTGGATGATATGCATCTAATTAGGTTAAATTTACAATAAATTTAAAAAATGAAGAAATATTTGTTAGTAAGTTTATAAATTAAATATATTTGTGAATACAAAAAGATCTTGGTCATGTGGATTGAAAGGGAACAAAGTCCCATAATCTTGGTACTCACCCAGAAGGTGTGCATCTAGAGATTCATTAAATTATTCGGGATAACTTGATGTAAATCCATTTCCACTACTCTTGTTGTACATTTCAATTTATCCAAAGAGTAAGAACCTAAAATGGAAGATGATACAAAGATCATGGTTAAAATTATATTCACATCTATTTTAGGAATTTTTATGTATTCCATGGTGTGCACTCATCCAGACATTTATCATTCAGTGTGAGTTGTTAACTAGTCAAGGAAAATCTTGGATGAAGAACATTTGGAGGTCATAAAGTGGATTCTTTGATATCAAAAGGTAATGATAGATACTTCCTTGTTTTTATTTCTAGATAAACCATTATAAGGGTATATTTGTGATAATTTTGTTGGATATTTCAAAAATTAGAAGAGTGCTCATGGTTATGTCTTTACTTATGGTGGAATGGATATCAGATGGATGTCAAGGTTGTAGCTGATTGTTTCTCTATCATAAATAGAGGATGGGTAGCAATGGAAGTAGGTAAATAAATGGTATGGTTGATTTTTTTTGAGTGATGATCCTGGTAAGGGATAGGAAAGTGGGAAACTTTAGTGTAATAGTCAAATATCCCTCCATTTAGATAAGAATTTCGTTTTTCATGCAAGGAAAAAACATATCACTTTAAATCACCATTATATATATAAGTTTTTGAAATATAAATAGTTTAAGTAGGAAAATATTACTAGAAAACAAAACCCAGTGGATATGTTCACTAAATTATTGGTCTAAGAAAGCCTAAGGAAACACTATGCCTTAGTGGGGAAGGGGTGAATGAAAATATAAGAGGTTGGAATCCACTACAATGGATGAAATAAATATGGATGGTGTCTAAGGATCCTTGATCTATCTTCAAGTAGAGGTTGTTAGGATTTTAAAGTATCTTCAAGGTTATAGTAGTTCATTTTACTATAATTTCATGACTCGTATCACTAAAATAAGGGGATAGTGTAAAGTTGATCAGGAGGCTCTTTTGATGCTTGCTCATCAAATAGTTAGTTCATTGGTTTTTCTGGCTAGTCATGTTACCAGATGTTTAGTTGGTGAAGTAATTAGTAAATAACTATGTCTAAATTTATATAATATTTCAACAGAAGATTTTTGAAAAGGGTGAGGTATATAAGCATTTTTTAGTTACCAATGATAGGTGACCAAGATGAGGAATTCTATGGGGGGTCATCAGTTCAATACTGCAATGGATGGTCATCCATGAATGTCATAATACTATGTGACCAGATAACCTGGTGGGAACCTCTATATAAAGGGGGTGGGACCATTTTTCTGAGTTTTTGAATTATCAAGTGATCATTTTACTTTACATGATCCACATGTCTGATAAGTCACTATTTTTAAAACTTTGCATTTAGTGAAATAAAATCTTACAATTTTCTCCTATGGTCATAGTATTAAAATTTCAAACCATGTAAAACTAGAGTTCTTTAGTTTTTATTATTTTCCTTTTTCTTGTTTTATTGAATAATTTTGTGCTTCTTGAATTTAGTGTGGTTATTTGGGTTTAGAAATACTACCAAGTTTTGATGTGATTAACTTCTGTGGGATCTATACCAGTTATTTTTCCTATCTTTATGATATAATGATAGGAGAACTTTTGGTTCTTAGATTTCAAGATATGTTCTAAAAAGAATACAATATTTATCCTAATTATACCTAATCCTAGTAAGGATTATAAATTTTATTATAATTATTTAAAATTGAGGTTGTAATATCATGTTTATATTGATGAGTTTGAATTTCTAAGGGAAATTTCATTTCTCGAGTTACTGAGTGGGTCATTTTAATAATTGGATTTTAGTTGAGTATTCCCAAGTCTTGGACCCATTTAAAGAGAGTTTTTGGATTATATTTTGTGTTTTAGAGGTGTATGAAGGTAATTTAAAGTCTTTAGACATAGTTTTAGTGGTAGGGGCTATAGCTTGCAACCATAGGCTAGCTGGTGGCCTAGTCAGTGGGCTGGCTAGCTGGTAGGTGTCCACTAATGAGATGGTGGACCTTCATTAGCTATTCATTCAGGTTTTAATGGATATAATTAATATTCTAACCCCATCATTTTTTATATGGGAAACCCCTCTTTCTATCTTTTGTTTTTCTCATGCATACTAGGGAACTCCCCTCCTCCCTTACTCTTGGTTCTCATTCACCTTGGGGTGTTTTATAGATTTAATTATTGGCATTCCTAGGTATGTTTATTTATCTAGTGATCTCCTTTAATCTCCCCCTGAACTCATTCTAATGTTTCATTGTCCTTTTTTGGTATTTTAGAGAGAGATCCATCATATGATGGTGGAATATTCCTGAGGCGATGGGGCTTATGTGCAGCTTAACTTGAGGACATCCTAAGACAATGTATGCATGTTTCCACCTGTAATTTCATTGGAGGTAAGTTTCTATGTTATTTTTTTAAGTTTTTTGTATTAAATTATTTATCATATCTTATGGTTTTTTTTAATAATAATTCTTGGTCCTAGGTTAGTGCTAGGGGCAAGGAACAGACCTTCAGTAGGTCATTGGACTCAGTTCTTGTGCATCGAGAAATTCTGGTGAGTGAGTTTTCTCTTATGCTTAAGTGGTTTGTTTTGGTTAATTAATTTCAAGTATTTAATTAATTATAATTCAATTATAATTAGTTAATATTGGTTTTTTGGATATGATATATGATCGAGTATGGTTCAGGATTTGGTCGTTGGTCTTGGATGAGCTTGAGTAATGGGTTGTCGGGCTAAGGGAGAATGTGTAAAGCCTTCATACATGAGGTTGTTGGTCCCTCTAATTAACCCATAATCATGTTTAATATTTAAAATTAATTAGTTTTTTATTCTCACTAGTTCTTGACTAATGACCTTAGATATTAATTGGGCTATGTCTTTATTTCCTTTCTTGTGTTTCCTTTTTTTTAAGAGTTAGAGACCCTTATGTAAGAAGGTCCCAATTGCATGATACACTTAGAATTAGACCTTAATTTTATCCTAAGGTGATAGGTTAATATAATAATACATGAAGGGGGACATAGTTAACATTCTTAGAGTGAATGTTCAAAGGCTGGTTTTTATTAAATAGATATCCAGTAAGCAACCTAAAAGTTACCTTCCCATATAGCTTGTGAATGGATCTCTGTTTTTTCAAGCCTTGGAAATGTCAAAATTTTGTTAAATATATAGAGATTAAGAGTGAAATTTTAAATATAATGAAATTCATAATGAGTTTGAAATGATATGGGACTCAATATTGAATTGGTAAATTGTAACTAAGGGACTTCGTTTCTCATTGAATGAAAGGTTGAATGAATTGTTTGAGTGGAATGGGTTTTTCCTCACCTATATGTTTGTTATAGGAGGAATTCATTTGATTTTATCACTTATATTAATTTTAGGATATGAAATGGGTGTAATGTATTGAGTGAGAATATATTACATTAGGGTAATCACTTCAATTACATGGGAGGATGCCTCAATGGATTCAAGTATGCGCAAAGCTAAGTAATTACATAAGCTACCTTATACTCCTCAATTATTCATCAATGTGAATACCACAGTGTGGATACCACTTGTATTTGGGTGGTGAATTATGTATTGAATTCCATATATTAATTTCATGGATTCCCTCAAGGTACCCTTGTGAATTTCATGGGATGAGCTCCTTGGATTCAGCTTGATTGTACATGATGGAATGTCATGGGTGTGGTCCTTGATTCTAGTCTACCATGTTACTCTGAATTCCTATTAAATATGATGAATTGGATTCGTTTTAGAGATTTCAAAATTTGGATTCCTTATATTTTCTTAGATTGTACTGATAGAAATTCCTTGAATGGATTTTAGGGATTCTGGATGGTTTCATTAGATGGGAATTCCTAATAGAGCCCCCATGGATTTACCATGTGCTTTCTTGACTATGGTTTCCTTGGGTTTATTCCTTAGAACTATTAAATTAATGAAATGTACCATTATTGGAGAGTTTCCACCATTTACTTAAGAAGGTACAGACCAATTTTTGGTGTCATCATAGAGCTCGGGCAATGTTGTTTATTTTACTACCTTTAATTCAAATTTTTAAATTGTTAAACATTATCTGCCTAATGATATATAATTATTTAAATCACACCTACATGTACTTTTTATTGAATATTTATTCTAGGTATTTCATTGGTGGTGGGATACTAAATTATATTCACACACTGATTAGGCTTCCATGGCACTTGGGTACCCGAGAATCTATTACTATTGGATTGCAGGTTCAAGTACAAGAAAGCACCTGATGTTTTTGACTATGTGGTTTCTATGATAGATCATGGGATTGGGACCAAGTTTATAATTAGGTCTTTTTAGGTAGATTTTTCATTATTTTATATTTTGGTTTTTTGGTATATTGTACACGGTTTTTTTTATGTATGCCTTGCCTGATATGTACTGCTTAGCTCATTTATTATTGTACAGGTATTTATTTACTCATCAGTACTTATATGGATGTTATATCAGTTTATTTTATTCCCACTATTTATTTACTCAGATATGTGGTTACAGTCTCCCCACTATACCACTTTAGACCCATGCTACTATTTATAAGCCCCTGGCATATGGGGAGTCATGCCTAAGGCCATGTAGCAAATGTCGGTCTAAGAACATATCCATGATTCAGGGAGGATGGGTGTAACAAAATGGTATCATATATTTTTCTTTCTTCATAATATTTGGGTTTGGTATATAGGATAATACGAATGTGTCATAACATGTTATGAATCTTGTTCCTAGGACTGGCCACACAACATATGAGGAAAGTCCATGCTTCCACAAATGAGATTATTATTCTTATCATTCATTTTTATAGTTGATTTGATTTCAATATAGGTGATTCACATGATTAAGAGGTTATTAATTAATGAGGTTTTATCTCTTGGATATATATATATATATATAACAAGAAAGGGTGTTTTCATGCATTATATTTTTTATGTAGGATTCTCATACCATTAATATGATTTCCTATGATTTATTACCTAGACCATGACCCAAGTCGATTATTTAAAGTGTTCACAATGATTCATAAAGTGTTTCTGTATAATTTAATAGTGGAACCTTACTTAACAAATCATGTAAATGAATAAAATTCATGTTATATTATTATTTTGGTTTGATTTTTATGAGGCATTAATCAATTAAAATTCTAATTACAACATAAATGGTGTATTCCTATTTAACTTGTAATTGATATATTCTTTAACTGGGTGTTAGTAGTGAGAAATTATAGATAAATTAAATGCTTAAAAGTAAATTATGTGATAATTTTCTTTGATGATTATGTGGTTTTATCCAAATAAAATTACAAGTAAAACCTAAAGAACATTTTCCTATATAACGTTTTCCTGAAATTTCATTTATCTAAGTCTTTATTTGGATATACTAGTTAATATTAAATGGAAGATAAAAAATTTTGAACCCTATATGTATATAGTGTAGACCCAGTGGGTAGTAATGTAGACCATGTGTATGGGTGGTTGGGGATATTGAGATTTCTCATGTTATGTGATGTCCTTGAGTTGGGTCTTTTCTAGGGTTGTGATGAGAGAATGGTTCATGACAACTTGTGGCCCTAATGGTGTGTTTGGCCTAAGAGTGGGTAGAGTAGACTTGTTTGGGACCTTTTTTGTGAGACTTGGAAGTATTTTTCTAGAATGGAGGATGTTTTGTGTCCTGGGAATGGTATTGAGTGTAATCCTAGAATTTTTGACCTATTTAAGGGCTCGGTAGAAAATCCCAGTGCCCTTTCTATAGTGTGACTCTAGGTTAAGGAGTTGGAACTTTGTGTTTTTTAATGGTGACTTGTGAGAGGGTACATCTGAGTTGGGATTACCTCTTGGTGAATGAGGTAGAGTTGGATGCTTTATTTTAAGGTATCGGTATATGAAGGTTGTTACCATGTGTGTGTTATAAGAATGTTTGACGTCTTTGGGAATTCTAGGATAAGAAATTGTGTGCAAGTTCTTTTGATCTTGAGGATAGTATCAGGAAGGGTAGGCTCATTTGGATTCCTAGACTTGTTAACTCCCTTATATATTTTTGTTTGGGTTGATCTATAAGTTTTTCAGATAGTACACTTGGGGATAATAATTCATGGATAAACACCTAGTTAGAAACCAAATCATGGGAGGTAGTCGAGAATGTGTTTTTTTAGGTATATGAGATGCCTTGGGAACAATAGTATAGGTGGGGTACACCTGGTGACTGTAAGGTGGTTTGAGCGTTAGGTGTGTGTGGATAAGGAAACCCTAAAAATGGTATTGGTGCAATGCATGTGGAAATTCCTGGTACTTTTGAATGTAAAACACCCTGAGGGTTGGTTCTTCATTAGTGTATGCATCATTTAAGGAAAGGACTAGTTAGGTGCATGGACCTAATGATTCTTGATACACCTTTAGGATTATAGATAGTGCATGAGTTAAAACTTATAATTTAAAGATTATGTTCGATTATGGGTGGTCATATGATACCCCCTGGAAAAAGTAAAGTGTCATTTTAAAAGGCACCAAGGGGGATTCTATTTGGTGATACTAGAATGCAGGAGGGACATAGTTAGTAAATTGGAAGTGGGGGTTGATTTTTGGGAGATGAGACTTAATGGGTCTTGATTCATTTTCTTTTGGTTGAGTTACATGGTGTTATTCAATTTTTCATATCCAATAAAATCTAGGAGGAAAGTGCACATTTGAGATGCATTGTGTTGTTTCAATTTCATTTTGAGTGGTGTGGGATTGTATAAATTTGATATTTAAATGGGTAATCATTCATGCATATAGACTAAGAACTAGTTAGGTTTTGATAGAATACTTGTAGGCATAGCCACCCGAGGCCTCCAGGTAAGAGTGGTGATGTTCTGGTATAAGATATGAAGAATGTGGATAGGTCAAATGCACTCACATGGCTATTATGGGTTGAATATTGATAGAAGCATCAAAATTTGACTTGTTTGGAGTGTGGTCATAGCTCAGGAAGAACAAAATTCATGTGGTTATGATGATACCTATTTAGGTAGGTGCTCTAGGAATTGTAAAGGGATAATCCAGGTGGTGATAAGTACACCATTGGTCATTTAATAGTGTGTCCCTCATTATTGTTGGGTTTCTTAGTGATATCCTTTTGTGAAATTTCCTTGAATATAAAATAGGTATTGAATACCTTTTGAAATGACACTCAAGGATGGGAATTCTTGGCCTATCCAACCATCGTGTTCAGCGATGATTGGATCATGGTCTGTGGAGATCAAAAAATTATTCTATAATGAAATGACAAGGATGCTTCTATGGTGGAGAGTGAGAGTTTGGACTTGGTAATGTAACACTCATGCAAGGTATATTCGTTTTTCATGAGATCTATTGGTGGTGGAAATAATGGAATTTAGATTCCAGTGGGAAAATGAGATTGAAGCAGGTGATCAGTAGACTTGTGTGTGGTATTGGTTGGGAATCGAGTATTTTCCTCAGGCTTGGAATGTTTGAGGTGATCTACGTGGGAGTGGAGTCGACAGCACGTTGGGGGCTCATGGTGCATCACGACGATAGTTTAGATCAATTGAGAACCTAGTAAAGATATAGAACCTGAAGTTGGGTACAGACTTTGGTGGACATGTTTGGATGATCATGGAATGCCTTTCAGGTTATATAATTTTGATTGGGTGGTTTATTGGTGTGTTTATGTTCAAGGCCAAGAATTTTTGGAAAATTAAACTAAGGAAGGTTCAACTTACATTCTTTCATGGAATTTTATGTGGTGGGTTAGAAACCATTTTGAGTGTATCACTCTGGGTTTGATGGGTGAGCTTTAGAGGATGGTTGAGGGTTTATGAGGAAAATTATAGCTTGTTAAATAAATTATTTAATAATGTAGGTTTATCCATTTGTTTTGGAACTTTTTAATGATGAGAGTTACTATCATTAGAATAGTGTTTTCATGAATGTTTGGGTGTGGTGGATTGGGAACCGTATCAAGGGGCATCATCAGAATGATGGGATTGTGTACTAATAAGAAAATCCAATGGTAATGGGTGTCATGGATTAAAATTATCCTATTTAAACTATTTATTATAGTGGGGAGAACCGTAGACTAGTTTATCATTGGATAAAATACCTTGGGTTTCTAGGGGTAGACAGGTGTCATCTCAGTGTTTTGGTAGTGAATTCAAGAAGTGGATTTTGTGCTTCAGCAGTTCGAGCACTTAAATTGAGAGTTTCACTTTAGAAGATCATTGAGTGTTCAGGTTTGTAACATGGATGTTGAGAATAATTGATGACTTAAGTAGGTTGGGAGATTTAATTTGGTAACCACGTGGACTTCACAAGGATGATAAGTGTTATAGTGAGGAGTTTTTAATAACTTGGTCATATGGAAAAGTTTAAATTTCTTAGGAAAATTTAAGTTTTCAAGTAGCTGAGCAGGACATTTTAATAACTAGAGTTAGGTTAAGTATAACCAAGGTTTTTACCCATATAAAGTGAGTTTTTGGTTGAGGTTTTGAGGTTGGTAGGTGGCCACAGGTAGTGGGAAGTATTGGAAGATAGACCGAGTGGTCAGGGCTGTAGCCTGTAGCCACCAGCTAGCTAGTGTAGGTGTCTTCCAGTAAGCTAGTGGGGGGAAATTAAAATTATTACCCCTTAGGTTTTTAAAGAGGTAATTATTATTTATCTATTTTATTTGGATCATGTGTAATAGGGATCTCCCCTCCCCCTTTCCTCTTGGTTCTCTTTAACCTTGGGGTGTTTCTGGATTTAATTATTATAGATCATAGGTATATTTCTATATCTGATGATCCCCTTTACTATCCCCCTCCACTATTTCTAATGTTAAGTTGTCCTAGTTAGGGATTTAATAGAAAATTACATTTAATTATGGTGGAATAATCTTGAGATTATGGGTATTTCATGCATCTTGACTTGAGGATTTCTTGAGACAACATTTTCATGTCATCTCCAATTGTTTCATTGGAAGTGAATTTTCATGTGATCATTTAAAGGTTTTTGGGTTAAATTAGTTATCATATCTTATTTTTTTTGTTTCAAATGATATTTCTTGGGCCTATTTTATTGTAGGTGGAATTTCATAGACCTTCGGTGGATCGTTGGACTCGGTTATGGCATGTTGGGAGCATCTAGTAAGTGAATTACCACTTATGCCTAAGTGGTTCGTTTTGGTTAATTAATTTAATGTTGTTAACTAATTATAATAAAATTATAATTATTTAATATTTTTTATTTGTATGTGATATGTGGTTGATTATGGTTTTTTATTTGGATATTGGTCTTATATGAGCTTGGGCAATGAGTTTTCGGACTAAGGGAGAAAGGGTAAAGGCTTTGTACAGGAGGTAGGTGGTCCTTATAATTAACCCATAGTCATTTTAATATTTTAAATGAACCATTTGTGTGGTATCACCTATTCCTGATTTATGGACTTAGAAATTAATTGGAAACTATATTTATTTACTTTCCCTTTTTAAGTATTTTTTTTAGTGTTAGAGACCCTTTTTATAGGGAGGTCCTAGCGGGATGCTCCACTTTTCTTTCAGCCTTAGTTTTCCCCTAATGTGATTAGTTAATAGAATGGTCCATGAATGAGGCCATAGGTAACATGATTAAAGTGAATTTTAAAAGGTTGGTTTGATTAAATAGAGAGATAGTAATCAACCTAAAAGGTTCTTTCCCTTATAGCTTGTGAATGGATACCTATTTAGTCAAGCCTTAGAAATATGGGAATTTGTTAAATTTGGAGAGATTAAGAGTGAACATGGGAAGATAATGAAATGTAAAATGTTTTATAAATGATATGGTTCTATATATTGAATTGGTAAATGGTAACTAATTGTCTTAGTTGCCCGATGAGTTAATGATTATATAAGTTGTTTGAGTAGAATGGGTTTTTCCTTACCTAGATTTTTGTTATAGGAGGAATGTCTTGGGTGTTATCACATGGATTTGGTTTAGGATATTAAATGGGTTGAATGGCATGACTGAGAATGGATTTTATTAGAAAAATCACTTGAATTCCATGAGATGATGCCTCATTGGATTCAAGGATGTCCAATGCTAAGGAAATTCATGATCTACCTTGGAATCCTCACTGACTCGTCATTTTGAATGCCATGGGGAGGATCCCCTTGGATTTGGGTGATGTATTATTTATATAATTCCATATATTAATTTCATGGTTTCCCTTGGGGTACCACTATGAATGTTATGGGATGAGCTCCCCGGATTTATCTTGATTATACAAGACAAAATTCCATGGGTGTGTTCCTAGATTCCAGTTAATCTTGTTACTCTAAATGCCTTAGACATATGGTTCCTTGGATTTAGTTTAGAGAATTAAAAGTTTAGATTCCTTAGATTCACTCGTATTTCATTGAGAGGAATTCCTTGGATGAATTCCAAGGATTTTGGATGGTTTCTTTAGAAGGGAATGCCTGGCATATCCCCCATGGATTTCACATATGCTTTCTTGATCATGATTTCCTTGGTTATAATCCATGGAACCAATCGAGCTATGATGTATACTATGGTCATAGAATTACTAGAATTGGTTGAAATAGGTACAAAGAAGTGTCAAGTTTCATCATAGATACCATGCAATACTGGGTTTTTTTTACTTCATTTTATTAAAATTATTAAAATGTAAATTATTATATACCTGATTATATCTAACTATTTATAGCACACCTACATGCACTTTAATATCGACTAGTTAAGGGATGTATTCAGTTGTGGACTACAGAGTTATACTAAAACCATTTTCAGGCCTCCATGTCACTTAGGTACCCAAGAATCTATTTCTATTTCATTATGATTATAATTATGGAAAAGTGCTTGATATTTTTGACTGCATAGTTTTTAGGATGGAGCATGAGAGTGAGACTAGATTAGGACTTAGGTCTGTTTTGTTAGATTTTTCATTATTTTTTCTCTTGGTTTTTTGAGATATTGTATATAGTCATTTTTTGATGTATGAATTTCCTGACATGTACTATATAGCTCATTTATTACTCCAAGGGTGTTTTTTTACTAGTCAATGCTTATCTAGATTTTATATTAGTTGATTTTATTTCCACTATTGATTTATTATGATATGCAGGTATAGTCTTCCCATTTTACCAACTTAGACCTATGTTTCTAGTCGAAAACCTTTTTTTATGGGAAATTATTCATGATTCCATATAGTTACAGCCATTCCTAACACCGATCCATGGTCCAGTGCAGTAGGGAGTTATAAGGGCTTAGGAAAATTCTGATTTAGATTGGGTAAGTGGTCACTTATGGGTCTAGGAAGCTAAAGACACCAGAGTGAAACTACTTAATTCATGATATAAAGTTGAAATATATGGTTCATGTACTAGTATTTTGGATTTACTACCTTCTAGGTGAGAGTTTTGTGGGGTATATTGACCATAAGATCCTCAAATATATCTTTTCTTCGAGATACATGAACCTTCAAAAGAGGATTTGGGTCGAGAAACTATATTATTTTTATTTATATAAGGAATATACCCTTGGTAAGGGGAACATCACAGATAAGTCACTAAGTAGGAAGACTCAATTTTATGTGTTGTGGGTGGCTTGTAGTGAGTTTTTTTATGATCATCTTCACTAAGATGTGTCTTAACGCTAAATAGTATCAATGAAGAGAAACCCTAACATCCTTGGAAATTACATCCTCACTCCTCAAGAGGGTGGAGGAGAGTCAGTTATCAAACTTTATATGCTTAGTGATGTAGGAAAATATACATGGTGGGAACTTCTACCCTATTTTTACATAGATACTGATAAGACCCTTTATATGTAGGGTTGTATGGTAGTCTCTATGATCATGCATGAGCAGATGATGTGGGAATCACATGCCTCGATATGGGTTGCTCACCTAGGTATTACCAAGATGTGCCATAAAATTCAAAGATATTATTGGTATCCTAGGATGATGAAGGACATAGGGGATTCATTTTATGATGATTTACTTGTCAGTGGGTAAAGTCCAAGCATCAATGATCTACAGGTCTCCTTCATTCATTATCCATTATCGAGTAGAAGTGGGATCGATTGACCATGGACTCTGTAAAAGGGTTAATAAGGTTATTTCAAGGTATTGATATGGTATGGGTTATCATAAACTAGTTGATTAAAGTCATACATTTCCTACTGATTCAAAGGCCACACTAATTGATGAGCTTCGATGGATATATGTCCAGGAGATATTTCATCTTTAGGTGGTGTGTGATGCACTAACCTAGGATGAATTGACATGTCACCTGATCCTATTCTCCACTGGGAATAAAGGGTATTTCTAATCTTCATGATCTGACAACTAGTATCTAGGTCTTAAGAATGAACCCTTAGGAATGGTTGAACCCTCATATAATCAAATAAACTAGTAGTGAAAACTATCGATAATTGGTCATGAATAATCCAAAATTTGGTCATATAAATATATATATATATATGTGACACCCCATGTCACTATATATTTTATTATAATTGTAATTTTTTGGGTACATGTTTTAGAAGTAATTGTTTCATAACCCTTACATGGTGAAGTTTCTATATTTTTTTGAACATACATAGTTTGACCTACATAGGTAGAACACAGTTGTAGTGAATCTTTATAAGGACCCGGACTTAAACATTACATAAGTTCATTAATTTTATCCTTTATATGTTCCATGTATGGAATTAATGAGTCATATCACTTTGAGGGGGTGGTAGTCCACACTTCCTCAAATGAAATTATCGTATTTACACATTATGGAAATCATAAAGGTATATTGTAAATAAAAATTAAAGAAGAATATAGACAATATAAATATAATATATATCATATAGAAATACAGTTCCATCATTATGTCCATAATGATAGGTGGTATTAGAAAATTGAACAATCATCATTTCATAAGGCAGTAGTTCACTGTACATTGAAACAGTATGTTCTATATCCATTAGATGGAAGTGTGTGTAAGTGTAGGTAAAACCCTTATCATAACAACATCCTAGTATATTTATTATACTTTTTTTATTATGTTATCATAGAATAATAATATCATAGGGAGTGAAGATGGAAACTAAATGAAAGGAGCTTGAGAGAAGATGTTACCTCTAAATTGGGTAACTCTTTTTGATTTGAGCCAAAAGGATTTATTGAATTGAATTATTACCAAGGTGAGGATTCTATAAGGAATTTAGGGATGTTGGGAGATTATTTGAGAAAAATTTATATGAACCAAGGTGCTTGATATGTGTGATTAAGTGGATATATGTGGTGGCCTTTTATAAGAGGGAGGAGGGGAACTTTAGGAAAATATTGAAATATTATTTTATTATAAATTCATTTTAGAATTATAATATCTTAAATGTGATATAATTTGATTATAATATGAGTATGGGTAGAAATACTCTCAACCAATATGTTTTAGACAAGTTTAGGTCACAAATTTAACCTTATCTTTTAGCTTTAACCCTTAGTTAAATAAATTAACTCTTATTGTGTCTTCTTGTATTTTTACACTATATGGTTAATATAGTTACTATAAAATACCAAAAGAACCTCAAGTAGATCCTTAATTAAATTTTTAACATTATCTAAGTCACTTTTCTAAATATTATATTTTTATGACTACTATATCATTTAATAAATTAGTATTTTTTTTTAAACTTATTTATGTCAATTTTGACATTATTTAGTAACTAGTGTTTTTTTAAGTCATAAAAACTTGATTCATTATAAAAAATTATATTAACTCAAATATAACATTTCATAATAATTCATAAAATTCTTTTATGGCGTAAAAATTTTTAAATTACATTTATTTTAATATTTATAATATCATTTATTTGAATCTTTCATTAATAAGGTAATCACTGCATCATCATTATGTCATAAATAAATTTATTTATTTAATATATAAAAATTATAAATAAAATATCATGATTTAATAAATCTTTTTAGATTTATAATTAATATTTATAGTCAAAGATATTAGTTATATAACACTATATTAAAAAAATAGTAAAATGATACATGTTTATGTTGTATTTCTCTTTAAATTAATTATTATAACATGTCATTATCACACTCAAGTGGCTCCCAAATGCCAAAAGTTCATAATAAATATTTTTTTGGTCACCCATGAATCATACAATAATATTATTAAACTTTATAGGGTAGTTTTATATTATTATAATATTATTTTTATCCCTATTTACCTAATTTACTCTTCAACCATGGTAAATAAAAATAATTACTGAAGTTTCTATTCATAATGGCCAAAAATAAAAGGTACTTATTTAAAAAATTTGGAACTATTGATTCCAAATATGGAATAAATTTTTAAAAATTCAAAACACAAAAGTTTTAGTAATTAATTTAATATTAAATCTCATTGTCAAAATTAGAAAGCGGGTTTTTAAGAAGTAAAAACTATCAAAAGATTGACATGTGTTTATGTCCAATTTAAATGTGAAATTACTTCCAATGACCAAAATTAGAGTAAACGATAAAAACATAATCCAATTACACTTTAAAACCAACTAAAATTATAACATAACTATATAAATAAATTAGATGAAAAGGTTGTTTTGAATTAAAATGCAGTATTTTCACTATTCATTAAAATATGAATTTCATCGGAAAAATACTAAAATTTCAACCAAGGTAAATTTTTATGTCCCCTTTTCAAATAAGAAGTTTATTTTTTCAAATATTACATATAAAAGTGATAAAAACTATACTTAAAATGGTTCACCATCAAAAGGCGATAAAACTTCCTTTTAAAATTATTATAGTTTTATATGCTTAAAATTGGATTCATTCTCCTTTTAAGCCCCTAAAATTTATTGGATAAATGTAAAAACATTTAAAACACATTTTGAATCATATTTTAGTTAGTTATATTCATTCTCTCCAATAAAACATCTAGGTGTTAACTTCCATTAAAAATAACAATAACATTATTGTATTATTTTTCGGTATAATTCAGTGTTGTGTGCAACATATGATTTCGAAGAAACCCATTTTTACATACTGAGTACTCTATTAGACAAAGAGTCCCCTTCAATATAAAATTAATATCTTATTCATAAATATTAATAGATATGAAAATTTATTATTCTATAATTAACTAGGATGTTACACCCTTCCCCCTTTTGGAAATTGCATCCTTGCAATTTTAAAATTGGGCTCGGTAACTTCATTGAAAATCCCACATCAAAAAAAGAGTCAATAAAACTATCACTTTAAAAGAAATAAATAGAAGTACAAAGGTCACATGAGATAACACATACTAGTATTCCTTATATAAAATCATGTATATGGAATAAAAACTAACCATCTTGTTATGATGGAGAGTGATAGAAAACATTATCAGGAGAAAGTTAACAATCAGAAAACCACAAACTTGTGATGGGTTAAATGGACTTTGATTTCCCGGTATGAAAATTAAATAGACAATTTTTTTAAGGTCATTTTCATAAAGTTGAGGAATTATTTTACTACTTAGAATAAGAACATAAGGAAATTTACTTACTTGAAAAGTAGAGTTTTATCCTTTAATCAAATTCCACCAAAAAAACATCTTTTTATCCAATTGATGAGTATTCGGGATGAATCAACTTATTGATCCTAAAAATATTAACTATATATTTATATTATCTTGAAACATTAACCAAAACAAAAATGGTTAGTACAATATCATATAATCCCCCAAAAGAATAATCCTTTATAAGGAGAAGGACTACTTTTAATCTCCAAAATTCAATAGTAATACCCAAAGTTCAACATAGAACATTCAATAAACAAATTTCCTTAAAATTTATAAAAATAATCCAACTAATATTGAAACCCAAAATTCAGAAGAATTTTATGACATAATCTTCCAAGATAAATCTTAACATATATCTCCAAATAAAATCAATCACTCTTAAAGTCTCAAACTGAAAAGTAATTAACCTAATCACATATTCTCCATGATAGGTTAATAATTTCCATAAATAACCTAATTCTCATAATTACACAATTAAAATAATAGATTCTTCCAAAAGATAATTCAACCATTACTTTGTTAAAATCCCATAGTGTTCTATTTAACTTAATCATATAAAGTTCCTAAAACAGTGAATATCTTCCAAAATATCATTTATCAACTAATCCCAAAATAATTTTCCAATACTAAAGATATATATTTGATAAAATATATGTCTCCCAAATCAACTTATTCTTAATCCATAAAATAATTTAACTACAAATAATAATTTATAATAATCAGGGAATTCATGTAAGCTAGTGGTAGGTAATAAAGTCTTGTTGCACTTTGATTGTGGGTTCAATTCCTATAACGTTGTCCTACATGACGGGTTGTCACACGGTTTACATGTTTTAATTTTTCAAAAACTATATAATTCTTATAACATTAACAAAATGATATAAAATCCTCAAAATAACCATAACATGTTTTAGCCTCTAAGGTTATTCTATACCTTTCATTTTTTCATCCCCAAAAGTAATAACCCATAACTACCACAGAAATAAATGTCTCCAAAAATACCATTAATTACCTTGATATTTCATAATATAAGCCTCAAATAAAGTTTCTAATACATTTAACTTATGATCAACCTTAAAATTATAAACCAATTATAATATCCATAACTCTTAATAGAACATCATAATCTCCAATGTTGTCTAAACCATCCTAGGATACCAAATATAAGGCCTCGGCCTTAAACATTACATAAGTTCATTAATTTCATCCTTTATGTGTTCCACGTATGGCATGAATGAGTCATATCACTTTTAGGGGTTGGTATTCCACACTTACTCAAATGAAATTATCGTATTTAAACTTAATGGAAAGCATAAAGTCATATTGTAAATAAAAATAATATAATAATATTGAAAATATAAATATAATATATATATATATATATATACATTTCCATCATTATGTGACAAAACACTATTTTATTAAATATATTATTGATAATAAATGATATAATTTCCTCACATTGTGTTAAATATGTTCAATTAGAAAGTATTTGGGATTAGATCATTCATTTGAATATTTGATGAAAATTCCAGTTTTACCCTTTCAAAATCACTATAGTATTTCAAACATAAATATTTTTATTTGAATTATTTTAACTTAATATTTTGTAACTATGTTACTCACTTCATGGGATACAACTTTAATTCAGGACACTAGATCAAAAGAATGCATTTTGATGGAGTAATTGGGCCATAAAGTCAAAGGTGGGCTGGACACGCCAGAATGGAGAATATTCTTTATTTTGGACATAACTCCTTCATATGGGATTTGATTGAGTCCAAATTTTTATAGTAGATAGAGGACCCATATTTTCACATATTATCTAGTCTGAAAGGCCAGCCAATTCACGCGTTTTGGTGGTCAAATGGGCGGTTTAATTGGGCATAAAATATTTGGCCGAGATTCCCCATTCACTCTTGAAACCACTTTGAACCTAGCCTCCTCACCACTCTATAAATTGGTGTTTTTCTCATTTGGTGGGGTTGGGACATGGATTAGGAAGTTTATAGAATAAGATAATAGTTTCCACTCCAATTCTCCAAGCAATTCAATAAGGGTAGCTCTTGAAGCAAGGATCTCTTCGTCGAAGCCCAATTCTTCTTCCTCATGTTGTAATGTTTGTGTTTTCTTAATAAACTTATTTGTTATTCTTTTATTTCTTCTCTTTTATTTTGTTTTATTTAAATTTCTTCTTCTCTTAATATTCCTATTTTGGATGGAATTCTTGAGTAGAAGCGTTATTGGATTATACCCATTATAAACCTTTGCAAATGCAATTCGCTTCTACGATGATTACGTCGCCCATGGAAGAGTAGTTATTTTTAGTAATCGATCGACCTCTATCCTTCTTCATTAATTTATTTTGAATCAATGAGCTACTGTAATTCACTTAATATGATCCATGAATTGTGTTTTTAAATTTTAAGAAACTAAGCAAACAATTGAACAATTAACACAAAAACACGCGAGGTCGGGATTTTGTGTAAATTGTGAGAGCGCGATCTTAATCGGTAATACAAGACCATACGGGATAAATTTGTAGAGTTAAAATATAATCCCTAAACAAAATTCATCCTCATTTCCAGAATGGATATGTTCCTTAATTTACCACTGACCATAAGATATCCTTATAACATCAATCAAAGCAGGGTGTTGCGATTGCATGTTCCGAAGTTAGCCTAAGGTTAAATTCACTTCATCTTTGTGGTAAGGTTAATTCTCGTAGGGTTTGGGGGTTAAAAAATTAAGGGATCATAATTAAGTGAATATTAATTTAAATGATAATGATTAATAAATGATTGAAGAGGTAGAGTTAGATCGATTACGTCTTTTAAATATTGTCTAAAAAAACATCTTTTTGTTGTGTCATTTTAATCGAACTTCATTTCAAAACTAAAAACAAAAAAAAATACAATATTCTTCCAGAAAACTTCTTCTAGATTTATAAAATATAAAAAAACCCATAATTTTAAGTAGTGATTCAATTTTATTCTCTTTTATTTTTAGAATACCTCTGAAAAGTTGTTTTAATTCACTTCCTCCTTTGAGAGACGACCTTGGTCAGCCACTCTGATGTACCTAAGTACCCAAAAATCACACTAATCATTTTAGGGCACCCATGACAGTGCTCTTCCATTATTTACACCATTATAGGTGGTATGAGAAAATTTAATAATCATCATTTCCTGAGGTGGTAGTTCGTTGTACACAGAAACAGTATGTTCTATATCCATTAGATGGAGGTGTGTGTAAGTGTAGGTCAAACCCTTATAATAACAATATACTAGGATATTGAGGATACTATTTTTATTATTTAATCATATAATAAGAAGATAATAGTAATTGGAGAAGGAAAATAAATGAAAGGATCACGAGAGAAGATGTTACCTCTAAATCAGGTAACTCTTTTTTATTTGAGCCAAAAGTCTATCTTAAATTGCCTTCTAACCAAGGTAAATATTCTATGAGGAAGGGAGGGATATTAGGAGCTTATTTGATTAGATTTTGGATGATCCATGGGGCTTGAGATGTGTGATTAAGTGGGTTGAGTTGATGGTATTTTATAAGAGGGAAGTGGAGAACTTTAGGAGAGTCTTGAAATATTATTTTATTATAAATTTATTTTCGAATTATAATAGCTCAAAAGTGATATAATTAGAGGATAAGATGATTATAGGTCTAAATCCTCTCAAAAAATAGGTTTTATACAAGTTTAGGTAAAAAAGTAACCATATCTTTTTGATTTCACCCTTAGTTATATAAATTAGCTCTTACCATGTCTTCTTGAATTTTACACTATATGGTTAATATAGTTACTATAAAATTCCAAGAGAAACTCACGTGGATAATTAATTAAATTTATAACATTATCTAAGTTATTTTTCTTAATCATAGATTTTTATGACTATTATATCATTTAATAAAATATTATTTGTTTTAAAAACTCATTTATGTCAATTTTGACACTATTTAGTAATTGATTTTTGTTAAATCCATAAAAACTTGATTCATTTGAAAAAACTATATTAACTCAAAGATAAGATGTAATAATCATCCAAAAAATTCTTGTATGGCATCAAAAATTTCAAATTACATTTATTTTAATATTTATAATATAATTTATTCGAATCTTTCATTAATATGGTAATCACTACGTCATCATTGTGTCATAAATAAATTTTTTAATTTAATGTATAAAAATTATAAATAAAATACCATGATTTAGGAAATATTATTATATTTCAATTTAATATTTATAGTCAAATATATTGGTTATATAACCCTATATTATAATTGTTTTAGTAAAAAGATACATGTTTATGATATATTTTTCTTTACTTTAAATTAATTATTATAACATGTCATTATCACACTCAAGTGACTCCCAAATACCAAAATTTGGGCCTAAGTATTTTTTTGGCCGCCCATGACTCATACAATAATATTAGGACATGTGTTAGGGTTGTTTTATATTATTATAATATTATTTTTACCCTTATTTACCTAATTTACCCTTTAACCGTGGTAAATAAAAATAATTACTGAAGTTACTATTCATAATGTCCAAAAATAAAGGTACCTATTTACATAATTTGTACCTTATGATTCCAAATATGGAATTAATTTTTTCAAATTCAAAATACATAAGTTTCATTAATTAATTCAAAATTAAATCCTACTGTCAAAACTAGAAAGCGGGTTGTTAAGAAGTAAAAAACTATCAAATGATTGACATGTGTTTATGTCCAATTTAAATGTTAAATTACTTAAAATGACCGAAATTTGATTAAATTATAAAAAATTAATCTAATTACACTTTAAACCCAATTAAAAGGATAACATAACTATATAAATAAATTAGATGAAAAGGCAGTTTTGAATTAAAATGTAGTATTTTCATTATTCATTAAAATATGAATTTCATTAGAAAAATACCAAAATTTCAACCAAGGTAAATTTTCATGTCCCTATTCCGAATAAGAAATTTATTTTTTCAATTAGAACATATAAAAGTGACCAAAACTAGATTTAAAAATGGTTCTCCATCAAAATGTGGTAAATTGACCTTTTAAAAATATTAGAGTATTTTATGCTTAAAATTGGATTCATTATCATTTTAACCCTATAAAATTTATTGGATAAATGTAAAAATGTTTAAAAAACAGTTGTAATAATATTTTACTTATTTCTATTCATTCTCTCTAAAACAACAGATAGGAGTTAATTACCATTTAAAATAATATTATTATTATTGTATTATTTTTCAGTATAACTTAGTGTTGTGTGCAATGTAAGATTTAAGAGAAACCCATTGTTGTGTGTCAAGTACGCTATCAAAAAAATGTCTCATTTAATTTAAAATTAATATCTTATTCATAAATATTTATAGATATAGAAATTTCTTATTCTATAATTAACTGGGATGTTACACTCCTAATAGTAACCATATGGATCTTCCTTTCCTTGAGTTATCTGGCGCATGAGTTTAAAATTTTTAGAAAAATTGTGGGACAAGCATGAAATATGAATCTATAATAGGGAAGTGTCATTAATTATGGATATATCATGGGTAGATTAACTAAGGGAGTTTCCTTGGAAAACCCGTGTAAAGTTATTTTTCATAGATAGTGTTAACTACATAGTTGGCATGAGATTTAACAAATTCTAAGGTGTAACCATGTGAGTTTACCTAGATCACTAAAAAGTGAATTTTTGAAATTACTATCTCTATTTTAAAAGCCCTAATGTATTCCTCCACTCTCCCTATCATTCAAGGTGTGCACCTTAGAAGGTTCCCCCTCACTTTCCTCCAATTTTGATGCATTTTAGGCCTTATTCCTTCAAGTTATTAATGAAATTTCTTCTCTCTTATCTTTTATTCCTCATCCCTTCTATCAATCTTCCCCTATAACTTTTTTCTTCCTCTCCCATGAACCCTAGGTCTATTGGGGTTTAGATTAGGGGTCTTTTATGGGTTGTTCGTGAGGGTTTTGTTCTTTAGTGATTAAGGATGATCCCATGATTCTTGTTAGAGAATTATCCATTATAGGAGACGAATTATGGCTTGGTTTCCATTGAACTGAGATATATGTTTTTGTTACTTTTTATAAATTGGCATGAAATTTAGTTCTTTATTGTTTAAAATTTTATAATTTATAAATATAATCCATGTTTGATATAATGGTTGGATTTTAAATTGGTTAAAGTTTTATTTCCACATGGAATAATGATTTTCACATTTCATTTCAAATAATACCTGAAATTATAAGTATTTATAATTTCTAAAATATAGTATTAATTTAAATTCTACATTTTAAATGTTTTTTAAACTTTTTTGGGTTCAAATTCAAGTGGCAAGTGTGGTTTTAGACTTCAAAAGTTTTTTTCTTATTATCCTAAGAGGTGATTTAAAATTCCTAGTGTTTGAAATATTAAATAGGTGTTTTAAAATGAGTGTGATGTTTTAAAATTAATTTACCCCATTTTGGTCATGATTTGAACTAAAAATAGGTTTTTAAAGCCTGTTTATTATTTTAAATGATAATTTTTTGGTTCTTGAGATTTTCCTTCAAATGGTTTAGTGAAAATTGATTAGGAATATGTTTTAAAATTTTATTTCAAGAGATTGATTTTAAATAATGGGTTTAATTGGTACTTAAAACAATTGATAAGTGGCTTGGAATTATGATACTTTTGATAAAGGCTTGTTTGTCACTTTGGGTGATTTCCAAATGGCATGTGAGAGTGTGAGAACCTCTTAATACCCTTGTAATATAAAGACTCTGAGGAGGATTTTTCTTATTGATTGATGTGATTTATGGTCTGAGGGTCACATATTTTATATCTTGTGTTATTAATGAAATGCGATGGGGCTTTTTGTTCTAAGGGTGTGGGAGATGAGGTGTGATTTATTTATTTTCTATATTGATGCATGTAATTTTTCACCTTTGTTTGATACATGTCATGGGAGTCCTAATTGACTAATTATAGGTCTGGATAAGATCAAGCCTTAGTTTGGAGTGTATTTTAACTAGGGATGGTGGCCCACTAAACTTTGTGAGCTAGTGGAATTGAGAATGGACATTAGACTTAGGGATCTAACGATAGATCTTCTTGTGGCTCATAGTCACATTATAAAACAAGTAAGTTTATCACTAGTTGGTTCAATGAGACTATTGGGGAATATAATAATTCAGTAGTGATGTCCTAGGGATGGTGTCTCCAATTTATAACAGTGTACTTGAGCCTTAGGAATATTCCCATGATGCTTTGATCTTTTTGGATGACTTAAGGGATTCTTATTTTTATTATTTGTTTATATCCCCTATAATTTATTGGATTATATTACCTTTATTCTATTTGTATTTTTTTCCTTATTGTTTATTTTATTCTATCTATCATTCTTGTATACTCTTGTCTAGGTAGTGGTTTTATTCACTTTTAAATTTTTTTATGAAAATTATTTATAAATTGGATTTGGAAAGAAAAATTATTTTATTCTTAAATGGTTGATTGGGGAAATTTTTTGAAGGAGGAAAAAATGAGTTTTGGTTTGTTGCATTTTTTTAACAAAGAGGTCCTATTTTGGTATTTAATGGTGTTCAGAAGAAGATTTTGAATCCATACTTATTTATTTTATAATAAGGGTTAATTTTTATAAAAAATTTGATAAGGCCTAGAAAAGGTGGTTTTTAAGTGATTGTTTTAATTTAATCAAAATAAATGTTTTTCTGAGAAATGTGTGAGTGTGATTTGTAGTTTGTATACTTTTGTATTGAAATTTTTTTTAGTTGTATTTTCAAACTAGTGTATATATTCTATAATAATTGAGAAAACTCTTTGGTGCTTACCTACTAGGCTCAATTTCGCTCACACCTTATATATAACACTTAGTATATACAGTTCTTATGGTTTTGTTCTCATGTTCTTTGGATTGGGACTCCTTTGTATAGGGATATATGTTGTTCAGGATATTTCTATTGGGATACAGATACTAACCATAGATCACGTGGATATTATTCTTAGTATTTTTATTTTTCTCTCCCTTTTGATTTTTTATTTACTAAAAATTTTATCCTTTATAGTTTTTGTTTATTCATTATGTTTTATGTTCTTATGTATGTGATTCTACCTTTATTATTATTTAGTATCTAGTTGTATTCTTTTATTATATTTCTTACTCTAATGTGATTTTGGTATCTTGATCTATTCTTTTATCATGGGTGAAATCATTCCCAATAATTATGTTTTGAGACCCTGGCACTGGTTGCCAGCCAAAGTGATTAGGAATGTACTTCAGATCTTTCTTGGACCGTCCTAGGAATTCTATGGATTGATATCTTATTTTGGTTTGTGAAAAAATTGTGTCATAGAATATCCTCATGTTATTTGGGGTGTATCTAGGTAGTCTAGGGACTATTATCATCATCATAACTTGGGTGGGGTGTGTGGTAAAGTTCTTGACCTGCTCTTCAATGCACTGAACCTCAAGTTCCCATGGGTATTTTGGGTTTGAGTCTTGATTTTGAATTTTGATATGTTGTGATGATTACTTGATCCCCATTTAGTGTATTAATGATTTCAAGGGTTGGTTTAAGTTTCAAGGGTGAAAGTGGTGAAGGAACTAAGGTTTCATAATTTTTTCACACACGTAGAATGGATCTATAACCATGATAGTTCTTATTTCATGGTTAGCACATGGTTTACCAGATCATGCATCCAAACCATTCACAGTGAATTTTACCTTATAAACTCTTTGTTTTCCTCCCCTTCTCCCAAGATTGATTCCAATGGTGTATTTCATTGACATGTTATCATATATAGGGTGTTTTTAGGGTTTATTATAGAAATTGATGTAGTTTAATGTGGTTTGATTTGAGAAATATGTTGGTGTTCTTAGTTTTGTCCCTTAGGGGACTCGTTTTTTGTGATGTAAAAATGGTTTTTGCAATGGAAGAAAATAATTCCATGTGGTGTTTTTTTTTGAAAACTTCTTTATAATGGTTTTGAAAGGTTTTTTTGTTTTATTTATTAAAAAAACAAGTCGTATTTTTTTTAATAGTGTGGTTAAAAAAATTAAGTGGATAAATATTTTAGATTAAAAATTATAATTTTTTGATGGATTTAAATTCTTAAGTGAGTTGTTTTAAAAAATGGTTAATGAAAGAGTCTTGAAAGAGGTGATTTATTTAAAAATTTAATTTTAAAATTTACTTGGAGTGGAAAATGAGGCTTGATGCCCAAATTTTTTTTGGATTCTATTTTGATGCTCATTAAACATTTTAAATATTTTCTATTTTTAAATATACCATAAAATATTTTTGAAAGTGTTTTGAGTATTTATTTTTGTCAAAAGTTTTGAGATGCTTTGAAAAAATAATGGGGTTAGCCCATGGTTTAAAATATTTTGACATCATTGGAACTCAGTAATGTTTTGAGATATTTGATAAGGGGGTTTTTGGAAAATGTTTAGGTTTCCAAATGAGATTCTAAAAGTAGTTTTAAAATTGTTTTTCAAAATATATTTTTAAATGTAAATACTTTTAGGGATTTTAAATGGATGCTTTGAATTATTCCATTGGTTATGGGACTATTTTTTGATTTTTGGATCATGAGAAACTAGGATATTTTTCCATTTTAATTATTAATTACCTAATTAAATGGTCTTGAAGAAATATAGGGCATTATTTCTAAGATTTCACCTTTGATAGTTTTGTCCACTTTTTGGATTTATCCTTTTATGTTCTTGACTCTACCCAAACTCTAAGTGGATTTGGAGAATTTAGAGCCCCGTTTTCACTTTAGGTATTCTTTGGTTAGTTCCCTAACCCTATTTGTAATGGGTTGGTTAAGAAGATTTTGAGTTTCCATTTAGTGGGTTCCTTTTGGAATTTGGCTTGGTAGTGAAGCCTTGTGGATTTTTTTGGGGGATCCTTTGTGATTTCCTTGAATCGTTGTTTTTTTCAAGGAACCTATTTCAGTAAATCGAGGATGTTTGTGTTGTTCACTTGTGTATGGAAATGGATTTCAGTACTGATGTGCAGACCTTTTGGATTTTGTGGGTTCTTTTGTGTCTTTGGCCTTTGGTTCATGCCTTGTTGTTTTAATTACCTTATTTTGGGGCTTCTAGTTTTTTCTCATATTATGACTATTTTTTATGTCAGATTCTTGTTAAGATGATCTTGAGTGACCTTTGGGTCATTTCTTTGGTAATTATTATGGATGTTTCCCTTAGTAAATTGAGAAATCGATAGTTCTATATTTGTGGGGTTTATTGTGGGACAATATTCTAATATTGAGGTCCTAGTTTACCCATAAAGTACGGTGACTTGGGTCAGGATCCCATGTTGTTTCTTATTTTGGAATGCTTATGAGTTATCCCTCATGGGTGTTATGTGTGTTAATTTTGGTGGTATTTTTAGCATTAAGGGTTTTGAGTCCTTTGATTTTTAGTTTCCCTTGAAACTTGTTCACCTTGGGTGTTAGAACATGTTCTTTGGTAACCATTAATACATGATGACTTTCAGTGATTTCAAATTATGTTTTTAGTGATTCATTCTCATAGTGTATGTTTTCATTTGATGTGTTATCTCCTTATTTCTACACCATTTAGATAGTTTAAAATTGTGGGGAGACTAATGTTTGGTCTCTATCAACTTGGGATCTTATATCAGTAATTGTGGTTTTTTTATTGGAGATAGTCAAAAATTATGAGGCCTTGATGGTTCAGTATGGAGGAATCAATAGATTTTGATATATTCATTCCTAAAATCCTCTATAGTTATTTTCCATCCAACTCATCTCACTCCATAGGGTGTGGGTTGTGACTCATTCCAGTTACTTCTCTCTTAACTAGGGAAATTATGGGGGATAAAATTGGAATGGTGGGGAGATTTTGACACCCAATGTCATTGTATATTTTATTATAATGATATTTTTTTAGATTAATTTTAAATTTTTGAATGTTTTGTCTTGAGATTTATTTTCTATAATTTTTATCTTTCGTGCATGGTTTGGTATGCACTATTTAGAAGTATCCATGTAGGTACCCTTATGTGGGGAAGTTTTCAATTTTTTTGAACATGCATGGTTTGAGCTATATGGGTATCATACAATAGGTGTGACTCTTAGTAGTAATAATTTAGATTTTCCTTTCCTTGAGTTTCTCAATTCATGATTAGGAAAACCATGAGACAATCATGTGATGTGGTTCTATAATGGGAAAGTTTCATTTAGTATAGTTGGTGAAAAGGTAGATAAACCATTCAATTTTCCTAGGAAAATCATGTGAAGTCCTTTTTCTTCAGTAGTTTCAAATGCATAGTTGATACATAATTTACCAAAAAATGAAAGTTACCCAAGTTCACTAAAAAGTGAATTTTCAAAAGTAAACTCTCAATTTTAATAGCCCTAAGGGATTCATCCTCTCTACCTCTCATTTTTCCAAGATAGTTACACACCTTAAGAGGTTCCTCCCTCCCTTAACTTAGTTTTTTATGCATTTCAAGCCTTCATCCATCAAGTTCTTGATGAAATTTATTCTCCCTTCTCTTTGTTTCCTCTTCCCTTATCACTCCCTCTCTTCCCCTGTCACCTGTTTTTTTCCCTCTCCCATAAACCCTAGGGTTGTTAGAGATCATATTAGGGGTTCAAGATGGATTTTTCATGGGGATTTTTTGTTTAGGTCTTAAGGAGGATCCCTTTACGCTTTTGTGGGTGTTCGTCACTATAGTCAATGACTTCCAGCTTGGTTTTCATTGAACCGATGTAGGTTTTTTTTCCTTTTCTAAAATTTTCATTCCATTGACTACATAATATTTTAAAATGATCTATTTGATAATTGAAATCCATTTTTGATGGATTGGTTGGATTTTAAATAGGTATGAGGTGGATTTCCTCTTTGCATACTGGTTTTCACTTGGAATTTCAAGTGAGACTTGAAATTTCAAGTAGTGATAATTGTTAAAATATGGTATTAAGTTAGATATCGTATTTTAAATGTTTTTTGACATGGTTTAGTTCATGAATTAAAGTGGTAAATGTGGTTTTTGACTTTTAGAAGTTTTTTTCTTGGTATTACAAGTGTTGTTTTAAAATCCCTAGTGTTTGAAATATTAAAGAGGTGTTTTAAATTGAGATTAAAATTTTAAAATTACTTAACTGAATTTGGGTCATAATGTGAATTAAAAAGGGGGTTCAAAATATCATTGAGATTTTAAATGAAAATGTGTTGGTTTTTGTGATTTTCCTCACAATGGTTTCGAGAAAAATTATTTGGAAGACATTTTATAATTAGATTTTAAGATCTTGAATTTAAAGAATAGTTTAGAGTGGGACTTAAAACTAGTGAGAATATAATTAGTATTATAAGTCTTTTTTTACAAGCCTATTTAGTACGTTGGTTGATTTAAAAATTATTTGGGTGAGTGTGAGACCCTCTTAAGCCCCTTTTTGTATTATAACCCTAAGGGAGGTTTTTCTAATTGCTTGATGTGACTTATGGAATGAGGGGAACATTGTTTATCTCTTTTGTTATGAATGAAATGTGATGGGGGTTGTTAGCTATGAGGGTGTGGGAGGTGAGGTGTGATTTATTACTTTTCTATATTGATGAATGTGATTTCTCCCCTCTATTTGATACATGCCATGGGAGTCCTGGTAGACTAAGTAGAGTTATAGATAAGTGAAATCCTTAGTTAAAAGTGTATTCTGAAAAGGAATGTTAGCCCACTAGACTAAGTGAGCTAGTAGAATTGAGTGTGGCCATTAAACTAAGTGGGTAAAGGGGGAGCTTCTTATAGAACTTTGTTTCATTGTGTACCTAGGAATTTTATCTCTTAATAGTTAAATAGGACTACTAGGGATGATATTAATTCAATAATGTTATACTATGGATCATGTCACTAGTTTAGACCATTGTTATTGAGTCCAAAGAGGTTTCCCATGATGATTTAATCCTTTTTGGATGAATTAGGGTATTTTAGTGCTTATTAATTGTTTATATCCCATTCCATTGATTAGGTTGTGGTAATTTTTCCAATTTTTGATTCTTTGGATTTTGTTTGTTTTATCATAGGTACCATTCTTGTATACTCTTGTCTAAGTAGTGGTTTTATTCAAATTAAAATTGGTTTGTGAAAATGATTTGGAAAGTGGGTTTGGAAATCAAAATGATTTTCTTTTTAAATTGGTGTTTGGGGTAATGTTTTGAAATAGGATAAAATGGGTTTTGGTTTATTACATGGTTTTTAACAAAAAATTACTCTTTGGTGTTTTAATTTTTTTAGAAGATGGTTTTGAATTCTCCCTTATTTCCTTTATAAGAAGTGGGAAGTTTTTTATAAATTGGGGGATAAGTCTCAAAAAAAAGTGGTTTTCAAGTTATTGTTTTCATTTAATCCAAATAAAATCATTTTTATGAAATGTGTGAGCATTATTTGAATTTAGTATACTTTTGGATTGAAAACCTATTTTCAATTGTATTTTCAAGCTAATGTAAAATGGATTATCTTTATTAATAATTTCAGAATCTTCGTGGTGATTACCTATTAGGATTAATTTTTCTCATACCCTACATGACCACTCAGTATATGAAATTATTATGTTTTTTTTCTAGTTCCTTGGATTGGGCCTCCCTGGTATTGGAATGTGGGTTTTTTGGGGTTTTTTCTTATGATGAAAAGAGTCATTATGGGTCGCATGGATATTTCATGTAGGAGTTTTATTTTTATCTCCATTTTGGGTTGTTTCTATACTAGCTATTTTAGTCTTTATGCTTATAAGGAAATTATGTTTATTCATTTATGTTCCATGTGTTTATGTATGTAATTTTTCCTTTATTATTATTCATTCTTAAATTTTATTCCTTTATTATTGTTGGAATCCTCTATTTGTAATTCTCATAAATCATTCTTAATTATGTTCTATTAAGTTACATCTTCTTTAACCATGTTTACAGTTAATCCTAACCTCTCTTGTTAGTATTTACATCATAAGATAGGTTACCAAGATTTGGATAAGTATAAGTTGTCGATAAGTATAATTATATGATACCTAACCTTCTAAAAGATTCTCATTATTTTTGATAAGGATGATCTACCAAAAGAGTACCTACCAACAAAGTACCTACCGAAAGAGTACCTACCGATAGAGTACCTAGAGATAGATTAATTACCAACGAATTCTCAGAAACTTCACTAAGAACCAGTCACAGATAGAATTCTGTGTTACTGATGTCATGTGTTACCAACAGAGTAACATACCAACAGAGTAACTAACCAATACTCAAAATTTTTGCTAAGTATAAGCTACTGATAGCTGACTAACTGACTGAACTACCGACGCATCACCTACAAATAGATTGATCTACTGATAGATTGACCTACTAACAGTCTGACACACCAATAGTCTAACACACTAATAGTCTAATACACCTAAATACTGACCTAATGACCCTGTGACACCATCATTCCTTTCTTTTCCATTTAAATTCAAAATTACGTCTAATGGTTATATTAATGAAACTTGGTGTTGATTATTATATCAATGATCTTTTCTGTCTTTTGTATAAAAATTTAATAGATGTTGGAGACCAGTATGAAATATGAGGTACCAGAGAACATGATGCTTATCTACTACACTGCATAAAAGAAATATCTGGATCAACAAAAAAAGCGGTGCGACCAGACTGAGCTACTTGTGTGCCTTAGAACAACACAAGAACTAATATATGCTAAAAAAAGTGTGTTGTGAATTATAATGGAATAAATTATGCAGAAACAATTGAAGAGTGGAGAATAACACTTCGAGAAAATCCCTAACTCACTAATAATAAAAGAAAAAAGGCTTCATGGGCATCTGTTTTGAAATTTGTTCCTAAAATTTGACTCCAACTTCACTTCAATATATCTTCAAGGGGTCTCAAAACTGTAGATCCAAACACACATATCTTTCTAACGCCCTTCTCAATATTTTAGCTCTACTTGTGTACATTATTTACAATACGAGCAGTGTGTTTGTGTGTGTCTGTTTTATAAACACACACTATCTCTTGTGCCAAACTAGAATATACATTGATATCTTTAAAAACTTATCTTTTTACACCATACACTCTCACATATAAAATTGGAATAGGTCCTTGCATGTCCTATTGTAATTTTCCATCCCATAAGAACTACAGTAGAGGTCTGTTGACCTGGATACTTTTTATATTGTTGTTTACCCCAAATCATGGTTAGGATCAAATTTATTTATATGAATTTCTTAGTGGTAGGTGATCACCATGTAGATAGGACTAAGTCTCAACTTAAGACTAAACCTCTTTTTTTATACCCTTTGTGTCTTTCAAAGTTCTATTTTCACTATTTTATTGATTCATTGAAAACATTTCTTTCACTTTGATAGTTAATCTTAGAGAGTGTTTATATTATAATTTGGTTTATTATATTGATTCAAAAAGCTAAAATAATAATCCATATTATTTTAAATGATAACTAATCAATCTTTGATAAATATTTCAATGATCAAAAATCTTATAAATCTACTAATTTAGTTAACTGGGTCGTATTTGATTTTATATTAGGGTACTTTCAAATAAATAATTTAAGACATAAATTTTTATAGGAACTCAATTGACCCCCATCTTTAGTGCCCTAATCTGACCAACATTTGGTATTAGAGGATTTACTTTTCGGTTTTTAATTTTTTAAAAATATTTAAATTGTTTCAACTGTGATTTAGTTGTGTTTTAAAGATCTATAAATTTTAGTCAGTTTAAAATTTATTATTGTTTAAAATATTTAAAATTTATTTTAAATAGAAAATAGACTGGAAGGTGTTGTTACCAATAGACCTCCCTACATTAATGGCACAAACTATGATCCATGGAAGCTTACAATTAAAATACATTTATAAATCATCGGTTTTGAAATCTGGTCTACTATATTTGATCAATATAAGATTCATGTTAATGCTAGAAACACATAAGATGATGCCACTAAGGTATCCTACAATAATAATTGTAAAGTAATGAATGTTTTATATTTTACTTTAAGTGGTGAATAATTCAATAGTATTTCTACATGTAAAATAGCATATGAGATTTGGTATGCTTTAGCTATTTCACATGAAGGAACCACTAATGTTAATGAAATAAGGCTTAACAAATATATTATTAATATAGTAACTTTAAAATTAATCCTGATGATCCTATTTTTGACATGTATCTTAGGTTAAATGATATTTTGAATATAATTATATCACTGGGAAAGAAAATCGCTACAAAGGAATAGATCATGAGAATCTTTAGATGTATTCTAGAAATATAGAGAGGGACATCAGTATCAATTATAGAATCTTTTGACATAGATTCACAACCTATAAAGGATATAATAGGTAAGATGATGGTGCATGAAGAAGAATTGATGGTTAATGGAGAAGAAGATGATGAACCAAAGAGAAAGTTAGTGGATTACAAAACTATTACTTCAAAACACAAATAAAAAGAGAAAATGCAAGTTCATAATAAAAGTTACAGCAATTAAGAATCACCAAGTGACAATGATGAGTAAATGGCTTAGCTAGCTAGAATATTAAAAAAGTTCTATAGAAATAAAAATTTGTTTCAAAAACCCAGTTATAAAGGAAAGTATGATAACAAGGGTAATTAGAAAAAGGACTGGAAGAGAAATAAAAACACAAATGAAGTAGTCTACTATGAGTGAAAGAGAATAGTACATGTGAAAGATGACTATCCTAAGTTAAAGTTGAAAATAAAATATGAGGAAAATGATAGAAAATATAATAAAGCAATTAAGGCCACCTAGATTGATTGTGAGGATAACCTAGTGGATATGAATCATCACATGATGATAAGGATGACAAAGACAATATGTGATTCATGATAAACACATCTAATTTAACTCTATAATATACTGTATATAATTATTATTATTCTGAAGATGAATCTGATTCAAAAAAGCTAAAAAATAAAGATATGTTTCAATACATTAAAATGATTGAGGATAAATTTAATGAAATAAAGGATAAAAATAAATCTCTTAAGAAATAGCAAGATCTTTATACTACTATGAATTCTAAACTTAATATTGAAAAGGAAAAGAATGCTCAACTAGTCAATGAGAATACAAAAACTTAAACTACCTAATGAGAAAGTAAATAAGGATTTAGAGAAGTTCACAAATGGAAAAGATACCTTAGTTAATGTTCTTGGAAAACAAGTTACTCTAAGATATAATACTAGTATTGGTTATCATCTTGGAAAAAGAAATTTTGCTTAAACCAATTTTTTATCCATATCTAGAAAACCTAGTTTTATGCCTAAATCTGAAAATTTTGTTACAAGTTCCAGCACTAGAAATTATTTCACTACTTTTATTTTATCTAGATATAATAAAGTTTATTTTTATAAGACTTTAAAAACTATTTATAGGAAACCTATAAAGCAAATGTGGGTTCCCAAATATTTAATTACTAATATTACTGGATCCAAGAAAGTATGGGTACCAAATTTTTTTCTTGTTTGATCTATTATTTTAGGAAATATGTTTGAAGAGTTCCTATAAAATCTTGTGGTACTTGGATAGTGGGTGTTCAATATATATGATATGGGACTGTTAGATCTTCAATAATCTTATCAAGATTGATGGTGGTCATGTCACCTTTAGTGAAAATGCAAAATGAAAAATAATTGGTCTTAGCCAAATCAGTAACAATAATTCAATTTAAATTTATAATGTTATTTATATTCATGGTCTTAATTATAATCTTCTTAGAATCTCATAGTTATGTGATGATCAATTTAAAGTTAAATTTGAAAATGATTCTTATAGTGTTTTCAATTATAAAAATTATTTAGTATTTACTGCTTTTAGAAATAAAAATGTTTATGTTATTAATTTAGATTCTTTATTTTCTAAAAATGTTTCTTTCTTGAGTTTCTTTCATAAAGAGTCTTGGCTCTGGCATAGGAGACTATTCCACTACATCATTCACTCACTTAGAAATCTAACTATAAAATTACTAGTTAAGGATCTAACTAAACTTGAGTTTCCAAATGATAAAGTTTGTAATCCTTATCAAAAAGTAAAATAGAACAAAATATCTTTCAAAATAAAGAATGAAGTTTCAACTTCTCAACCTCTTGAGTTGGTTAACATGGATTTTTTTGGAGATTCTAGAGTTTCAAGTTTAAATGGGAAGAACTATGTCTATGTTCTATTATATTAATTTTCTAGATATATTTGGACTTTATTATTAGCTCACAAGAGCGAAGCATGCTCTTAGTTCACCAAGTATGTTTGGTCAGTAAAAAACTTAAGTGTAATTAGGATCAAAACCTTAAGAAGTCACCATGTCTATGAGTTTGAAAATCAATAATTTGAATCTTTTTTCTAAAAAATTATCTATAGTCATAACTTCTCTACTCCTAGGACACCCTAGAATAATGGAGTTGTATAAAAGAGAAATATAACCTTACAAGAAATATCCCAAACTATGCTTAATGAATATTATTTACCTATTTATTTTTGGGAAGAAGTTATGAATATATATTGTTACATAATTAATAGAGTTTTAATTAGACATATCCTTAAGAAAACTCACTATAATTTGGGGAATAATAGGAAACCCAAGGTTAATTATTTTAAAGTTTTCAGTTTCCAAGTCTATATCCTTAATACAAAAGATAATCTTGAAAAAATTTCATCCAAAATTGAAAAGGGAGTTTTCCTTGGTTATTCAACCTCTATAAAATCCCATAGGGTCTTTAATAAGAGAATAAAGTGTGTGGAAGAATTTGTACATATCAAATTTGATGAAACATACCCACATGAACCAAAAACCTCCCTAAAAATCATGAGGACAATCTATCAAATCTAGACTTAAATCCTAAAGTTTCTAATTATGCTATTAATGAAGCCAAAAAATATGATTATGGAAACTCTCCAGATTCTAACCAAAGGGAACCCAAACCTATAGATGAACCTAAGATAACCAGGCCTTCTTTTTCTTGATTTGTTAGAACCCTTAAGAACCATCCCTTAGATTATGTAATTGGATACTTAGATAAAGGGACACAGACTAGAGATTCTATAAGGTACTAGGTTGAACATCAATCCTTTTTTCACATCTTTAACCAAAGAACATAAATGATTCTATCAATGATGAATTTTGGGTGATGGATGTGCAAGAAGAATTAAACCAATTTTAAAGGAACAAAGTTAGGAAACTTGTTGACAAACCCAAAGATACCTTGAAAATAGGCACTAAGTGGGTGTTTAGATATAATTTAGATGAATTTTTCACTATTTTAAGTAATAAATCTAGATTAGTTACACAAGTTTATATTAAAGAAGAATTAATTGAATATAAAGAAACCTTTTCACTTTTTTTCAGAATTGAAGCCATTAGAATACTACTAGATTATTCATCACATATTAATTTCAAACTTTATAAAATGATTGTTAAAAGTGCATTCCTAAATGGGTATATAGTTGAGGATATTTTTTTAAACAACCCCATGTTTTTACAAATCCTCATTTTATAAATCATGTTTTTAAATTAATAAAATATTTTTATGGTTTAAAACAGGATCCAAGAGCTTGGTATGATAGGATCACCACTTTTCTTATTTCCAAAGGTTTTACAAAAGGGATTGTTGATCCTACTCTTTTCATAAAAAAATTATAAATATTTTTTAGTTGTTCAAATATATGTTTATAATATTATTTTTGGATCTTCTAAAAACTTATTATGTGTTGATTTTGAAAAAATAGTGAAAAATGAATTTTAAATGAGCTTAATGGGTGAACTCAAATTATTTATTGGATTTAAAATCATTAAAAAAAATAAGGTATTATTTTGAATCAAATTAAATACACTAAATATCTTTTAAATTTTTTTGTCTTGTATAGCACAAAAAGTAGTGATACTCCTATGAGTATCACCTATAAATTGGATCTTGATGAAGATGAAAAATCTGTGGATCAAACCAATTACAGAGGTATGATTGGAATTCTTCTTTACTTAACTACTATTTAGCCTAATATTATGTTTATTGTGTGTATGTGTGATTATTTTCAATAAAATCCTAAATATTCGCATCTACTTACTGTTAAAAAAATCAAATACCTCAAATATACTACCAACTTAGTACTATTATACCCTTGAGGAAAACCATTTGACTTAGTTAGTTGTTTTGATACTGATCTTGGTGGTTTCAAGTTAGATAAAAATCAACTCTGAAACATGTCAATTTTTTGTAAAGTCTCTAGTTTCATGGTGTAGTAAAATGAAAAATTTTGTTACATTATTTATTGTCGACGTTTAATACATAGCTTCTGATAATTATTGTGCTCAGATTTTGTGGATGAAACACACATCAATAGATTATGGATATCAATTTAAACATGTACCTATAATATGTGATAAAACAAGTGCTATTAACATTTATAATAATCTAGTTTCTCATTCTATAACAAAACATATTGATATTAGACATCACTTTTTGAGAGATCGTTATCAAAAAAGTTGATATAACTATTGAATTCATTGGCACTAAACATCATCTTGCTGATATTTTTACTAATCCATTAAATTATGAGAGAATTAGTTTCATCAAACATGAATTAGGAATGATTAAATTTTAGTGACTAACGGTTATATGACTCACTGATGATGTCTTATCGATGATGTCTCCATGATGTGTCTCACCGATCGATACTTAGTCATTTTTTCTGTCTGGAATATAAATCGTTGTTATTTTAATTATTTCATTTTACTTTAATCTAAATTTAGTATTTTATGATTTTAAATCCCTAAATGATAAAATTAAGGGTCAATCCAACACTTTTTATCACTCGCACACTCTTGTATTTGAACCTTTATCTCTCAAACTTCTACTACCTTTCTCCTTTGAAACCAAAACCCTTTAATCTCACCAATGGCTCAAGTTGAACATGTTTCTGAGAGATCTGAGGATGATTTTCATCCATTTAAGAAGAAAATAGGTGAATCTAGTCAACCTAAACCACAACCTATTCATCCAAAATTTTCGAACTGTATCCTCACTCCTGAGAAAGAAGTGAACTAAAAATGGATGTTGACAAATAAGTCTCTCTTATTAAATATGTTGCAATATCAAGGATGGTTGGAGTGGTTCTCCAACAATGAAAGACCATTTTACTCAAGTCTGGTGCACGAGTTCTATATATATGTGGAATTTATTCTTAAGGGATCAGATGAATTTTGGATCAAATCTATAGTAGATGTAAAAAGAATCTCTTTTTCATCCAAGAATTGGGAAAAATGCTTGAAGGTACCCCATGAGGGTGTGTGTGATGATCATCAAGGAAGTGCACCTCCACCTAGTGATATATTCAATTTTGAGGAATCTTTGTCTAAGCTTACTATTAATGGATTCATATAAGGCCTATATAAATTGAACTTGATGGTGAATGGAGGCTATTTTTTAAGTTTATTCGGCATTAGTTATCTCTTAGAAAAGGGTAATTTACCTCCCTAAATTATCAAGATGTCTATTTTATTTATATATTGAAGAAGGGATATAAGGTTAACATGTGCATATATTTTATGGTGCATATATGTGAAATGATAAAACCCTACTGAAAAACAAATTCATTATTTTATTCTAAGATTATCTCTGCTATGATGAAAGATAAGGTTTTAGTGAATGAGTGTGAAGAAAAAGTTTCAGTCTATGATGGTTTTTATCTCAAAAAAACTATTTTTAAGAGAATGAAAATAAATTGGAATCCTTGGAAGAAGATGTGGGTTGAGTAAAATGATGAACTGTATGAGGATTTTAATCTTTTTGAGCATCCCTCATAGCTGAGGAACATGGTTGACCCTAGTATAGGTCTAGATGAACCTGGTGAGTATTCATATGAGGAAGATGTATCTAAGGAAGATCAAGGAAATAAGTCACTAATTGATGATAGAAATGACCCTGATATAGATGAAATTCCTAAAAGGATGACCCATGCTCTTGTTATCCCTCTTAGGCCTCTTCCTACAAAGGAACTGCTTCTAGCTGAGTATGATGATGAGGATACTGAAGAGTCATTGAATGTTGAGTATGTTAGTAGATCTAATAGTGATGAGGAGTCAAATAGTGAATAAGGAGAAAGTGTAAGTGAAGAAGAAGATGATGATATTGATAGAGATGAGGAATAAAATGAAGAGGATGATGAGGGATCTGATAAAGAATATGGAGAAGATGCAAGTGATAGGGAAGAAGATGGAAGTGATGAGAAAGAACAAAGTGGTTAATCTAATAGTGGATCAGATCATCATGATGATGATCAAGGTCATGTTGAAGAACCTACCAATCATACTCCAACTCCTATTGAGAATGCAGATCTTGTCGATACTGCTTTAATGGAATAAGAACCAGTTTTGCAATCCCATAAAGCTCTTGAAGCACTTATAGTTGAGGAAAGAGCTCAAGATTTCCATATGTATGATGAAGTTCATACTGAAAGAGAAGTTTCAGTGGCTCCAGTGCAAGAGTTGGTTTATGCTAAAAGGATGGTATCTGTTGAGGGGGGAGGAAATCCTAAAAGGGTGAAATCTGATATACTTTCTCCTCTTGATGATATAATTGTTCATGTGTGAAGAAAGGATCTAGGTTATGTGACTTTGTGTTTAGAGTAATTTGACTCATAGGATGGAATAGTTTCTCCCACTCCTACTCTTGTAGCTATACATGAGCCTATAGAGTATATGGTTAAGGCTTACTTCAATGAATTTAAGGAAGAGTTATTAGTTGTGGTTAGATTGCCTCTGAGTGGCGGGATCCCTTTTCCTCGGCACGCCTAGGGTTTCTTCGTGGGTGTTATCTCCCCCCCCCCTCCTCCGGCATGCTCAGCAGCTAGGCGTTGGCCTCTTTGGATCTTGTCTCGGTGGTGGTGGGGCTCAGCGATGGCTTCTTCGGAATCTCATCTCATATGTGGTGAAAACGTCGGCTTTGGCGTGGTCCTGGTGCAGCTCGGTCTGGCTCCGGATCTCTCTTCTTGGTGACGGAGAGACCTAGAGACAGTTTGGTGGTCATTTCTCGGCTCGACTACAGAGTGTTTGGCAGGCTCCGGTGGTTGTGGTCTCGGCATAGGCTCTCATTTTTGGCTTGGTTATGGCGACGATGGGATTCTTTGGCATCAGGTGGCTTGGCTTCGGATCCGTTATGGCTGGGCACTGGCTTCTGGAATCGAGTTTGGTTCCTATTTGTCTATAGGATTTGGGCACATTCTGGTAGAGCTCAGTATCTTCTCTGAAGCGGCTCGGATAGGGGGAGTTTTGGTTTGGTTTTGGTTTTTTTTCATTGTTTCTTGGATGTGTTGTTGGTGTTTCTTTCAGTGTTGTTGTCATCGTAGGTGTCTCGGTTCTCCCCGTTGGTCCCTTCTACCTTCTGCGGTCTAATTTGGAATCCGATGTGGGTTCTTCCGTGGCTTCAATCTGATATACTCTAGCCCTGAGCAGCATTTTTGACTCAGACTTGCTCGTTTTCCCGCATCGGTGATGCTCTATCGATATGTTGTTGTATCTTCCAGTCCTAGGTTACGAAGATTTGGATTCATCTCCTTGGTTTTTCCTCCTTTTCAAGTCGATGTGGATGTGTTGTAAGGGTGCCTTAGGTTTATGTTGGGGTTATTCTAGTTTCGATCCCAGCAGTGTTTGCTATGGGGGAGTTTGTCTTGGCTCTACCCCTTTGTTTCCTAACTCTATAGGTGTTTGGCTCTCTTAAGGATTTTGACGGTTTCGTTGTAAGTTGTGTTTGTTTGGTTCGATCCTGAGGTGGGGAGATGTGTAGTTGGACTTGATCCTTGGAACAATCTCAGAGGAGGATTTAGAGTTGGTGGTCCACCTTTGTAGTGCTTTTTGGATTCATTTTTTTGAGAGGGTATGGCGTCAACCGTCAGATCGGGCCTGTGCTTTGACACAGGACACTTGCTTGCCGATTAGTCGTGCATCATTGGAGTTCTTCATCTTGTTTTTATACTGGGGAGGGTGTCACGAACCGGATCTGGTCGCCACCATTAACGGCACCATACCCGACCCATGGCAAGGCCCGAAGGGTGTTCCCTATACCCATGGGCTGGCACAAGTGCCCGGGTATCAAAAAAATCTGGTTTGGGAACGATTTACCCGAGTATGAAAGCATAAATCATAAAAAAACCAATCAATTATTAGAATATGAAATTTTCATGCTAAACAATTCTTAACAAAACCAGATCTGAATACATATGTTTAAAGACACTAAAAGTGGTCTAAAAACAAATAATGACATCATAAAGACATCCCTGTGGACTCCACACGACAAGGGGATCATCACCCGCAACCCGCAACTCCACCCCAACGATGGGGACTAACATCCCGAACCACCAACACCCTTAGTCTTCCCTTTACCTGAGTCAAGCATAAGCAGGTCTACTTACACCCAAGGGGTGTAAGTAGGGTGTGAGACTAAGCCCAATAGGATACCACCAGATGATTCCAAAGAGCATGCAATACAATGTGAACAAAACAAGCAATTTTAATACACAAGGTGAAACAGTGTTAAAATTCAAAGAAATGCAACTTTCAAATGAAAACAGTTTTCAATCCAAGAATTTCAGAATGTTATCACATTAAATAGACATGTGAGATACTGTAAAGTACTGCCAAAAAAACCCACAACAAGGGTAAATACCACAAATCCAATGAGCATCAAAATTGGGAACACCCCTAAGCACTAGGTTGTCTCGGGCCCAATGTACCTCGTACCTCGGTGTAGAGTAACCATAGAAAAATCCGTTCTCGTGCACGAGCCACTAGTAGGGAACATAACCATAACCTAGTGGTCCCCAATCATCATCCAAATAGTTTAGTTAGAGTTGTCTTTATCCAGATGCTAAGTGGAATAGGGACAAAACTCATCTGATCCACTAGTTGTACTAATACAAATCCGCCTCACCTAGGTACCCGGGCTTCCCCTTTTTGTGATCAAACAATTTCAGAAAACAACACACATCCTTTTTCATATAAAATATCACTACTGGTCACAAACAAATTGTACAGTATCTACACACATTTTATACCATTTAAAACACACAATAAAATAATTTTATTTCCAATAAAACAACCTCTCAAAACATCACATTGTTTTGCACCCAAAGCTCTTTAAGATATCCACCTTTCACACTATGTTAACACTTGTAAGTTATTAAAACAAAATTTCAGTTCAACACCCTTTAATGAAACCAACAATTCTGTTATGTGGAATCCCAAAATGAACCAATAAAATATTTGAATGAAAACCCCCCAATTTCACCAAAAATTGGAACTTAAAATTCATTTGCATTATAAATGCAACTAAAACCAATTTTTACAGAAACATTCAAGTGAAATAAACATTAAGGTACCATGAAAACAGAAATCTAATTCACAAAAATTGCACACACAATGGAATCACCTACCAAATTAACAAAAACCCTTGAATCTCCGTGCGAAAATCAAATCGCACCCCCGCCGCACCAAGAGAGAACTAGATCAAACCTAAAACCGTACAAATTGGCCAAGAAAGCCCAAAGTTAAACCCTAGTTTATAAATCCTAGTTTTTGGACATTATTAAACTCAATTATAACCAAAGAAACCCTAAGAACAATGAGTTAAACCCAAAGTAATTTGAAAGAGGAAAGAAAAGGGCTCATTTACTTGAAGTATCTTGAATTAATAACTCCAAAACTCTAGTATCTGAAATTTAAAAGAGCCAAATTTTCGGGTACGTTCGAAAAATATGTATTATCTCATTTAGGAACTGGAATGGAGGAAACAAATTGAGAATTGAGAGAGTTATGAAAGAAATACTTTACCTCTTCAAATCTGGGCGATTTGAGGAACCCAATCAATTTAGGCACCAAATCTAGATTATCTAGAGCTTCAAAGAGGTGGTAGAGAGTTCAGACGCGCGTCTGGATTACTTGTTCTTGGGTGAGACTTGGAATCACTGAAAAAGCCCAAATATTGAATAAGTTATAACAAAATCAAATTTTATTTTTAAAACAGGAATTGGGCTTTTGGGCAGGCCCAACCCCTTAGATAAAAACCCAAATAAACCCTGGTTATGGATTTCTAAAAGCTCCAAATTACCTTTTTGGTGTTAATAGATTAGGGGAGGTCAATTAGGAATTTTAATGGATGAAAAATGTTGAAAAATGAAAAAGTTATAAAAGATACAAAATTTATTTTTTTAATCTGGAATTGGGCTCACGGTTTGGCCCAATTCATGAATACTCATCCATTCCTCCCTAAAACCTAGGGAAACCCCCAAAACAAAGAAAGGATGTAAATTAAATGAATAATACCTTTAAAATATGTCTTGTATGTGACAATTCTCCCCACCATGAAGGATTTTCTGCCCCGGAAAGTCAACATGAATCTCGGTTGGAAAACAAGAATGGGTACTCTTCCTCGACCCATGACTTTCGCTCCCATGTCTCATGTGTATCATTCCCATGTTGCCATAAAACCCAGACTAAAGGAATATAATTTCCTTGAAGTATCTTCTCTTGGGAGTCCACTATTTTCACCGGCCTCTCAATGATAGACAAGTCAGGCTCTATCTCCAGTTCTTCCCAACTCAACACATGGGATGCATCCGGATTGTATTTCTTCAACTGAGAGAGGTGGAAGACATCATGGATAGACGTCAAATGAGAAGGTAAGTCCAACCTGTATGCCACCTTGCCAATACACTTGGTGATCTCAAAGGGTTCGACATACCGTGGCATCAGCTTACCTTTCTTCCCCAATCGACGATGGCCCAAACGAGGGGCCACTTTTAAGAATACCCTATCACCCACAGAAAACTCTAGGTCTCGATGCCTCCAGTCAGCATAAGATTTATGATGACTCTGAGCTGTCAATAAGAACTGCCTGATCAACTTGACCTTCTCAGAAGTCTCCTGCACAAGGCTCGGCCCCAACAGTGAAGTCTCTCCTACCTCATCCCAACATAGGGGGGACCGACAAGGCCGACCATAGAGCGCCTCAAAAGGGGCCATTCGAATCGTGGATTGGTAACTATTATTATAAGCAAACTCTACCAATCCCAAATGGATATCCCAAGAACCTCCAAAGTCCATGACACATGCACGAAGCATGTCCTCTAATATCTGATTTTCCCGCTCTGTCTGACCATCCGTCTGTGGGTGGTATGTCGTGCTCAACTTAATCTGAGACCCCAAGGCATTCTGAAGGCCTTCCCAAAATAGAGAAGTGAAGCGGGGGTCTCTATCTGAGACAACAGCTGATGGTACACCATGGATTCTCACCACTTCCTGAAGATACAAATGGCCCAACTCATCTACTTTAGTTGTATCTTTTATCGGAATGAAGTGGTCCGATTTGGTCAGACGATCAATCACCACCCAAATAGCATTCTTACCCCAAGGTGTACGAGGTAAGCCAACAATGAAGTCCATGGCGACCTCTTTCCACTTCTAGGTAGGAATGGGTAGTGGTTGGAGCAAACCAGATGGCCTTTGGTGCTCTGCTTTCACCTACTGACATGTGTAGCATCTCGAAACAAAGTCTGCTATGTCTCGTCTCATACCAGGCCACCAAAACTGCCGACGAACATCATAATAGATCTTAGTGGCACCCGGATGGACAGCCCACTGAGAGTGGTGGCTATCTTGCATCACCACCTTCCGCAGAGATAATGTCACTACTGAACGGCCCTTGAAGCAAAAGATGCCCTCGGGAGACAACGACCAATCAGAGGATGTCTCCCCACCATGAAGGAACTGCTTAGACCGCTGACAAAGATCATCACTGGGTTGTTCCTTCTGAATCAACTCCAATAGAGAAGGATTCAACTGGACGCTTGCCAAGAATGCCCCTCCACTGTATTCCCTGGTCTCCCCATGCATCTGAGAAAAGAGACCCATCAATGTCCACTCATCACTAGACTTCCTCAAAGCCTGCACTGGAACTCTTCTGCTCAAAGCGTCCGCCACTACATTACCCTTTCCTGGGGTATAGACAATGTCAAAGTCAAACCCCTTCAATTACTCGATCCAGCGACGTTGCCTCAAGTTGAGGTCCTTCTGTGAGAAGATATAAGCCAAGCTTTTGTGATCAGAGTATACAACAAACTTCTCCCCAAAGAGGTAGTGACGCCAAGTCTTCAAAGCATGAATCACCGCTGCCAACTCCAAGTCATGGGTTGGGTAGTTCTTTTCATGTGTTCAAAGTTGGCGAGAGCCATACGCGACCACATGATCATCCTGCATAAGCACGCACCCAAGACCCATACCTGAAGCATCACAATAGACCACATATCCCTTTCCAACCTCTGGAAAAATCAGCACGGGGGCGGTATTCAGCTGCCTCTTCAGCTCCTCGAACGATGCCTGACATTCTGGACCCCATACAAACTTCACCCCTTTCTGGGTGAGGGAAGTCATCGGTGAAGCAAGCCGAGAGAAATCCCGAATGAATCACCTGTAATAACCAGCCAAACCAAGAAAACTCCTGATCTCGAACACATTCTTCGGTTTCTCCCATGACATGACTGCACTAATTTTCTCAGGGTCCACTGAAACTCCATGCTCTGAGATCACATACCCCATAAATCTCACCTCTCTGATCCAGAAAGTTCACTTTGACAACTTTGCATAGAGGTGGTGATCTCGTAATGTACCCAAAATGATCCTCAAGTGATGTTCGTGTTCCTCCTCAGAGCAAGAGTATACCAGAATGTCATCCACGAACACCACAACAAAGGAATCAAGATACTGATGGAACACCCTATTCATAAGTTCCATAAATACCGCTGGAGCATCAGTCAATCTGAAGGGCATGACCAAATACTCAAAGTGGTTGTACCTGCTTCGGAAGGCTATCTTAGGGATATCTGACTCTTTCACCCTGAGTTGATGATACCCTTAATGCAGGTCTATCTTTGAGAACCACTTTGCCCCCTTCAACTGATCAAACAAATCATCTATTCTGGGAAAATGGTATTTGTTTTTAATTGTTACCTTATTCAGATTTCGGTAGTCAATGCACAACCGGAGGGATCCATCAGCCTTTTTTGCAAACAACACAGGAGCGGCCCAAGGAGAGACGCTCGGGCGAATGAATCCTTTGGATTCTAAGTCGTCTAGATGTATCTTTAATTCCCTCAACTCGGTGGGGGCCATGCGATAAGAGGGAAGAGATATCGGCTGTGTTCCCGGTGCCAGATCAATCGAAAACTCCACATCCCGCTCGGGGGGAAAACCAGAAAAATCATCTGGGAATACCTTGGGAAACTCATTTACTACACGAGGTAGTGCACATTCAGGGGAAAGACCATCCTCTAGCACAAGCGAAGATAACTAGAAGATAACACTTCCCAACTCTGGGAGTGGAGGCCCTACGCGACTTGATCATGGATCCCATTCTCCATGAAAAACCTGACGACTCCCATCAGGTGCCGTGAAACTCACACGCCGTCTGTAGCAATCGATGTGTGCCTGGAAGTGTACTAGCCAATCAATCCCGAGTATGACATCAAAAATTTCCATATCTAAGACCAGGAGGTCTCACTCCATCTCGACCCCTGACACAGAAAGTGCACACGAGGGGCACCTGAGGCCCTACTCCTTCTTCTTTCCCAACGGTGTCACCAACTCCATCACAAAAGACATCAACTCAGTTGGAAAATTAATCATGTCCACAAAATGTCCAGAAATTAATGAAATAGATGCACCAGTATCAAAAAGAGCAGTATCTATAGAATATGCGATCAGAACGGTACCTCGAACTGTCGACGGTCCCGCCTCTGATCCTGCTGGTGACTGATCCACTGCATGGAGATGTCCAGTATCTGCTTGAGGACGACCGCTAGTCTGTGGTTGTGCCCTGAACTGGCTCTACCCAGAAGATAATCCAACCCTACCACCACAACCACCAAATCGAGATCCCCCAGTCCTCGACGGCTCGGACTATGCTGGCACTCCTCTTGAAGCCACTGACCCAGCCCCACTTGGGAGTGGACGTGCCACACCGCAGAAGCACTGCAAATGCCCTATACCTCCACACTGGTAACAAGGATTCGGAGGAAGAGGACATTCTGGTCGGATATGCCTAGGCCTCCCACATTGGTTGCACACGACCGATCTCTCATCAGAAGCTGCAGAAGAAAACTACCTGGAAGAGTGGCCTGAACTGCCCCCTTCTTTCTTCACATGATCCTCCTGCTTCCTTTTCTTCTCTGAGGAGCTGCCACTGCCCACTGCTGATACTGAACCATAGAAACTAGCACTGCTTTTCCTATCAATCTCCACCATGCACGCCCAATCAACAACCTCAGCATAGGTCCTCAGCTTAAACAAGAACACCTGGGAGTATATCTCTGGTCGCAAGCCTTTCTCAAACCTCTGGGCCTTCGCTTTCTCATTAGAGACAATTTCTGGAGCATACCGAACCAACTCAGTGAAACAGTTGGCATACTCCATCACAGATAGATTCCCCTGAACAAGTTCCATGAACTCTCTAGACCTGGAATAAGCCAACACCTTAGGGAAATACTGTTCATTGAAGACAGCCTTGAAATCTCCCCAGCGCATCTGCTCATTCTTCCCAGCCTGAAGCACTGACTCCCACCATTTATGGCTAGTACCCTCCAACAGAAAGGAGGCACACTTCACCCTGAGCTCCTTGGGTTTTTTCAGGAACTCAAATATACGCTCGATCTTCTCGAGCCATTCTTCTGCTTCCTGGGGTTCTGTGCTACCTCGGAAGGTAGGAGGCTTGTTTTTTAGAAACTCTTGTGCTTTATCTTTTCTAGGACCTGTCTCCTCTGCCCTAACAGGAATAGGATCATGAGCTGGTCCCTGTCCCAAATCTTGGATAGCCCGAACAACAGCCTCCACGAGCCTCTGATCAATCGGCGTGGGAGAACTCTCTCCAGCTTACTCCTGTGGGTGCGTGGGAGCTTTCCGGGGAGGCATGTTGCTACAAAATGCAACAGTCACAAAACAATAGTCAATACCACAATTCTGAAAATTGTAATCAAATACAACAAATATAAATAAACTAAACACATTCCTGTAATAAAAGAAACAACTACTCCACATCTGCCTGATGTCCACATGTGGTCTGCAGCCCACACGTCTCACCTGGAAGTGAAGTCAATCAGTAAATTCCAACATCCTCTGGTGACTCAAGGTCTGCCATGAGAGGTGTGGTCCAGGCACCCTACACACAAACAATACCCTAAGCCCCAACATTCCTAGCTCCTGTCTATCCTAACTCATCTCAAAATAACAATATAACCCAAAAACATTAACCTCCTCTGATACCATTTTGTCACGAACCGGATCTGGTCTCCACCATTAACGGCACCATACCCGGCCCGTGGCAAGGCCCGAAGGGCGTTCCCTACCCCCATGGGATGGAACAAGTGCCCGGGTATCAAACAAATCTGGTTTGGGAACGATTTACCCGAGTATGAAAGCATAAATCATAAAAAACAATCAATTATTAGAATCTGAAATTTTCATGCTAAACAATTCTTAACAAAACCAGATCTGAATACATATGTTTAAAGACACTAAAAGTGGTCTAAAAACAAATAATGACAACATAAATACATCTCCGTGTACTCCACACGACAAGGGGATCATCACCCACAAGCCGTTCCCGCAACTCCACCCCAACGATGGGGACTAACATCCCGAACCGCCAACACCCTTAGTCTTCCCTTTACCTGAGTCAAGCATAAGAAGGTCTACTTACACCCAAGGTGTTTAAGTAGGGTTTGATCCTAATCCCAATAGGATACCACCAGATGATTCCAAAGAGCATGCAATACAATGTGAACAAAACAAGCAATTTTAATACACAAGGTGAAACAGTGTTAAAATTCAAAGAAATGCAACTTTCAAATGAAAACAGTTTTCAATCTGAGAATTTCAGAATGTTAGCACATTAAATAGATATGTGATATACTATAAGGTACTTCCAAAAACAACCCACAACAAGGGTAAATACCACAAATCCAATGAGCATCAAAATCGGGAACACCCCTAAGCACTAGGTTGTCTCGGGCCCTATGTACCTCGTACCTCGGTGTAGAGTAACCATAGAAAAATCTGTTCTCGTGCACGAGCCACTAGTAGGGAACATAACCATAACCTAGTGGTCCCCAATCATCATCCAAATAGTTTAGTTAGAGTTGTCATTATCCAGATGCTAAGTGGAACAGGGACAAAACTCATCTGATCCACTAGCCGTACTAGTACAAATACGCCCCACCTAGGTACCCGGGCTTCCCCTTTTTGTGCTCAAACAATTTTCAGCAAAAAACATACATCCTTTTTCATATAAAATATCACTACTGGTCACAAACAAATTGTACAGTAGCTACACACATTTTATACCATTTAAAACACACAATAAAATAATTTTATTTCCAATAAAACAACCTCTCAAGACATCACATTGTTTTGCACCCAAATCTCTTTAATATATACACCTTTAACACTATGTTAACACTTTTAAGTTATTAAAACAAAATTTCAGTTCAACACCCTTTAATGAAACCAACAATTCTGTTATGGGGCATCCCAAAATGAACCAATAAAATATTTGAATGAAAACCCCCCAATTTCACCAAAAATTGGAACTTAAAATTCATTTGCATTATAAATGCAACTAAAACCAATTTTTACATAAACATTAAAGTGAAATAAACATTAAGGTACCATGAAAACAGCAAGCAAATTTACAAAAATTTCACACACAATGGAATCACCTACCAAATTAACAAAAACCCTTGAATCTTCGTGCGAAAATCAAATCGCACCCCCGCCGCACCAAGAGAGAACAAGATCAAACCTAAAACCACACAAATTGGCCAATAAAGCCCAAAGTTAAACCCTAGTTTCGAAATCCTAGTTTCTGGACATTATTAAACTCAATTATAACCGAAGAAACCCTAAGAACAATGAGTTAAACCCAAAGTAATTTGAAAGAGGAAAGAAAAGGGCTCATTTACTTGAAGTATCTTGAAGTAATCACTCCAAAACTCCAGTATATGAAATTTAAAAGAGAACAAATTTAGGGTACGTTCGAACAAGATGAATTATCTCATTTAGGAACTGGAATGGAGGAAAAATATTGAGAATTGAGAGAGTTATGAAAGAAATACTTTACCTCTTCAAATCTGGGAGATTTGAGGAATCCTATCAAGTTCGGCACCAAATCGTGATTATCCAGAGCTCCAAAGAGGTGGTAGAGAGTTCAGACGCGCGGCTGGGTTACTTTTTCTTGGGTGAGACTTAGAATCACTGAAAAATCCCAAATATTGAATAAGTTATAACAAAATCAAATTTTATTTTTAAAACAGGAATTGGGCTTTCGGCCAGGCCCAACCCCTTAGATAAAAACCCAAATAAACCCTGGTTATGGATTTCTAAAAGCTCCAAATTACCTTGGTGTTTTTAATAGGTTAGGGGAGGTCAATTAGGAATTTGAATGGATGAAAAATGTTGAAAAATGAAAAAGTTATAAAAGATACAAAATTTATTTTTTTAATCTGGAATTGGGCTCACGGTTTGGCCCAATTAATGAATACTCATCTATTCCTCCCTAAAACCTAGGGAAACCCCCAAAACAAAGAAAGGATGTAAATTAAATGAAGAATACCTTTAAAATATTTCTTTTATGTGATAGAGGGGCTGCTCTGGTTTTCAATCTGGTTGTATCTCTTTTTGTACTTCGGGTGTGATTGTCCTATGTCCATGAAGTCTTTGGGTTTCCTCCTTATTCCCTTAAAAGGAGGAATTATCAATAATAAAAAATATTTGAAGGCCTTCAGGCTGTTGGATGGATGGTTATATTTGTCCCTCCTTATCAACCACCTCTAGTGTTAAGGCTTAGTGAAAGTGATACGGCTATGATCATAGAGAGGATTTTTTATTAGGTTGATCCTTGGATGATCTCAGTGTTGGAATCAATTGTCTTAGACAATAAAAAAATGTGAAATGAACTGACTGGTATGGTTTCTTCCATTAACAGTCTAACTATTGATTATAGGACATCCCTGAATAATGTGGTGAAAATATTTGAGGATTCATCTTCTAGGATTGATGTTCCTCATCCTCTAGCAATTGATTTGAATCAGTTGATATTAGATATCCAAGATATCTTTCAAGGTGCATTCACTTCAGCTACTCATGTTGTTCATCCTCCTGATGTTGAGATGATTAGAAATGTGATAAGAGAGGATCTTTGGACTATTATGGGTGGAACAGACCAAGAAATCCTAAGTAAAATTTGACAGAATAGTGATCATATATATGAAATGGTAATATTTTTCATGAAAGGGGTCACTAATGCTCAAGAAGAGATAACCAAGAAAGTAGACTTCTACTTTAAGAGGATTTATACAAAGTATTAGCTAGATAGTCATTTCAAATATTGATTGAAAACTTGAAGATACCTCCTATTACTCAAGCCTTCAAAGATCAAGTCAAGCAGCTTAAGGATTTGACTCCTACCCTTCATAAGTTTATATAGAATAAAGAATATTTTGAAAAGGCTATGGATTATGGTAGTCAAATAATCAAGTACTTCATTAATATACTAAAACCTTACCTACATAATGATACCTCTACAATTTTTTCTCTAGAAGCTTCTCCTCTTTAGCATGTATTTCTCCCTTCTACTTCTTCTTCTGTACCCTTGTCACCTTTATCCATAAATCCTACTAAATCTCTAGTACAAATCAGACCTTTCATTCATCGTAAGATTACTATCCCTCATGCCTCTTCTAGCCTAAGACTTATTCCTTATGTCTTTACTAGAGTTCCTCTTCCTTCCCTCAGTATCTGCACTACCACTCCAACCACTACCTATGCACCCTTACTCCTACCACTGCTACCTCTGATAAGGGAAAAAAAGTAATGGTCTCTACTTTAGTGAAGAAATGATTGGATGACTCTTTGATAGGTATCTATTTTACTATTTTTTGTTACCACTTGTATTTTTTGACTAATGGAATCTATTATATGTTTTCACCTCATTATTTGTTTCTTATTTTAATTCTTTTTCGTTTCTAATAATCCCAAAAGGGGGAGAATGTGTGTGTCATGTGTATGTGTATGGAATGTATCTCAGTGGGAGAATGAGGTTAAAAATAAAATCTTACTAAGTAATCTATATAATTTTTTGTGTTTATCTTAAAATTTCATCTCTTATGATTTGTATAAAATGTTAAGAAGACCTTACTTTGGTCATTATAAACTATATAATTCCATGATTTTTTATCATCAAAATGGGGGATATTATTGTCCTCCTCTAGTTTTAATGCTCAAAAATAATGATTAATTATTTTTTATTAAGTTACATATTGTTTAACCATGTTTGCATTTAATATTAACCTATCTTGTTAGTATTTACATCATAAGATAGGTTACCAAGATTTGGATAAGTATAAGTCACCAATAAGTATAAGTCGTTGATACCTAACCTTCTGATAGCTTCTCAAAATTTTCACTAAGTATGAGCTATCAATAAAGTACATACCGATAGAGTACCTACCGATAGAGTACCTACCGATAGATTCTCAGAAACTTCCCTAAGGAAGAGTCACTGATAGAAGTCTGAGTTACCGATGGCATGTGTTACCAACAGAGTAACCTACCGATAGAGAGACTGACCGATACTCAGAATTTTCACTAAGTATAAGCTACTGATAGCTGACTAACCGATCGACCTACTAACACATCACCTACTAATGTGTCACTTACTGATAGAGTGATCTACCAATATACCAACCTACCAATAGTCTAAGAAATCGACAGTCTGAGACACTGAGACACTGTCATTCCTTCATTTTCCATTTAAATTCAAAATTACTTCTAACGGTCATATTTATGAAACTTAGAACTGTTTATTATTTTAATGATCTTTTCTATATTTTGTAGAAAACATTTAATGGATTTAGGAGACTAGTACGAGGTATGTGGTACCATAGAACACGTTGTGTGTCTACTACACTGCATAAAGTAAATATACAGATCAACAAGAAAAGTGGTGCGACCTGAATCAAAAACTCATGCACCTTAGAACAACACAAGAACTACCAACTACTAAAAACAAAAAGAGTGTTGTTAATTCTAGTAAAATATCTTCTACTGCAACAATTGAAGAGTATTTAATAACACTTCTGTAAAATCTCTACTGCACTAATATCAGAAGACAGAAGGCTTCACGACCCTCTGTTTTGTTGTCTGTTTCTGAAACTCGACTCTATATTCACTTCAATATCTCTTCAAGGAGTATAAAAAACTACAAGATCCAAAAACATAGAGCTTTCTAACACCCTTCTCAATATTTTAGCTCTACTTGTGTACATTATTTACAATACAAGCAGTGTGTGTCCCTATTTTATAAACACACATTGTCTCCTATTCTAAACTAGAAGATACATTGATATCTTCAAAAACTTATCTTTTTTAACCTTACACTCCCATGGATAATAGTGTAATAGGTCCCTACATGGCCTGTTGTAATTTTCAATCCCATGAGAACTATGGTAGAGGTCTATTGACATGGACAGTTTGTATACTGTTGTTTACCCCAATCTAGGGTGAGGATCAAATTTATTTATATAAATTGATTAGTGGAAGGTGATCACCAAGTGGAGAATACTAAGTCTCATCTTGAGACTGAACCTCTTGTTTTATATCTTTTGTGTCTTTCAAAGTTCTATTTTAACAGTTTTAATAATTCGTTGAAAAAATTTATTTCACTTTGATAGTTAATCTTAGATATTTTTTATATTAGAATTTTGTTTAGTAGATTTATTTCAAAAGCTAAAATAATAATTCATATTGTTTTAACTGAGAACTAATCAATCTTTGATAAATCTTTCAAAAGATCAAAAATATTATAAATCTGCTACTTTGGTTAATTGGGTCATATTTGATTTCAGATTAGGGGGGATTTTAAAATAAATCTTTTAAGACATAAATTTTTATAGAAAATCAATTCACCCCCACTGCAGTGTCCTACTCTGACCAACAATTATATTTTTTACTTTAATGGTGTTATGGAATATTGATCTATTATTTTATCATGTGTGAAATCATTCCCAGTGATTATGTTCTGAGACCCTGGAACTAGTTGTCAGCCTGGGGTGAGGGAATGTGCTTCAGGTATGTAGTAGACTAGCTTGGAATTCTGATTGATAAATGTCTTAGGTTTTATTCTAAAAAATGGTATGAAATCATGCCCTATTATTATTTAGGTTGTGTCTTGGTAGTATGGAGACTATTATCATCATTAGGACTTGGGTGGGTTGTGTGTTAAAGTGCTCAGTTAGCTCTTCATCACACTGAACCTCAAGTTTACATGAGTGTATCAGCTTTGAGTCTTGATTTTGAGTTTGAATTTTGATATCCATGATGTATTTTGATATTTTGTGATGATTATTTGATCCTCATTGAGTCTATATATTATTTCAATAGTTAGTTTGAGTTTATTAGGTGAAATAAGTTATATAACCAGGGCTTTAAGTTTATCATGTAAGGTCTGGTAAACCATGTGGTTCCAATGAAAAATGAATCTATAAAATGGTAGTTGTAACACCCGAGACTTTTATGTTATATAAATCATCAAAGGAATCTTTTTCTACACAACACTTTCTTGGCTTTCTTTACACGCAATCGCGACCTTCCTCGATAGCTTGCGTCGTACGCAATACCGAGTTTCACTAAACAACAATATGCTATTAAAACTAGCCGTTATGAATATTAATAACCACTTTTTGAAATTTTATAAATTTTATTTTTCAAAATGGACTTCATTTTTGGACTCAGAATATCGAAATTAGCCTAGGGTGAAATTTTGGTATTTTTCTGAAAACTTTCAATTTTTGATGAATAGTGAAACCACTAAGTGGTAGGTTAAAAACTGAATTTTGCATAAAACTTAATTTTACCGCTTCTGTGAATGGAATTTCAAAAATCCGAGAGACACGGTTAATATCAAGGACTAAAATGTGGTTCAATGAGATGAAAATAATTTTTTGGTGAATAGTAACTTTTTACTTTTTTTACCGCGGTTAATAGTAAATAGGGTAACTATGGGTAAATATGATATCAATATTACCCTAACACATGTCCTAATTCTATTGGACAAGTGTAATTCGACCAAAAACAAACTTAGGAATAAAATATGACCATTTAGGCCCACTTGGATTAGATTAGGACATTTATTATTAATTTATTTAAAGAAGGGTTAAAATAGTTAAAATCAAAGTTTAATAAGTAAATCATTTTTAATATAAGGTTATACATAAGATAAATTCGATTGTAAATATTCATTAGAAAGCTAAAACGATTTCCTAAATGATGGTATTTTATTTGTAATTTTTAGACATCAAATAATTTAATTTATTTATGACACAAAGATGATGCAGTAATTATCTTATTAATGAAATATTGACAAAATTGATAATATAAATACCAAAATAAATGTAATTTGAGACTTTTTATGAATTAAACTAATTTTCTAGGTTACTATGATATATTAGTATTGATTTAATAAACTTGTTTCGAACATATAATTCTGTTATGACTTTCACAAAAATCATATATCAAATAGTGTCAAAATTGACACAAAATAGTTTTTAAATCAAATATTATATTATTAATTGTTATTTTATTCCTAAAAATCTAAGGTTCGGCCAAATGACTTAGATAAGGATATATACATTAATAATAAACAATTTGGGGTTCGTTTGGCATGTTATAGTAAGTGTATTAACCATATAGTGAAAGAAAACAAAAAGACACGGTAAAAGTTAAATTAATTAACTTAGAGTTAAATCTAATTGATAAGGTTAAAATAATACCCTAAACTTGTCTAAATCCTATTGGTTGATAGGATTTCGACCCATCCCCACTTTATCTTCGAAATAAGACCCTTTGGAACCATTATAAACCGATTTTGACTTTAATATAAAATAATATTTTGAGATATTCCTAAGGTGCCCCTCTCCTCCCTTATAAAAGGGCACCTCCTCCCCCTCCTCCTCACACCAATTTGAGCACTCAAGCTCGGCCAACCCCTGCCATTTTCCCTTCTCCACTTCCCTAGAATAATCCTAGAGGTCCTGGTCTTCTCCAAAGACCAATCTTAGTTCCTTAAGTGGAGGATTCAAAAAGGCGTTCCAAAGAAGAGGTAATATCCATTACCGATCTTTTCAATTTCTTTCTTCTTCAACTTCTTCTTCTTTAGTTGTTTCATGATAAAGTAATAACATCAGTATTACTTACATACTGATATGTTATTATAAATATGAAACAACCCTAATTCACCTTCTATCCATCCTACGGAAAAATGAAATCATCGCGCGTGCGTACGTACGGAATACCGTCTCCACGCCGTGGTGTAATCTATTTTCCACCATCACCTTACAAGGATGGGTATAATGGTGTAATCAGTAACTATATATGATTATTATTAAGTAATATTGATACTGAAATAATATATATATATACTCCAATACAATTCCACGATCATAGGAACGATATCATCACTCGTGCGTACGTACGGAATACCGTCTCCACGATGTGATGCGACTCGTTCTACATGATCTTCATTTCATAATGATTATATAAATGAATTGAATGAATTAATATGGTATATACTACACTAATACCATTCTGGAAATGAATTATCTATAACCTAAAGATAAGAATAAGAATTTATTCGACAAAACACGCATAAGAACAAAAAGTTATAAAGACCCGAGTAACAAGTAACAATGAAATATTACTAAAAAGAAGCTAATAATATGACCATATATGATCTCATATCAATATGTATGATTCTGGAATAAGTCAATAACAGTATTTAAACCATTATACAGGAGCTTCGGACACGAACAAAGCAAATCGGACCTAAGGTAAGGGAAATATCACAATCTCATTTTTATCCGAGATTGTTTATTCGTAAGTATTTACTGGGGTGTATTTTATCATCCACATCCATGTTCCCTCAATATGTAATATTGTTTCCATCCACTTGAAATAGTTTAAATCCAATTTTACCCTTAGGTGAGTTTTTAGTAAAGAATATGAAAGGAATCTTTTGTCGTTTTTCCGTACGAGGTACTTTTTGACTTTTCCGACAAAAGTACGAAGAATGTTTTTTTTAACTTATACGGCATGAATGGATTTTTAAAACATTACTTCAAAGAAGCTTCCTTTACAAGTTTTCAAGTTTATTTTTAATCAACTTCTTTTATTTTAAAGTTGTATGACATGTTATGAAAGGAAAAATGTTTTTGAAGAAGAAAGGATATTTTCCTCAAGAATTCAATTCAAGTGTTTTATCAAAATTATTTTCCATCTAAGATAATAAAGGGTTCTGTTTCTATCCATATTTTTACATTGGTTTGACTATGTTGTGATGGAATTATGTTTATGAATTCCTTTATCATATATGAATTGATTTATGATGTCATGATGTTTCAAGAATCCCATTTTTGTTACATGTGTTATGCGATGATGCATGTTTTATGATTATGTGGCACACATAAGAAAGGATTCATTATAAGATGGGTGGGACCTATATCTCCCTCCAATGCATTGGGTAATGATTTTATATCTCATGAGATAGACATGGCTGGAACGGAAGGTTATTTCGGTTCAGTGATACAGGACTGAAACGAGGAGTGAACTCGGATCAGAAAGGGACTTTGTCCACTAAGATAGTCTTGGCAATGAGTCATGACTAACAAGAAATGATTTTCCATGATTATGTGTGCATGCCACAAAGATTCAAGTTTTATGTTATGATTATGGGGATCTCATTTTCACTTCTATGATTTATTCCATGTTAAGATATTATGATCTCTTTTGCAGGTTTTGATTTTCATAAAGATATGATATGATTTTTATTTCCTTTATTTGCCCTTGCTGAGCATTTGAGCTCACCCTTTTATGTTTTCTTTTCCCCAGGTCAGGAAGATGGATATTAAGTAGAATATGCTAAAAGGGACCCTAGATATGATGAAATAAATGGGAGACACTGTAGAAGATTTATGAACCAGTTGTTTATGTTTCCCCAGTTTCTAAAGACACTATACCTATACGGTCCTTTGTGGTTTTGTCATATGTTGTAGTAAGAGTGCTTCAATTTTGAAGTATTAACAATGTATGTAAAGTGTGGGTCGTTATAGTTGGTATCAGAGGAAAGGTATAGTCAACCTTTGGAAACTAGGATGTGAAAGCCTTAGTAAGAACCCTAAGGATAAGTCTAAGTATAGAACACAATCTTAGAAATGGCCATGAATAACCTAGGATAAGACCATAAGCATGAAAATTTTATTCTTGAATTATGTGGTTTCCTATTATAATTATTGTTGCTCACACTATTCTTCTTGGTTTTAGTAAATGGCTGGAACCCGAAGGAACCGTGTTAATGCGGAATGCGATGGGCAATGCAATGATTGTCCCCCTGAGCAACCAAACGATATGGGAGCTGGAATGCAAAATCTTGTAGCCATGCTCACACAACTTTCTCAAGCTATGAATCATGCAGGATTTCCAAACGAACAAAGGAGGGAGCAACATTCTGTTGAATCCTTCATGAGGCAGCGTCCACCATCTTTCAGCGGGTCTACTGATCCATTAGTTGCTGAACAATGGATTAGTACTACTGAAAAGATATTTTCAGTTCTTCAATGTTCTGAGCATGATAAAGTCATCCTAGCAGTGTATCGTTTGGAAGGAGATGCTGATCAATGGTGGAATCTTGTTAAGAATACAAGGCAAAGGGATGAAATTGAGTCTATGGAATGGGACGAGTTCAAGAACTTATTTTTCAATAAGTACTTCCCTCGTATTCTCCGAACAAAGATGGAGAAAGAGTTCCTTGAACTGAAGCAAAGGGATGATGAATCTGTTGGTACCTATGAAGCAAATTTTACCAGACTTGCAAGGTATGCTTCTGGTATTATTATCCAACCTGAGAGTAAGATCGATCGATTCTTTAGTGGCTTAAAACCAAGTCTTCGAAGGGCGTTAGCCATAAGGGACTTCAATAGCTATGAGGAAATCGTTCGATGTGCTCTCAAAGTCGAGATGGAGATTGGAGTAACCCATCAGTCACATGGGTTTGATAAGAAGAGGAAGATGGAATTCAAAGAAAAATCTAAAGAGCACACGGAAAAGAAGATGAACTTTCCCTTATGCTCAAAGTGTGGAAAGAAACATGGAGGGAGTTGTCTTAAAGGGACAAGTAAATGTTTTAAATGTGGAAAGGAAGGTCATCAGGCATTTGAATGCCGTGATAATGGGAAGAAGATGTCTAATGATGCAAACAAAGGAAGGGATACACAGAATGAACCTGCTACACTTCAATGTTTCAAGTGCAAGGAGATGGGGCATTATGCCAATCAATGCCCAAATCCAAGGGTTGATGATGATGGTCGACGTCAACAAACTCTTAAGGCTAAAGAAAAAGGAAAGTCACATGCAATTTCTATCAGCGATGTGGAGTACGATAACGATGTGGTGAAAGGTACACTTACCATCCACTCTAAAGTAGCAAATGTTTTATTTGATTCTGGATCCACCTACTCTTTTATTTCTGAAGACTTTTCTAAGGGTATCACCTTATTACCTCAACAATTAGATGTTGAGTTAGCTGTGACAACACCTAATGGCACATCAATCGCATCAAAAGTTTATAATTCTTCTCCGATCGAAGTTTGTGGGAAAGTGCTTCCTGCAAATCTTGTGATCCTTCCTTTAGTGGAATTTGATGTGATTCTTGGCATGGATTGGCTTTCTCTACATGGAGCTCATATCAATTGCCAAAGAAGGGAAGTCACATTTCATATTCCAGATCAACCTACGATCGTCTATCAATGCAAGGATGAACATAACCTTCCAGTGGAAATTTCTTCCATCTTATGGGTATTGATTCCACTAAATGAAGGTTATTTATCTCAAATGGTTGGTGAGAAACTCACGATTAAGAATATGCCCATTGTACGGGAGTTTGATGATGTCTTTCCGGAGGAATTGCCGGGTCTTCCACCAAATCGTGAAGTTGAGTTTTCAATAGAACTCGTACCGGGTGCTTTGCCTATTTCAAAGACACCTTATAGAATGGCCCCAATTGAGTTGCAGGAATTGAAGAAGCAACTCCAAGAGAATCTTGATAAGGGATTCATACGCCCTAGTGCGTCACCTTGGGGAGCACCTGTTCTATTTGTTAAGAAGAAAGATGGATCAATGAGACTCTGCATTGATTATAGAGAACTTAACAAGATCACTGTCAAGAACAAATATCCTCTCCCACGCATTGATGACTTATTTGACCAACTACGCGGAGCTCAATACTTTTCCAAGATTGATCTTCGTTCAGGGTATCATCAATTAAGGGTCAAAAGGGAGGATATACCAAAGACGGCTTTCCGTACAAGGTATGGACACTATGAATTTATAGTGATGCCATTTGGTCTTACTAATGCCCCTGCTATCTTCATGGATCTAATGAATAGAGTCTTTAGAGACTATCTTGATCAATTTGTGGTAGTCTTTATAGACGATATTCTTGTCTATTCAAAGAGCAAGGAAGAGCATGAAGATCACTTGAGAATTATATTGAAGACCCTGAGAAAGGAGAAGCTTTATGCCAAATTTACCAAGTGTGAATTTTGGCTTCAAAAAAGTTGCATTTTTGGGTCATATAATCTCAAAAGAGGGGATATCTGTGGATCCAGCAAAAACAGAGGTTATCGAAAGATGGTCAAGACCAACAACAGTAACTGAGATCCGAAGTTTTCTTGGTTTGGCTGGATATTATCGACGTTTTGTAAAAGATTTTTCACGATTATCTAATCCACTCACCAAGTTGACTCGGAAAGGTGTTAAGTTTGTCTAGACAGAGGAATGTGAAGAGAATTTCAAGGAGTTGAAAAGAAGGTTATCCAGTGCACCTGTGCTCACACTGCCTTGTAGTGGAGAAAGGTTTGTGATCTACAGTGATGCATCCAAGAAGGGATTGGGGTGTGTTCTTATGCAAAATGATATGGTGATAGCTTATGCCTCACGACAGTTGAAAATCCATGAGCAAAATTACCCAACACATGATTTGGAGTTGGCTGCGGTAATCTTTGCATTAAAGATTTGGAGGCATTACCTTTATGGTGAAAGGTGTGATATTTATACTGATCATAAAAGTTTAAAGTATATTTTCACACAAAAGGAGCTGAATATGCGCCAAAGAAGATGGTTGGAGCTGATTAAGGATTATGACTGCTCAATCCATTACCACCCTGGGAAAGCAAACAAGGTGGCAGATGCATTAAGTCGACAAGACCATGCTAGTTTATCCATGATGAGGATCACAAAAGATCCAATATTTATGGATTTACAAAGGATGGATCTTGGAATTATAATGGAAGGGGAAAAATCTTATCTTTCTCAAATGAATGTTCAACCATCTATACATGTGAAGATTAAAGAGGCACAGAAAGAAGATGTCGAGTTACAAAAGAAGGTGAGAAATGTTCCTGAATTCAACCTTGATTGTGATGGGATAATAAAGTTCAGGAATCGGGTTTGTGTTCCTCCCATCCCCGAATTAAAGAAAGAGCTGCTGGATGAGGCTCATAGTTCTTCATTCTCTATTCATCCTGGAAGCACGAAGATGTATAGGGACCTGAAAGAGTACTTCTGGTGGGATGGCATGAAAAGAGATGTTGCTGAATATGTCTCTCGATGCTTGGTTTGTCAACAAGTTAAAGCTGAGAGACAGAAGTCTAAGGGGATGTTACAACCATTACCCATACCCGAATGGAAATGGGAAAACATCACTATGGACTTTGTCACAGGACTTCCTAAAACATCCAAAGGCAATAATGCTATCTGGGTCATAGTTGATCGTCTTACAAAGTCTGCACACTTCATTGCTATTAGAGAGGATTTCTCTCTAGATCAGCTTGCCAGGATATATGTAAAGGAAATGGTAAGATTGCATGGAGTACCACTTTCTATTATATCTGATCGGGATCCGAGATTTACCTCGAAGTTCTGGCGAAGTCTTCAGCATACTCTGGATACAGAGTTGAGTTTCAGCACTGCTTATCATCCCCAGACAGACGGTCAGTCTGAGAAAACAATTCAAACCCTAGAAGATATGTTGAGAGCTTGCTCTATGGATTTCAAAGGAGGTTGGGATCAACACCTACCTTTGGTGGAATTTTCTTATAATAATAGCTTTCACTCCAGTATTCAGATGGCTCCTTATGAAGCTCTCTATGGAAAGAAATGCAGGACTCCAACTTGCTGGGATGAAGTTGGGGAAAGAAAGCTATTAGGACCTGATCTCGTTGATGAAATGGCAAAAAAGGTCAGATCTATTCAACAACACATAAGAGCAGCTCAGAGTCGACAGAAAAGTTATGCCGACAACCGAAGAAAAGACCTAGAGTTTGAAGTGGGTGATAAAGTGTTCTTACGAATATCTCCCTGGAAGAGGGTTATGAGATTTGGAAAGAAGGGGAAGTTGAGCCCTAGATATATCGGTCCTTTCGAAATACTGGATCGTGTTGGGAAGGTAGCTTACCGATTGGCGCTTCCACCGAATCTCTCTCAAGTTCACGATGTGTTCCACGTATCTCTCCTGAGAAAGTACATACCAGATCCTTCACATGTACTCAGCTCAGAAGTTGTACCGCTGGAGCAAGATCTTTCTTATGAAGAACAGCCGATAGAGATTCTGGATCGTAGCGAAAAAGTCCTACGAAACAAGACCACTCGCTTGGTGAAAGTTTTATGGATAAACCACCAACTTGAAGAAGCTACATGGGAGCTTGAGGATATGATGAGGGAGAAGTATCCTCATTTGTTTGTTGCAAAGTGACGAATTTCGAGGGCGAAATTCTTTTTAAGGGGGGTAGAATGTAACACCCGAGACTTTTATGTTATATAAATCATCAAAGGAATCTTTTTCTACACAACACTTTCTTGGCTTGCTTTACACGCAATCGCGACCTTCCTCGATAGCTTGCGTCGTACGCAATACCGAGTTTCACTAAACAACAATATGCTATTAAAACTAGCCGTTATGAATAGTAATAACCACTTTTTGAAATTTTATAAATTTTATTTTTCAAAATGGACTTCATTTTTGGACTCAGAATATCGAAATTAGCCTAGGGTGAAATTTTGGTATTTTTCTGAAAACTTTCAATTTTTGATGAATAGTGAAACCACTAAGTGGTAGGTTAAAAACTGAATTTTGCATAAAACTTAATTTTACCGCTTCTGTGAATGGAATTTCAAAAATCCGAGAGACACGGTTAATATCAAGGAATAAAATGTGGTTCAATGAGATGAAAATAATTTTTTGGTGAATAGTAACTTTTTACTTTTTTTACCGCGGTTAATAGTAAATAGGGTAACTATGGGTAAATATGATATCAATATTACCCTAACACATGTCCTAATTCTATTGGACAAGTGTAATTCGACCAAAAACAAACTTAGGAATAAAATATGACCATTTAGGCCCACTTGGATTAGATTAGGACATTTATTATTAATTTATTTAAAGAAGGGTTAAAATAGTTAAAATCAAAGTTTAATAAGTAAATCATTTTTAATATAAGGTTATACATAAGATAAATTAGATTGTAAATATTCATTAGAAAGCTAAAACGATTTCCTACATGATGGTATTTTATTTGTAATTTTTAGACATCAAATAATTTAATTTATTTATGACACAAAGATGATGCAGTAATTATCTTATTAATGAAATATTGACAAAATTGATAATATAAATACCAAAATAAATGTAATTTGAGACTTTTTATGAATTCCACTAATTTTCTAGGTTACTATGATATATTAGTATTGATTTAATCAACTTGGTTCGAACATATAATTCTGTTATGACTTTCACAAAAATCATATATCAAATAGTGTCAAAATTGACACAAAATAGTTTTTAAATCAAATATTATATTATTAATTGTTATTTTATTCCTAAAAATCTAAGGTTCGGCCAAATGACTTAGATAAGGATATATACATTAATAATAAACAATTTGGGGTTCGTTTGGCATGTTATAGTAAGTGTATTAACCATATAGTGAAAGAAAACAAAAAGACACGGTAAAAGTTAAATTAATTAACTTAGAGTTAAATCTAATTGATAAGGTTAAAATAATACCCTAAACTTGTCTAAATCCTATTGGTTGATAGGATTTCGACCCATCCCCACTTTATCTTCGAAATAAGACCCTTTGGAACCATTATAAACCGATTTTGACTTTAATATAAAATAATATTTTGAGATATTCCTAAGGTGCCCCTCTCCTCCCTTATAAAAGGGCACCTCCTCCCCCTCCTCCTCACACCAATTTGAGCACTCAAGCTCGGCCAACCCCTGCCATTTTCCCTTCTCCACTTCCCTAGAATAATCCTAGAGGTCCTGGTCTTCTCCAAAGACCAATCTTAGTTCCTTAAGTGGAGGATTCAAAAAGGCGTTCCAAAGAAGAGGTAATATCCATTACCGATCTTTTCAATTTCTTTCTTCTTCAACTTCTTCTTCTTTAGTTGTTTCATGATAAAGTAATAACATCAGTATTACTTACATACTGATATGTTATTATAAATATGAAACAACCCTAATTCACCTTCTATCCATCCTACGGAAAAATGAAATCACCGCGCGTGCGTACGTACGGAATACCGTCTCCACGCCGTGGTGTAATCTATTTTCCACCATCACCTTACAAGGATGGGTATAATGGTGTAATCAGTAACTATATATGATTATTATTAAGTAATATTGATACTGAAATAATATATATATATACTCCAATACAATTCCACGATCATAGGAACGATATCATCACTCGTGCGTACGTACGGAATACCGTCTCCACGATGTGATGCGACTCGTTCTACATGATCTTCATTTCATAATGATTATATAAATGAATTGAATGAATTAATATGGTATATACTACACTAATACCATTCTGGAAATGAATTATCTATAACCTAAAGATAAGAATAAGAATTTATTCGACAAAACACGCATAAGAACAAAAAGTTATAAAGACCCGAGTAACAAGTAACAATGAAATATTACTAAAAAGAAGCTAATAATATGACCATATATGATCTCATATCAATATGTATGATTCTGGAATAAGTCAATAACAGTATTTAAACCATTATACAGGAGCTTCGGACACGAACAAAGCAAATCGGACCTAAGGTAAGGGAAATATCACAATCTCATTTTTATCCGAGATTGTTTATTCGTAAGTATTTACTGGGGTGCATTTTATCATCCACATCCATGTTCCCTCAATATGTAATATTGTTTCCATCCACTTGAAATAGTTTAAATCCAATTTTACCCTTAGGTGAGTTTTTAGTAAAGAATATGAAAGGAATCTTTTGTCGTTTTTCCGTACGAGGTACTTTTTGACTTTTCCGACAAAAGTACGAAGAATGTTTTTTTTAACTTATACGGCATGAATGGATTTTTAAAACATTACTTCAAAGAAGCTTCCTTTACAAGTTTTCAAGTTTATTTTTAATCAACTTCTTTTATTTTAAAGTTGTATGACATGTTATGAAAGTAAAAATGTTTTTGAAGAAGAAAGGATATTTTCCTCAAGAATTCAATTCAAGTGTTTTATCAAAATTATTTTCCATCTAAGATAATAAAGGGTTCTGTTTCTATCCATATTTTTACATTGGTTTGACTATGTTGTGATGGAATTATGTTTATGAATTCCTTTATCATATATGAATTGATTTATGATGTCATGATGTTTCAAGAATCCCATTTTTGTTACATGTGTTATGCGATGATGCATGTTTTATGATTATGTGGCACACATAAGAAAGGATTCATTATAAGATGGGTGGGACCTATATCTCCCTCCAATGCATTGGGTAATGATTTTATATCTCATGAGATAGACATGGCTGGAACGGAAGGTTATTTCGGTTCAGTGATACAGGACTGAAACGAGGAGTGAACTCGGATCAGAAAGGGACTTTGTCCACTAAGATAGTCTTGGCAATGAGTCATGACTAACAAGAAATGATTTTCCATGATTATGTGTGCATGCCACAAAGATTCAAGTTTTATGTTATGATTATGGGGATCTCATTTTCACTTCTATGATTTATTCCATGTTAAGATATTATGATCTCTTTTGCAGGTTTTGATTTTCATAAAGATATGATATGATTTTTATTTCCTTTATTTGCCCTTGCTGAGCATTTGAGCTCACCCTTTTATGTTTTCTTTTCCCCAGGTCAGGAAGATGGATATTAAGTAGAATATGCTAAAAGGGACCCTAGATATGATGAAATAAATGGGAGACACTGTAGAAGATTTATGAACCAGTTGTTTATGTTTCCCCAGTTTCTAAAGACACTATACCTATACGGTCCTTTGTGGTTTTGTCATATGTTGTAGTAAGAGTGCTTCAATTTTGAAGTATTAACAATGTATGTAAAGTGTGGGTCGTTATAGTAGTTCATGTTGCACTATTGGAACACTGTTTACTAGCTCATGCAGTCAAAATGTGTTTAATGTAGTTTCACCATTGTATTTTTTTCCCTCTCCCACTCCCTATATTAATTCCAATATTGTATTACATTAAGGTTTCATTAGATAAGGGAGTTTCTTGGGGTTTTTTATAGAAATTGATGTGGTTGAATTTTGGTTTGATTTAAGAATGATTCTAGTGTACTTAGTCTTTTCCCTTAGGATCATTGTGTTATGTGATGTAAAATGGTTTTTGAAATGGAATAGTGGAATTCCATGATGTGTTTTGTTTTTAAAACCATTATTTAAAGGTTTTGAAAAGATTTTTGGATTTTTGTTAAAAAAATCAAACCATGTTTTGTTGTTAAAGTAGATCTAAGAAAAAAAATTTATGAAATAGCATTTAATATTAAAAAGTTGAATTTTTTGAAGGATTTAAATTCTGAAAGTGGATATTTTAATAATTGGTTAATGAAATCATTTTTAAATAGGTTATCAATTTCAAAATAGAATTCAGAAAATTCCTTGGAGTAGAAAATGGTTTTAATAACCAAATATTTTTAGGGTCTATTTTTAATCTCATGAAATGTTATAAAGATTTATGGTTTTTAAATAGATTATAAACTCTTTTAAAAAGGATTTTTAGATTTCCTTTTTGTGAAAAGTTATGATATAATTTTCAAAAAGAAGGGGTTTATCACTTTGTTTAAATGGATTTGAAACCAGTGGGCCTCAATAATGGTTTGAGATATTTTATAAGGGAGTTTTTGGAAAATGGTTGGATTTCCAAAATATATTCTTAAAGTGTTTTTAAAATTATCTTTCAAAATATGTTTTCAATTGGGAATTCCTTCAGGGATTTGAAATGGGTGCGTTGATTTATTCCCTTGGTTATAGGACTGCTTGTTTTTTTGAGTAGAATGATAAACTAGGTACATGTCTCATGTCGGTTGATAAGTAACTCCTTGAAAGGTCTTGATCAAATATAGATCAATGTTTCTAGGAGTTATCCTTTAATATTTTAATCTATTTTTTAAATTTGAGCTTTTTTGTTCTTGAATCTGCCCAGAATCCAAGTGTATTTAGGGAATTTGAGGCCACATTTTTTCTTTAGGGATTATTAGGTTAGTTCCCTTCCCCTCTTTGTGATTAGTCTGTTAAGAAGGTTTGGAGTTTTCTTCTAGTGGGTTTCTTTTGAAATGTGTCTTGGTAGTGAATCCTTGTAGATGTTTTTGATGGATCCTCTGTAATTTCCTTGAATAATTGTTTTCTTCAGGGAATATATTATAGTAAATTTAGGATGTTTGATTTGTTCTTATATGTATGGAAATATATTTTGGGAATGATTTTTGGACCTTCTAGATTGTGTGGATGTATTTGGGTCTTTGTGATTTGGGGCATTCCTTATTGTTTTGGTTTCCTTATTTTGGGGATTTTGGTGTTTTCTTTTCACATGAATATTTTTTAGGTTAGTTTCTTATTTATATGGGCATGAGTGACCATTGGGTTGATTCTTGGGTAATTAAGGTGGATATTTCCCTTGGGTTTTTGAGTACTTGTTAGGAATAGCTTTGTGGGGTTCAATTTGGGATAGTGTTCTAAGGTTGCGGTCCTAGTTTTCAAAGAGTATGGTGACCTAGGTAGGGAGGCCATGTTGTTTCTTATTATGAAATTCTAATGAGTTGTACCTCATGGATGTGGCATGTGTTAAGCTTCATGGTAGCTTGATACTTGTGGTAATTTAGTCCTTTGAGGTTGATTTTGCCTTGGAATATGTTAACCTTGGGTGTTATAATGGGTTCTTTGGTGACTGTTAGTACTTGATGGCTTCGAGTGATTTATAAGGAAGTTATTGTAGATATTTTCTCATAATGGATGTTTTAATTCAAGGTATGTTCTCCCTTTTATTACACCATTTAGAGAATTTCAAAATGGTGGGGAGACCGATGTTCGATCTTCGCCTCCTTTGGATCTTATATTGGTAATTGTGGTTATGTTTTTCTTGGAGTAATCTGGTGATTGTAAGGCCTTCAAGGTTTCGTATGGAGGAATTATTAGAGTTTGAGAGATTACTTACTTAAATCCTCTAGTTATTTTTCATATAACTAACCTTCATCCATGGGTATTGGGTTGTAAATCATTTCGGTTACTTTCATCTTAACTAGGGACTTTTGGGGGGAAGAAAGTGGAATTAGGGGGAGATTATGGAACCTCATGTCACTGTAGATTTTATTCCAATGATAAGTTTTTTGGGTAATTTTAAATTTTTGAATGTTTTGGATAGATTTTTATTTTATTGAAATTTTTATTCTTAACATGGTTTGGGGAACATAGTTTAGGTGTAACCATGTGGTTACCCTTATATGGGGAGGTTTCTATTTTTGTTTTAACATGCATGGCTTGAACTACATGGGTAGCACATGGTTGGGGTGACTCTTAGTAGTAATTGTGTGGATCTTCCTTTCTTCAAGTTTCATGGAACATGACATGTTCATGTTTAAGAAAACCATGTGATAAGTATGTGATATGGATTTATAATAAGGTAGTTTCATATGGTCCTTTTAAAACATGGGTAGATGAACCATGTGAGTTTCCTAGGAAAAACCATGTGAAGGCCTTTTTCTTAGGTAGTTTAAACTACATAGTTTGTTTACCAAACTATATGAGTAACCTAGGTTCACTTAAAAATGAATTTTTAAAATTACCATCTTTATTTTAAGATAACTAATGGGTTCATTCTCTCTCACTCTCATTCAATCAAGTTAGTTACACACCTTAGGAGGTTTCTCCCTCCCTTAAATTTGATTTTGAGGCATTCCAAACCATCTTACTTCAAGTATATGTTGTAATTTATTCTCCTTTATATTGTTTTACTCCTCTATTCTCTCCATATTCTTCTCCCCATCAATTGTTTCCCTCCCCTATGAACCCTAGGTCTGTTTAGATTCATATTGGGGTTTTGGGATGGGTCTTTCATGGGGGTTTTGTTTTTTAAGTCTTAAGGAGGATCCTTTGATGCTTGTTGTGGAATTATATATCATAGGTGATGAATTATAGCTTGGTTTTCATTGAACTGATGTATATTTTTTTGTTCATTTTCTTAAATTAACTTTCCTTTGAGTTATTGACAGTTTAAAATTCTCTATTTGATAAATGTAATCCATGTTTGATGGATTGGTTGTCTTTTAAATGGGTTCAAGGTGGATTTCTTCTTACATAATGGTTTTCACTTAGTATTTAAAGTGATACATTAAATTCTAAGTGGTGATAACTTCTAAAATATGTTCTTAAGTTAAATTTGGAATTTTAAATTTGTTTTTACCCTACTTGGGTTATGAATTCAAGTAGGACGTGTGGTTTTGGACTTTCGGAAGATTTTTTATTTATATTCCAAGAGGTGTTTTAAAATACACAGTGATTGAAATATTGAAGAGGTGTTTTAAATGATAGTGATGTTTTAAAATTACTTGACCCCATTTGGGTTGTGATGTGAATTAAAAATGGGTGTTTAAATCCTATTGAGGTTTTTTAATGAAAATTTGTTGGTTTTTGATATTTTACTTCCAATGGTGTTGTGAAAATTGATTTGGAAGATGTTTTAAAAATGGATTTCAAGATATTAATTTTAAATAATGGTTTAGAGTGGGACTTAAAATCTGTGAGAAGATATTTTTCATTTCAACTCTTTTGATATAGGCTCATTCGGAACTTTTTGTGATTTCAAAATGGTGTGGACAAGTGTGTGACCCTATTGATCCCCTTGTTGTATTATAACACCAAAGGGGATGTTTATTATTGATTAATGTTGTTTTTTTCTAAGGGGGTGTTTTTTATCTCTTGTGTTATGAATTAAGTGTGATGGTATTGTTGGTTGTGAGGGTGTGGTAGGTGAGGAGTAATGTATTTCTTTGTTCACCTCTATTTGATACATGTCATGGGAGTCCTAGTAGACTAAGTAGAGGTCTGGATAAGTAAAGGCCTTAGTTTAGAGTGTGTTTATACTAAGGATGGTGGCCCACTATACATAGTGATCTATTAGAATTCAGTGTAATTGTTAGATTGAGAAAGCTAATGGGAGAACTTCTTATGGCATAGGGTCACATTGTTCACCTAATTGGTTTATCTTTAGTTGGTCTAATGGGACTACTAGGGACGATACTAATTCAATTTTGTCATCCTAGGGATCATTTCTATAGTTTAGACCATTTACTTTAGTCTTAGGAGGTTTCCCATGAAACTTTGATCCTTCTTGGATGACTTAAGGGATTCTTATGTTTATGATTTTTTTATATCCCCTGTTACTAATTGGATTATGGTACCTTTATTCTATTCGGATTAATTTATTGTTTTTTTATTATAGGTAGGATTATTTTATACTCTTATTTAATTATAGGTTTTATTCACTTTCAAATTGGTTTGTGAAAATTATTTAGAAAGTGGATTTGGAAATAAAAATAATATTTTTTTTAAATGGGTGTTTGGGGAAATTTTTTGAAAGAGGATAAAATGAGTTTTGGTTTAATACATGGTTTTTAACAAAAAGGTCCTCTTGTGTTGTTTTAAAGGTATTTAAAAGAATATTTTGACTCCCCCCCCCCCTATTTATTTTATAATAAGGGAAGGTGTTTTATAAAAATGGGATCAAGTCCTAGGAAAAGTGGTTTTAATGTGATTTTTTTCATGTAAGACAAATAAAATAATTTTTATGAAATGTGTGAATGTGATTTGTATTTTGTATACTTGTGGATTGAAAAAATATTTTCAATAGAATTTTAAAAATAGAATAGAATGGTTTTTATTTCATAATAATTGCAAAAACTCTATAGTTATTACCTATAGGTTCAGGTTTACTCACACCCTACATATACCACTCAACATATACAATTATTATGGTTTTGTTCTCAGGTGCCTTAGCTTGGACCTCCCTTGTGTGGGGATGTGGTTTGTTAATTATGTATGGATTGGGAAGAGTAGAGTGACCATAGATCATGTGGATATTTAAGATAGTAATTTTATTTTTCTATCCCTTTTGGGTTTATTTATATACAAGTTGTTTAAGCCTTTATGCTTGTGAGGAGTTTATTCTTATTCATTTATGTTCTATGTGATTATATATGTGATGTTGCCTTTATTATTATTTGTTCCCCATTTTTCTTCCTTTATTATGTTTCTTACTTTGATGTGGTCATGGTATCTTGATTTTTTGTTTTATCATTGGTAAAATTGTTCCTAATTATTATGTTTTGAGACCTTGGGACTAGTTTCTATCCCGAGGCAATTGGGAATTCACTTAGAGTATTTTCTATACTAGCTCAGGAATCTGATAGATAGATGTCTCAAGTTGGTTCATGAAAATATAAAATAATTGGATACAAGATAAATAAATAATCAAAAATGGAATATTATAATAAACCATTATCCAAAAAATACAGTTAGATCATATAAATAAAATACCAAAAAAGTAGGTAAGAAGATAATGAAAAGAAATATACAATTGGTCGAACAAGTTAATACATCATTCCAAAAGAAAAACTAAAATAAAACATGAACTTCTCCAACATCAACTCCATATAAACCATGGTAACTCACCATATCCCACTCAGTCATCAATAGACTAACTCAAACCTTAATTAATGGAAACAAAACTAATCACCTGAAATAGAATCATAAGAACATCAAAAGAACCCATGCACTAGTTTATATGTAAGGTGTGAGATAAATATGCTCATTATGATCCCACCAAGGAGTCTATACACTTCCATATATAAATCATTTAATATATTTTGGTTTAAATGTATAATATAAAGTAGGTTATCCATATTTAAGTATAAACTAAACCAAATAAAACATTACCATTACATTTATAAAACACCCAACCCTTTCAAATAAACAAGGGTTAAATAACATTTTAGTTAAACATTTTCAAACCCTGGATAAAGGGACCTTAAAATTATTGGAAAAAAAAGACAAGTTCAACATTTTCCCCCTATTTCCAAAATATTTTATGAAATACCATTTTTTATACATAACAATATTTTTCCATTTAAAAACCATGTTTTACAAACCATTTTAGAAATCAATTTAAAAGTAAACCAAAAGCACACTCAAGGTAAAATACAATCACCATCGGGTGCCAAAACATCAAGAGAACATAACAAAAATAAACTCAACCAAGTTTTGGTGCTACACAGTGAACTAGGAGCTTCAAATAAATTATAGTATGGGATCCCCTAACATGTCTTAAAAAGTGCCTAAGCATCATGAGAAACTCCTTAGGAATCAAGTAACCTGATCTATACTGGAGACATGAACCTTAGTCCGAACTAAAAGAACTTTTTTATCCCAATGGTCTTATCGAACTATCCAGGCCCTATAAACTGTCCCTAGAGAGCTAAGCTACCTTGGTCACGATCCATTCTAGGATTGATCAACTACCACAATTCCTACATCTACCTAAAAACAAGCTATGATAGATTTTTCACTCATCCAAGTCCCTACTTATTCTCCTAGTATTCCTATGACATAAATCAATGGAGTAGGTGAGAAAACAATCAATCCAAAGGATCATCACATAAAACACAATTTAAAACACTTAAAATAAACCTCATATCACCTCCTAAATCATTGAAAGAAATGGAACATTTTATTTCCTCTATTCATAATCATCAAATATTGGTATAAAAAAATAAAACATACCCTGAGGGGTCTAAATCCATAATGGTATATCAAATATGAGGGAATAAAGTGAGGGTCTCATGCATTTTAGAAAAAAACTTCTTTAAAAGTTCCAAAGGAGTTTTTAAAAATAATATCAGGATATAAATCCATTCCATACCACTTGAAATATTCTTTTAAAACAACACTTGAAATAAAATAATTAAATCACTCTTTTAAATTCATTTGGAAACTATTTTTTTCCATAAATCACTGTAAAATGTTCATATAGGATAACAAGCCATAAAAACCATGTTATATGAGCAATACACCCATTTAAAAGTATAAATTATTCTTTTAAAAACCACTGGTTCCAATAAAAACTTTAAAACATTTGAATTAAATTAAATTACCCACTCAAAAACTTTCATCAAACACTTTTCATGGGTTCAAAACCTTTCAAAAAAATTCTTCAAAAAAATCATATAAAATCCCTCCAATCAAGTACCAAAATCCTTTGAAAATCATTCCCAACCCACTATGGGAATTACATATGCATATGAATTTATAAGAAAAAAAATTAAACCACCAAGAATTACATAATATGAATTGTGATGGTGTATTCATAGAAACACCTACCTCGTTCCAATCAATAACTCATCGAAATGCATCGCCTTTGATGGTGCACACCAAACTAAGCAAGAGCACACCCTTTACAACTCCTAAACAACCAAACCTTCATTGTTAGGACTACCTACAACCCTAAGTTTGAGCACCAAGGCTACTAGGGTTCATAGGAGAATAAAAATCCATGAGGAATGGAAAAAGAAAGAAGATTATAATAGGAAAGGAGGAAAATACCTAAGAGTTCCACTTGAAATCATGGAAGATTAATATTAGAATAAAAGAGGAAGAGAGGGATAGAGATACACTTGTGTTCCTAAGGATAAATGAATGAGATAGAAGAAGGAGTTTTTTAGGCTATAAAATATAGCAGGGTAATGGGAGGAATTTCACTTTTAAGTGAAATTAGGTAACTCATAATGGACAAGAACTGGTCACCTACATGGTTTGGTCACACGGTTTCGCTGCACTACTTTCCAAACCATCCCAACTATGAAAAACTCACTATTAAAAATTGAAGACTTGTCACATGGTCACCTGTACAGTTTACCCTAACTTTTTACAAGTCGTGTGCCCATACTCTATTCCAAAAAAAGACTTGCATAGTTTATACTAGATATTTCATGCTTTTAGACCCAACTGATGTGTTACCCATGCAATAAAACCATTCAAGAATAAAATGAACTAAAGAAATCCCCTATGTATGATTCATCTCATGGTTTCTCCCAAACCATATGCGCTAACCATAAAATAGAAGAAAATTTCCATATTTTTAAATTTCAAACCATGACTTCTTGAAACATTAAAATACTCAAAGATAATATAAAATAACCCACAATAATGAAATATGAGGTGTCACAATTCTCTCTATCATGAAACTTTATGTCCTTAAAAATTCCTTGGTCAAATTATAATCACTATTGAAAGGAAAACCTCAACACCCAGATATGAGTAGTGGAAGGGTTAAGGAAAAACTTGGGAATATACTAGAATAAAAAAATCACTAACCACAACTCATTTCCAAAGGATCCATCAAAATTCATCAATTCACACCAACATCCACGAGTGCAATTCAAGCCTCAATCATTATCATGAAACTCTAAAAGGATGGATACCAAACATAAACCTCCCCATCATTTAGAATTCATCTAAAATGGTGAAGTGATGATGACCTATCCAATAATGAGTGTATCACTAAGGAAACTATGATTCCAAAAATGAACAAGGAAAATAACTAGATTCCACCAACCATGGAAATTCACATGGGTTAGATCAACTCCAAAAGGAATCATCATGCAAATAAACTATAAAAATGATCACAATGAATCCCTTATCACAAAAAGGGAAAAGATACCCCAATAAAAGACATTCTTCAACAAAAAATGATTTGGGATCTAACCTTGAGTTACAAACTAAGTGGAAGGGGTGATCTAGGACCTTATACCAGGGTTATCCTCTCATGGAAAACCCAACCAAATATGAATCTACACCATCCAGTGTAAAATCTCAATTTATTTCATGTATTTCCTAGTCACCCAAAACACACACTCAAGGCCTTCCCATGTCAAATACTACCAACCAAAACTCAACCCATGGCCTACACTATAGACAAATAACATAAATCTAAACAAAAATAATGATTCATGGACATTGTAAAACAACCACCACTATAGAATTAGGAACCAAAAAGGGCACCCAAAATATACACCAAACTATTCACACAAAACCTCAATAACCTCAAGCTCCTTGACCCATATTTCTCAAAAATATATCATTACCCAAAAATATTGAGAAGATCACCCCTCATCAATTCAACCAACTAACCAAGGCTCACCACTACCCCACAAAAAGAAGAAAACAAAACTCACCAATCCATATGGATTTGGTGAAGGATCAAAAGTACGAAAGGAACCACCCTAGTGATAAACACCCTTCTTTCGCTCAAGATCTTTCAGAGAGGAATACACTAACATAGCACATGAACCCAACCCAAGAATGAGTTCCAAACCAAATCAAAGAGTCATAATATCTACCAAGGGACAAATTAGGATGAAAATAAACCAAAATAATCTAAATTATTTTAAAAATATTTATTTTAATCCCTGACCACTCAATGAGGAGTCCCCAAAAATCATTTTAAAGGAAAAAAATCTTTAAAAAACGAGTCAATATTTTAAACCATTCAACCTCATTTAGAAAATTATTAGAAATCCCTTTCACAGATTAAATTAAAAGTTAATATACTAATTTTCCACATTCAAAACATTTCAAAAATCACCCACCTTTAAACACCCATCAAGGATAAAAAATAAAACAAAACACAAAATTTGGTTTTCACAAACATACCACCCCAAATACAGTTTCAAGACATTCTATAAAACTTGTTTTTATTTTAAAAGATTTCAAGATTTCATGTTAAAACTGAACCTTCCTAAAATCACCTTCCAAAAGATTCAAAACTCCATTTACAATTAAAACGTTACGGATTTAAAAAATAAATTTACTTATGGTTTTCATAATGAAAATGAAAATTTCTGAAAAAAATATATAAATTATAAATTACTTTTATAAACAATCCCTAAGTATTTATTTCAAACTGAAAACACCACTCATGGAAACCTTCATTCTCATAAAAAATAATTTTCACAACAAGCACATGAATAAAACACACCACAAATACAAAAAAAAATTCAATCCACATTATCAACATATCACCATGACTCCCTTGATTCATCTATTGCTACTAGGATTTTCTCAATATATATCTTAACAAAAAGTCAAATGGGATGCATAATCATTCTTGACATGACCATATGGTTTTATTGGTCATGGTTTGGTCATGGAATAATTCCTAAAACATTTCTATGATCAAGAATTTGGTAATTTTTAGCTTTATCAAGTCGTGTAACCCAACCTCACGCCACTAATATTTTTTTAAATTTTTCACACAAAATCACAAAAATCCCCCCAAGGAAACTCATATTATTCCAACTATAATCAAAAAAAATCCCAAATCTAAAAATTTGAATCCCAACTACCCATGGAAAATTAAGCTCTTAATGAAAGGTGGTGATCAGTCATGAAAAAACTATTGAGTCCCAACAACAATCCTAACTCTATATTAACATGACACACCCAGATAAAAAGTGGGATCTCTAAGAACCCAGGCCCCTATTGAGAAATATAGGCTTCAATACAGCTTGTAATGAACTGATCTGACATGTCACCTGACCCAATTTTTCATTGGGCCTGAAAGGCATTCTTGATCCCCGTGAGTTGAAAACTAGTGCCTATGTTTCAAGAATTCAACCTTGAGAATTATTTCACCCTAATATAATAATATAATATTATAGTATAAACTATTGATAATCTGGAATGAACTATCTAGACATAAGACATCTATGCATATAAAATAAGTGTATATATGATAAATAATAAATCTAACAGGGCATATCATAATAAAACACCATCCAAAACATAAAACTGGATCACATAAATAAAAAACCATTGAAGTAACAAAATAATGAAAGTAAAAATACAATGGGATGAATTAGTAGATAAAACATCCGAAAATAAAAAATAAAATGTAACCCAAATAGCTCTAACTTCACCTTTATATGACCCACGGTCACTCACCATATCCCAATCACCTATCAACGGACCAACCCAAACCTCAACAAACTAAAATAGAACTAGTAACCTGAAAGAGAAACATAAGAACTTTTTAACAACCCAAAATTATAACATATTATTACCTTTAAATAAGTCAATTTTTTATATCTTTCTCCACACATAACATTGCGCTTAAATGAAAATGTGATATATTTAGATAAAATATAAATATTTAAGTATTACTATTAAAATCTATCCATTGAATTAGAAATAAAAAATAGGAGTATCCTATTTATGAGATATATGTATAAATAAAATAAATACTACTTTTAATATGAATGGAATTCAATTAGTTTACCAAAAATGTATAATAAGATCATTTATTGTTTAGAAAACTATTTTTCTAAAAAATTGACTTTAATGTGATATGAATTTCTATTTACAAAAATATATGATTTAATAATAATTTTTTTTGATATTAATAATTTATTAACACCAATTTAGTTGGTAAATGATATGAAATAATTATAATAACAGTTAATATTTGAAAGTATCATTTTTTAATTAAAACAGTTTTTCAATTATATTTTATGATTTTATTTAAAAATTAAATTTATATATTTTATAATTTGAAATTAATAAAAATTAATTCATTTTTTAATTTCTTATATAAAAATTTACTTATTATTAATTTTTAATATTTTTCTGAAAAATGTCATTTTTTAGTAAAAAAATACGGTTTTCATGAAACTTGTAATTTATATGACTTCACCATTATATAATAATTACCTATAAATTTATAAAACCATTTAATTAATAAAATATTAATTTTATGAATAAAATCATTTATTTTAAAATATTATTTACACTTATAAAACTAATGGAAAACATTTTTATAACTAATTAAAATGTTGCTTTAAAATAGAAACTATTTTCAATATTTTTCTTTAAAATCAAGTATTTTCAAGGGAGATTAATTTTTTACATAACTTGAAATCCTAATAACCTTTATTTTATTTATAATAAATCAAATTATGTTATTAATATTATTATTCAAAGTAATTTTATCTTGTATATAAATTTAAAGCATAAAAATGTTATTTCTCTAAAAAAATCATGTGATTAAATGTATTTATTTTAAAATTAACCTTTCAAATATATATAAATTTAATTTTATAAAATGATTTTAAAATTATAAATTATAATTATAAAATTAGTAAAAAAGGATAATCTTAATCTTTTTCATTAAAATTAATTACTAAGGTTAGAAATTAATTTCCAAGGTAAAAGTGAATTAGGTTAAAAGTTAAAACAAAAAACCCTAAAACACTCAATTATGTCTCAAAAATTAGTTTTAAGGTTATTTTTGAACCACTATATTTGTTAAATTCTCTTTTTTCATTTCATGGCTCTTTGAACTCGAATTTTAACCTTACATTATTGAAAAATAAAGGGATACTCCCAAAACTACCTTTTCATTCACTTATAAAAGGGAAACATCTTCCCCACTTCAAGACTCACCTCAAATTCATATTTCCCATTTAAAATATTATTTTTTATCTCCCTATAATCCTATATCACTTTAAAAATATTCTGGTCACCATTACTTATCATAATTCCATCAATTTCATGTAGACTTACAAGGAAAATACGAGTCTCTGAAGTGAGTATTATCAGCTACATAGTATTCTTTATAATTATCTTCTTTCAATTTTATTCTAAAAAAACTATTATAATGATATTATTATCATTTATATAATAAATTGTTACTTTATTTAGTTTATTATCATTATTTATTAATTTACCCAATCCATTAAGAAAAACAAAATTGTTGTTCATGCGTTTTGCAGACTACCACCTCCACAACATAATGTGATTCATTTTCCTTCACTGCCTTACAAGGTTGGATATAAGGATGGAATTAAAGGATAAATATAGTGTTTATGATATCATTAAGTTTATTATATGAAAATTTTAATGACCTATTAATTATATGATTAATTAATAATCACCTTTAATTTAATCGTTTAGAACGAGCGAACTAAGAGGAAAATGATCTCTTCTTTCTAGGTAGTGAATTTATATAAATTTTCTTCCCTTTATAATTATTTAAAATTATTATATATCACACTAAATTACTGAATTAGATCATTATGCTTTATTTATGATGATATTACAATTAAACCACCTCATAACCATTCATTAAATCAGGTTATGTTCAAGTTTGGGTCAGTTTGACCACCTAATTGAACAATACGGTGAATTTATATCATGAATGACTATGGAAACATAATTAGAAATATAATATGATATAAATGTGTAAACAATTATTTTTTTGTTTCTTTATATGTTATATTAATATTTAATTCATTAATTAAGAAAACACGCTTCAGTCATCAAGAATCACTGAAACGTGTTCATTATCGATTTCATCTTCATGGATAAATAATAAAATACTCATGAAAGGAATTTGAAACATAATAAATAATTATAAAACATTATTAATATTAATTTTAATAATATATTAATGATTAAATTTGAAATTAAGAATAAACATGGATTCCACTATTATGAAACTAGTACAAATGATCAAAATTATAAACATCAAATGTGAAAAATCAGAATATTTCATGTAGAGAATGACTATTTATGAAGATTATGAATGAAAATAGATATATTTAAGGTTATAAATTAAATTATTAATATATATATTTATTATAAAAGATTTTAAAGTATGATTTTGGAATTTAAGATAAGCGGTAAGGGTTTTGGTATCAATTTACTTTTATTGAGTCATGTTTATGTTATACACCACGTTTTATTTTTTATGTCACACTTACCACCCCATTAAAATATTTATATCATGATTATATTATATTTAATTATATTAAATTTCTCATGGGATTTTTGTTTTGATGTTCTAAAGGTTTTAAGGGTTTTCATTTCAAATTCCTCTCTTGGAGACATGTTTTGTATTATGAACCTAATTTCAATTTTATGGTGTATATACTACCTTTTGAGATATCATAACATTAATTATATTTTAATCATGATATTTTTAGTTCAATTATAAGATCTCTCTTTCAATGGGTTTTTATTAATTTATTATTAAATCCATAAGGGTTTTCTTAGTCTCAATTTTGATTCTTTGAGACATGTTACATGTTCTACACTATGTTCCCATTGTATGGTGTTCTATTGATTTACTATCCCATGAATATTATATACTTTATTTATTTATATTTCATGGTATTTAATATTCAAATCATGTTCCATTATACTTATGGATATTGACTCATTTGTTTCCTCACTAGTAAGTATTTTTGGTAACTCAACTTTTATTCACTGAGTTATGATTGTACTCCTGAAATTATTTCATATAATTTGGGTAAATTATACTCTTTGATTTTATTATGTGGTATTATCTAATTTTTTTATGGTATATACCTTCATACCACATAAACCCTTTATCAAATGTTTCTCACCTCTTAGGATATGTTCTTTTGAAACTATAAACTTTCTTTCTCTAGATGGATTTTGGTAATGTTATACCAATATTGACTTATTTTTATACTCATTGATCTATATAGTGTGAACATAACATCTTACATAATTCATATTGGATGATTTTTACCTAAAAATTATGTTATTTTATTAACATAGGAAAAATTATTGGTGTTTCATATATTGTTATCTAACACGGATGATTATTAGCACGTTGAATATGTATCATTTAACCATACACCTTATTTATATAGATTATTTGGTCAGAATGAGGCCTTCATTTTTTATTATTCTTGATAATCCACCTTTCAAGGGGTGAGGTGGAACCCTTACAAGGCTCGAAGGCTTAGAAACAATTACATGACCCATAGGTCTTAGAGGGAATCACCCAGACAAGACAAATTGGAACTGCTCCTCCCCAGCATATGTCATGATATCAGCACTCCACCTTCGCTGGGTTGGTCAACTAGTTGTCCTATGCAAAGATGCATAGGCCTGGTACTAATGGAAAAGCCATACCCTCTCATTCTTCTAAATCCGGTTAGCTCTGCACTAATGAATTCTCATGTCCTGAATCCCCATCTGAATCCTTGTTCCTTGTAGTCAAACTGGTACATCTTAATTCAAGTGGCCCGAAGGACTTGGGGTGGCCCTAAGGCCTTAAGGTGGACCAAGGACTTGATAACCAACTGGTCTGAAGGCCTTGGGTGGCCCGAAAGCCTTGCAGGACTAGAGGCTCAAACCAGTGGCCCAAAGGTCCAAATGGATGAATAGTTCTGACTACTACAGTTCTGAACAGTACATGCTACAGCGCTACTACAGTACTGCTACAATAACCTGGAAATACGCCTCCACCCAGATTTGATCTTAGGTCTCTTGGATTCACCTACTCAGTCCTCACCAACCGGGCTGAGGCTCATGTGCATAGATGAGTTATGATCAGGTTATCCTTTTTATTAACATGGGAAATGTATTGACATTCATGATGATTATTGAATACTAATGTATGTTGATTATGTATTGATTTCCATATTCCTCATTATACAGAGAGCTAAGTTTTATTCTATAATAGGTCCCTTATGGAATGTAATTAAAGGTCTTGATGACTCTTATGGTGGATTTAATAGAATTAATAAGGTGAAAATGGTTTATAAAATTGTATATCCCCTTAATGCATTGACAAGTCTCATGAGAAAAGAAATGTTGGGTTTTGGTGTATGCCTCTTTCCATAATAGTATAGTGTCTTGTCAAAAGTCCTTGACTAAAATATATCTTGATTGTGGTTTCAACGACAAGTAAAGTGTCTTGGTATAAGACTTGATAATGTGTCTACATATCCATAATTTTTATTCGGTTAGTATGATATTGGTTTTATTTATATCCATGTTGTCATTTATTATCAAGAATATAAAATGATTTCAGTTTCAAGTTAATTATGGCTTCATAATGTTTACTAATTCCTACTATAATGTTTATTCCATGTTTATGCCATGATTTATTTAGTTATATATTTCCCTTACCAAGTGTTTGATCCCACCCCTTATTATGTTTCCATTTTGTCGGGTTATGGAGAAAAGTAGTACATGTGACATGTTTAGAAGGATAACACATGTGAAAGAATTTAAAAAGAAATTGAAGACATGTCATGGATTAATTAGCTTCATATATAATGGTAAAATTGTCCTTTTGATACAAAGAACATGGGATTTATCAGTTTATGTTGTGTCCAAATTATCCAAATATCTAAATCTAAAAAAGATCCTTTAAATGTAAGAGATTAAATAATCATTATTTATTTTGTAATTATGGATAGTTATATCTGAGTTTTTATAGATGATATAAAATAAAGAATGTAAAGTATGTGCTTATGGCACTAGATTTGGGAATGTGGGTCTGGAGAAACAAAAACTACACACACATCCATGGATCGGTGTATATACGAGGTTTGGGGTAAAAATTTCCACTAAGATCCCACTAAGGTGTTTATCCATTTCCTTATATAAATAATTTTGTAAATGTTAGTTTGAAATAAAGTATAAAATATATTTTTCACATGTTAGTTTAAAAGAAACCAAATAACATGTCACAATCACATTTATAAAACACCCATACTTTTCAAATAAACAATGGTTTAATAACTTTTTAGTTATTAATTTTCCAACAATGGAAAAAGGATCTTTAAAATTATTGAAAAAAAATTCAAGTCCACAATTTTTCCCATATTTTCAAAACATTTCATGAAATCTCATTTTTCATAAACAATAATTCTTTTACTTTTAAAAAATACATTTTTTCAATCCATTTTAGAAATCATTTTTAAAGTAAACCAAAAGCACACTAAATGTGAAATATAATCAAAATCAGGCACTGAGGAATCAAGATCGCATAAAAAAACTCAACCAAGTATTAGTGACACACAATCGAGAACTATGGGATACAAATAAAGTATATGATGGAATTCCCTAAGACATCCTAAAAAGGAACTAATCATCATAAGTAACTCCCTAGGACTCAAGAAAGACAATCCAAATTAGATAAATGAACCCTAGTCTATCCTACAAGAACCTTTTTGTCATTTTAGTGTCATTGAACTAACTGGGCCCTATAACCCATCCTAGTGGCACTAAGATACCATGGGAACAATCTATTTTGGGATATACCAATTGCTAAAGTTCCTACCTCTATCTAAACACAAGTTATTCTAGAGTTTTCACTCATCCAGGTCCCTACTTGGTCTCTCGTGATTCTCATGGCATCAATCAAAGGAGATGGTGGGAAAATAATAAATCTAAAAGATCATAATATAAAACACATTTCAAAACACTTAAAATAAACTTCATATCACCTTATCCACTCTTAAAATAAATAAACCTTTTTATCACATCCATGTGTAATAATCACATACTAGTATAACAAAATTAAACATCCCCTAAGGGGTCACAATCCAAAATGGTATATCAATTAAAAGGGTCTCAAGTAAGGTTCTCATATGTTTTAGAAAAAAAAACTTATATAAAATTTCCAACCATGTTTTCAAAAAGAATATTAAGATGCCAAGACATTTCACACCATTTGAAATATCATTTCAAAATATCCCTTGAAATCTAATTATAAAATAAACCTTTTAAATTAATTTGAAAACCATCTATTTTCCGAAAATTACCTTAAAAATGTTCACATAGGCTAACAAGCCATAAAAACATGTTATTAGTCTCAAAAACACATTTTAAATCATAAATACTTTGTTTAAAAATCAAATTGTTTCAAAAAAACTCTTTACAACCTTTTAATTAAAATAGAAGATTCACTTGGTCCTTTCATCAAACACTTGGCATGGGTTTAAAACCTTTCATAAATGATGCTTAGTAAAATCATATAAAACCCCTCCATATTGAGTACCATGATACTTTGAAAATCATTTCCAACCACTATAGGAATTCCATATGAATATAAATTTTTAATAAAACATTTTAAACCACCAAGAATTACATGATATGAATTATAAGGGAGGTTTCATAGAAACACCTACCTTGTTCCAGGAAGGAACTCATCATAATGAATTTCCTTCAACGTTGAATGTCCAACCAAGAAATAACACACCCCCTAAAACTCATACACAACCAAACCCTTGTGAATATGACTACCCCAACCCTAATTTCAAGCCGCAATGAAACTAAGAATAATGAGATAAGAAAAAATCAAGAGGAAGGGAGAAAAGAAGAAGAGAGGAAGAGGAAACAAGGAAAATATGCTAAGAGTTATGATTTAAATCATTAAATAGGAGGCTTGGAATCAAAGAAGAGGATACGGAGGGAGATCCACATATACTCAAAAGGATATAATAATGATATAGTTTAAATTGGTAGGGCCTTGGGCCTTAAAATTGAGTATATGTATAAGAGGAATTTCACTTTTAAGTGAAACTGGGTAGCTCTCACAGTTTTGTAAACTGTGTGAATCGCACTAGACATGCACCAAGAAACTATAATTTTGGTGCACAATTTACTAAACCATGTTCCAACCATGAAAAATCACTATTAAAAACTCTATACATGTCAATCATTCACTCGCATGGTTTCCCATAATCGTGCAAGATCCATGTTCCCATAGTTGAAGCTAAAAAATAACTTCCATAGTTTCCACTGGATTTTGAATGGTTTTAGACCCAAATTGTTCTCATTTCATGTAAGAAAAAAATGAAATAAAGTTTCCCCCTACATATGAGCCATCACATGGTTTCCCGTAAATTGTGTGCTCTAACAATACAACAGAGTAAAATCCCAAGTTTTTTAATTTCAAACTAAAACTTCTCAAAACATTAAAATACTCCAAGATAATATAAAATAACCCACGCCAGTGACATGGGGTTCCATATGGTTCCCAAGAGAACTATTTATGAATATGACTCAAATTTTACATCACTCTTATAGTGAGTGTTACATAAGGTGCTTGATATGATGGTGAATCCAATAACTGCTTACCATCCTTGGATAGATGGGTTGTTTGAGTATACCATATAGGTGGTAGAGGTCATGTTATGCATGTATGTCCTTGATTGTTTTTTTTTTGGAAAAATCTCACATTATTGGTATTTCCCTATAATAATATTTATCATGCATCGATTTAAATGGAACCTTTTGTATCTTTATATTGTAAGTTGTTTTGATCACTCTGTGTTGGATAGAGGTCAGGGATTCAATGGAAATTGGGTCGAGTATCATATAGGAGACACCATTGCATATTTAGCTAATTAGGAAGTGGATAGAAGTTGTTTAATGTAGAAAAAATATCATATAGATATTACTGACTTAATATTTTGGAATTTTAGGTTGGAGTTCAAGTATTTATGTGAGTGTCCCCTTTATTGGGACATAGGTGGACTCAAAGGAAGAGGAAGCTAGAGCCCAGGTTCATGGGGTCATTCAAGGTTATTGATAGGATCAGTACCATGAAGTACCAGTTAGTGATTTTTTATAGATGTAGTGAAATGTATTACATATTCCATGTATCTCAACTTTTTAGAAACAATCATGACCCTTATCATGTGATTAGAGTCAATGAGTTCATGCTAAAGTCAGATGTGTCATTCAAGGAGTGACTTTATTAGATTGTGGATCGAAGTGAGAAGAACATGAACTGGAAAATGGTTCCTATAGTATGGGTTAAATGGTATAATAGGCATATCTAGGATGAGATATTGGATCAAGGGTATGATATGTAGGTTTAGTGGCTATATATTTTCATATACGTGGTACTATGACACTCAACAGTGCATCTTGGGAATAAGCTATTATATAGCGGGGATGTTGTAACACATTAACCCCATTTGAGGTATAAATTCAATATATTTTATGTATATCCTCATTTTTTTTAGTTATTTATTGGTGTTGGAGAGTTTAGGGGTGTTTTGGGGCCACATTTTGAGAAAATAGTGGTGATGAAGAAACTATACAAGTAGAAAATCATGACCAAAAGTTTGGTGGGATGCCATTAAAGTTTTGGTGGGTTTCGAATTGGATACTTCCAATGCTAGCAGAAGGTTGCTAAGTGGTTCATTGAAAACCTAGTGTGGGAACTGGAGTTCTATTGGGTGCTAAGAAGGGTTATGATTGCTCACATATGCATTTTTTTATAAAAAAATTAATTGAATTGAATAAAATGTGTTTAAATATATTTAAAATGAGTTTTTCCTCATTTTTGGACTAGGGAGTAGGCCTCTCACCATATCCCCCTCTTCTTATTTGTTCATATCCCTTTCGAGGTGGATCTCTCTCATACAGGCTTTGATCAAAGTGTCTTCTATCATGTTGGACGACCACAGGTAAGGATACACCTCTTCTTTCTTCCATTAATGGGTTTCCTCTTTGTTTTTTCACATGCTTGTGATTATTACTAATTAAGGTATTTTGTCAAGTTTTCTGATTTATTCTATTTGAGGATGAATCAATTGAGGTTTTTAAATGAGTAAAACCCTACTAGTACCATGTAAGTGGTTCTTCTCTTTATTGATGATATTTACTCATTGTGTTTTCATCCTATGAATTGTGAGAATTTTCATTTTGTTGTTTATTCCCTAAAATTAAATTAATGTGGTTTTTTTAATTCCCTATAGTGTGAGTGGAACTCAAAGGCTATGAGTGGCCTGTGGGAAGTTTTTTTTTGACACCATTAATCATCGATGACTAATTCTCTTATGATATATGTTATTCAATTATGGATTTAGACATGGTATAGGTGCCTATGAATGAGAACTAGACCTAGGATACTAGTGTGGTGCCCTAGTATATTATTTCATGAGTTTTGGCTTGACTACAAGATATGATAGTGGTGATATGTCCTAGGCATGGGCCTTTAGAATTGGTAGGTGACTTAAGAGAAAACAAAATAACATTTTTGTTAATTAAAATGTTTCTAATTGAATTTTAATGATATATAATTCACATTTTTGGTTTCTTGGTATGTGGTGGTTCCTTTCCCACCCTTGATTCATTAGTGTTATATCGACCACTTTGAGATGGTTGGTGGTATCTCATCCACTCTAAAGTGGGTTAATGATCCCTCATTCACCAAGAGGCTAATTAGATGTTAGAACATCGTACACTTGGAATAACGTGTTAGTGGTATATTTTTCACTTGATAATTAATATTAGAGGAACATCATCCACTTATAAGGGTCATCTCAATAGTCTATCATCCAATTGGATCTTATTCAGGTGGTATACCATCCACCTAGGATTCAATTTACATTGTGTATCGACCACCTATAATGAGATACTGATGGTATATCATCCACCTAGAGGATGGTATTTGGTGGTTCATCTTCCTCATATGGGTGTTGTCTTGGTGGTGCATTGTCCTCATAGAGACTTGTGATAGTGGTGTTTTGGAAACTTTAATGTTGATTTTGGTGGTATATATTCCACCTAGATAGGATGTTTTGGTGATGAACCATCCACCTAATCTATGAAATAGATATACATTGTCCACCTAACCATAAAAATGGTAGTGTATTTTCTACCCAAGATTGATTATGTCTTTCTCACAAATGATTACTCGTTTAACTTTGATTTGGTTTAGTTATAGATCATTCACGTAGTTGTATTTTGTTGGTGATAACCCATTAAACATGATTATAATATGAGGAGTGATATATCATTCATACTTAGGGAATGTGTTAGACCATGGGTATATCATCCCATTCTAGTATAACCTGAAGTAGGTACAGTCACATGCGATTTAGTGGGAGCACTCTATGTGGTAACAAGTTATTTATTTACTATTTTATATTTTACTTTCATTCCATGTTAATCATGCACCTATATTTGATGGATTTTATAGGGAAACTATTGGTGGTGGCTTGCTGAGCTGTACTCACACTTTAGTCAAGCACCCTATCACCCAAGTAGACTTTGTTTTTCATGACCCAGGTAAGTTCAAGGGCCTTGTAGATTTGGAAGGATTAGCTGGAAGATCTATTTGGAGTTGGGAGTTAGGATAGGGTCGTGACTAGATTTTAGTTGGTGGATGTATCATTACCTTTATTTATATTTTATACCTTTTGTCTATGATCTACCCACAATGGATCTTTTTATGCTTGTATGACTTTTATTACATGTACAATAAATTATTTTTATATATCATAATGTTGATATTTACTTTCAATTGGATTTTAGATATGATGTCTACTTTTAAACTACTATTTATGGTGATGATTGTTTTATGATATTACTTTCACTATGTTTATATATATTTGTACCTAAGGTTATATTATCCACATTTCGTATATGTCAACCCTCATCTCTATTTAGTATACTTTTCCATATGGGGAGGCGTTTTTGAGGTATATAGCACCTGGTTCACTCATGGTGAAGGTGAACCAGACTAGGGAAGTTATATTTTTTTCTTTGGTAGAGAGAATGACCTCATTGTGAGGGGTCATACTAATGTCAATTTCTAATCTAAATAACATAACATGATATGTCAATATTTTTTCATGATTTTTCTCAATGGTGGAAATATTCCAAATAAGCCACTATGTCATGCTCAATAATGGGGGAAGAGTATAATGTAGCATCTAATGCAGTGAAGGAATTAGTTTGGATAAAAAAATTATTAGTGAACTTGGGGACATTCCTAGTATTGAGAGAGAAATTGAGATTTACTGTAACAATAATGGAACTATTGCTCATGAAAAGGAACCTCAGTCTCACCATAGGATCAAACACATCCTTCAAAAACACCATCTCATTAGAAAGATCATTTAGAGGGATGGTTTAAAGATCTTTTAGATGTATTTAGATGAAAATATTGAAAATTATTTGGAAAAATCATTAATGTAGAAAAATAATGAGATTCATGTTGAATCTCTTGGTATTAGACACATGAGAGATTAGAGGTAATGGTTGTAAAATTTATCATGATTTTTATAATAAAATAAGTCTTAATTTATCATTTATTTATTTATGCTATATATATTATGTAAACTGTGGAATGATAATATCCCATCAAAGTATGACTTTGAGACATCCATAATTTATGATCATCATTGAATATCATGGGTTTTCATGATATGTTAATCTTAATGTGAGTAGAATATTTTATGCAATTTAAAAAACAAACTCATGAGATAATATATAGATAAGTGTTTTCTAGACTAGACCACTAAAGTATATCACATGGAATTTCATACAATAATTGATATAATTAAGGGTGTATACTTGTTATGGATCCCCATTAACTGATTATGGAGAGATATTTAGTATGTAAACCTTCATACTTTGATCTCTTTCTTAATTCACCCTTGAGGCTGATCAAATCATGGAGTGGTTTAGTATATTGGCATGTTCCATGTCTAGTGGTTACCTGCTGTCATGGAAAAAGGGATTATATAAGTATACATATGATTTATATAATAAATATTATGGTGGGAATGTTCATATGGATATATGAGTATATTTTATTGAGATTGTGTCAAGACATTTTATAGATTTATTATCACTAATATTTTACTAAATATTAATAATTGTTTACATTTTTGAATTATAGAATTCAAATTTATTTTCAATTCTACAAAGGATCATAGGTTCATACATAGTTATTCTTATAATGAGGATTAAATTTTGGAGAACTTTTTTGTTTCAAAATAAAGATAATGATAAATCATATCTAAATGATTTTGGATAGATTCACAATGATTTTTGAACATTTGCATAATATTTTAATAAAAGTATTATATTGATGGATATGCACTAAAAGGGAATAATTATATTATATGATTAATCTATATCATAAACCTTGATATGAATATGATGCATATACATTTGTCTAGGCTGTTGGGATATAAATCCTCTAGGCCATCCATGGTGGACCTCTGGGCTTTAAACAGATGTATCTTCATTAACAAAATTTTAAGACTTATCCTATACATAAATTATCCTTATGATTTTAAATAAAGTTATATATTCCTAAACCCTTTAGTTTATTTTTTATTATACTAGGATGATTGTTCCTCCCCCGTGGATATGTGATATCTTGGGTGGGTAGCACTCATAGGGTAAAACCCCTATATTGGAAGCAACCAAATCCTTGGATTTCTCATTCGAGGATCCATTTGCAAGGAAAATCATAACTCCCTCATCTCAATGATAAGATCCTATAACCCCATGTTACTTTAATAGTATTATCAAGGAACTAATCATTAGAATGTGTTCAAGAGAGTAACATTTTTTATTTATTATTTTATAAAATTAATATAAAGGGTTATAATACTAAATCATGTATAATCATTTTTTCAGCACAAGAGGTAGAATTAAAAGGAATAAGTATTGTATTGATCATAAAGGATTTCCTTGATACCACTAAATCTTGAATTGAACCACCAAGTCTCTACCTAGACTAGTGTTAAGCTGAGTATGACACCCCAATTAGGTGTATCTTCTTACCATGGAGAAAAGGGGAAATTTAAAGGAACAGTTGAATAAAAATATAGGTTTGAATAATATTACTATTAAAAGTGATTTCCCAACCTTTTTTATTGTGACCTTACAGTGACTAAGATAAATAATTACCTTCTTTTCAAGTACATGTGAAATAATCCTTCGGTGCCTCTAAAATCCATAATTCCATCAAACTCATAATACGTCATTCCTATTGTGAGAGGAACTTTATGCTCAATGGGTTTTATGTGGTGAATAATCATACATAAAAGATTATGACACAAGACCATGTCATAAGCGTAGTTATAGAAACCCTATTTCAAGGATACCCATGAAGACATTTATCAAACTAGTCTATAAACTCACAGAACATAGAGTTCATGATCCCCATGAACACAACAATTTTTTTGGATGTGTTATAAGCTTTACTGGAAGGCCCAGGGTTCAGGAAATCATGGGAGGATAAAGGGGTAACTGGAACTACCGAAAACAGATGCAATGGGATATTCATGTCATGAATGGTGATTCATGATGTGACTAACCCTTAAGGGTGATAAAATAATCTACACATAATAACTTTATTTTATTTAATATTTCATTCTCATTAATTCATTCACTTTATTTGATCGTGTTTAATCATTAAATAAGCATGATTTACAAAATTCATGGAGATGATAGGCCATATGTACGGATGAACTCTATTTTTGAAATGATATGGATAAATATAACAATAGTATAACATTTATTATCTCCTTAAATTTGAAAAAATTTAAAAGGAATTACCAAGACATGCTTCTATTGAAAACTTCCAATGTGAACTTAACCTTTTTAGTAACTAAATAAAACATAGTAATAAATGAGATGTAGGGAATAATGATAATAGAATGAAAATAAAAATGGTACATAATAAATTAAACAACTAATATAATTTTCCACTGATTTCACCTATGGTATAGGATCATATGATGTCCCTTTAACACATGTTTTGGGATTTTTCTTGACATATCGAAGGGGAGAATGGATGGGTGACTAAAATAGTTCCCAAGAATATATAGACAATTTTAACTTTATAAAAAATCATAAGACATAAATTTTATTTCCTTATATTATCTATAAATGATGAACTTTTGGAGAATAATGAATAACAACACCGCTATTATAGAACTAGTTCAAAATTCTTCTTCACTTTCTTCTCTATAAGCATGAAAGAACTTCATCCTTGGACTTCTATAAGAAACTTCCATATGTTCACATGTTCATCTGATATCTTTTTCTTCTCATCCATCTAGTAAAATTTGGATGAAATTTAATTATACTCAATGATTGAGGAATATCATGTGATCTACTTTAGGTATTTTTTGGGAATCCTAAGGGATCATTTCTTGATAAATAGAGAATAATAAACTATGAGTTTCATAAAACATATCCTTTAGATATATTATTAACGGGAAACATAGTCGATCCTTGAACCTTATTATTCAATAAAAATAGTGGATAAATTCTTAAAACTAATTGATATACATCCTTACTAAAATATATTAAACTACACAATACCATCCTTATCAAATGACATCAAATTGCATGATATTTTCGCCCTAATTGGGTGGTATAACCAATCATATATAGGGTGTATAACCAACCACATATGTTATGGATAAGGTTATAGTAGGGTGTATTACCAATCATGGAATTCATCTAGAGGAATGAAATCCTCCATTCTTCAAACCACTTCCTTTAATTTTTTACTTACCTAATCTAACCACTTCCATCCAATCATCATTATTTCCATAGATATTATCTTTGATGTTAATAAATTAATGTTGTTTTGTGTTAATTTTTTACAAAATATCTCATTTTTGGAAAGGCCTCTAGGATGTTATGGGTTCTAAATTCATATTAAGCATAGCTTACCATCCTCAGAAAACCGATTATCATAAAGAAAAGGCATTAATTTCAACTAAATATATGGTTGAAAAGATTATTTGTGTCATATAAAGTTTCTAAATTAATGATATATCATGTGGAAATAAATAAGTAAAGGGAGTTGTGTGATCACATATAGTCTAGGGAGATCTCATAAATGGTATATGTTAAGGCGATCACACTACATGATTGCATAATGGTGTTATTTAAAGGAGGAATCTGACCATGCAAGAAATTTCTAGAACTATGTTGTGTGAATATAAAATTCCTACTCAATTACATAAGAAAAATTATTGTTTCACTATATATTTTTATTCACATATGGTTATGATAAATTCCAATTGACAAGGATTGAAGAAGTGATTTCCTTGACCAATAGGATCGTACCCTAAGAAGCCTATTTATCGGAGCTTCTAAAGGATATGGAATCACTGGGATTTACCTACCACTAATTTTCTGATGGTCTCATCCCTAGTATAGATAATAGCCTGATTTTGATGCTCCTCCTCTTACAACCAAGTGATATCCTATTATTTGGAATATGAAATTAGATTTCCTTGTCCTAAAAATTAATATGAGTTATATATTTTGAGATCCAATATGTGCCCACAATGAACATAAGGTAAAGTAGGTAAGTATAATTTTATCTTTATAGAATGATTATTATATCATAAATATATTATTATCTCTTTAAATTCAATTATATATACCTCATTTCCCTAGGGTAATAGCCTAGTGGTTACACCTTTGAGGGGTATCATGGTAGGTCTTAGGATCAAGTCTCCCCAAGTACTTGTAAGTGGAGTAGTTTCTTTATTTCTTTGTAATCCACCTCCCCAAAAATGTTATAATATATCAATTATATATACCACATATATATCATATGATAGCCCAAGATCATGTGAAACATCTCACTGGCTTGGATATCCCAAGTACATGCTAACCTAATGACTCTGAATTATATTGAAGTTAATCATATGAGAATCTGATTGTATTTATTATAATAATATCATCCAAATAACTTATACATTATCCTTATAAAATAAAATATAGCATAAACTCTTATTTATAAAATATATGGTTAACCATTCCACAAATATCTATTATCACCAACATTTTAGAGAATTCATGAAAGTTATAAGCTCCAAATCATAGGGTCTTATTCCCATATTAACAGAAACATTTTTCAACCTATATTACTTGTCAGAAAAATTAACAAAGCACATAAAAATATAAAATAATGTAAATAAATCATATAACATAAGGATTTTAAAGTCTAATAGAGTAATATATGATCTATAAAGGAAGTCAATGCAAAGACTATTGGAAATGAAATTTGTATCTTTGGATTGGATGAGATTTCACTAGGTAAAATGTCCCATTGTGGGTTAGAGATGGAGTACCATGGATGTGAATTTAGGGAGATGTGATAACATCAGATGATAGGAAGGTGGGTAGGGTTTATTCCAGTATAGGTTCTTTGGGTCACTTTTCAAGGCATGTGTGTCACTAGGTCTGCATCCCATGTATCATTCAAGGTATTCATGCCTATGGGTATTTGAGACATGTAAGGGTTCTCTCTCAACCTGATTAAAAATAGGGTTTATCATGATAATAATAAATTAATATCATTTGAGTCTAGGGCATATGCTGGATATCATAAATTAAAATTTGGTCATATCAGAGGAATTTGGATGCTTCTGTCATATGGTACGACATGTTAGGTGGCCTAAGATGTGTGATATCAAGTACATGAATGATGTTTATCTTCCAAATATTCTTCCATTGGATATTATTCATTAGGATGGGATATTAATTTCATGTTAGATAATATATGATTGTTAAAGTTTTTAAACATTCAAAAATAATCAAATGAATATACATTATAGAACGTATGGTATCTGCTAAATGACGGTATTCAACACTCATCTGCTTTCATTAATTTAGGGAGCACCATTAAAGGGTATAACTCATCTCATTTTTAGGGTGTTTGATGTAAGCTAACAAGGAAATTTGAAGATCTCTCTTACTTCCATGTTCTTTATTTATCTTTAAGGAGAATTTGTTATCACGTCTTTGAAATTCAAGGGAACCTCTAATAGCCTATGAGGATTCTAGTGGATGATGTTCTGCTTTTTAAGATTATTCTTTTGGTAGTTAAGTGATATTTATCAAAAAGACTCTATCAAGATGGATCTTATTGAACTTGAGGTATTCCTATTTATTTATATTTCTAACTTATATATTGATTTGATGATATAGGTCTAGTTTTTTATTGAGTTATATCCTCTATTATGAGCATATTATGTTCTTAGAAAACTCATCAATATGAAAATGAAAATATAATATATATTTATATGGATGTATTGAAAATAAATTAATACAAAATAAAATAGATTTAGAGTGTATATAATAAATTAAGTTTCCAGACCTAGCTTGTTTATAAATTCAACCTCTACTCCATCACTTAAAGTAAGTTATCTATGTTATTATCTCTAATTCATATCCTATGATCATAAACCATGCATATCATTATGCTAAATGGTAATAATGCTTCACTGTAATCATTGTGGGTAAATTCAGTTTCAATGAAATCTAACCTAATCGTTCAGCAATTTCTAAATAATTAGATTCAATATAAACTCAATTTACTCAAGCCTCTATAAAGAAACTAAATTTTAAACATTGAATAAAGATTTATGTAACTCTCCACTCATTTATAGAACACATTCCATCATATATGTATTCAACATATGACAAGGAAATAAGATTAACTTAAGGAGAAATTACATTAAGTCCACACAATAAAGTTCTTCATTAATTGTAATAAGTATCTCAAGATAGATCAGTAGTGAGAAAATAAAATATGAATAACCCAAGAAGATTCTACCATATAATTGGTTAGGTCAAGCCATAATGAAATTAGAAAAACATAGAGAACTTACATTGAAAGAGAAAACATCACAGTCATAGAATAGTATAATATGAACAGTAGGAGAAAAAAATACCCCTAAGAACATAATAGGAAAATCACTTTCATAAAATGAATAAGAATTTATAACAAGGAGAGATATACAGAGAAATCAGTCACACATAGGTCATAAAAGTGGGAATTTTTTTAATAGTATTCTTCATCCTATTTTAAAATCATGAAAAACATTGGGATTTACCTTTACAATATCCAAATCTAGATAGAATAACCCTATTTATCTTCAATTGTATTTCATCATTCCCTTCAATAACTAGAAAGTGTCCCTAATTCTTGAAGGAACCAGGTACGTAGGAGAATCCCAAAAGTGGGAATTTTAAAAAAATTCACTGACATTCCACTAAACTTGTTGATGTCTAAAAAATGCTACTTGGTTTATTCTGAGGATCATGCGTGAAGAGTTTTAAGCAAAAAATTAAAACCATAAAAACCTGGCTTAGATTTTAATCCATGCTCGATGTCTTCTCTTTATTGGCGATCGCTACTCAAATAATCCAAATCTAAATCCCTCTAGACCATCCACACATGCCTCAAAAATTTGTGGGAGCACCGATTGTCAAAATCTGGGTGCTATCATGGAGTTCAAATGATGTCTTTGATGCACTGATGATCATCGCATCACCTCGCTTATGATGCCTGAGAGAGATCTTGATCTGAGCTTTTGGATCCAAAGCCTCTCTATCTCAATCATGGGATAGAGAAGAGGAGAGAGAAATTTAATGAATAGTTCCTGGTGGGAGGATATCCTCTTCTATATATAGTGTTTAATTAAAATACCCATAATTTTCACTCTAGCCCCCTAAATACTTAACGCACTATAAAAGACATGTTATGACTACTGAAATGAGTCATAAATATTATTATCAGTTTCTTTTAATATAATAAATATATTACGTGATAATAAATGAGTCATTAACTCAACTCTTCATTCCCATAAATATTAATTGAACCTTGAATATTTTAATATTTGTTAAAATAATATTTTTCATGTATTTACTTTAAATTTGAAAATACATTTCATAAATAAATTCAATGAACATTATTCTTAACTTGAATGATATAAATTTATTTATTTAATTGATGATCTTATCCTTGAACAATTCCTGGACCCCAGTGGTGGGGCCCACCATGTCCAAAACTCAGATTCAACTAAATAGGGAAGATTATTGAATAAGCTATTGTTTATGACCCTCTAGGACCTTATATCGATAGTAGAGAATACTATTCACAAACTAAGAGCAGGATCTAGAAACCCATCATGGCCCCTAAAGAGATAAGTATTTTTCATATCAGTGACAACCAACCTACGAACATGCACTGTGTAATATAATCTCTTTGTCTTTAATATCTCATAAAGTAGGATTCACTCACATGTCATCAACATTTTCTTTCTTTATTGTTTGTTGATCTAACTGGATGTATTTACCTCTGACTTCCATGGCCATGGTCTTATCAAGGTACTACCATCCTTATCAACATGGACCAAGATATATTACTTCCATAACCTAGAAGAAAAAAATCATTTCTTGAGCATTCAAACAATGTCATGCCACCAATTTCACACCCAACACAAAATACCTCTCCATGATTTCATCATCACGGTTTTCATCTTACATCAAAGTACGCAATCAAATGACATACACTGGCAATGATCTCAAGTTAGGAGACCATTACACATGATCGTATATAAAAATATCCAATGACACCCAAAACATATGGTGTTCCTATTGGAGTTTATGTCCACATGATCTCACTACTAGAGATCACCAAGTGAGAACTTCATGAGAATAAGTCTCAATGCTTATGAGCCTCCAGCAACTGATAGTCAAACATATACTTTGTTTATTCAATAAGATGTAACTAGATCATAGGACATATTTAAGATTAATTTCATAGTATCTTGAGGTTTTCATTATATCCTAGGCTCTACTATAACCTTTTGAAAATAAAATTAATTTGTGTATATTACCATTTCAATAGTGGATGTAGAAAATTCTACACTATAATGGTAAGAATACATCATGTATAGATAACTGTATACATGATATAGTAATCAAAAGCACTACATAGTTGGGTCTAGGGCACCAGCTATTTAAACACTCCCAATTGCACTAGAGACAATTTTCTAAAAAAACTTGTTATATTCTCACATAATTAAGATCATTTTTATACTGAGTCACGGATTTAACTATTGGGTCCTCCACGGTTCCACTGTGTGGAAATTATGCTATAGAGACCTCATCTCCTTGAGTAAAACTTCTCAAGAGATGGAATCCTAAGTATATATATTTTTTCCACTTTCATAAATTTATATCTTGGTTAGTAAGAATTTCATAATTTATATTATGATAATTATTTACTTACTAGGTGTGATTCCAGGAACTGGAACAAATTGTTACATTTATCTACTTCTAAGGTTCCTTAGAAACTGCAACGTACTTGGTATTTATAGGTATGGCTGCCACTGGATTTTATGAGCTTGTCTCACTCATAACCTTAGCCTAACTATGATACTAGATCACATTGATCTATGGAATACTATTTTTTATCCCCAGAAATCTAGTATCCTTTCTTCTCCACTTACCAGGTACATATCATTTTATACTTTCTGAAGTACAAATGAATTGTTCTAACTGCGTCACTTGCAATGCTCTTGGATTTAACTTATATTTTCCTACTATCCCAACAATATCAATCCTTGTACATATCATGGCATACATGATTGATCCATCTCTAAAGTGTATTAATATCAACTTAACACATTTATCTCCTCCCATGTCATGGACACATGAATTTGGAGAGATAATTTCATGTGACATTGGTTATAATTCATCTCTGAATTGTTCCAACTTGTATTTTTCAATACTATGTCACTATATGTATGATTGTATATGTTCAAGAAACCTTTAGATAAACCATAGTTGATCATGTTCCCTAGAACTTAGGTTTCTACTTTAAATCAATCACTAGATAATATATTTTATCCTGGTCTTATCCAACTTGAAGACCAATCTATTTTCTATATGTTGTCGAACATATTTTACATAGAAACCCTTGGCTCTCCAAATAACCTCTAGTAGACACATGGAAAATATTCATTCCAAATGAATATTCCATGTTTTTTTGCTTACTTTAATCCTAAATAGATTTTAGTAACTTGAAATCTATATTAGAATTCTATAACATAACCATCCTTTTATGGTTTCATTGTATAGAAACCTTCCATGATTGATGTTCATGACATCCAATGCCTAATAATATGATCATATTAATTATCCATGACAAGTAAAATTATAGAGTATTTAGACATAATGACTTGGTGAAACCAATTGAGCCTTATTGGTACTACACTTGTACCATCCATGTATCAACTCACTTGAGTACCCACTGTAGTATTAAATTTATAATCCCCTTTTCATTTTGATACATGGAATCCATTATTGAATTTTATTTAGTCTTTTCAATCTTAGCTAATTTCCATATACTGATTTCTTATAGGAAATATTATTTTCAATGAATAATAGATCACCATCCATGGTGAATACAAAAACCATCACCATGGTTTTATCCTTCCTATGAAATATGTGTCTTTGGAACATACTATGTTCCACATCCACTTGTGGAACTAGTTCCTATGAAAACCATTTGTGTATCTCTATCATTGACTATACCCAAGTCAATATATCTCCCATTCTCTCTAATAGAGATGTGAACCCTTATATAGAAGTGTAGTCCATCACTTGACTACCACTTTTCTATCTTAGGGATTTATGTAATATCCTAAGAAACTATTAAGATCATTAAAGTGGATGGATAATGTGATTGTTCCTGATGAAATAGTTTTTATATCCTCACAAACTCTTTGAATACAAACACATGTACATATGACATAATGGTTTTTCATCATACTATTACTCGTATGATATCCATTTGTCATTTTAGTTGGAATATGATTATGGGATTATTCCATTATTTGTGAAGTACATCATGAAATATAATGGAAGTTTCTGCAAGTTGAAACATTGATACTCCATACATCATAACTCTAATGTATAAAATGTGTGTTTAGGAATTAATCCATGCTACATTTTTTTATCAATGTTAACATGTAAGAATTCATCATCAATCCTCCTTATTAACATCAATTTTGTGATGTAGATAAGGTAATGTGCATTTAGGAATTACTTTATGCTACATTATCATGACTGATAATTTCATAGTCAAGATATTCTTCATCATGTTGGCTCAAAGCAAATAATATCTTCTAAACATGAATTTTCTTCACTTTTTCATTCCTTAATTACTTAAAGGAATCTTATGAAGTAAATATATACCTCTAGCTTATTATTTGGAATAGTTCACACTCTCTTGTTGAACTAATTCCGTAAGCTTTGTGGCATACCAATATTTCTAAAGGTTTCTTTGTCCAAACTAAAGACGTCAATAATACCAAAGGTGTTTAGCTATACCGAGCCTAAATACCATACAGGGTATAAAATTGATGTCCAATTTTAGTTTTAATTGACAAATAATTATCTTTCCATAACTGGTTATAAGTCTTACATTTTATATTCATCAGGTACTACCTATAATTCAAGTATTACTGAACTAAATACCCAAGAAAAAATTAATTCATGAACCTAGAATAATGTCTCATTATGTAAAAAAGTACACATGAGATGAATGTTTGTGGTTATAATCGATAATAGTTCTATAAGAATCATTCACTTAGCAATAAAAAAGTCGTGTACTTCTCACCATTGGCCTACGTATCATCCTTTCTTAGCCACTTGGAGAAAACACCTAACTTATAGTAATGTTTTTGTACTCACTTGGTTAATGTATTTAAATACTCATATGTGATAGCCATATAGTATTAAATACCCAAGAATTAAAACTAAAACATTACAATTTACTTTGATGAATAATCCTAAAGAAGAAGGGGCAATTTGTTCTTTAATTCAATTAATTTCATTTAAACTTCCATTATTTTTTTTATGATGTGCAATGAAAACAAACTCTATTAATACCTCATTTATTGAAGGACATTGTAAATGTGCTTTTGGTGAAACTTTCTATTGGCCTCTTCATCTTATCTTTCAATTTGTTTTCTATAAGAATTAAAGATTAAATTGTCTTTGATATTCTTATTTTCTTAGAGAATCTTTACCAAAATAGATAAAGAAGCATATACTCAATGATTTTTTGTTTTTTAACTTAAAATGAGGCTGAGTAAAGGGTTGAAAAAGATATGAGATAGAAATAAATTTAATGATCATAACCCTCCTTTCAATTAACATAGATTCAGTGTAACCATTACCTATTCATATCATTGTTTTTCTTTATCCTTGAAAACGACTTGGATATGAAACTTCATGTTATATCATCCATGTCCTAATGTAGTGACTACAACTAACACTAGATGGTGATGAAAGCATAATGACACAACCATCATATTCTATATACATTAGTCTCCTGTAAGTAATTTCACCCTCATTTCCTAAGGTAGTTTAATGGGTGTTGGGGATACTAGAACCTTGAGTTTTCAATAGTATTATGTGCAAGTATCCATTCTATTTTTAGATACCCGTGCTATTGTGGAAATTTAATTTGTCCAATATTTATCTCAGTTTTAAACTTGTGGTATATTTCTCCATTTTTTTACAGAAAAAAATTAACATATCAGTACTTTTATCTAGATTACCGGTTTAGACATTTTGATTATCATTAAATTCCTCCCACTATTTTATTGGATTTTAGGAACCCTCTATGCTAGAATAAAAATACTATATCACTTGAGTATTATAGTGGAAAGGATCCCTAAACCACCCCTCATATCCTACAATCTTTATCTATTCCAATACTTGTAGGGTTCAAGTTAGGATTTTGGATGGTCAACCACCTGATCTCGTGGTTCCTTGATCTATTGAGTGAAGTCCTGTCTTCTTAAATTGTTGCTTGATTTACTCAACACTTGCCTCTAAAATTAAAACAAGCTAGATTTGGAAATTTCTTTACTGCAATTTTAGTTAAGTCAACCCACCACTCTAATAAGAATGCCCTGGTAGTAAGAGGAACCCTCAACTTTGGCATGATCGGCACCCCAAACAGTCGGTTTTTTCCAAATTCAAATGAAGAAATGTGGTTTAGACTTAATATTTCTTTGAAGGTTTTATATTTTTAATGTGAATAAAGAAATCATTTTCTATTTTATAAGAAAGTACTATGTAATCATACTCACAATTGATAATGTTGTAACTAGAAAATCCATCATGTCACATGTTCATTTTATCTTGAATTCTTGTTTATTATTACTTTATATGTTCGAGCATTAACTACACATACACAAATATAATAAACCATGCAAAGAATAAAATGATGACCTGATCATGATCCAATACTAATGGTTGATCTGTTGAGTGAATAACGAACCAACCTTAACCCTAGGGGTTTTACCTTGAGTCATGTCATTTGCGACTTGAGTTGCAGCACATTCATCCAATGCATAAACTCTTATCTCGTGCGTCGCCATCACTTGATGCGAAGTGCATCACTCTTCGTCTCACCATTATAAAAAATACTCGCACACAGTCAAGGGGAACTGGGGAGTATAAAATACAACTTTGTAGTGTATGCACGGGTCCTTATACATATAATGACTCTCAGACAACACACATATCGTCATTTAATTAAAATAATTAAATAAAGCAAGCACCAAACATGCATTGGTCAGTCAAAGAGCTCATGATCAGTCTAATACGAATTAACTTTCATATTTAAAATAAATACAGAATTATAGATTAAACTTGCATTAAAATAAATTCAAGGGAATTTTCTATTGAATAAAAATTTCACTTTAATTTTAATTCAATATATATATACGTCGTTCGGTCCCAATTAATTAATTTAATTTTAAAAATGAAAATTAAATTAATTAATTAATTTAATTAAACACCAAATTAAATTAATTAATACCACGTTAACTTTAAACCAAAAATTAATATTTAATTAATTTAATTATAAACTGAAATCAAATTAATTATTTTAATTATTTTTTTATTAAATTAAAATTACTCGAATTGTTAAAACCCCAGGCAGGGCCTGTGTAGGTTAGGTAAAACCCTCACAGGCCCATCCTAGGCTATGCCGACCCTGTGTGGGGTAAACTGGACCAGGTAGGTCTACCCAAGCCCATTATGGGCTAAACAGACTCGCTTGGACACCTGACAGGGAAAATATATTCCATGCAGACCAAACAGAACCCGCGGTAGGGGTTACCTCACAGTGAAGACCAGATATGGCCGCCTGAGGATCCCCATGGTGGAGCTGGTGTGGTCAGCGCCGGTCGAGCAGGGCCACGATGGGATTTTAAGGCTGAAATTGGCTAGGGTAGAGGGTGTCGTATGGGTGGCTCAGAATTGGTTGGTGGCACGGTGGTGCGGCAATGAGGACCAGTGGTGGAAGTTCTCGTCATTGAGGAGGATTTGGAAAAGCAGTGGGATTTGCAGGAAATGGGAGGTACCAGTGCCTGGATCTCACTGGTGGGGTTTTTCTCATTCTAGGGTATGCTTGTCTCAGGGAAGGGGACCATGGAAAAAGGATTTGTGGGTCTGGAAATGGAAGCTGGGGATGGAGAAGAAGGTCGAGACCAGTGCAGAGGTCGCCTAGCGCAGTGCTTGGGAGCCGATACGACTCAAGGAGAGGAGGCTTTGGACCAGATCTGGCCTGAGGAAGGGTGATGGGGCGGTGTGGGGTGACACTGGAGGAGGGTGGCTGGGATAAGGCCAGAACGGGGCGGTGTGATGCAAGAAAGGCTGGAGGCAGGTGGTGGGCACTGGTGTGGGGCACCTAGGCAGTGCGGACTAGGGTCCCTTACGATGGCCAAGAGGGTGGAGGCCTGGTGTGGTGCGTCTCCATGGGGAAGAAGGGGCCCATCCCATTTTACCCCCTTTTTTCCTTTTTAACAAAACAATCCCCTTTCCTTTTTTTTGTTTTTTGAAAGAAGTCAAGCCACCCCAAAAATTTTACACCCACTTGTTTGTGAGTTTTCCACATCCCAAACCCCTTTAAATTTTTTCCCTAAATACTATATAGGATTAGAAAAATAATAATATTACTATAATATTAAATATTATTATAATAAAAATATTATAATTAAACCTCACTGGAAACAATTATTCTAGTGACCAGTACCGTGCCAAAAAACTGACTCACCAAAAATAAAATCAAAAACTGACTAAGTTAAGAAATTGAAACATATATATAAATATACATGTTCTTATTTTTACTACCCATAAAATTAATTGAATCTGATTTCAAAACTTTAGATGGCTGTAGAATGGCCATTTGATGACCAATTTTTATTTTTTCTACAGCATTGGAACTGTACAATTCCCTCTACGATATTTTAGGAAAATTTAATTTTTTTTATTGGCTTAAAATAAACACATGAGCCTCTGATACCAATTGAAGGAACTGAGCATGCAGTAGAAGCCCAAAAGTGGGAATTTTAAAAAAAATCACCGACATTTTACATAAACTTTTCGACGTCAGTGAAACACTACTTGGTTTATTCTGAGGATCATGTGTGAATAATTTTAAGCACAAAATTAAAACCATAAAAACTTGGTTTAGATCTAAAATGATGCTCGAAGTATGCTCTTAATTGGTGATTTTTTCTCAAAGAATCCAAAACTAAATCCCTCTAGATCACCCACATACACCTCAAAAATCTACAGGACCGTCGATTGTCGAAATTCAGGTGTTAGCACAGAGTTCTGATGGCACCTTCGACGCACCTACAATCACCACATCACCACTCTTGCGATGTCTGATAGAGAGAGAGATCTGAGCTCCTAGATCCATAGCCTCTCTCTCTTGATCATGGTAGAGGGAAGAGGAGAGAGAAATCCCATGAATAGTTCTTAGTGGGAGGCTCTCCTCTTTTATATATAGTGTTTAATTAAAATACCTAGAATTTCCACTCTAGGCCCCAAATACTTAACACACTATAAAAGACAGACTATTGAACTGAGTCATAAATATTATTATCATTTTCTTGTAATATATTAAATATATTACGTGATAATAAATGAGTCATTAACTCGACTCATCATTCCCATAAATATTAATTGAACCTTGAATATTTTTATATTCGTTCAAATAATATTTTTCATGTATTTACTTTAAACTTTTAAATAAATTGAATAAATAAATTTAATGCCCATTATTCTTAAATTTAAAAAAAAATGAATTTATTTATTGCATTGGTGATTGTATCCTTGAACAATTCCCAGACCCCGGTGGTGGGGCCTACCATGTCCAAAAGTCTTATTCAACTGAATAGGGAAGATTCTCAAATATACTATTGTGTGTGCCCCTCTAGGCCCTTATCTTGATAGTAGTGAATACTATTCATAGACCAAGATTGGGATCTAGCAACCCATCATGGTCCCTAAAGAGATAAGGATTGTCACAGCAATGACAACAAACCTACGAACATGTACTGTGTAATATAATCTCTTTGTCTTTAAATATCTCATAAAGAAATATGAAATCACGTGCCATCACCCTTTTCTCGCTTTATTGTTTGTTGATATAATTATATGGATTTACCCTAAATTTCCATGTCCATGGTCTTATAAAGGTATTACCATTCTTATCAACATGGCCCGAGATATATTACTTCCATAACCTGGAAGTGACAAATCATTTCTTGACTATTCAACCAATGTCATGCCACCAATGATGCACCCAACACAAACTACCTCACCACGATTTCATAATCATGGTTTTCATCTTGCATCTAAGTACATGATCAAATGACATACACTAGGAATGATCTCAAGTCCAGATACCACACATGATAGTAGATAGGAATATCTAATGACACCTGAAACATGTGGTGTTTCTATTGGCAGGTATGTCCTCATGATATCACTAATAGAGATCACCAAGTGAAAACTTCATGAGAATAAGTCTCAATGCTTATGATCCCTCAGCACCTAATAGTAAAACATCTACTGTGTCTATTCAGTAAGATGTAACAAGACCATATGATGTATTTAAGATTAATGTCATAGTATCTCTAGGTTCTCATTATAGCATTGGATCTTCTATAACCTTTTGAAATGACAATTAATCTATAGAAATTACCATTTCAATAGTGTACATAGAAAATTATACATTGTAATGGTAATAATACATCATGTATAGCTAATTATATACACGATATAGTAATAAAAATAATTTTATAGTTGGGTCTAGGGCACCCACTATTTCAACAATTATACCTTCCAAGAAGACTAGAACAAACTAATATAATCTCTCTCAAAAAAATCTTAAAAAATAAATATCAATTCTGTATCACCCATTGGATCTCAGGTATACTTTAATTTAAGCTTGGTTTATATTTAAATCTATTCAAGAGGTTTTGAGGGACCAAGGTTTGAAAATGGATATTTTTTTAGGAGACATACCATGTGCACATTTGGAAAACTTTTAGTAGTAACCCTAAAGAAATCGTGTATAATGGATATGTGTTTTAACAATGGGGTTTTTCATAGCTTAAACATGATTAAAGAAACTGTAAGGCACACCAGGGAAAACCATGTGGTGTATAAGTGCATTTACAAGGGAGTTTCGTGATTTTTACCAAACCATACAGATTTTCCCAAGATACCATGAATATTTTATTTTTAAATAGATAGTATCTATGCATGGTTGGTGCATGGTTTGTCTAACTGTGTGGCCTAACCATGTGTGTCACTCTGAACCTTTAAAATTTTGGTTTTTACCCTTTTTCCCTTGTTTATTTTTATGGATAATCACCACCTAATCTCATTTATGCTTGATCCGATACTTCCCTAATGATCTAGACACTTATACTTTGGGATTATTTGTGATTTACCTTTATTCTTGATAGATTCCTCAGGTTATGTTCATTTTTTAAAGCGGTTTCATCTTCCTTTTTTAGATCCTTTCTAGAACTCTCCTCCCCTTGTCTTTTTAGAACCCGTGAGGGCTATAGATTTTAGTTCTAAGGGGTTTTATGAAGTTTTTATGTGTTTCTTATGGATCTAGGATATTGATTACTTTATTTAATCTTCCGTAGTCTCTGTTTTAGAAGGCCTTTAGTTCTACCCCATTCTTGAGGTAGTTGTATGTATACAAAGGGGTAATTCTATGAACTGCTTATTATTCTTGTGAATTCCTTTTTTTATTCTTTCAATTGAATTTATTGGTGATTCCAATGGATTTTTTCAAAATAAATCATTTTTATTATTATTTTTTCTTTAAAAATGGTTTGTGTACACCTAGTGTTTGATAAAATACTTGAATAGTGGATTTAGATTAAAAAAGGGATTTCAAGCACCGAATTGGATTGGATTTTATTTGACTTTTTTTCATAAATTGTGAGAACGTATTTTTAAATGGTTTTAGAAAATATTATCACATTGGGTAACATTGGGTACATTGGGAATAGAAATGTCACTTATAGTGTTTGTAAGGCCACTTGATGTTTTTTTTCACTTTAGTGTGTATAATGCCACTAGAGGTTATAATAATTGAATCAACCATAGACCTGGATTTGGGATTTATTTTTTATTTCTAGTACATATACCCATAGGTTGGATCCCAAATAGTTTTATTTGTTATTTATTATTGGATTATCACGTGATGGATTGTTTCATAGTTATTTTCTCACATTCTTTCACCTGATGGATTTTTTTGATGGTTATATTGCTTACATGTTGATATTATGGTTTACCCATAGATTGTACTGATATTGATCTCATGCTTATCACATGTACTTTTCATATTCCTTTTATTTTGAATATGATAGGCTTTATGAAAAAATAAAGTATGATTTACAAATGGTTTTGATTTATGAAAATTCTTTGAACAACTGCATTTGTTTTTAAAGCTAGAACTGATTCATTCTAGATATCAGACCTTGTATGAATTTTGTGGTGGAATACTTCTAGTCTTAGTGATCACACCCTACTTTTTCTTTTGGATGGTTGTAGATGTTGTCTTGTAGGGCCCAAGTAAAGGTAAGGGAATTATGTAGCATGTCATATTCACTTTTCATTGTAGACTTTATAGCAGGATGTTTTAGAGGTGATGGTTAGTCACATTGAGACTTATTGGTCTTGTCTTATCATACTTTATAGTTTAGAAAATTTGTCTTAGATTGTATGGATCCCAGATGTATCACTTTATTTTGATTTTTATTCTAGTTGTATGTCTTGTTTTGATATTTTCAATACTTTTTTCCATTATATTGTTGTACCTAACCACCATGGCAGGCCAACTCAAGTGGCTTGTCTAGTTAACCCAAGTTGGTTCTTTATAGATTAGAATCAAAGGGAAATACACATCCTAAAGTGTGATAACAATTACTAGGTTTGGTTCTATGTATTGGGTTTACATGAGTTAAGACCATCTAAATTTGGGTAGTAAGTATAGTATGGTGCCTTGCCTGCTCACTTATCTATCTGAACTCAAGTTACCATGGGTGGTTGGAAAATTTTTACCAAGTTTGAGACTTGGTGTCTAAGGTCATTTGAATGAATTGAATGGGGGGTTTATTTAAATGGGACTATTTCTTTTAAGTTTTAAGTTTCATTGATATAATTCTTATTGATTTAAATTTTCATTGTTTTAAGTAATTAACATGAATTCTTGAAGTGGGTCCAATGATTTTGGAATTTTGGTCAAAAATATGATTGGTTATTGTCATGTGTTTATTAGATGATGCCACCTAGAAGATATCTTCCCAAACCAAGTGATAACATCGTGATAAAGGTTTTCAAGTTAATCCCCCAATGGAACCTTATTTGGTAGAAGTTTTAATTCATACTATACAAACTTTGGGACAAGCGAGTGTCGGGAACCCAAAACGTGCAGTGGATCATGGATCAAGATTCACTAAGCAGCAACCACCCATCTTCTATTGTGACAAAGAACCCCAAGAATCTAAGGAGTGGCTTGAGTGGATTGAGAGGATATTAAACTTCTTGAATACTCATAAGGAATCTAAGGTGGGTTTTTTCATGTATATAATCAAGGGACTGGGAAGGATATGGTGTAACACCACAAGTTTTTATGAATTATTTTTTTCAAATAAATTAAAATTCTTTGATGGCTCACATTGCACGCTACACAGATTTAAGATTGATTTATACACACACCAAGTTAATCATAATCTACACGCAACACTAAGTTTATATTATGTTACATGCAATATTAATTTTTTCTTGTGTAACACACAATTTCGAGTTTAGTTTACACAACACGGAATACTGAGTTTAAACCAAACATGACATACTATTATTATAATAGTTATAAACTAGCCATTGGAATAGAGGGTATAAATAATGTTAAATAAATTATAAAAATATTGTTTCAACATGTTAATATAATAAATTATTTGGTGAAAATTTAATTATAAATGAAAATAAAACCCTTTTGAAAATAAAAGGAAATATTTTTCTAAAAAACTATTTTTATGTGAACAAGTGTGTTTTATATAAATAAATTAACCAAATAACTTATGGTTAATTATTTTAATGAAATTTAAATATTATATATTCAATAAAATATTTAACATTCATCTTATATTTTTTTATAAAAGTTATAAGAATAAATCCAATTTTATGCTTAAAATTTGTATTACTCTAGAAAACAGTTTTACAGCCATTTAATGGCACACATTAAAAATAATTTTTGAAACTTTTATAAATTCTATTTCAAAAAATAAGCTTTATATTTTAAATAATAAAATAATAAATATCTTAGGGTTAATTTTTTGGATTTCTTAGAAAAGATTCATTTTTTTATGAATATTGAAAAATACTGAATTTTAATTGAAAACTGTCTTTTTGTTCAAACTGTTTACATAGTTAAATTATATTTTAAATTGTTTTGAAAGTATAATTAGAAAAATTATATATATTAATCTAATTTAGTTCATTGTAATCAATTTCATATTGAAAATGGATATAAAAACTTTGTAAAATTTTGAACATTTTCACTTTAGAAACCTACTTTCTCATCGCATCTGTGGGATTAATTTTTAATTACATTCAACCACTTATGTTAATGGAATTAGAAAAAATGGATTCCACATTTTGAATCAGTATAATTTATAATTTATAATAATTACAAGTTAATTTTTCACCAAAAATATTAGGGAAAACATTTTAAATTATTCACAATGATTAAGAGAGAAACAAGTTTACCAGGGGACTAAACTTTAAACTTAAGGTTAAAATGACCTTGAAACTTTTACACCACCCATTTTATGGAAACATTTATACCCTTACTATATTTTTATATATTTTTATGAGTTATTGGATACTATTCCATAAAATTGACCTATATAACAAGTTAAGTAAAGAAAAATAAAAAAATGGAACTTTCCTTGCCTTTAAAATTTATAAATATTTGGGATAGGAAAAAATCATATGTTTAGTTATAAATATTATATTTAAAGTTAAATTAGTTTTTTTTATCATGATAATTTATTTTATTTTTTTAGATGTTAAATAATTACTATAAATGATTAAGAAACTCTAACACAGGAATTATTTAGTTAATAATTAACTAAAATAAATGATACTAAAAATATTAAAAGTAAATTAAATTTAATGAATTATTATCTTCCATTAATTATGTAGATTAATATATCACATTACACAAGTTTTAACATTATTAATTAAAATTTAATTACTTTCTTGATATTTTTTAAATCAAATGAAATAAATAATATCAAAATTGAAATTAATGTTATTTTATAATAAATGGTATTTTATTAAATGATTTAAAATTAATAAAAATTCTATCTTATGAGAAGTGATTTGTAAATTTTAGTAAAATATCATTTATTATAAAATAAAATTAATGTCAATTTTGAAAATTAATAAAAAAATTATATTATAACAGGTGATTTGTAAATTTTAATAAATATAATATATGGCCCATTAATGTACCAACTGATCTTTTACAATGAACATATTGACCCATAAATATTAACAACATTGTCAATGCATTTAGGGTTAAAGCAGTGTTTTTTCGTATTATGTGAGTTTCTGTTAAATTTAATTTCCAACACATATATGATTTTTTATTTTATTAATTAGATATCATATTTTATAATCATTGGTTCTAAATTTTCTAATAAGTTTCACTTTAATTTATTCCTAATGGATAAATTACCAAGGTTAAAAAATTATTTTCCTTAATAAAAACCAAAATAGTAAAAGTAAGGAAACATTGAGGAACAAAATTATAAAAATGCATATATTTTTGTGTGTTGGAGGTATTTATAGACCAAATAAACCCTCCCCCATATTATTATTCAATTTTTTAGTCACATTAGGTTAGGAATAACTCACAATATTGAATAATTTTGAGTATTTACAATAATATCACTCCTCAACTATAAAATGCCACTCACTCTCCCCCCTTATTCACACCTCTCTATCCATTTGGATCAACCAAGATCTACCCAAATCACTTCCAAAATTCCCTTAAATCATCCTAAAATCCTTAATTTGGGAATAAGTCCAACCAAGGAAGTCCTTTGGTGTAAACCAAAAGGATATACCCAAAGAAGAGGTAACATTTATCAATGAGCATTTTTGTTTTATTTCTTCCTCAAACCCATTAAATTATTTTTATATCATGCTTATATAATAAAATAATTGTCTTAAATATAATTATATGTTGTTATGTTAATGATATGACCTAAAACCACATACACTTCCATCAAATGGTCTATGAAATCATCGTTCATGTGTACGGCGGACTACCGCCACGTGAACCGATGTTGTTTATTTTTCCATTACCACCTCTCAAGGTTGGTCATAATGATGAACATGATGTTTATATATGATATTTATAATATTTATGATGTATTTATTTTTCTGTAATTATTATATAACACATACCTTCATGCTTTCTATTTTGTGGGAATATGATAACATCGTTCATGTGTACGGAGGACTACCGCCTCGTAAAGCGATATGATTCATTCACACATTACATGGAATGTATTAAGGATGTGTTTGGTAAAAATTTGTGATATATATGACATATAAATTCTACTATAATGATAATGTATATATATCATTTACCTTTCTTTCTTTCGATGCGACAAGAAAATGGTAACGGTATTTATACGTACATACGGCCTACCGTCTCCCTGAATGGTGTGCTTAATTTCCTATCACAAAATTTTATGGATTAATATAAATAAATATATAATGGATATATATTATATTAATATCATGATTTATATTCTATAAATGATTAAATTGTGATCAAAGTAAGAGGACCAAAAATAACAAGTCGAAACATGTATGAAAAGCAAAGCGGTTATTACCTGAAATGTAACTTTAACATGGGATTGTTAATGAATGGGTAATATTAAGTCATAAGAAAATAATATATGGTAGTATATATATTAATATGGTTATTTTATAGTTCTATAATAAAATTATATTTATTATACATTATGTTTGAATGTGTACAAAAGAAGTCAAGACTTAAGGTAAGGGACTTCCATCTTGCTTTTTACTTTTGTAAAACACATGATATATTCACCACATCTTTATGTTAGGTAGAGTATATAATTCCAATTAATTTATTTAATAATTATTCTAATAGAAGTTATTTCTATTTAAATATCCATTTTATGATCTTTTTTCTATGGTTTTTACAGTTCAAATTTTACCAAATCTGTAGAGTGTTTTTTTTTCTCAATTTTCCTTCTTTGAGATGTATGTTATGATATGCACCTACAATATTTCATGAGGTGTATATATAGACCCTTTGACATGTAATATCATAAATTTATCTATCCTCATGATATTTTAAGTACCATTATATTTTATTCCTTTACGGGGCTTACGATTCAAGGTTACCAAAGTGGTAATAGTTTTATGTTATAATCTCATCGTTTCTCGAGGATGTTTATGGTTATGATTAAAATGATAGAATATTATAAAATATCTTGAAAAAATTCTCATTAATTTTATTATCCTCTATTTATTAATTATATATTCAATTAATTTTACCATTTTCCCACTCTTTGGTCCTTAATATAATTAGAAAAATGTTTTTAAGAAAATATGACTTTATTTGTCTCTTCGGTCAAAAAAATATTTTCTTACAAAACCATGTTTTCTAAAAATTATTTCAAAAAAAAATTAAATGATATTTTAAGATCATTTTCAAGGAATTTTATTTTTAAAATTTATTATGTTTAAAAAGTGTTTTAAATTATTTTCAAAGCTTCCCTTATAAGTTTTCAAGGTTATTTTCAAAGAAAAATGTTTTAAAATTTTTTTATGATTTAAAAAGTTTTTTTTCAATGTAGAAATGATATTCTCCTAAATAAATGTTTTAAATTAATTTTAAAAGCTTTATTTATAATTTTTTTATTTTATTTTCAATGAAAAGGATTTTGAAAAAAAATTGAACGTGATTTTCAGTGAAAGGTTATTTTCCTTAAGAAATATTCCTAGTAATCTTTCAAAATACTTCTCCATCTAAGATTACATCCATTGATATAGTTTATGATTTTATTGGGGATATTATCCAAGGAAACCAATATTATTCTTTCTTTTAATTGTTTATATTTAAGATGAAAAGTTGCTTATGAAACTCATTTCTCTTCCATGAGTTATACCATTATAAAATATCTGTGAAGCCCGCTTCTTTTCACGAGCTATGCTATAATTAAATGATTATGAAACATGTCTCTTTTTCATAGTTTTTGATATGATGAAATTTTTATGATACCCATTTCATTTCATAGGTTATTATATGATAAATGTTTATGATCTTGTGGCACACATATGAATGATTATTATGTGACGGTTGGGAAATGTATCTCCCTCCAATGTATTGGGTAAATATTTATATATCTCATGAGATAGACATGGTTGGAATGGAGAGTGAACCCATTATAGTAAGGTACTTTTTCTATTATGATGGTTTAGGGAGTGAACCCATTCCACTATAAGAAAAGGTCTATAACTGGGGATGGTGGTTTGTCCCGCCCAGTAGGTGCAACCCCCATAAAGTGCCCTAATAAGTTTTAGAAATTATCCTTGAATTATAGGGAATGATTTTATATGCTTATGTGTATTCCAAAAATTTATGTCTTATGCGGATGTTATTCTCTCATGGATCATTCTCTTTGATTGTATTATTATTCAAGTCTTATGAACTTCCATTCTTTATTCCATAACTCATGATTATGACCTTTTACATGAAGGGTATGGTTTTAAAATGTTGTTATCATGTTCTCATACCCTTATGTTCATGTTTTTATTACATATCTCCTTTATTTACCCTTACTGTGCATCTAAGATCACTCTTTATTATGTTTCCTTTCCCCATGTTATGAATAATGGTTTTAAGTAGGAGTAATAAATAGTAAGCTCTTTATGGGATACATTGAATATTTTTCACCAAGTTAGAAGATTATGTTTCCAAGTTTCCAAAGGAACTAAACTATTATGGTACTCTGGTGTCTGTTTATGTAATTTAATGAATATTCATAAAAAATGATGTAATATCCATGTATGAAATCCTAGGCCGCTATATTTGGTATCAAAGTAATGTTTTAGTTAACCTTTGTAAACTAGGATGAGAAAACTTTAGTGATACCCCTAGGTATATTTATAAGGATTTTTATCAGGATGCATCTAAGGATGAGTCTAAGGATGCGTCAACATTTAGGAAAATGTCTTGGAATTTGGTAGAGTATTGAGAGAGTGTTTTATAATCAATTACATCCCTTTTTGGATACTACAAGTGGATGTGGCTCTGGAACAGAAGTACATAGGGGTTACTACCCCAAAAACACCAAATTGAGCTAGAATTAATGAGGAACTGGTGCACAACAATGGGCCTTGCTACAACACCTAGTTTGACACTCCTGAGGGATATGATTTGGAAAATCACAAACTCTTTACAAAATATCATGAAGGATTTAAATAGAATATGACTATGAATGACCTATGATGAACCTAAGGTGTCATAGATTAAATAAAGTGTCATGATTTAGAAATCATATAAGTGATTTTTCATGATTATTTGGTTTCCCACTATGATAATTATTTCTCACACTATGATTTTTGGTTTATTCAAAGGTGGGAACCATAAGAAACGAGGATAACATTGAATATTTCATAAAATAATTATGATGAGAAGTCAAATGGGGTTATTAATAGAGTAAATTACATTGTGATTTTTCCTAATCAGTATTCATGGAACATGATTAAAAATGTATACCTTAACCAACTCCTAGACTCTTTAAAGAAGATAAGGAAAGAGTTTGCTAAGAGTTCATGTAGTGGAGACCATGGAGGAAATAATATTTAGTTTCCTATGTGTTGTGAATTTGGGAAGAAACACTCAAGTGAATGTCTTATAGGAATGGTAAGATATTTTGATTGTGGGAAATAAGTACACAAAGAAAGTAATTGCAGTGGGAAAATGAAAAGTTCGGTTAACATAGTGGATGGGGATATTGGCCTCCCTAAGATACCATTGACCGTTGAATTCTTTAAATGTGGAAAGTATGGGCATTATGAAAATAAATGTCCTAAAGGGAAAGATTTTAAATAGAATCAGAAAAAAGGTATGAGTAATGGGTATATTATTTATGATTAAGAGACTACAAATGGCATTTGAAATTAATGAAGTGTTAATGAATAAGACGATGAATATTAGTTAATTGTTTGAGAAGTGGGATGAGTGATGTATTTATATATTTTAATTCAAAGATTACATTATCTGAATTATAAAATATATAAGGATTATTTAGTATAATATTTTAGTTAAGGATCTGAAAGAGTATGTTGAATGGTACCGAATACCTAAAAAAAAATTTAATGGTAAGGTTATATTTTATGGAAAATACATGATTAAGGGAAGGTAACCCTTAATATGTTTTTGATGTTGAGAAAATGGTGTTTAGTTTGGATAAAGAGATGTTGGATAATAATAAAGTAAATTGGATAATACTAGTTACCTTGGAAATAGATTAATTATTTGTTGAAAAAGTGGTTTATGCTATCATGGATGGAGTTTACAACATTTTTGGATTTAAGGAATATATCCAATAATCTTTGTAATAATGAATCATGCATGTTTTAGCTAAGTATTTATGGTAATTAAGGTTATTACAATGTTTCAATAGAATACATGATGAAGGTATTCACATGTTTGGTATGTGACAACCAAGAGATACTTTATGATATATGGGGGATCAATGCTAAGCTGATTTTGAGAAATTTAGTTACCTTATTTATAAGGTTTTGGATTTTCATTTTTCATAAGGGTTACATGGTTAAACATTTATAGAATTGTTTAAGTTAAACTTATGATGAGTTTTTTGAGATTAAATTGATATCTTTTTATATGATAATTCATGCATATTAGATTATATATGCTATCCATTTTTCTATGACGATAAGTAAAGACATATGGAATGACTTATCATTCCATTTATGGATCTCGTGATCTATTAGTGCTTCAAGAATGAAAAATTCACCTTTATTTCTTGGAGTAAGAGATGAACTGGAAATTGATCAAGGTGCAACCAAAGGGTGAGATTGTGTATATGAAATGGAATGAAATCAATTAAGTATATATTCTTGTGAAAAAAATCAACATTAGGAAAAGGATCTTGAAACAAAAATGTTATCCTAGTTCCTTTATTTCAGATGTATCAAATGGTCCCTTAGATCATCATGGATTTATGATTTTTTTATTGTTAAATTTCTATGGATCACCCACTTTCTTATGATTAGTGATCTTTATCACTCTATATGATTATTTACACTTTTCTTACATGTTCAAATATTTACTTCTGACCTATTCTCTCCTATGTGGAAACCTAGTTATGAGTTACTTTGGGTAACTATTATGTTTCCAACATTCCTTTTTAAAGGAATTTTTATTATTTATTTTTAAGAAGTTGGTTTATATGAAGGAATTTTGAAGTGTTAAAACTATGATGACCCAAATTAATTTAATGGAAAAATTCATTTTAATGGGGGAAGAATGTAATACTATGAGGCTTCATGAATTATTATTTTTTAATAAATTAAAATTCTTTGATGGATTGCATTATACACAACACCAAGATAATCTTAATTTATACATAACACCAAGTAAATATTGTGCTATATGAAACACTGAGTTTAGTTTATGTCGCATGAAATACTAAGTTTGTCTTGTGTTGCACACAATTTCAAGTTTAGCTTGTGCTACATGCAATGCTGAGTTTAAACCAAACATGAAATACTATTATTAAGATAGTTATCAACTAGCCGTTAGAATGGAAAGTATGAATGGGATTAACTAAATTATAAAAATATGGTTTACAAATGTTTATATAATTAATTATTTTATGACTAATTAATTAGAAATGAAAATAAAACTCTTGAAAATAAAAAGGAAATCATTTTCTAAAAAAACTATTTTTATGCGCACAAGTGTGTTTTATATCAATAAATTAAAAAAATCACTTTTTGTTAATTATTTTAATGAAATTTATATATTAAATATTCAATAAAATTTTTAACATTCATATTATAGATTTTCTAGATAATAGATAAGAATAAATCCAATTTTATGCTAAAAATTGTATTGATCTAAAAAGTAGTTTTACCGCCTTTTAATGGTGCACTTGTTTAAAAACTAATTTTTAAAACTTTTATAAATTATATTTGAAAAAATATAATTCATATTTTAAATTTTAACTTCATAATTATCTTAGGGTTATTTTTTGGGATTTTTCAGAACAGATTTGTTTTTTTATGAATAGTGAAAAATACTAAATTTTAATTGAAAACTGCCTTATTGTTCAAACTATTTATATAGTTAAATTATATTTTAAAATGATTTTAAAGTATAATTAGATAAATTAGAAATATATTAACACAATTTAGTACATTTTAATCAATTTCATATTGAAATTGGATATAAAAACATTACAAACTTTTGAACATTTTGACTTTAAAAATCGGTTTTCTTATCACATCTGTGGGATTGATTTTAAATTAAATTCTACCACTTATGTGAATGTAATTTGAAAAAATGGATTCCATATTTTAAATAAGAATAATTTATAATTTATATTAATACCAGGTTATTTTTTGACCAAAATGATTAGTGAAAAGAGTTAAAATTAATCACAATGATTAAGAGAAAAACAAGTTTACCAAGGAACTAAACTTTAAACTTAAGGGAGAAAATGACCTAGAAACTTATCCAACACCCCTTGTATGGACACATTTATTCCCTTAACACATTTGGATATATTTTTATGAGTTATTGGGATATTATTTCATGAAATTTTCCTATATAATAAGTTAAGTAAAGAAAACGAAAAAAAGGAACCTTCCTTGCCTTTAAAATTTATAAATCATTGGGATAGGGAAAAAACATCATATGTTCGGTTATAAATATTATATTTAAAGGTAAATTAGTTTTTAATATAATGATAATTTATTTTAGTTTTTTATATATTAAATAATTACTCTAAATTATTAAGAAATGTCAACGCATTAATTATTTAGTTAACAATTAACTAAAATAAATGATACTAAAAATATTAAAAGTGAAGTAAATTGAATGAATTACTATATTACATTAATTTTTTATATTAATATATTATTTTACATGGGTTTTAACATAATGTATTCAAATTCCATTATTTTATTTATATTTTTAATTCAAATTAAATAAATAATTTCAAAATTGACATTAATGTTATTTTATAATAAATTCTATTTTATTAAATGATTTTAAATTACTAAAAATACTATATTATACCAAGTTTTTTTAAATTTTAATAAATATAATATAGGTTACATTAATGGACCAATTTATCTTTTAAAATGAACATATTAACCCTTAAATAGTAAAAACATTGTCAGCACGATTAGGGTTAAATCGGTGTTTTTGCACATTATGTGTGCTTCTGTTAAATTTAATTTCCAACACATATGGGTTTTTTATTTTATAAATTAGATATCATTTTTTATAATATTTTTTTCTAAATTGTATAATAATTTTCACTTTAATTTATTCCTAATTTTTAAATTACCTAGGTTAGAAAATTAGTTGCCTTAATAAAAAAATGGTCACTACTAGAAAAGGGGGATTTAGAGCCCCTTGACATGGGAGGCCGCCATTGGCGGTCACTATTGATACCCAATAGTGACCACCAATGGCGATCGCTAAGCTTAAAAAACCCTCATCCCCCCATCCCCCCCCCCTTCGCGCTCGAAGCCCCCTCGTGCCCTCCAGAACCCTACCCTACAACGCCGACCATCGCTGCCCTCACACCGACCGTCGCCACCATCATGCCCATCGGCTACCCTCGCACCGTCTGCCCCGCCCTCCCCGCTCCCCCCCCCCCCCCCGCACCCTCACACACCCCCTCGCGTCGCTGGAACTATACCTCGTAGCACTAACTATCACCGCCGGAACCGTTCCCCACACCGCCAATGTCATCTGCCTCTGCCCCACCCTCGTGGTCGAACCCCCCTCACACCCAAACCCTACCCGCAGTGTCTGTTCTCCCTCTCTGCACTGTCTCTTCCCGTCACTGGTCACCGTCGACACCACACCGCTGACGTCGCGTGACCGCCTTCACCCCCCCCCCTCACGGTCGAACCCCCCTTATGCCCGAACCCTACCCGCAACTTCTGTTCTCCCTCTCCACAACGTCGTCGCCCATCACTGGTCACTTTCGATTCCACGTGACCACCTTCGGCCTCCCGTCATCGCATGTCCCCTCCCTCGCCACACCGCCTCAGACTCCGGCTCCCCTCAGCTACCCCTCCTCTCTCTCGCAGCACCACCTCCAGCTCCCCTCCCTTCCAGATTTGTAGTGCTATCAGGTATTCCCTAAATTCCATTTAAGAGTTTTGATTTTGGGCATTTTACAGCACAATTTGGCCTTCATGAAGATTATATGAATATTTTGTGTGAATAAGAATTGTGGAAATTGAAGTTCATGTGTATACAGGCTTGTGTGCATAAAGAATTATGAAACAGTGTGTGTTAACAGTGTTTGTAAAAGATGACATCACACTTTACTTGAGGTTGGAAGTTACATACAATGTACAATCCATGTATATATTGACTGGATTAATATTAAGTTTTGTTTTTATTTTATTTATAGAATTATTGAGTCTGTGTGTGTGTATACCATGAGAAAATGTTTGAGGCTTGACCACATTTTTGTAAATGTTTGTTATACAGATATTATTATGGATAAGAGTTGGATTGATCTTCCAAATAGAATGTCTAGAGAATATTTCGAAGGTATTATGCAGTTCATTGAGTTCACTGGAGGATTTAAAAGTGACTATATTAGTTGTCCATGTAGAAAATGTGCAAATAGATATCAATTCACACAAGATACTATGAGAGAGAACCTATTCTTGAACGGATTTCTGAAAAATTATAAGAGTTGGACTTGTTATGAGGAAGAATATATTCATTGTCAAAATACATATGCAGTTCAGATGAATTTTGATGTGAGGATTAATGATCCAATGCATAAAATGATTACTGAAATGGTATGTGGGTTGCTCCTGAAGGCATTGACATTCAGAACGTTGAGACTGGTGAGATAAATCTGCGCTCTGGTGCAGATCGTGATTCTAGAAGGTTTTATGAAGTACTTGATTATGCAAAAATGGAATTGTATCTTGGATGTATTTCTTACAATAAATTTTCATTTATCGTGGAGTTTTTGCATTTGAATACTTTGAATCAGTGGTCAGACACATCGTTTGACATGTTGTTGGCGTTATTGAAAAAGGTTCTTCTTGTTGATGATAAGATTCTTGAGTCGTATTACCATGCTCGTAAGTTGACAGAGAACTTAGGTTTTACATATGAGACAATATATTCATGTGAAAATAATTGTATGTTGCTTAGAAAGGAAAATGCGCATTTGGATATTTGTACGGTCTGTGACACTTCCAGGTGGAAAGAGAACATGAGAAATCAGACTCATCAAAGTTAGACTGTGAAACAGGGAAAACCAATTTCCGTAAATCAAATGCACTACTTTCCCCTAAAGGTGAGGTTGAAAAGATTTTTTATTTCATATAAAGTTTCTAATTTAATTATATGGCATGCATAAAGGAATCAGGAAAGTGATATGTTAACCCACCTGACAGACTCTTGTGCATGGAAGGATTTTGATAAGAGACACCCCGACTTTGCTAAAGATGTTCGTAATATCCGATTGGGGTTGGCAGCAGATGGTTTCAATCCATTCAAGTATATGGTTGGTGCAACTCATAGCACATGGACCGTGGTGTTAGTTCCATATAATATTCCTTTGTGGCTTTGTATGAAGCAACAATTTATATTACTTTTCACTCTTATTGATGGACCAAGAAGTCCGGGGGATAATATTGAAGTTTACCTTTAGCCATTGATTGATGGGTTGAATGAATTTTGGGGTGATGGTGTGATGACTTATGACTGTGAAATGAATGAAATGTTCAAATTGCAGGCTGCTTTATTATGGACAATCAATGATTTCCCGGCTTATGAAAATTTATCAGGATGGAGTAAAAAAGGGGAATTTGTATGCCCTTGTTTCAATAAAAGTAAAAAATCTATATGGCTTAAACATTCCAAAAAAATGGGCATACATGGGTCACAGACATTTTATCCCCCCTCAGCACAGGTTCAGAAAGGATAAAGTGACATTTTATGGTTCTAGAGAGTTCAGCCCAGCACCAAAGATCATTATAGGAGTCAAAATGTTATCGCAGATTGAGGAAGAAAACATCTGCATGGTATATGAATGTCAGGATTTTGTGGCTCATCCATTATGTAATATTCATAGTGCAGGTAGACAACGCAGTCACAATTGGAAAAAGAAAATTATTTTTTACAATCTCCCCTATTGGAAAACTAACATGCTAAGGCACAATTTGGATGTCATGCACATTGAAAAAAATGTTTGTGATAATATATTGTAGACCATTTTAGGTGTCAGTGGAAAATCAAAGGACTATGTTAATGCACGTCGTGATTTAGAAGAAATATGTTTAAGGAAATAGTTTCATTTATAGTTAGCTGAGGAAAACAAGGAATATATGCCTACTACATAGTATACGATGACTACAAAGGAGAAAGAGATATTTCTTTCCATTTTGAAGATTCTCAAGGTGCCTGATGGTTACTCTTTTAATATTTCAAAGTGTGTGAATTTAAAGAGCAAGATATTTCAAGGGTTGAAAAGTCATCACAATCATATACTACTTCAGCAGTTGATTCCAATCACAATTTTTGATTGTTTATCCCCCAATTTTGTTCAACCTTTGATTGAGATGACTAATTTTTTTAGACATCTTTGTTTAAGAAATCAATGAACAAGTGATTTAAAAAGTTTACAGAACCGAATTGTACTTACTCTTTGTAACTTTGAAAAACTATTTCCCCCCTCATTTTTCGATGTTATGGTTCACTTGACAGTGCACCTAACTGATGAAGTATTTATTTTTGGTCTAGTGCAATTCATGTTGATGTATCCTATTGAGCAGTATCTGAATACATTAAAACGATTTGTACGCAACAGAGCTCATCCGGAGGCATCAATATCCAATGGTTATTTGATGGATGAGTGTACTACTTTTTGTGCAGAATATATTATGAATGTTGAAACAAAATTAGGAAGACCTCTTGGATTCATGATGGTCCAGTTGGATAAGGAACCACATTTGATATGGACAACATCAAGTGGATACAAGTACATCAATACATCTTATTCAATACTCCATCAGTTGCACCATTAATGTAGAAAGTGTCTTATCAATTTTATTATTTAACTTTTACATGTTTTGTTTGTATAATTTTTTCATTTAAACATTGATATTTTTCATTTGTAGGAAACAAATTAATGATCTAAAAGAAGAGATGTATCGTGCGACGGATTATCAAATTCAACAATCCCATTATGCGTCATTTCATGATTGGTTCAAGGATTTTGTACGTATAAATTGATTTTCATTATGAGTGAAGTATTATAATAATTTCTTTCTGCAGAAATCATTATTGAATTATGTGAATTATGTAGGTTCATAAGCTAAGGGAGTTAGGTGACCCCATGCTAACTGAAGAATTTATCCAACTAGCTGAGGGTCCATCTATAACGGCTCATTATTATAAAGTTATAGATGCTAATGGATTTTGATTTCACATTAAAGATGTTGATGACAAAAAATCAACACAAAACAGTGGAATCGGTTGTCCATTCATCAATTTTGGTTATTACTATGTTCAATTGACAAATATCATTGAAGTTTTATATGCATACGGGTTTAAGTACATATTGTTAAAGTGTAATTGGGTTGATCCAGTGCGTGGAAGTAAAGTCAATCAATATCAGTTTACAATGGTGAATTTTAACTATATGTTATATAGAAATAAATGAGTTAATAATGAAACTTTAATTTTGACATCACAAGCGGAACAAGTATTCTTTGTTACTTTGCCTTCGGATCCTAGTTGGCAAGTTTTTGTGAAAATTTCTCGGTGAGGAGTGTTTCTGTTTGAACAAGATGAACCTGAGACTGATCCTTTTGTTGCCCAACAGCTTGATCAACATACTATAGTTCAATGTGAAGAAGATATTTATTGGATCAGAGGGGCCGTTGAAGGAGAAACGGTCGATTTGTAGGTATAATAAAAGGTGTATAATTGTTTTCCCGCCAAACCCCGGACAGCCCCCCCCCCCCCAATGTGGACAGCCCCCCCCCCCACCCCGGACATCTCCCCCCACCCCGGATAGCCCCCCCACCACCCCTCAACCCCCCCCCCCCTTGGACAGCCCCCCCCCTCACCCCGAACACCCCCCCCCCCACTCACCCCCCAACACCCCCCCCCCACCCTAGACAGCCCCCCCCCCCACCCCCCGGACAACCCCCCTCACCCCCGGACAGCCCCCCCCCCCACCCCGAACAACCCCCCCCCCAACCCCTAGACAGCTCCCCTCACCCCGGACACCCCCCCCCACCCCCGAACACCCCCCTTGGACAGCCCCCCCTGCCCCACCCTGAACACCCCCACCCTGAACACCCCCCACCCCCCGGACAACCCCCCCCCCCACACCCCAGACATCCCCCGCTCACCCACCCTAGACATCTCCTCCCCCCGGACAGCCCCCCCACCCACCCCCGAACAACACCCCCCTCCCCCCACCCCCGGAAAGCCCCCCCCCCACCCCGGACAGCCCCTCAACCCTCGGACAGCCCCCCACCCTGGACAGCCACCAACCCCCGGATAGCACCCCCTCACCCCAAACAGCCCCCCCCCCCCCACCATAGACATCCCCACCCCGAATAGCCCTACAACACCCCCCTCTAAATACAAGCCTTTTTTACATAATTTTATTTCTGTTTTGTTAATTTTTTGATTTTTTAAAATTCCTTTACAACTAATTATTCTACCCCTTATTGTTTGATTGACTATTTTACAAGTTTTATTTTTTATAAAACAATCCAATTTATCTTTTTGACATTGTGGATGGTCCCCTTATTAATGTTTTGTACGATCGCAGGCATTTCAGGGGAACAGGTAGCAGATCCACATCATCTATTTGAGCCATCTACGTCTCAAGGTCGAGGTATGTTTGAATGTAACTTTTTATGATTTTTTATGTAATTTCTAAACATGTGTGTGTGTGTGTGTGAACATATATCAAATAATGTATAAAAATTTTTTCAACAGGATCAGACTCAACTGCTTCTTCCTCTCGCAAGAGAGGCCCTGGTCGTGGGATTTTATCATGGAATTATGACACGATTTATGATATTTTATTTGACAATAGATTTCATCCTATGGGAACGACTTCCCCTACATTTATTCATCAGCTGGGTCATATCATATGTGACCCACATCGATTTCTATTTTCCACACGTGACTGGACTTATATCCCTCAGGATATATTAGATCGACTTTGGAGGGAAGTTAAGGTAAGAAGACCAATTTAGTTTCTTCCCTATGTTTTAAAAAATACTAACATGTGTGATTTTTTTCTTAAATAGAATAATATAAAAGTGTGACCCGATGATTTTTGGCCTGTGTGTATGAGAAAATGTCATAATATGTGGAAATATTATAAAGTTAAAGTCAAGAGGGAGCACTGGGTACCAAATATGGGTGCTGCAGACATTCTGGAAAAAGTCTCGAGAACTGTTCTCTCGTCTCAGTGGCATGACTTAGTTGCATATTGTTCTACTGAGGCCATCACAGTTAGGATATTTATTTTGGTATATATATTTTCAAGAATGTGTGACATTATATTTGCTTGAAATTTTAATTAATTGTATGTAGGAGGTATCAACACACCATTCCGAGAATCGAGCGTTGCAAGGACCACCTCACAGGCTCGGGACTCGTCATGTGTCTCAAATCCGACATGAGGTATTTATTATTCATTTTATTATTATTTATTATGGTTTTATGTTATACTATTATATTTTATTGGTATACAGTTACGGGAGAAAGGTACACCGACTGATAAAATGTCGATGTGGATGAGGATTCGTGATTGAAATGATACTGAGGCTGCAGCTCTTATAGTAAGTGATTTTACTCATTACCAATACTTAAATGCATCTATATATAAACATATATATGTATATATATTTAAATATTGCACAGGATCAATTTGAAGCTGAGTTAGAATAGTTGTCATATGATCAATGACAACTTCTCATGCGAAGGTATGGGATCTTCCATCGCATTATTGGTCATGACGGACATGGATATAGTTTGACCTATGGAACGGGGATTCCTTGTTCTGTAGTATCACGCGCTGAGGTTTCCGGTCCTGTTTTTTCTCAGATGACATAGCATCTTTTAGATTTTGAGGCATGGTTGCGCGCTTCCAAGGAGATAAATGCGCAATTGATCGTTGAGGTTAGAACACTGTGGGAATATGTGCGTCCAGGTACTGGTGCAGGAGATCATACGACGCAGGTTCATAATGAATTTATTTATTTACTTTATGTTATTTTCTTTATTAAATATTTCTAATTTTTATTTTTTGTAGGACCCTGACACACCGGATGGAGGTAGCAGCCATGACCGCGCATGACGCATCATATTCACAAGGTGTGTTTCTTTTATATTTATTATTGAATTAATGTTATATATTGTTTTAGACTTTAAATGTAAATTTTTTGAGGGGGGTTGTCCGGGGGTGAGGGGGGCTGTCCGGGGGGTGGAAAGGTTATCCGGGGTTGGGGTGGGGGGTTTGTCCGGGGGTAAGGGGGGGATATCGGGGGGGTGAGGGGGGTTGTCCGGGGGGTGGGGCTGTCTGGGGGGTGGGGGTGTACGGGGTGAGGGGGGCTGTCTGGGGGTGAGGGGGGATGTCCGGGGGGTGAGGGGGGGGATGTCCAGGGGTGAGGGGGATCTCTGGGGGGTGGGGGGCTCTCCGGGGTGATGGTGGGGGGGGATGTCCGGGGTGAGGGGGGCTGTCTGGGGGGCTGTTCGGGGGTGGGGGCTGTACGGGGTGGGGGGGCTGTTCGGGGGGGCTGTTCGGGGGTGACGTGGGCTGTCTGGGGGGTGGTAGGACTGCCAGGGGGTGAGGGGGCCGTCCGGGGTGAGGGCGGGGGGGGGGGCTGTCCGGGGTGGGGGTTGTTTAGATGACCTATAAGCATACAAAACACCCTCCTTTACCTAGCTTCCACCAATATAGAAAGAAGGATTAATTAGCCCCTTTGTCCCATGGTATGATGGGGAAGGAGTGATCAACAAATGCGGTGATAAAATGACTTGATGATGTGGTTCATAGAACCACTTCTCAGCATGGGCTGAGTGGGAACAAATGTAACGGGTGTCTGGATAGGTGACATCGTATCAGAAGCTGTAATGATTGAAAAATTGGGTTTAGGGGAAGTAGAATTCTACTAAATGAGGGGATTCACTCTTTTAGTGTTGTTTCTAGAGGTTTCACTCTCTCTGTCATGTTATCTCTATTGTGCTTTCATTATTGGTTTTAGGTAAGTCTCTTGACTTTTCTCCCTATGGTAAGTAAGGTTAATGAATCCATCCTTCTTTTAGTGTTTTAGGGTGGGAGTTACATTGAAAAGTCTCAACTATTATAATATATATAGTCCCACTTGGATGGGGGTTTTCCGAGGGGTGGGGGGCTGTCCGAGGGGTGGGGGCTATTCGGGGTGGGGGGCTGTCCGAGGTTGGGGGGGTTGTCTGGGGTGGGGGGTTGTCTAGGGGTGAGGTGGGCTGTTTGGGGGGTGGCAGGGCTGTCCGAAGTGTTAGAACATTGATACTGGTGGTTCCCATGTCATTCACATACATATAACAAAAACTTAAGGCCTCCAATAGGTACTCAAAATCCACCTATCCTAGAGAGATGGAAATAGATATTCAATCGTGTCGTGCAAACCTTACGTCCAAATGACATTCTATCTCCTCGTACACCTCACCAGTAATAATTAGGGTGTTCTCATGTGATTTCATGTCATGTCGATGTTTTTTAGTATGCATTTGACCGTTAAACGCATGTTTTGGCCATTTATGACTTGCGGAGTGCATTTTTGGTCACCGCGGTCACACGACACCTCCGATTGACATGTCGTCTGCCTGACCATTTCACAATTCACCCACCCTTTGTTTTCTTCCAATTTCATGGCATTCCGAGGGCGTTCGGCTGGTTTTGAGCACCCCACAGACGCTTTTCAAGCGCACCAAACACACAAAAAAATAGATATTCAGTCGTTCTATGCAAACCTTATGTCTGAATAACATGGCGTCTCCTTGTACACCCCACCAGTAATAATTAGGGTGTTCTCGTGTGATTTCACATCATGCTGATGTCGTTCGGTATGCATTTGACCGTTAAACGCATGTTTTGGCCATTTACGACACGCGGAGTGCATTTTTAGTAACAGCGGTCACACGACACCTCCGATTCACATGTGGTTTGCCCAACCATTTCATAATTTACCCACCCTTTATTGTCGTCTGATTTCATGGCATTCTGAGGTCCTTCGGCTGGTTTTAACCACCCCACGGATGCTTTTCAAGCATGCCAAACACCCAAAAAACACATATTCAGTCATGCCATACAAAACTTGAGTCTGAATGACATTTCATCTCCTATTACACCTCACCAATAATAATTAGGGTGTTGTCGTGTGATTTCACGTCATGCTGATGTCATTCGGTATGCATTTGACTAACGCATTTTTTGGCCATTTACGACATGCATAGTGTGTTTTCGATCACCGTGGTCACACAACACATCCGATTGACGTTTCATCTATTCAACCATTTTACAATTTAATCACCCTTTGTTGTCGTCTGATTTCATGGCATTTTGAGGTTGTTCGGCTACTCTTGACCACCCCACAGACGCTTTTCAAGTGCACCAAACACCAAAAAAACACATATTCAATCGTGTCATGCAAACCTTGCATCTGAATGACATGTCATCTCCTTGTACACCTCACCGGTAATAATTAGGGTGTTATCGTGTTATTTCACGTCATAATGATGTCGTTCGGTATGCATTTGACCGTTAAATTCATGTTTTGGCCATTTACGACACGCGGAGTGTGTTTTCGGTCACCGTGGTCACACAACACCTCTGATTGATGTGTCGTCTGTCCGACCATTTTACAATTTACCCACCCTTTGTTTTTGTCTAATTTCATGGCATTCCAAGGTCGTTCAGTTGGTTTTGACCACCCCACGGATTCTTTTCAAGCGCGCTAAACACTTAAAAAATGCATATTCAGTCGTGTCACACAAACCTTGTGTCCAAATGATGTGTCTTCTCCTAGTACACCTCACCAGTAATAATTAGGGTGTTCTCGTGTGATTTCACATCATGTCGATGCCGTTAGGTATGCATTTGACTGTTAAGAACATGTTTTGGCAATTTACGACACACTGAGTATGTTTTCGGTCATCACGGTCACATGACACCTCCGATTGACGTGTCGTCTACTCGACCATTTCATAATTCATCCACCCTTTGTTTTAGTCTTATTTCATGGCATTTCGAGGTTGTTCATCCAGTTTTGACCACCCCACAGACACTTTTCAAGCACACCAAACACCAAAAAACACATATTCAGTCGTGTCGTACAAACCTTGCATCCGAATGATATGTTGTCTCCTCTTACACCTCACTAGTAATAATTAGGGTGTTCTCGTGTGATTTCGCATCATGACGATGTCGTTAGGTATTCATTTGACCGTTAAATGCATGTTTTGGCCATTTACGACACATGAAGTGTGTTTTAGATCACCGCGGTCACACAACACCTTTGATTGACGTTCCTTTTACCTGAACATTTCACAATTAACCCACCCTTTTTTTTCATCCGATTTCATGGAATTCTGAGGTCATTTGGCTAGTTTTGACCACCACACGGACGCTTTTCAAGCACGCTAAACACCTAAAAAACACATATTCAGTCATTTCATGCAAACCTTGCATCCGAATGACATTTAGTCTCCGTGTACATATCACCAATAATAATTAGGGTATTCTCATTTGATTTCATGTTATATCGATGTTGTTTGGTATTCATTTGACCGTTAAACGCATGTTTTGGCCATTTACGACACGCAGAGTGCGTTTTCGGTCACCGCAGTCACACGACACCTCTGATTAATGTTTCTTCTACCCGACCATTTCACAATTCACCCACCCTTTGTTTTTATCCGATTTCATGGAATTCTGAGGTCATTCGGCCATTTTTGACCACCCCACGGACGCTTTTCAAGTGCGCCAAACACCAAAAAAACACATATTCAGTCGCGCCGCACAAACCCTGCATCTGAATGATTTTTTTATCCTCGTACACCTCACCAGTAATAATTAGGGTGTTCTCATGTGATTTCACATCATACCGATGTCGTTCGGTATGTATTTGACCGTTAAATGTGTGTTTTGGCCATTTATGACACACAGAGTGCGTTTTCGGTCACCACGGTCACACAAAACCTATTATTGACATGTCGTCTACCTGACCATTTCACGATTCACCCACCCTTTTTTGTCGTTCGATTTCATGGCATTCTGAGGTCGTTCGGCCGTTTTTGACCACCCCACGGACACTTTTCAAGCGCACCAAACACCAAAAAAACACATATTTAGCTGTGTTGTGCAAACCTTACATCTAAATGATGTGTCGTATCCTCGTACACATCACTAGTAATAATTAGGGTGTTCTTGTGTGATTTCATGTCATGCCAATGTCGTTCGGTATGCATTTGATCGTTAAACACATGTTTTGTCCATTTACGACACGCGGAGTTAGTTTTCAGTCACCGCGGTCACATGACACCTCTGATTGACATGTTGTCTGCCCGACCATTTTACAATTCACTCACCCTTTGTTTTCATCCAATTTCATGGCATTCTGAGGTCGTTCAGCTAGTTTTGACCACCCCACGGATGCTTTTCAAGCACGTCAAACACCTAAAAAACACATATTCAGTCGTGCCATGCAAACCTTGCATCTGAATGATGTTATGTCTCCTCTTACACCTCACCAATAATAATTAGGATGTTTTCGTGTGATTTCACGTCATTCTGATGTTGTTCGGTACGCATTTGACTATTAAACGCATGTTTTGTCCATTTACAACACGTGGAGTTCATTTTCGGTCATCGCAGTCACACGACACCTTCGATTGACCTGCCTTATACCTGACCATTTCACAATTCTCCCACCCTTTTTTTCATCCGATTTCATGGAATTTCGAGGTCATTCATCCAGTTTTGACCACTCCACGGACGTTTTTCAAGCGCGCCAAACACCTAAAAAACACATATCCAGTCGTGTCATGCAAACCTTGCATCCTAATGGTATGTCATCTCCTTATACACCTCACCAATAATAATTATGGTGTTCTCATGTGATTTCATGTCATGCCGATGTCGTTCGGTGTGCATTTGACCGTTAAACGCATGTTTTGGCCATTTACGACTCGCAGAGTACGTTTTCAGTCACCGTGGTCACACGACACCTCCGATTAAAGTTTTGTTTGCCCGACCATTTCACAATTCACCCACCCTTTGTTTTTGTTTGATTTCATGTCATTCTGAGGTTTTTTAGACGGTTTTGACCACCCCACGGAAGCTTTTCAAGCGCGTCAAACATCTAGAAAACACATATTCATTCATTCCACATAAACCTTGCATATGAATGACATGTTGTCTCCTCTTACACCTCACTAATAATAATTAGGGTGTTCTCGTGTGATTTCATGTCATGTTGATGTCGTTCGGTATGCATTTGACCGTTAAACGCATGTTTTGGCCATTTACGACACGTGGAGTGAATTTTCGGTCATCATGGTCACACGACACCTCCGATTGATGTGTCGTCTGCCCAACCATTTCACAATTCACCCACCCTTTTTTTCGTCTAATTTCATGGAATTCCGAGGTCGTTCGGCCAGTTTTGACCACCCCACGGACGCTTTTCAAGTGCACCAAACACCTAAAAAGCACATATTCAGTCATGCCGCACAAACCTTGCGTCTGAATGATGTGTCGTCTCCTCTTACACCTCACCAATTATAATTAGGGTGTTCTCTTGTGATTTCACATCATGTTGATGTCGTTCAGTATGCATTTGACCATTAAATGCATGTTTTGACCATTTACAACACGCTAACTCATGGGGTGGGGGGCTGTTTGGGGGGTGGGGGTTGTTCGAGGGGTGGAGGATGTCCGAGGGTGAGGGGGTGTCCGGGGCTATTCGAGGTGAGGGGGGTGTTTGGGGGGTGGGGGTCTAGGGGGGGTGGGGGGGTTGTTCGGGGGGACTAACGTGCTAACGCCACCCTAACACCCTAATGGCATATTAGTGTAACACCGTAATGAAAAAATGGCCTAATTACATATTATCCTATTGATCTAATGGCCCAATTCAATTTATATATATATACTAACTTAATAAATATGTCTAATTTGCACTTGATTTGTTTAGTTGTTTCTTTTGTATCTTATTGTAGGCTTATTGAAGCAGAATATTAGAATGGATTAGAGATGTTTGGATCACTGCATGTGAAGAAGTATATCCGTCATTTATTGTTTTTGAGGAATCTGATGTTTTTTCTATTTTGAATTGTTTTTGTTTTTCATTTTAGTTGTGTTTCTTCTGCTTGGCAATTGTTTTTGTGATTGTTGGGAATGGGATGTATAAATTAATTTTTTTTTTAAAAAAATTCCAGGTTTGTGGCCTCCATTGGCAGTCGATATTGGTCAATACCAATAGCAATCACCATTGGTGATCAATTCCTACAGCAACCACCAATAGCGGTCTCTCTAGGCCAATTTTCCGGCCTCCTATAGCGATTGTTAATGGCGGTCGCTGTAGACCCACCCAACAGAGACCGCCATGTGGTCACAGTGTACCGAATTTCCGGTTACCTATAGAGACCATCATTGGAGGTCGCTATATCCCTACAACAACAGGCCAAATGCGACCACCACTGGCGGTCTCTATTGGGCTATAGCGACTGCCAATAGCAGTCGCTATAAGCCCAGTTTCTAGTAGTGGGTAAAAGTAGGGAAACATACAAGTTAAGGAACAACATTATAAAAATGATTTTTTTTTGTATTGAAATTTTTTCTCAAACAAATAAATCCTACCCTCCATTATTATTCAATTTTGGATCTACATGAGGTAAGGGATACCTCCCAATAGTGAATAATTTTGAGTATTTACAATAATGTCAATCCTCCTCAACTAAAAAAGGACACTTGCTCTCCCCATTATTCACACCTATCAATCCATTTGGATCGACCAATATCTAATAAAATCACATCCCAAATTCCTTACACTCATCCTATAATACTTAATTTTGTCATAAATCCAACCAAGGAAGTCCTTTGGTACAAACCAAAAGAAGATACCCAAAGAAGAGGTAATGTTCATCAATGAACATTTTTGTTTTATTTCTTCCTCATACCCCTTAAATTATTTTTATATCATGCTTATATGATAAAATAATTATCTTCCATATATTTATATGTTGTTTTTTTAGTGATAATACATAAAACCACACAAAATTTCATCAAATGGGATATGAATTCATTGTTCATGTGTATGGAGGACTACCGTCTCACGAACCGATGTTGGTAGTTTTTCCATTACCACCTATCAAGGTTGGGAATTCTATTAATATATTGTATTTATAATATTTATTATTTATTTATTATTCTTTAATTATTATATAATAAATACCTTCATGATTTCCATTTTTTTGGAATACAATAACGTCATTCATGTGTACAATGGACTACCACCTCGTGAAGTGATGTGATTCGATCACGCTTTACATGGAATTTATTAAGGATGGGTTTAGTAAAAATATGGGAAATATATGACATAAAAATTATATTTAATGATAAAATATATAACATATCATTTACCTTTCTTTATTTCAATACAACAAGAAAATGGAAACAACATTCATGTGTATGTATGGCCTACCGTCTCCATGAATGGTGTACTTCATTTCCTACCACTAAATTTTATATATTAATATAAATACATGTAAAATTGATATATATGAAATTTATATCATGTTTTACATTATTTAAATGATGAAATCATTATCAAATTAAGGGGGAAAAATAATAAGTCAAAACATGTATAGAAAAAAAGCAGTTATTACCCAAAACGTAACTTTAACATGGGATTGTTAATAAATGGGTAATATAAATTCATAAGAAAATAATATATAGTATTATATATATATTAATATAGTTCTGTTATAGATGTTTAATAAACTTATATTTATTATACAAGAGGTTTTAACCTGTATGAAGGAAGTCAATATTTAAGGTATAGGATTTCCATCTCATTTTTTACTTTTGTAAGACACAGGCTATATTCACCACCTATTTCTTTTATGTGGTGTATATACTTACCATGAATGTATTTGATGATTCTTATACTAAATTTTATTAATATTTACATATCTATTTTATTATCTCTCTTTTATGGTGTTTAGGGTTCAAAAGTTACCAAATCGGTAAAGGATTTTTTTGTTTCAATTTGCCTTCATGGAGACGTAGGTTATGATATGAACCTATATTCTATCATTAGGTGTATATACATCCAATTTTACATGTAATATCATGAATTTATCTATCCTCGTGATATTTTAAGTTTCATTATATATTATTCCTTCATGGGGATTATGATTCAAGGTTACCAAAGTGGTAATAATTTTATGTTGCAATCTCATCCTTTATCGGGGATGTTTATGATTATGCTTCCAATGAAAAAATATTACGATCTATCTCTCAAAAATTATCATGAATTTTCTTCTCCTCTGGTTATTAATTATATCTTCGTGTAATGGTACCATTTTTTCAATATTTTTCATTTAAGATAGTTAAGAAAATGTTTTTAATAAAATCCAAATTTATTTCCCTCTTCGATCGAAAATATATTTTCTTCCAAAACCATTTTTTCTAAAAATGTTTTCAAATTTTTTTTTAAATGATATTTTAAGTTCATTTTCAAGGAAAATTATTTTGAAATTTTTTTAAGTTAAATAGTGTTTTAAATTATTTTGAAAACTTCACTTATAAGTTCTCAAGTTTATTTTCAAAGAAAAATGTTTTCAAAATGTTTTATGTTTTAAAAAGAATTTTTTCAAAGAATAAAAGGTATTTGCCTCAAGAAATGTTTTTAAATTAATTTAGAAAGATTTATTTATAATTTTCCAATGTTATTTTCATTAAAAAGGATTTTTAAAATGTTTTATGAAAGTGATTTTAAATTAAATATTATTTTCCTTAAGAAATGTTCCAAGTGATATTTAAAAAAACTTCTCCATCTAAGATGACATCCATTGATATAGTTTATGATTTACTAGTGATATGATCCAAGGAAACCATTTGTATTCTTTCTTTGAATGGTTTATGTTTACAATGACAAGTTTTTTATGAAACTTTTTTCCCTTCCATGGGTTATACCATAATAAAATGCTTGTGAAATCCACTTCTTTTAATGGGTTATTCTATGATGAAATGATTATGAAACCTGTCTATTTTTCACATGTTACGATATGATGAAATTTTTATGATACCCATTTCATTTCATGGGTTATGATATGATGAATGTTTATGATATTGTGGAACACATATGTATGATTATTATATGATGGGTGGGACCAATAAATCCATCAAATGTATTGGGTAAAGATTTATATATCTCATGAGATAAACATGGTTGGAATAGATATTAAACCCATTACAATAAAGGACTTTTTCTATTATTATGGTTTGGGGAGTGAACTCATTCCACTATAAGGAAAGGTCTGTGACTGGGGATGGTGGTGTGTCCCTCCCAGTAGGTGTATCCCCCATGAAGTTCCCTGATAAGTTTTGAAAATGAGCCTTGACTTCTAGGGAATGATTTTATATTCCTATGTGTATTCCAAAAATCTATGCATTATACCAATGTTATGATCTCATGGCTCATGTTATTTGATTATATTATCACTCAAGTCTTATGAACTACCATTATTTATTCCATGACTCATGATTCTGATCTTCGATATTCAAGTATGGTTTTAAAATGTTATTATCATGTTCTCATACCCTTGTTCTCATGTTATTTTTATATATCTCCTTTATTTACCCTTACTGAGAATATAATATCACACTTTCTTATGTCTCTTTTCCCTAGGTTATGAAGAAATGTTTTAAGTAGGAGTATTAAATGGGAATATCTTTATGGGAGACATTGAAGATCATTCACCAAGTTAGAAGATTATGTTTCCATGTTTCCAATGGAACTAAACTATTATGGTCCTTAGGCATTTTTTTTTTCAATGTAATGAATATTCATAAAAAATTATGTAATATACATAAATAATAATCATGGGTCACTATAGATGGTGGGACTCTATTGTGCAATCTAAGTTGCATGAGGATCTTACCTGGATTTATTTCAAGAAAATCTTCAATCATAGGTTTTTCCCAGAGATGTTATATCTGAAAAAGACTCGGGAGTTTTTTACATTGGATCAAGGGGATCGTATTATTCTAGATTATTCTACCCATTTTTCTGAGTTGGGGCTTCTGACACCAGAACTGGTCACTAATGAGTACCTAAAGGCTTAGAGGTTTGAGTTGTGACTGAGGCCTGATATTCAGTTGATATTGATTCTCATGTACCTTTTGACCATCATGTAGGTAGTCAAAAAAAGTAACTTTAGATGAGGCAAACATTACTAGAAATATTGGTTTGGGTGGAGCTTCAGTTGGCACGGTTGTTATCAGGGTGTGTCTTATGGCTAGAAAAGTAAGCGCAAGGGTGGTCATTTTTCTTCAAGACTAGCTTCATGGGATTCATTAGGATAGTAATAGTTTTTATTATACCAATATAGAAATCATAGTCATTCCAAGCCTAATTTTATAGAGACTTATAATAATTATCATCATTGTAGACTATTCATCCATCTGAGGAATTTTTGTGAAAGGATATCCCAGGGTAGTAAGGATGGATCCACTCTCACCAAGGGTTCATAGGTTCGTATCGATACTTCCTAGGATGGTGGTTCTAATCCTCAGGACAAGGGGGTTGTTCATGTGTCTAAGACTAGATGTATTTATGTGGGGGAGTGTGTGCCAGAGGAATCTGAATCAAGGCCATCTACTATTATAGGTATGGTGTTTATTTCATCTTTTATGGTTATATATTTGTTTGATGTAGGTCCTATTCATTATTTTATATCATAAAAGTTAGTTGACATGTTGTGATTATGTTTGGAACCTATTTCATTCTTGTTGGATATTTCCACACCTTTGGGAAAGAGTTTTGAATAAGGTTTCAAGTGTATTATGTGTTGGGTGATGATAACTGACTTTGAGGCGGTGTGGTTATTTTTAGTTATTTATATTGAAATATTCGACCTGATACTTGGAATGGATTTTATGATCATCATCAAGTCCCAGATAGACTATTATCATCATCAGGTTCAGTTTTTACCTTCTGATGGGGTCACTCATATTTTTCAGGGTGAGTGGGATTTTAGATCAGGAAGGGCATGGCATGTTGTTCCTTATTCTGGAGTAATCTCATTCTAGTTTTCAAATATATTTCTTGATGTTGTCAACCCTTGTTTGGGAAGTCTGCTTCCTGGAGTGGTCTATACATACCCTAAGGTCCTTCTAGATAATTTTTTTGGTTTACCACCATAGAGAGAGGTCGAGTTTACTATTGACCTACTTCCCAGTAAAATTCACATTTCTATATCATCTTATCAAATGGAACCTACTAAGTTGGTGGAACTAAACGTCCATATTGAGGAACTAGAGTCTAAGGGATTTATTCATCCTAGAATGTCACCATGGGATTTGTCTATCCTCTTTTCTAAGAAAGAATACAGGAGTATCAAACTTTTTTTAGATTATCAAGAGTTGAATCTGTGGACTATTAAGAATAAATATCATTTTCCTAGGATTTATTACCTCTTTTAACAGCTTACAAGGGAATGTTGGTTTTTAGAGATTAAACTTCAATTAGGTTACCGAAATTTGATATTTTTAGAAAGAGGATATACTTAATACAATGTTTATGAGTTGGTATGGGAATTTCAATTTTATGGTTATGTCATTCGATCTCACTTATGCTCCTATGATATTTATGGCTTTGATGAACCAAATATGTCATCATTTCTTGGAATATTTTTTTATTGTGTTCATGGATGATATTTTTTTGTACTCCAATTTAGAGGAGGAGCATATGGACCATTTGGATATCACTTGTTGAACCCTGAAAGAATGTTTTCTATATGGTAAGATTTACAAATGTTATTTTTGGATCCAAGAAGTTTAATTTTATAAGAATTTCATATCTAAGAGGGGATTCTCAGTGGATCCTAAGAATATATAGGTAGTTATGTCCGGGGAGCATCCCAAAAATGTTTTTCAGATCCAAAGCATCTTGGGTTTGTCTAGTTACTATAGATGGTTTGTTCAGGATATCTCTAAGATCACATCTTCGATGACAACTTTAACCTGTAAGGGTGTGAAGTTTGAATGGTATGAAAAATGTCAGAGATATTTTGAGTAACTAAAGGAGAGGTTGATTTCAGCACCAATTTTGATTCTTATAAAACTGGGTTTGGGTTATGATGTCTTTTGTGATGCTTCTGGTATAGGTTTGGGATGTGTCTTGATGCAAGGTAAATGGGTGGTGGCCTATGTCTCTCACCAGTTATTCCCTCATTATAAGAACTATCCTACCCATGATGGTAGCAATTATTCATGCACTCAAAACATGGTATCACTATCTCTTTTAGGGGTGGTTTATAGTGTATTCTAATCATAAGAGCATGAAATATGTTCTTACTCATAGGGTTCTAAACTTGCGGTAGAGACAATGGGTGGAGTATCTTCAAAATATTAATTTCAATATTGTATACACTCTTGGGAAAGGTAATGTGGTTTCCAATGCATTGAGTAGAAAATTTATAACAAAAATCATGAAGGAATCGGTTGAGGAGTGGTCTATGATGAGTTTTTTTGTTGTATGATCTTGGGTGTGGACTTTTTTATTGGAAAAGTGTTTTTAGAATCGATGAAAGAGAGAGTTCATCTCGAGTAGGTGATAGAAATTGAGTCCCAAAACTTTGGTAAAATATTTTATGGTTGGAATACCTTGGGTGAATGGTCTTGATCTCCCACTGGAGATTTTTTCTTTTATAGTAGGTTTTTTGTTCTGATTTCTATAAGGTTAGACTTGATGGATAGTGGACACCAGTATTGTTGGTTTATACACCCTGGGGCTACTAAGATGTACCATGACTTGAGAAATCAATATTTTTGGTTGTGAATAAGTTAATCGATTTCAGATTTAGTATCAAGGTGGATCACTTGTTAGAAAATTCATGTGGAACACTAGAGGCCTATTGGTTTTTTACAAACTTTACCCATTCTGATGTGTAAGTAGGATGAGGTTTCCATAGACTTTTTCATTGGTTTTATATGGACTCCTAGTGGAAGGATTTGATTTGGGTGATCATTGATAAAGTTACGGAATCATCTCATTTCATACCAATCAAGGAGATTATGAAATTGAAACAACTCGGAGTCTTGTATGTCCGATAGATTATGTGACTTCATGGGGTTCCCTCTGTGATTGTTTCTAATTGGGACCCAAGGTTCACATCCAAGTTCTAGAAAGGTTTATAGGAGTTGATGTGTTCTCAGTTGAAATTGAGCACCGATTATCATTTGTGGATATATGGGAAGATAGAGAGATCTATATAGGTTCTTAAGGATACACTTTAGACTTGCGTGCTTGATTTTTTTGTAGATCTTGGGAAAATAATTTTCCTATGATCAAATTTTCCTATAATAATATTTATCAGGATTAAATAAATATGGAACCCTTTGAGTCATTTTATGGGTGGCCATGTAGATCTCCCTTGTACTGGGTAGAGTTGGGAGAGCGGTCTTTATTTGGTCTGAGTCTCATTCAGGAGATGACAGAAACAGTGCAATTGATCTAGAAGAGGTTGTTCACAGAACGAATCCATCAGAAATCTTATGTAGACCATCATCCCTAGCTGTTGGAGTCTGAGGGTGGTGATTGGATTTTTCTCATGGTTTCACCTCGCATGGGACATCATCGATTAGGTATATAGGGTAAGTTGGCACCAAGGTTTGTTGGACCCTTTAAGATCATGGATTGACTTAGAATGGTGGAATATCAGTTGAAATTACCATATTGATTGACTTCAATTCATGGTGTGTTTCTTGTTTCCTAGCTAAAGGGGTATCGACTAGAACCTTCCCATGTGATTGAATGGGGGGAGTTGATCTTGATCCCAATACTACTATTTTTGAGAATCAAGTTCATATTATGGATCGATAGAATAAGGTACTACGTGATAAAACAATTCCCTTAGTCTAGGTATTGTGAAAATGAGGAAGGGATATTCATGAGACATGGGAATGTGAATTGATGATGAGGCAACAATGGCCTCTTTTTTGTAGGTCCAGAATTTTGAGGGCTTTCTGGGGATAAAAAGAATTTGTGGTGGGGATAATTGTAGCACCCATCAGATCTCAGCTATGCTTTAATTTAATATTTGTTTTTTAAGTCATTTTAGAGGTTTTAGGGAAACAAGGGTCAAAATGGAGATTTTTTAGGAGAAAGACCATGTGCACTATTGGTAAACTGTTAGTACTAACCATTTAGAAACTATGTTATATGGATCTATGTTTTAATAGTGGGGTTTTCACAGTTTGAGAATGGTTAAAGAAACCATATGGATTATGAGGGAAAATTGTGTGGGGTTTGGGTGTTTGTCCAAGGGTGTTTCATAGTTTGATCAAACCGTGTGGCTTGTCATAGGAGAATGTGTGTCTTATCTTTTTAAATATATGGTATCTATACATGGTTGGAATATAATTTTTCTAACCATGTTGTCTAACCATTCACTAAACTCCAAACCTTTAAGAAGTTATTTTTTACCCTTTTTCCTCATGATTTTGTTACTCCTAATCACCCCTAATCTCATTTAGGCTCAACCTAATCCTTACCCAGTGATATGGAGGCTTCTACCTTGGGATTCATGGAAATTTACCTTCATTGTTGATGGATTTCTCAAGGTATGTACAGTTTTAAAAGCGATTTCCTCTTCCTTTCTTAGATCCTTGCTATATCTCCCCTCCCCTTATCTTGTTGGAACCCATAAGAGCTGTGGATTTTAGATATCAGTGGTTTTATGGAGTTTTGATGTGTTTCTTATGGATCTAAGATCGTGAGTACTCAATATACTCTTCCCCAGTCTATTTTTTTAAAGGTGTTTAGTTCTACCTCATTCTTGAGTTAGTTTTCTCTATATAAAGGGATAATTCTATGAATTGGTTATTATTATTGTAAATTCATTTGGTTTATTCATTCAATTGAATTTATTTGTGATTAAAATCGATTTTTTTGAAATAAATCATGTTATTAAAGTAGTTTTTATTTAAAAAACATTGTGCACACTAAATGTTTGCTAAAATTCTTGAATGGCCATTTTGGATTAAAAATGGGTTTTCAAGCACCAAAGAAGATTTAATTTTATTTGAAAATGTTTTATAAATTTTGATCATGGATTTTTAAATGGTTTTGGACAAACTTGACATATTGGGTAACCTTGGGTGCGTCGAGAATAGACAGGTCACTCATGGTGTGTGTAAGGATACTTGAGTATTTCTTTCACTTTAGTGTGTGTAATGCAACTAGAGGTTATATCGGTTAGATACACCATAGGCCTGTATTGGGGTTTTCCTTTTATGTCTAGTATGTATACCCATAGGTTAGATCCCAAACGGTTTTATTTTTCATTTATGATTGGATTATCACATTATGGATTGTGTCATGGTTATTTTCTCACATGATTTCACATGATGGATTATATCATGGTTATATTGATTACATTCTTATCTTATAGTGTACCTGTGGGTGTTATTGATTATGATTTCATGTTTATCACATGTACTTTTCTTATTCCTTGTTTTTTGAATATGATAGTATTTTATGAAAAACCAAAGGATGATTTACAAATGGTTTTGATTTATGAAAATTCTTTAAAAACTATATTTGTTTTAAAGCTAGAACTATTGCATACTTAATATTAGACTTCGTATATATTTTGTGGTGGAATCCTACTGGGCTTAGTAATCACACCCTACTTTTTCCATTGGGTGGTTGTAGATGTTTTTTTATAAGACTTGGATAAAGGGAAGGGAATTCTGCAGCATGTCAGCTTCCCTTTTCATCACATCCTTTATAAAGGGATGGTTTAGAGGTGACAGTTGGTCACATGGATAATTATTGGTCATTTATTTTCATACTTTCTGGTTTTTCTGGTTTGGATTGGATTGTATGGATCTTTTATGTATCTCTTTCTTCCTCTTTGTGCTCTAGTTGTATGTCTTGTTTTGATATTCACAAGACTTATTTTTGTTATCTTGTTGCACCAAACCACTATAGCGGGCTAGCTCAGGTGGCTTGTCTAGTTGAACTGGGTTGGTTCATTACAAATTATAGGATTTGAAATAAAATATACCACTTGTTTATTTTAGGTGTTTTCATGTTGAAATTTTTTATTATTTATTCTACCATTTATATTCATGTATAAAAAATCATGGAATTGTATTTTATTATTATTATTATCAAGTTTATTTTATATATGTTGGTCTGGTTTGGTTATTTGTGTGGGTGGGATTCTACATGGGAATGTATTTTGGGTCACTTGTTTAGGATGCCTTTAGTTTTATTGGCTCATGCTTTCCCTATCCATCCACAGTGTTGATCCATCATTGGATTCCTCCTTGTCATCTATTATCCTCACTTATCCTTTGATATTAGCCTTCCACATGTTCAATGTTTGGGAACTTCATCTGTTTGGATCCTTCATTTGTGGAACCTTTTAATTGGGTGGTTTGTTTTGAGTACTTGCTCTATGTCAGAGGGATTGATCACCTCTTCCATATTCATCCTCCCATATTCAGATCTCTTGTTCCTTCCTAGTTTTGTATCTCATTTTTTATAGTGAAACCCTAGCTCCTCTTAATGAGTTTTCTTTATGTGAGATCATATTATGAAATTTCTTCCTCCTCTTATAACTCTTTTAGGTCATTTATGGTGGAGTATTGATGACTCCCCTTCATGTTGAAGGTGTATGGACATTGTTTGATCCAAAAGCTCGTGAAGAAGTGTGTATGCTTGAATCCAGATGTATTGCATGGGAGTGCGCTCTCTGGTTGTTTAAAACCTCTTTTTATAGCACACATGAAGAGAACAGGACCATCGTAGATCACCCCTCTCAGGCCTTGTATGTTTTATTTTAATCCTTTAGTTTCAAAAATAAAGTTTATGTTACCTTTGTTTTTCTTTTTCATATAGCTCAATTGTATCTTGTACCACTTTACCCTTTTTAGATTAATAAAATGTGTGTGTGGGTAGTGTTCTTACCATGCATGTAGGTCCAAAAAGGGCTAAATAATGTTAAGTATTTTGTTCTCTTTACAGCTTTCTTATATCTTCATTCTAATTTTTTCTTTATTTCATATCTAGTTTCTATTTAATATCACTACTCTAACTCATCTTAAATTGTCACACACCATATCTATTTATAACCGAAATCACTATAACAAAAATATACCTTTAATTTCAAATACCTAACTAAATATAATTGTATATCCATTGATCTTGGTTGTTTTTTAGGTTCATACACCTAACGTTGTCCCCAAAAAATTGGTATCAGATCCATCGAATAAACAATGGATTCTATTAAGTATAAAATTGAAAATTTTAATTGTGGTGATGATTTTAACTTGTGGAAAACTAAAATGAGGGCCCTTATTATATAACAAGGGATTATATATACTTTTCATGGCCCAAATAATCCTTTTTTTACCCATTCTGATGATGGTCAGACCTTTACTACATACCTAGACATCCCTGTTGACATTCTGGTTAAGTTCCATAGTTATTTACTTATTTATTTTGGCAATAAGATTCTTAGATAGGTATCATAAAAATCAATTACAGGTATAATTTGGATTAAATTAGATAACATTTACATTATTTCATCTCATTTTGTAATATTATATAAAAAAACATGACATTTTTACCTTTAAAATGCTTCTTGGTGTTTCTATTAGAGCATATTTGGATGAATTCAATAAGATCATGCTTGTCTTCTCCAATATATATGTTAATGTCGATGATGAGGATCAATCATTGATCCTATTTATTTCTCTTGAAAATCCCTATATCACATTGGTATAAACTATATGTATGGATGAGACTGTAACACCTTGATATTTTAAAAAGAAAACTATGTTCGATAGCATATACGACATGCAACATCGATCCTAAACGAACCATGAAATATTAGTATTTAAATATGATCGTTATATCCTATTTGTTAAATTAGAGGGTATAAATAGTATTAAATGGTTTATGAAGTATATATAAAGGTCCTACTCAATATAAATGTATTGATAAATTCTTGGTAAATAATCACTCAGTTTTTAGTAAAGTCATTTTATTCATCAAAAATGGTTTTTTTTGCTTTTTGCACTACTACAAAAATGGGATTTATCAGCGTTAAAAAAGCGATGTAAAGATCAGCACTGATAAATGGGGGGGGGTCCCCTTTATCAGTGCTAAATAAGCGCTGATAAAGGGATACTTTATCAGTGCTAAAAAAACGCTGATAAAGGATACCTTTATTAGCGTTAAAAATGCGCTGATAAATGTGTTTTTTATCATCACTCGTTTAGCGCTGATAAAATGATCCTTTATCAGTGCTTTTTTAGAGCTAATAAAGGTGTCTTTTATCAGTGTTATTTTAGCACTGATAAAGGTGGATTTTATCAGCACTTTTTTAGCGCTGATAAAGGCTTCCTTTATCAGTGCTAAAAAGTGCTGATAAATGCCCTGTCTGCTGCAACAAAAAATTCTACAACAGCACACCCAAACAACACCTGCAAAAAAATCATCATCTCAACAAGTATACCCATACAAAATTAACACATAATTCATAAGGTAATTACACCAAGTATACCCATACAACAAGTATACCCAACATAATTCATAAGTTAATTAAGTACATAAAGAATTCAATTCAGAATTCAGGGGGTTGGGGTTGTTCAGGGGTTTGGGGTGGCTGTCCAAGGGGGGGTAGGGGGTGTTCGGGGGGATGGGGGTGTCTGGGGGGATAGGGGTGTCCAGGGGGGTGGGGGGAGGTCCAAGAGGTTGGGGGTTGTCCAAGGGGGTGGGGTGGTGTCCAGGGGGTGGTGGGGACTATTCATAAGGGTGGGGGTGTCCGGGGGGTGGGGTGTCTAGGTGGTGGAGTGGTGTTTAGGAGGGGGGTGTTCAGGTGGGGGTGTCTAGGGGGTGGTGGGGTGTCTAGGGGTGGGGGATGTCCGGGGTGGGGGGAGGGGGATGTCCATGGGGGTGTCCGGGGGGTGGGCTGGTGTCCAGGGTGTCAGGGGGGCTTTCCAGGGGGTGGGGTGTCCGGGGGTGGGGGTGGTCCAGGGGGTTGGTGGGGCTGTCTAAGGGGGGTGGGGTGGTGTCCAAGAGGGTGGGGGTGGTCGTCCATGGGTGGGGGTTTCCAGGGGTGGGGGTTTTCCAGGTGGTGGGGTGGTGTCTAGGAGGGGTGGGGTGTCGTCCAGGGGGTTGGTGGGTGTCCAGGGGGTGAGGGTGTCTGGGGGGTCGGGGGGCTGTCCATGGGCGTGTCCAGGGGGTGGGGTGTCCAGGGGGTTGGGGGGCCTTCCAGGGGGTGGGGGTTTCCAGAGGGTTGGGGTGGTGTCCAGGGGGTGGGGGCGGTCCAGGGGGTTGGTGGGGCTGTCCAAGGGGGGTGGGTGGTGTCCAAGGGGGTGGGGGTGGTAGTCCATGGGGGTAGGGTGTCCAGGGGGTGGGGGAGGTGTCCAGGTGGTGGGGTTGTGTCTAGGGGTTGGGGGAGTCCAGGGGTTGGGGGGCATCCAGGGGGTTGGGGGCCATACATGGATCATTATCCTAAAGGATCAACATAATTCGAATGTGTTTGGTCGGATTTGCGTATGTCATTTGTTGTTTTCACTTAAAATTATGTCCATTTTAAACAATAGAGAGATATATTGAGTGATACCGGCCACATCGTGCCTCGGATTGAGGCGGGGTTGACTTGTACACATCACCAACGCACCCATGGATCATTCTCCTAAAGGATCAACACAATATGAATGAATTTGGTCGTATTTTTGTATGTCAGTTGTTGTTTTCACTTAAAATTTTGTCCATTTTAAACAAAAGAGAGACCCTTTGAGTGATACCGGCCACACCGTGCCTCAGATTGAGGCGGGGTTAACTCGTACACGTCACCAACGCACCCATGGATCATTATCTTAAAGTATAAACACAATCCAAATGCATTTGTTTGGATTTCCGTACGACAGTTGTTGTTTTCACTTAAAATTATGTCAATTTTAAATGAAAGAGAGACCCTTTGAGTGATATCGGCCACACTGTGCCTAGGATTGAGGTGAGGTTGACTCGTACATGTCACCAATTCACCCATGGATCATTCTACTAAAGTATCAATACAATCCAAATGTGTTTGGTTGGATTTTCATACATCAGTTGTTGTTTTCACTTAAAATTTTGTCCATTTTAAACAAAAGAGAGACCCCATGAGTGATACCGGCCACACCGTTCCTCGGATTGAGGCGGGGTTGAATCGTACACATCACCAACACACTCATGGATTGTTCTCCTAAAGGATCAACATAATCTGAATGTTTTTGGTCAAATTTGCGTACGTCAGTTGTTGTTTTCACTTAAAATTCTGTCCATTTTAAACAAAAGAGAGACCCTTTGAGTGATACCGGCCACACCGTGCCTCGGATTGAAGCGTGGTTGACTCGTACATGTCACCAACGCACCCATGGATCATTCTCCTAAAGGATAAACACAGTTAGAATGCGTTTGTTCAGATTTTCATACGTTAGTTGTTGTTTTCACTTAAAATTTTGTCCATTTTAAACGAAAGAGAGACCCTTTGAGTGATAGCGGCCACATCATGCCTCGAATTGAGGCGGGGTTGACTCTTACACATCACGAATGACCCATGGATCATTCTCTTAAAGGATAAACACAATCTGAATGTTTTTGGTTGGATTTCCATACGTTAGTTGTTGTTTTCACTTAAAATTCTGTCCATTTTAAACAAAGGAGAGACCCTTTGAGTGATACCAGCCACACCGTGCCTTGGATTGAGGTGGGGTTGACTCTTACACGTCACCAACACACCCATGGATTGTTCTCCTAAAGTATCAACACAATTCAAATGTATTTGGTTGGATTTTCGTACGTTAGTTGGTGTTTTCACTTAAAATTCTATCCATTTTAAACGAAAGAGAGACCATTTGAGTGGTTCATCATTCTTTCATGTTGTTGGTGCATTTCATCTGTTAAAATGGGAAAATGAATCATTGTATAAAGGATGTTTTATTTAACAACAATTATAATTTTCCTACAAACATTTACATACAACAATTTTCATCTTTTGATCCCCTTAACCCCTCTCAAAAATGATCACCAATTGTAAATGTCCCCAAGTCAGATCTTCATGCTATTTGTGTAAAATCTTCCATTAGGTATGCGGCCCACTTATTTCTGAACAAATCTATATCGTATTTTGAGTATGATTCTTTTCGGTAGTCAGAGTAGTACTGCAAAATATAAAAATAAATAATAAATAAATAAATTAAATGAAATAGTAGTTGTTTTTGAAAATACCTCTTTAGGGATGCTAGTTTGTTGATGAAAAATGAACTATTTCATAAATTTACAAACATAATAACCGCAATCATTATTGTTTTTTTGTTTTGGACACTGCAAAAAATTTGATCATTAGGAGAATAAGTAACTTGTGTTGATATGTGTTTGTCACGACCCGACCCTGCCCAGGCTCGAGCCACAACTACCCTAGGCCCGCCTCCATAGGCCAGGGGCTGGCGACCAGCACCGAAGGCACAGCGTCTTGGAGAGGCCTTTGCCTAATAACATGTACACACACACGCAGCACACTCAATGAAAAAGTGAAGAGTAAAATAAAATACAAACATAGTAAAAGAGAAAGTGCTATATATATACCACAAATGTGCATTGACCTCTAAACGATACAAGTAAAGTGCTGAAAAGGAAAAAGGGAAAAACACGCGCCCAACCAGAAAAGGTGCCACAACCCGGCAACAGGTAAACAAAAAGAAACTGCTGACGGGTCTCCCACCTGGAACTCGGCTACGACCACCACACGCGGTCCAAGCTCCCGAACTCCTATGCTCCATTGAGGTCACGACCAACCTGTTCGTCATCTGCAAGGGCACACCAAGTGCGGGAAAATCCCAAGAAGCGGTGAGTATAAAAATATTCAGTAGGATACCTCGGAGGCTCGAGGGAGAAACAAAAGAGGTACTGAAGGGTGAGCAGTAGAGCGAACATGAAAAGTAAAGGAGTGAAACAGAGAGTGTAGTAAAGAGTCCAGCTCAACCCATCAAGAGAAAGGAAGTAGACTCGTCCAGGCACAAGGAGCTGGAAATGGTGAGAAGATAGACTTCTCGTCGAGTCTTCTCTACCTATAGTAGGAGAGTAGACTCATCCAACCACGAGAAGCTAGACACGGAAAGCATGTGGCATACCCCCCGCGTCTTTGCCTCTCCTGGAAGGAGAGTAACCAAACCCAAGAAGTGGGTACTAGAACAAGGTAAATACATATCCTTATGCTCAATCAAGAAGCTTGAACAACGTCGTAAGGGGATCTCCGTCCTGTAGCTCAGCCCAAGAAAATAGTATCCAACATTCCCAGAGGTAAACTCCATCGATGCCCAGTATCATGTGCATCCGCCCCGAACCGCAAGCCAAGGGACTCAATCACCACACTTTGACACTATCCTATTTGGGTGGCACTGACTCGCCCACATGGTTTCAGATCGCGTCACAAGAATGCGTCTCGGTGGGGAAAGCGCCCCTCGAACTTGAGAGTTCTAGGGAAATTCAAACCACACCTCATCACTACCCTGCAGTCGAGAGGTCTCCTCAAAGTCAAAGTCGTTCCATCACCGACCTGTATGACCAAGGGTCCCGCTCTGGTGGTCATGGAGGAAAGCCACAGACTAGCCTAGTAGAAAGGACTGAGTCTGGAATGCCAACGGGTGTCCCACTGCCCAGCCCTGCTGGAGGGTAATTCATAACCAGATATCGGGTGACCCACTGCCCAGCCCTGCTGGAGGGTAAACCCTAATACATCATCAGGCGACCCACTGTCCAGCCCCGCTGGAGGGTAAACCATAATAAGATACTGGGTGACCCACTGTTCAGCCCTGCTGGAGGGTAAACCATAATACATCATCCGGCGACCCACTGCCCAGCCCCGCTGGAGGGTAGACCTGAAATAAGCTGACAGGCGACCCACTGCCTAGCCTTGCTGGAGGGTAGACCTGAAATAAGCCGACAGGTGACCCACTGCCCAGCCTTGCTGGAGGGTAGACCTGAAATAAGTCGACAGGCGACCCACTGCCCAGCCTTGCTGGAGGGTAGACCTGGAACTAGACGACGGGCGACCCACTGCCCAGCCCTGCTAGAGGGTAGACCCAAAGAGGTCGTCGGGTGACCCACTGCCCAGTCCCTTCTAGAGGGTAGACCCTAAGAGTGTCGTCAGGTGACCCACTGCCCAGTCTCTGGTGGAGGGTAGACCCTAAGAGTGTCGGGTGACCCACTACCCAGTCTCTGCTGGAGGGTAGACCCTAGAAGCCGATGAGTAACCCAATGCCCAGCCCCGCTGGAGGGTAAAACTCAGAACTGCTCTGGCCATCTCTACTGGAGGGTACAACACTGGCCAACCGAACACGGAGTGGGTATCGCACAACCACCCAACTCCAGCACAACTCACCCAAAGGGGTTCAGCGCCTGTTCCATCACTAGGTGTCACTAACACCACTACCGGCCGATCCATCGAGAACGAAGCCAGGGGAAGACCACTCAACCCTGCTGGTCAAACCGATGAGCACCGAGCCAGGGGAAAAATCCACCCTGTTGGTCGAACAAACGAGAACAGAGGGACCCTCTACGTCGCGAGAGGTCAAAGTACGTATAGCAGAGCCCGACACGCATGTGGGGCCCACTCAACATGTGGCCCCATCTCAACCCCAACCAAGCGTACAAACGTCCTCATGTACAAACAACCATATGTACCTCCAAGGGTTCTCGTATACTCCTATAGTATACCACGTTCCAGCCCAAAGGCTATCGTGCACACGGCACCCAGCGTCAACACAAAGGTGTGACGTAACAACTCCCCCTCAAAGGACCAGGCATGGCCAACCACATCTCGTGGACCAATTATATCACTCTCCCAAGAGTGCGCAATCACACGCCAAGGGTCCGCTACAAACAAGGTAGGGCGAACCACCACTGGAGAACCTTCCATGCTTCCACATTTATCAAGATCACGCAAGAGGATCCACACAACCAAACGGATCGCACCGTTGTAATCCTCACAGAAAAACATGCGAGATCGACTACTTACTCGCCTCAAACGGATATCGGAAGAAAAAGTCACCAACACCGCCTCACGCCCGAACGGCGTCCCATGATCCTGACCCTTGGCCCCGAAAACAGTCGGGCGCATCGCATCATTGCGATCCCCTCGAGAAAACACGTCAGAAGCACTACTCACTTGAGTGCAACGGATATCTGGAGAAAAAGGTGCATTCTGGCGCACCGCACACGAGCGGTGCTTCGTGGGACCCGCAACCCGGTCCTGAAACACAACAAACGGATCATACCACTGCAATCCTCTCGAAAAATCACACAAGATGGACTATTCACTTGTCCAAAATGGCCGCCCGGTGATTAAGATGGAAAATCACCGTCGACGCCCAAATGGCCCTCGTGGGCCCCGCACCATCGTGCAGAATTACAGCGGGCAGACTGCGCCAACACGATGCCCTCGTAAAAATACCCAAAATCGACTGCTCAAACACCTCAAACGGATGTCGGGTGAAAAAGTAGTGTTTCACCGTAATACGTGCGAACTAGGCCCTGTGGGGCCCGCACCTCGTATCCAACCTGAACGCTTTGGAAAGCTCCTCAAAAATTCCGCACGAGGACTGGGATCATGTTACCGCTGACGGCGCGTCAATCGGACATCCCAAGTGGGAGTTAGGTCCGACGCAAGAATAATTAAGTAATTAATTAATTAATTAATTATTCACATTGTGTTTCATGCCGCAGAGCAACAAAACCAACCCTCAAAGGTTTCTAACCACATTGTAAGGACCGTCTCAGCCTCAGGGCCACAGCGCCTCTGACGGCGCTTCAAACGGACGTCTGGCTCGCGAGCCACGTCTGTCGCAACTTTAATAATAAATTAATATCATTAAATTAAAAATCTCTGGTCACCCGCCTTCGGGTGCATAGCCAGAAAAAAACCCCTAGACCCACTTTAAAGGGACCGCCTCGTCAACCCGAACGCACATCCGTAGACGGCGCGTCAATCGGACGCGCCGTTTAAGAGTTACGGCCCCCCGAATGCAAGGGGGCCTATCCGGGCCGGTCCACCCCGGCCGGCCTGGTCCGAGCTGCCGGCCCGCTGGCCGCGGCCCGCCTCAAACCGCCGGACCCGAGCGGGTCCGGCCCTCCTCAACCAACCGGCCAAATGGCCGGTATCCTGTTGCAACGCAGGACCCGCCTCATGCGGGTCCTTGCCTCCTCTGAAACAGACCGGCCGAAGCCGGTCCTCGTTGACCCCAGGAAGACCCGCGCGGCGCGAGTCTTTCCTCCTCCGCCGGACGCGACCGGCGCGCCAGCCTCCTCTGCGGCACCCCGGCGTTTTCTGCCTCGCCCCGCCGACAGACGCCACGCCCCGCCGACAGACGCCGCGCCCCGCTGAAGCCGAGCGCCCGCCGCCTGGATGAGAGGTCGCCGCCGCCAAGGGAACCATCGCCGCCTCGCCTCGGACCGCCGATGCACCCAAACCGGCCGGGATCACCTTCAAAAACCCGCAAATTTCAGCGATCAACCCTGTCCTCCCCCGAGCTCGGATTTTGATTATGAAAGATGCGTTGGAGAGATAAAAAAGTATACTACGCATCCATGGGATTTTTTCGAAGTTTTAACAGCAACTCGATGCGTAAAATTGAACTCAAAGTAGGTGCGGGAATAAAAAATTGAAACTGCAACAATCCTACCTGCAAGGGTGTTGCCCGAAGCTTCATGGGTGATCTGTCGTCGCGTCGTCGCCTTACCGGAGCTGCCTCTCCGGAGTGGAGGAGAGGGAAGGCTGCCTCCTAAGGCAATCTAGGTGGGGAAGAAGAAGAGGGAGGGATGAGTTAAGCGTTTAAATAGAAAACGCTTAACCACCCGCCCGTCGGCCCGAACCCGAACCCTTAGCAGGGTCGAGGTTAAGCCTCCCCTGGGGTAAACACCACCTCCCGAGAACAAAGGTGGTCTCGTAATTTTAATCTGAAACCCCGTACAAAAGTTATTAAACTTAGCATCTGAAGCCGCCAAATTATGAAAACGCCCCTGGGGCCATTTTTCACAAACGAGCCACGCCCGCAAAACATACACCCCTACTAGGGTAAACGGCATGCTCCAAACTCAACGGTGCCCTTGGTTTTCCAATCTGAGCCACCGTTTAAGAGATACCTGCGTTTCAACATTAAACGAATTAATTTATTTATTTAATCCGTTTAACGTTCCAGAAGCGAGCGAGGGGTCCAAACATCCCGCGCCGACAAGTTTTATGTCGTTCCTAGGGTAAACACCACATTACGGACCCATCCGTACACTTGGATCTCTGATCCGAAACTCCGTTTAGGAGTTATCCCATTTATTTGGCGTTTCTAGTGTGAACGTACTGAAAATTTAATTCCGGCCACACCGGGGCTCGGAATCGCACGCCGTCTGAAGGCGCTGCTCTGGAATATCATCAAGAATATTCCAAAGTCTTTCTCAGAAAAAACCAGATTCTTACATCATTCCCTCCTTCAATATTTTTGTCCCCGAAAATAAAAACTAGGGAGAAACACAGGGTACTAAGCCCACACCTGACTTTCCCATACCCCGAAGAACCCACGCACAGCTCTGCGTCACCACACACAAACCAAAGGATTGATCCGTTTACGCGAGGTCGGCCCATGCCAAGGTCGTGCACCCACTCCAGACTTCTGGGTTAGGGCAAGGCGGTAGTGTACCTCGCCATCCCTTTGCACGGTCTCAAACGGCCCGAAGGCCCTCGGGGGTAGCTCACCTCCCCGACCGAACCTCTAAGTCGCATGTTGCGACTGGAATCACCACCCGCACCTGGAACAAGGCCCGGTGATTCCCTCATTCAGAATATCCATATGGTGAAACACCCAAGGATATCTGATCACACAAGATTTCACAGTTGATGTCTCACAACCAAGACTCTCTTACATGCTCGGAGATCGAAGGAGTCAACACCATCGACTAAAGAGAAAAGGTCCTACGCCTTTTACCTTACCAACACAGGGTTACACCCGACGCCCCGCGTCACCCTGGTAACACCTCAAGCAAGGAGCAGGGAGGAAATCATTTCATAGGTAGAGTCTAAAAATTCTACTGCAAAAAGTAGAAGATTTGTAGAGCGTACCTCTTATCACCTCATGCTCTGCAGGATAGTAGACATCCAAAGCTCACGGCTGCCCTCGGTCCCAACCTTCAGCTCCCGGAGCCTGACGTAGACCGCCTAGTGCTGATGGGGAGACCTCGTAACGTCGTCTCCCACTACCAACTCCTCCTGCTCCTTTTCTAGCACCACCTCTCTGGGTACTACTCTGATCACGGCGCTGCCTCTGTCGTGGTGGTGCACCTACTGCCTGCCTGAAGCTCTCAGCAACTCGGGTCAGGCAGTCTCGTGCCAAGTGACCTCGCCGATCACAAGCATAGCACCGACTCTCTCTGGGCTGCACTGGTGCCCTCCGGCACCACTGTGGTGTACGACCACTCCCCTGAGTCCGGTTGTCAGAAAGACACCTGCGTCGAGGTCCTGCTTGCCGACGCCCACTAGCTGCGGCAGACGTCTCGGCTCTGACGTGTCTGCTGCCACCACCAACTCCAAAACGTGACAGGAAGCTCTCTGTCACCAGCACCTGCTCTAGCACCCCGGCATATGTGGAAATGACCAAGGGTACTATGACAGCACGAATCTCTCGGCGGAGACCCTGCTCAAACTTCCGCGCTCGGAGGTTATCGTCATGGACCAAGTCTGGGTAAAAGCGTGCACGGTCTGCAAAACTAGCCACGTACTTGGCCACCGCCATCCCTCCCTGCTGAAACTGCAGGAGCTTCTGAATTCAAATGGAGCGCAAGGAGGGGAAAAACTCCTCACAGAACAACAACTATAATTCGCCCCACAAAAGTGATGACTCGTCAAGAAGCTGAGTCACCAGACTCCACCAACGCCAAGCCGATCCACGGAAAAAGACTGGCTGCCAAATCCACTCTCTGATCTGTCGGCGTCTGCACAAGCCTGAAAAGGCAAACCACTGCCTCGACCCAAACCTCTGCTGCCTGAGGGTCTGGCTCACCACTGAACCTCAGCGGTCTCTACCGCTGGAACTCACGGAGTGCGCTCAACCTGCGCTCAAGCTCCGCCTACTCTACTAAAGCTGTCTGCTGCTCAACAGGTGGGGGTGTTGCTACCGGCCCACTCGGAGAAAGGGGCTCGCACGATGGGTTCTGGACTGTGGCCTCGTAGATCATAGGGTCGTCGTCACGATCCAAAGCTGGTATCCTGGCTGGCTGCCTTCGTGGAGACATCCTGAATATTATCAAGGAGTGCCGCGGTCAGATGAGCATATATGTATATACCAATAACCACGATGGGAAGCTGACTCAAGAAAGACCGTCAAAGACTCAATCCTATGTGATGCACAAACCAATTTACCCTGCCACAAGTTTCTCAGCATGTCGAGTCGGAAAGCGGGTTATCAAGGTCCTGGTGAATGGATATGTCGGCCGCCGCACCATCACTGGACTCCCTGGCCTGAGAGCCGCTCTCGAGACACGTTAACACTGTTGCCCTAAATCCCAACCAATTCCTCTTTTAGGGATGTCCGCACAACGTCCCAAGGAACGAACCACCTCTGATACCACTTTTTCACGACCCGACCCTACCCGGGATCGAGCCGCAACTACCCCAGGCCCGCCTCCATAGGCCAGGGGCTGGCAACCAGCGCCGAAGGCACAACGTTTCGGGGAGGCCTTTGCCTAAGAACCTATACACACACACGCAGCACACTCAATGAAAAAGTGTAGAGTAAAAGAAAAGACAAACATAGTAAAATAGAAACTGCTATATATATACCACAAATGCGCATCGACCTCTAAACGATACAAGTAAAGTGATGAAAAGGAAAAAGGGGCAAAACACGCGCCCAACCAGAAAAGGTGCCACAACCCGGCAACAGGTAAAAAAAAGAAACTGCTGACGGGTCTCCCACCTGGAACCCGGCTACGACCACCGCACGCGGTCCAAGATCCCAAACTCCTATGCTCCACTGAGGTCACGACCAACATGTATGTCATCTGAAAGGGAACACCAAGTGCAGGCAAATCCCAAGCAGGGGTGAGTATAAAAATACTCAGTAGGATACCCCGGAGGCTCGAGGGAGCAACAAAAGAGGTAACAAAGGGTGAGCAGTAGAGCGAATAGGAAAATTAAAGGAGTACAACAGAGAGTGCAGTAAAGAGTCCAGTTCAACCCATCAAGAGAAAGGAAGTAGACTCGTCCAGGCACAAGGAGCTAGAATCGGTGAGAATATGGACTTCCCGTCGAGTCTTCTCTACCTATAGCAGGAGAGTAGACTCATCCAACCACGAGAAGCTAGACACGGAAAGCATGTGGCATACCACGCGCGTCTTCGCCTCTCCTGGAAGGAGAGTAACCAAACCCAAGAAGTGGGTACTAGAACAAGGTAAATACATATCCTTATGCTCAATCAAGAATCCAGAACAACGTCGTAAGGGGATCTCCGTCCCGTAACTCAGCCCAAAAAAAGAGTAGCCAACAGTCCCAGAGGTAAACTCCATCGATGCCCAACATCCCGCATGTCCGCCCCGAACTGCAAGCCAAGGGGCTCAATCACCACACTTCGACACTATCCGCTTTGGGCGGCACTGACTCACCTGCACGGTTTTAGATCGCATCACAAGAACGTGTCTCGGTGGGGAAAGCGCCCCTCGAACTTGAGAGTTATAGGGAAAGTCAAACCACACCACGTCACTGCCCTGCAGTCGAGAGGTCTCCTCAAAGTCAAAGTCGTTCCATCACCGACCCGTACGACCAAGGGTCCCGCTCCGGTGGTCACGGAGGAAAGCCACAGACTAGCCTAGTAGAAAGGACTGAGTCTGGAATGCCAACAGGTATCCCACTGCCCAGCCCTGCTGGAGGGTAATTCATAACCAGATATCAGGTGACCCACTGCCCAGCCCTGCTGGAGGGTAAACCCTAATACATCATCAGGAGACCCACTACCCAGCCCCACTGGACGGTAAACCATAATAAGATACTGGGTGACCCACTGCCCAGCCCTGCTGGAGGGTAAACCATAATACATCATCTGGTGACCCACTGCCCAGCCCCGCTGGAGGGTAGACCTGAAATAAGCCGACAGGCGACCCACTGCCCAGCCTTGCTGGAGGGTAGACCTGAAATAAGCTGACAGGCGACCCACTTCCCAGCCTTGCTGGAGGGTAGACCTGAAATAAGTCGACAGGTGACCCACTTCCCAGCCTTACTGGAGGGTAGACCTGGAACTAGACGACGGGCGACCCACTGCCCAGCCCTGCTGGAGGGTAGACCCTAAGAGGTCGTCGGGTGACCCACTGCCCAGTCCCTGCTAGAGGGTAGACCCTAAGAGTGTCATCGGGTGACCCACTACCCAGTCTCTGCTGGAGGGTAGATCCTAGAATCCGATGAGTAACCCACTTCCCAGCCCCGCTGGAGGGTAAAACTCAGAACTGCCCTGGCCATCTCCACTAGAGGGTACAACACTGGCCAACCGAACACGGAGTGGGTATCGCACAACCACCCAACTCCAGCACAACTCACCCAAAGGGGTTCAGCGCCTATTCCATCACTAGGTGTCACTAACACCGCTACCGGCCGATCCATCGAGAAAGAAGCCAGGGGAAGACCACTCAACCCTGCTGGTCAAACCGACGAGCACTGAGCCAGGGGAAAACTCCACCCTGCTGGTCGAACAAATGAGCACAGAGGGACCTTCTACGTCGCGAGAGGTCAAAGTACGTATAATAGAGCCCGAAATGCACATGGGGCCCACTCAACATGTGGCCCCATCTCAAACCCAACCAAGACTACAAATGTCCTCAGGTACAAACAACCATATGTACCTCCAAGGGTTCCCGTATACTCCCAGAGTATACCACGTTCCAGCCCAAAGGCTATCGTGCACACGACACCCAGCATCAACGCGAAGGCGTGACGTAACAACTCCACCTCAAAGGGCTAGGCACGGCCAACCACATCTCGTGGACCAATTATATCACTCTCCCAAGAGTGCGCAATCACACGCCAAGGGTCCGCTACAAACAAGGTAGGGCGAACCACCACTGGAGCACCTTCCATGATTCCACATTTAGTAAGATCGCGTAAGAGGCTCCGCACAACCAAATGGATCGCACTGTTGTAATCCTCGCAGAAAAACACAGGAGATCGACTACTTACTCGCCTCAAACGGATATCCGACGAAAAAGTCACCAACACCACCTCACGCCCGAACGACGTCCCGTGATCCTGAGCCTCAGCCCCGAAAACAGTCGGGCGCATCGCACCATTGAGATCCCCTCGAGAAAACACATCAGAAGCACTACTCACTTGAGTGCAACGGATATCCAGAGAAAAAGGTGCATTTCGGCGCACCGCACACGAGCAGTGTTTCATGAGACCCGCAACCCGGTCTCGAAACACAATGAACGGATTGCACCACTGCGATCCTCTTGAAAAATCACACAAGATGGACTATTCACTTGTCCAAAATGGTCGCCCGGTGATTAAGATGGAAAATCACTGTCGACGCCCAAACGGCCCTCGTGGGCCCCACACCATCGTGTGGAATTACAGCGGACAGACTGCGCCAATGCGATGCCCTCGGAAAAACACCCAAAATCGACTGCTCAAACACCTCAAACGGATGTCGGGTGAAAAAGTAGTGTTTCACCGTAATACGTGCAAACTAGGCCCCATGGGGCCCGCACCTCATCTCCAACTTGAATGCTTTGGAAAGCTCCTCAAAAATTCCACACGAGGACTGGGATCGTTCTTCCGCTGACGACGCGTCAATCGGACATCCCAAGCGGGAGTTAGGTCCGACGCAAGAATAATTAATTAATTAATTAATTAATTAATTATTCACATTGTGTTTCGTTCCGTAGAGCAACGAAACCAACCCGCAAAGGTTCCAAACCACATTGGAAGGACCGTCTCAGCCTCAGGGCCACAGCGCCTCCGACGGCGCTTCAAACGGACTTCTGGCTCGCGAGCCACGTCCGTCGCAACTTTAATAATAAATTAATATCATTAAATTAAAAATTTCGGCTCACCCGCCTTCGGGTACATAGCCAAAAAAACCCCTAGACCCACTTTAAAGGGACCACCTCATCAACACGGATGCACATCCGTAGATGGCGCGTCAATCGGACGCGCCGTTTAAGAGTTACGGCCCCCCGAATGCAAGGGGGCCTATCCGGGCCGGTCCACCCCGGCCGGCCCGGTCCGAGCCGTCAGCCCGTTGGTCGCGGCCCGCCTCAAACCGCCGGACCCGAGCGGGTTCGGCCCTCCTCAACCGACCGGCCAAATGGTCGGTCTCCTATTGCAACGCAGGACCCGCCTCATGCGGGTCCTTGCCTCCTCTGAAACAGACCGGCCGAAGCCGGTCCTCGTTGACCCCAGGAAGACCCACGCGGCGCGAGTCTTTCCTCCTCCGCCGGACGCGACCGGCGCGCCGGTCTCCTCCGCGGCACCCCGGAGTTTTCTTCCTCACCCCGCCGACAGATGTCGCGCCCCGCTGAAGCCGAGCGCCCGCCGCCTGGAAGAGAGGTCGTCGCCGCCTCGCCTCGGACCGCCGGTGCACCCAAACCGACCGGGATCACCTTCAAAAACCCGTAAACTTCGGCGATCAACCCCGGCCTCCTCAGAGCTCGGATTTTGATTCTGAAAGATGCGTTGGAGAGATAAAAATGTATACTACGCGTCCATGGGATTTGTTTGAAGTTTTAACAGCAAATAAATGCGTAAAATTGAACTCAAAGTAGGTGCGGGAATAAAAAATTGAAACTGCAACAATCCTACCTGCAGGGGCATTGCCTGAAGCTTCACGGGCGATCCGCCGCCGCGCCATCGCCTTGCCGGAGCTGCCTCGCCGGAGTGTAAGAGAGGGAAGGCTGCCTTCTGCGGCTGTCCAGGTGGGGAAGAAGAAGAGGGAGGGGTGAGTTAAGCATTTAAATAGAAAACGCTTAACCACCCGCCCGTCGGCCCGAACCCGAACCCTCAGCAGGGTCGAGGTTAAGCCTCCCCTGGGGTAAACACCACCTCCCGAGCACAACGGTGGTCTCATAATTTTAATCCGAGACCCCGTTCAAAAGTTATTAAACTTAGCATTCGAAGCCGCCAAATTACGAAAACGCCTCTGGGGCCATTTTTCACAGAAAAGTCACGCGCGCAAAACTTACACCCCTCATAGGGTAAACGGAACGCTCTAAACTCAACGGTGCTCTTGGTTTTCCAATCCGAGCCATCATTTAAGAGATACCTGTGTTTCAACATTAAACGAATTAATTAATTTATTTAATCCATTTAACGTTCCAGAAGCGAGCGAGGGGTCCAAACACCTCGCGCCGAAAAGTTTTATCTCGTTCCTAGGGTAAACAACCCATTCCGGACCCATCTGTACACTCGGATCTCTGATCCGGAACTTCGTTTAGGATTTATCCCATTTATTTGGCGTTTCCAGTGTGAACGCACTGAAAATTTAATTCCGGCCACACCAGGGCTCAGAATCGCACGTCGTCTGAAGGCACTGCTCTGGAATATCATCAAGAATATTCCAAAGTCTTTCGCAACAAAAACCGGGTTCTTACAGTGTTTGTATAGTGAAATTTTATTATATATATCCTGATATTTGCCTAGACATAGTACTTGCCCGCCTCCTTATGCTTAGCCCCTGTCCCCATTCCTTTATTAGATGATAATGATACACTGCCCTATCATAATAGAATCCTCAGTAAAAGATAATATAAATTATATTACTTGATGTTTAGACCTAAAATGTAGGATGTAGTGTCTTACAGATTCAAAAACTCCATCATGTGTGGTCAGTTTGATGGATATCCTTTCTTTGAATCCAGAAAATAAATCTTTGGAGTATCCAAGTTCACCGCAATTAGCAACCAATGTTGCCTAAAAACACAAAAAGGAATAAGTAATAAAATAAGTTAAAATATAATTGATATGATTTAATCGTATAGTTTTACCCCTGCATGGTTGGTATTAGGAAGAGTATGTCATCTATAATCTTGCTTTCAAATGTTTTCAGCAAGAAGTTTACTATTTCATCCTTTTTTTATGGCTCTAATTTCATTAGATGATTGATGTGGTATGAGGACTAACGAGTCTGAATTTTGGCTCATAGGAAAATTCCTTCAACTGTTTTTCATATATATGTCTATCGACAATATAAAATGCATTTAGTCATAATTTTCACATTAGATCGGCTTTTATAAATTCAATTCATGAAAACATACCTCATATATATATTTACAACTATAATTCCTAGCCAACCATTTTCAAGGATCTCATTTACATTTTCAGTAGCAACGAAATATTGACTTTCCTCTCCGTATATATTCTTTCTGAAAACCACTATATGACTACTACCACCTCTTAGATTCATATCCACATGAGTCTTCAATGCTAGTAAATGTGGATAGAGAACAGGTGGTATTATTGTGCTTTCAGTAGCTCTTTGGGATCGGTTGGTCGATCCTTTAGATGGTTTTGAGCCTACATTTGTCACCTTTTCCCTTTCTTCATCTATAATAACATTAATTGGTTCAGACCCTTTTTTCATTAATTTTTAAAGGTTTATCTTGAAAAAAAAGGAAATAAATACCTCTTTGTCTGCATGTACTCTTACAAGTTGTGACGATCATGCAATGAATGTCCCAATATCCTTTTCGGCCATATGAATATCAGCATCATAAAGTGGAATATATAGCTCTGCATTTGGCTCCTGAGCTACAGTAATCATCACTTTCAGATGATCTTTCAGAAGTGGTCTATTATAAAGCGTGTCATATGAGATGTTGGACACTGTAGCCCTCGCTACAAGGTGATAGGTGGGTGTTGAAAAATATAAATAAATTCATTATCATCCTATAGAAGATCAGTATAGGAAAAGTATCAGTGTTTGTCTGATTCACATTTCATGGGAACAATTATTAGAATATTGATTACCACGGCTAAGACATCTCTTTAAGGGGAATGGCTCACCTCAAAGCTACTGGGGGGTGGGGCGGGATCTTCATGCGCTGATTGTTCCTGAGTTGTGTCTTCTCCTTGCTTCCCACCCATAAAAGTTGCTATCAACTCTCCCTTCCATTGCAATCGTTCTTCAATGGTTTCTAGTCTTTTGCTCATTTGTTTCAATTTTTCATCTCTATCATCCATTTCTTTTTCTCCACAAAATATACTCGGGGTGTCACCCCAAACCCCGCACCTCTGAAATGACTGTATTGTTCTGGATGCTTCAAAGTCATCGATAATAGGTTTGCATCTGCTACAGGAGTAACTGATTCATGTGACTATCGGATATAGAAAAATAACTAATTATTTTGATGTAATAGCAATTTAAAACAAATATTTTTATCGTCGTGTCATACTTACACATATTTCCCACACTTTTTGTGTGTTCTCATCTACTAGCTTCCCTTCCTTATTCACACATGCCTCCTTCCATAGCACATTACATGGGATGGAAGTGTCTTTGGTTTTAGACTCATCAATCTACATATAAATATAGAAATATAATTATGATGTTGTTTATTGGCACCTAACAATATTATTGTAAATTTAAAATACGTACCATTTTCTTTTATAGTGAATCATACCCCATCCTTGCTTTACAATAGGGGTATGTTGGTTTTGATGCACATTCCTTATTTTCAGTATAGAGTTGTTGTTTCATAAATTAAATATTGACAATCAAAGTGATGAATACATGTATCCTCAAACAACGTATTATCACTCACAATGTACCTGAAACTTCTCATCTCCATGGCGGCCAATAAATGCATCCCATGCTTCTTGGGATATCAGGTGAGTGTAGACAATGGGTGGGTGCAGGTTTATTTTACCTTTAGAATCTTTCAGGTGAAAATTTGTTAAAATAGTTCGAAAACCTCGATGAATCCTTCCTGCAAGCCTTAGTACATAATTATTGTGTGAATCGTCTACTATAAATGTACTCTGCAAGATATTGAGAAGAGTAAGACATTGTTTTATTATTTTATTTGTGAGTAAATTAAAGAAATAATATCATAATCTTACCATAATTTCTTACCAGATCATAGCCTTCAGCCCAGACACAACATGGTGCTATAAATCTATGTCAATCGACACGCGTTGTCGAGTGACAGCTACAATATAACTACTAAACATAGCCTTGTTGGGATTCACATGTTGGCCTCGTGCATTCCATCCGACATCAAATTTGATGTCTTTGATTTTCGCCTTAAGAACTTTGGCTAACACCGTCAAACTACGACGCACCTGTGTTTTCTGTGATGTCGGTCCTTCATCCCCAATCATTTCATTGATATCAACATCATCTATATGTTCATCTGAAATGGTAGAAATTTCATGTGCTGATGGTTGTTGGACCTCAACACTAGGAGCAACAACAGATTCAGAAACTTCTTGTTGCTCTGCACTGTGAGCAGCCTCAGTAGGAGCAGCAACAACAACAACAGCTTGAGTGACTTATTCAGCCTCAAGGTTAGGAGCACCAGAACATGCAGAAGTCATTATCTGCAAAAGTGGTTGAACAGTTAATTTAGATTACATAAATTCAGTAATGATAAGATAATAACATGAGATAACAAGATCTATATTAAAAACAAAATATAACCTGTTTATTGAACTCTATTTCTTTTTTTCAAAGGCTGAAAGGATTTGACACCTCTATCGATTATCCAAATCCCTTCATTATGGTCTCCTCTAACATACAAAACATCATCTACATTGGGACCGCTGCGAAATGATTGCAATGTACCACTGAAAGGATTTTCCTCAACTGAATTTTCATCGGACCCTTCAGTAGTTTTGGATGATAATAGAAAAATTGACCACTTTCGGTTTGTGGGATCTAGAATATAAAAAACATGTACCTCTTGTGATGCCATTATAAACTGTCCATATTTTTACCCTTCTTTACTAAAATTAACTTTCACAAATCCCCATTCATCTATTTTAACACCACTATTGTTATCAACCCATTTGCATTGAAAAATAGGAAATTGGAATGTAGTATAATTCAACTCCCATATTTTTTTGATAATGCCAAAGTATGACATATTTTCATAAATTGGATTTCTTTCCTTACAAATAGAAACATGAATTGCTTCAGCCACAAGTGTAACTCCACTATTTTGCATGGTACTATCTTCATCATGTTCATATGTATAGAATGTATAACCATTAATTACATAACCATTATAAGATAATACATACACACTTGGTCTGGCGGCTAGCCATCATAGTAGTTCTGAAATTGAATTCATACTTTCATTTAACTACTTAAAAATATGGTCCTGAAACCATTCTATAAACTGGTGATTATGTGTATTTGATATCCATTTTTCAGCCATTGATAGATTCAACTGCCTAAGAATTTCTTTGTAAGTTTCAATATATGGAGCAACCTCCCAACTGTTATGAAAAACATAAAGGTGGGTCTGCTCCCGATCTATAATACTGATTGTCACAACATCTCTTCCAAAAATTCCCTCACCCTCAATGCGTCCAGTGTGACGAGATTTTGGGTGACCAATTCTTTCCACATCAGATAGGTATTCGGTATAAAATTCAATGACTTCCTCAACAATATATCACTCCACTATACAACCCTCTGGCTGACTTCGATTTTTGACATACCCTTTCAAAATCTTCATATATCATTCAACGGGGTACATTCATATATAGTGCACAGGACCACAAAGTCGAATCTCTCTCACCAAGTGAATCATCAAATGAACCATCATATCAAATAATATTGGCGGGAAGAACATTTCTAATTCACATAATATGATGACAATTTCTTTTTCCATAGCTGGAAATTTCATCGGGTCTATGGATTTGAAAAATAAACAAAGTTTGGTTAACGTATGACGAATATTCTTGGTCAAAATGCAATGTAAAGCTATAAGAATTAGATCTTGCATCAAAACATGGCAGTCATATGATTTCAAACCTTTTAACTTCAAAACATTCATTGACACAATGTTCTTGATATTTTATGAATACCCCTCTGGAACATTTACATCATTGAAGAAGTTGCAAAACTGATATCTCTCCTCCCTAGAATGAGTGTAAGCAGCTGGAGGAAGAAACATTCGATTTTCACCCTTCACGGGATCCAACTCTTCTCGTATTCCCATGTCAACCATGTCCAACCTTACCTTAATTCCATCCTTTGTTTTTCCAGGGGCATTTAGCAATGTTCCGATAACACTGTCACATACATTTTTTTCCACATGCATCACATCAAGAAAATGTCTGACGCACAAACAATTCCAGTATGATAATTCAAAAAAAATTGATCTCTTTTTCCAACCGATTTTCGTAAGGTTTTTCGAAAATGGTTTACTAAAAACAGTGTTCACGTCTTTTATTTTCTCAAACAGTTGATCACCTGTTAGTGGAGACGATGTTGCGCATTGTTCTGAACTTCCATTGAATGATGTCGTCCAAGATCGATACTTATGCCGACGAGGTAGAAATCTATGATGTCCTAGAAACATAGATTTCGATGAATGTTTCAACCTAATTGATTCTGTATCTTCTTCGCACATGGGGCACCTTTAAGTTCCTTTAATGTTATAGCCTGACAAATTTCCATAAGTAGGGAAATCATTTATTGTCCCATACAACATCACTCTCAACATGAAGTATTCACTTTTATAAGCATCATACAATATAACACATGAATCCCATAATAACTTCAATTCCTCGATCAAAGGATCCAGATAAACATCAATATCATTACCTAGTTGTTTTGGTCCTGATATAAGCATAGATAACATGATGAATTTCCACTTCATGCATAACCAGGGTGGAAAATTATAATTTACCAACATAACAGGTCATGTACTATGAGTGCTGGTTTGAAAACCAAAAGAATTCACTCCATCTGTATATAACGCAAGACAAAGTTTTCTCGGATCTTTTCCAAATTCAGGATACTCATGATCAATTTTCTTCCATTGAGGAGAGTCGGTCGGATGACGTAATTTCCCATCTTTATTTCTTTTATCTGTATGCCATGACAATTGTCTTGCAATTTCTTCACTTCCATACAGACGCCTAAACCTTGGAATGATTGGAAAGTACCATACAACTTTTGTAGGATTGAATTCATCTTTCTTGTATCGAGAAGAACCACACTTTGGGCATTCTATAAGTGATTTTTTCTCCTTGTGAAACAATATACAGTCTTTCGGGCAGACATGTATTCTTTCAGAAATCATACTCATCGAGCGTAGCATTCGTTTAACTTCATATGTCCAGCTTGGGAGCTCATTATCTTTCGGGAGCATGTCATTCAAGAGAGCAAGTAGTTTTGTAAAACTGACATCACTCCATCCGTTTCCTGCTTTCAATTTATACAACTTCAGTACAGCTGAAAATGTTATATATTTAGTGAAACCAACATACAATGGCGTCTTTTCACAACTCTTTAACTTCTCAAACAATTTTGGGCAATCACGGAGTTCATCTTCAATTGTCTTTTTCATTTCCTCAATATGATCTTCATCATCATTGACATCTGTAATCACATCCTCCATACGGTCTTCTTCATTGCCCATATTTGTATTCATATCTGATGATCCATAAAACGCAGTTTTATCCCAGCCAGTAGCTACATTTGTTTTTTCTCCATGTTTATTCCAACATTTATAACTCCAATCTATTCCATGGCATATCAAATGTTCTTCCAACTCCTCTGGAGTAAGTAGTCTAGAATAACAACAGTGTAAACATGGACAAAGGATTTGAGAAGGATCCTTTGCGTGATCCTTTGCAAACTTGATGAACTCTTTCACTCCGTTCTCATACTCTATTGTCAAATGATTAACATCCATCCAATATTTATTCATCTCCATCCTATTTGAATCTCAAATATTAGTATTTATGGTTAAAATACACAAAACAAGACTTCCAAATACAGTATAAGAGAACCAATTACTTATAAAAATAGAGATTAATAGAGCCTAACTATTTCCAATAAAGATTTGGAAATCAACAGAACCAGGATAGACCCCCATAAAAATCAACATAGTTTCCAAACACAAAGGGGTTTGCGGGGATAATCACTTGTTTCGTAGATGGTAAAACTCACACGACATCATCCACTATGGCTCATCCTCCTCTATCGGGTCAACCCTTCTATGGTCAACTAGTCCATCCTTTTATACCTCACCAACCTAAAATACATATGGATGAAAACCAATAGTCAACTCTGTAAGTAAAGAAAGGACTCTCATAATCTCTACAATATGGAATTCATTAAATATAATTACTTTATATTCATTATAGTTTCCTCAAATCAACCCAATCCAAACACAAGAATAATCAAGAATGATACATCTACCACTCCTAGGTCTCTGCCCTACATTCAATATCATCATGCCTAATATTATTGGTAAGCTTAAGTTACTTATTTTAAATCATAGGGGGTGATCACTTGTTTCATAGATGGTCTCCCATGTTATTCCATATGAAACTTTTAACAAATATTATTGACCTATAATCTCATTCAATCCTCATGAGTGTCTAATTCCAAACTTCATCTTAAGTGTAATATCAAAAGAATATATATTAATAAATTACCCCACATCCCCTTCCCCACTAATCTGGTCATTCTCACACTCTAATGGAATATTTCTTATGCTTCAACCCCTTATATATAATCTCATAACCATATATCCACACATACACATGTCACAAATGTTGGGTCGGAGAGTGATGGCAAGAGGGGGGGTGAATTGCCTTTGTAAAATAATTAGCAACTTAAAAACAATTCATAAATGCAGCGGAAATAAAAAGGGGCAAGACACAATTTGATAACGGAGTTCGTCTTAAACCAAAGCCTACGTCTCCGCTCCCAACTCAACCGTTGAGAGATTTATACTTCAGCTTTCTTTTTAATGGTTGTAGCAAGAAACCCACTAGCCGTTTTAAGGTAGGCTAGATCACCTTCGTACAGCTTGCTTTTTTATTATGGTTGTAGCAAGAAACCCAAAATGAAAGTGAGGAAGAAAAGGATGGTTTGTTTTAATACAAACCCAATGAAGAACTAAACAATTGAAATAAATAAATTATAACAAACTATAGGAATCCTTGAGCGCCAAGAGTGTGAGAGTAGTTGATGTAGAGGCAGCCCAAGCTTCAAGGATGGAAATGGATCACAAGTAGCCTTAGAGATTTGTCGTTAGAGCTTCAAGGGATAAAAATATCATTCCAATGTATCAGGGGTATTTTCCCGGCATCCATCCTCGTCTATTTATAGGAGAAATATCCCCAAATACTTCAATATGGCCGTTGGAGGGCTTTCGGAGCCGTTGGGGGTCAAGTGGGCAAGTCTGGTCAAAGCCCAACGGCTAGTTTGACTGGGCTTACCAGCTGACCGGTGCTTGGCCACCGGCTGGCCGGTGCTCTAGACAGAAGGCAGAGCTTTCTATCTGGGTTCCACCGGCTGGCCGGTGCTGGGACACCGGCTGGCCGGTGGTCCAGACACCGGTTGGCCGGTGGCACCTGGCAGTGGGCAAGGCCTACTGTCTGGTTCCACCGGCTGGCCGGTGGTCAGGCACCGGCTGACCGGTGGAACCTGGCAGAGAGCATTGCTTCTTCCAGAGACCACCGGCTGTCCGGTGGACTCAGAGAGTCCTTTTCCAGTCTTCTTGGGCCAACTCTTTGGCAACCTTTTTCCTATCATCAAAAAAACTTGAAAACAAGTTAGAACATGATGAGAGTGATTGTGATCATTAAAATCCAAGAGAGAGGGGTACAACAATCTCCCCCTATTTTGATGATCACAATCACAAATGAGAAAGCTTTTAAAAAGGATATGCCAAGTAAAAAATAAATAAGAAACTTGGACATGGAAAATTTTAGAGATCATACAAGAATTTCATAGATGTATCATGTATTGAAAATGATATTAATCTTGAAAGGATTGAAATAAAGAGAATGGTTCATTTTGAAATTGTAACCATAGGTCATTTAAAAGAAACAACTGAAATCAATAACTTAAAAAGAGCACTTAAAAAGAGCACTTAATTAAATGAAATAAGTAACTATGTAATAGAGAGTTTTTCTCCCCCTTTGGGATTATCAAAATAGGAGGAAAAGTATGAAAGAAAATTAGAAAAACAATAATAAGGAAGTAAGCAAAACTTAAAAAGAAATATAAGCAAGCCAAAAAAGAGTCAAATATTTAATAGTGCTCATTGATGAATCATTCCTAACTCCCCCTTAATAAAATCAAAACGTTCAACCGGGAGCAGTTTGGTAAAAATATCAGCTAATTGGAAATAAGTAGAAATGAAGTCCAAAGTGATATCCCCTTTTTGAAAATGGTCATGAAGGAAATGATGCCTTAAATCTATATTCTTTGTCCTAGAATGTTGTATTGGATTCTTAGAAATACTAATGGCACTAGTGTTGTCACACCGTATAGGGACATGATCGTAGGAAAGGCCATAATCCAAGAGAGTGTGCTGCATCCAAATAATTTGGGCACAACAATTACCAGTTGCTACGTACTCGGCCTCGGCAGTATAAAGAGCAACACAGTTTTGCTTTTTTCTACTCCATGAAACAAGGGACTTGCCTAGCAGATGACAGGTTCCACTAGTACTCTTACGATCTAATTGACATCCGCCAAAATCAGCATCCGAATATGAAGAAAGTTCGAAAGAAGTATTAGAGGGATAAAACAAACCAATGTTTTTGGATCCTTTTAAATACTTAAAAATTATTTTGACCGATTTAAAATGAGATTATTTGGGATTGGCTTGAAAACGAGCACAAAGGGAAACACTGAACATGATGTCAGGACGGGTCGCAGTTAGGTAAAGTAGACTCCCAATCATACTCCTATAAATCTTGTTATCCATCGGTTTCCCGGCTTCATCTAACGTAAGTTTACAAGAAGTACTCATGGGGGTACTAATTTCCATTACTTGATCCATACCAAAACGACTTAAAAGTTCGTTTGTGTATTTGCCTTGGCTTAGAAAAATAACATTTGAATTTTGAAAGATTTGAAAACCAAGAAAAAAATTTAATTTCCCCATAAAGCTCATTTCAAATTCTTTTCTCATTAAATCTGAAAAATCAGTACAAAGTGATTCTTTGGTTGAACCAAAGATAACGTCATCAACGTAAATTTGGACAATTAAAAGATCTTTGGAAGTGTGTTTTAAAAATAGGGTACAATCAGCTTGACCCATTTTAAAATCATTTTCTAAAAGAAATTTTGTTAACCGCTCATACCAAGCCCGAGGGGCTTGTTTTAAGCCATATAGAGCCTTGGTTAACTTAAAAACATGATTTGGAAATTTTGAATCTTCAAAACCGGGGGGTTGTTCAACAAAGATTTTTTCTGAAATAAAACCATTTAAAAAAGCACTTTTAACCTCCATTTGAAAAAGTTTGAAATTTAAGTGAGCGACGAATGCCAACAAGATCCTAATGGATTCCAATCTAGCAACGGGCGCAAAGGTTTCACCATAATCAATTCTTTCTTCTTGATTATAGCCCTTAGCTACTAGGCGGGCCTTGTTCCGGGTTATATTTCCTTGATCATCAAGTTTGTTCCTAAAAACCCATTTAGTGCCAATAATTGGATGATCAATGGGTCTTTCAACAAGAGTCCAAACATCATTTCTAGAGAATTGATTTAGTTCCTCTTGCATTGCAAGAACCCAATTCTCATCATTAATGGCATCATTAATGGTTTGAGGCTCTAGTTGAGAAATAAAGGCTTGATGTTCAACCTCGTTGAGGATTGATCTTCTAGTTTGAGTATCGGCTTGAAGATCACCTATAACATTTTCTAAAGGATGGTCTCTAGAAGGTTTCCAAACCTTAGGCAAGGTGGAAGATGAAGAAGATGAAGAGGGTTCTTGATGGTCATCCTCCTTGGGAGGAGAAGAGGAATCATTCAAATGAAGCTTATCAAGCTTATCTTAAACATCTTCAATGACCGGGTGAGGTTTTGGAAGAGTTTCATCAAATTTGACATGAGATGATTCTTCGATGGTTTTTGAACGTTTATTGAAGACACGATAGGCTTTGCTTGAGTTGGAGTACCCAAGAAAAATACCTTCATCGGATTTGGAATCAAATTTCCCTAGGTTATCTTTTGTGTTAAGGATAAAGCATTTACAACCAAACACTTTAAAATAACCAACTTTGGGCAATTTTCCTTTCCAAAGTTCATAGGGGGTTTTCTTAAGAAGGGGTCTTACAAGGACTCTATTGATAGTATAACAAGTAGTGTTTACCGCCTCGGCCCATAAAAATTGAGGTAGGTTGAATTCACTAAGGAGGGTTCGAGCAATTTCTTGGAGAGTTCGGTTTCTCCTTTCAACCACTCCATTTTGTTGTGGAGTCCTAGGGGCAGAGAAGGTGTGATTGTATCCTTGAGAGGAACACAATTCATCGAATTCTTTGTTCTCGAATTCACCTCCATGCTCACTACGGAGCGATATAATTTTATATCCTTTTTCATTTTCTACTTTCCTAGAGAATTTCAAAAAGGTTCTACAAGCATCATTTTTATGAGCTAAAAAGAAAACCCAAGTGAAACGAGAAAAGTCATATACTAGGACAAAGGTATAGGATTTTCCACCTAGACTTGCTACAGGGGTAGGACCAAAAAGATCAAGATGAAGGAGCTCAAGAGATTTTGAAGTGGACACTTCCTTCTTAGATTTGAAAGAAGATTTGTGTTGCTTTCCAAGTTGGCATGGCTCACAAATCAAATCTTTCTTAAACTTAAGTTTAGGAAGGTCACGGATGAGCTTGTTCTTATTAAGCTTTAGAAGTGAATGAGAGCTACAATGTCCCAATCTTCTATGCCAAAGCCAAGACTCATTGTTAAGAGCACTTAAACATTTAACATTTTGTCTAGCTAAAGACTTTAAATCAATAATGTAAACATTTTGAAAATGGGAAGCAGAAAATATCAATTTGTTTTGAAAATCAAACACATTGCATAAATCATTTTGAAAATTCACCGAAAAGCCACTATCACAAAGTTGACTAATGCTAATTAAATTATGTTTTAAACCTTTAACAAATAAAACATCTTTAATTAAGGAGGTGCTACCAAAACCAATGGTACCTATTCCGACGATCTTGCTTTTTGAATTGTCACCGAAGGTGACGTATCCTCCATCGAATTCTTCAAGGGAGTTGAACTCGGAGGGATCGCCACACATGTGCCTCGAGCATCCGGTGTCGAGATACCACGAGCCTTTCGAAGTCCTACTTCTTTGGTGTTTATCCTACAAAATCAATAGAGAATAGATTTTGGTACCCATATAAGTTTGGGTCTGGAAAGATTAGCTAAAAGAGACTTTTGAACTCATACTTGTCTAGAGGGATACATCCTAAGATATTCATCCGAGTAGGTAATGATTTTGGGGCGGCCATATCTAGCATTTTTACAATTGCATTCATAAATCATATGTCCGGTTTTTCTACAATAATTACAAAATTTATTTTGAGAGCTCCCCCTTACAAAAGTAGTGGGTGCTCTAGAAGAAGTGGATTGCTTGTTAAAGCCAAGTCCATGTGTGGTTCTAGCCGAACGTTGAGAACCTAGCAATTTGGTCAAATTTTGTTCACCTTGGGTGAACTTGGCAAGAGATTCCCTTAAATATTTAATAGTTTAATTCAAAGAATCAACATTTGGAATATCTTGGACCTTAAGGGAAAGTTCCTCATTCTTTTTGAGAAGTTGATCTTTTTTAGAAATTAGAATTTTGTGTTTCTTTTTTAAGGCCAAAAATTTAGAGGTAAGTTTGTGAAAACCTTCCTCTAATTGATCTCTCGCATTTTGGAGATCTTCATAAGACATGTCATTATTAAAAGAAGAAGATGAGGAAGAGGATTCGGAAGAAGATACCTCATCAAGTGCCATTAGGCATTTTCCACCTTCATCGCTTGAGTCGCTTGAAGACATGGAGTCATCGCTTTCACTCCATGTTGACGCTTTGAAAGCCTTCTTGTTTTTCTTTTCCTTTAACCTTTTCTTGAAAAGAGAGCACTCCGGTTTGATGTGGCCTTTCTTTCCACATTCAAAGCATGTAACTTCTTTTTCTGCTTTTGGCTCTTCCTTTCGTGCCCTTTAAAAATTCTTCTTTTTCTTCATGAACTTGCTCATTTTTCTTGCAAGTTGAGCAATCTCGGATTCGCTATCATCGGAGGAGCTTTCTTGCTTTGCTTTGAATGCTATGTTCTTTTTATCCTTGAAGATTTTACCTTCTTTATCGGCTTGCCTCTTCATGGTAATCTCATAGGTCATAAGTGATCCAATGAGTTCTTCAACCGGCATTTTCTTGACATCTTTCGCTTCTTGGATTGCCGTCACCTTTGGAGCCCATGAGCTTGGTAGGACCCAAAGTATCTTCTTGACCATCGTCTCTGCAGAAACATCATCTCCAAGAGACTTTCTCCCATTACACACATCAGTAAAGCGAGTAAACATTTCCGTAATAGATTCATGTGGGTGCATGGTGAAACTTTCAAAGTCTTGACGATACATATCTAATCTAGTGTCTTTGACTTTGTTAGTGCCCTCATGGGTCACTTCCAAAAGCTTCCAAATTTCATGAGAAGTGGGGCAAGTAGAAATACGATTAAATTCATTATGGTCTAACCCACAATGAAGAGCATTCATGGCTTTGCCATCAAGCTCAAAATTAGCAATGTCTTCGGGGGTCCATTTAGACTCATCTTTGCTAGAGAGAGTGTAGCCTTGCATAACAATTCTATATATAGGATAGCCAATACTTCTAAGAAATGTAATCATGCGAGTTTTCCAATAAGTGTAGTCGGTTCCATCAAAGAATGGAGCCCGAGTCATGGAATACCCTTCGGGTGCTTGTGAGGAAGAAGCCATCACTATGGATTTTAGGTTTTTAACCGGTTAAGGTATTACACAAACTTCCCTTTGATACCAAATTTTGGGTCGGAGAGTGATGGCAAGAGGGGGGGTGAATTGCCTTTGTAAAATAATTAGCAACTTAAAAACAATTTATAAATGCAGCGGAAATAAAAAGGGGCAAGACACAATTTGATAACGGAGTTCGGCTTAAACCAAAGCCTACGTCTCCGCTCCCAACTCAACCGTTGAGAGATTTATACTTCAGCTTGCTTTTTAATGGTTGTAGCAAGAAACCCACTAGCCGTTTTAAGGTAGGCTAGATCACCTTCGTACAGCTTGCTTTTTTATTATGGTTGTAGCAAGAAACCCAAAATGAAAGTGAGGAAGAAAAGGATGGTTTGTTTTAATACAAACCCAATGAAGAACTAAACAATTGAAATAAATAAATTATAACAAACTAGAGGAAGCCTTGAGCGCCAAGAGTGTGAGAGTAGTTGATGTAGAGGCAGCCCAAGCTTCAAGGATGGAAATGGATCACAAGTAGCCTTAGAGATTTGTCGTTAGAGCTTCAAGGGATCAAAATATCATTCCAATGTATCGGGGGTATTTTCCCGGCATCCATCCTCGTCTATTTATAGGAGAAATATCCCCAAATACTTCAATATGGCCGTTGGAGGGCTTTCGGAGCCGTTGGGGGTCAAGTGGGCAAGTCTGGTCAAAGCCCAACGGCTAGTTTGACTGGGCTTACCGGCTGACCGGTGCTTGGCCACCGACTGGCCGGTGCTCCAGACAGAAGGCAGAGCTTTCTGTCTGGGTTCCACCGGCGGGCCGGTGCTGGGACACCGGCTGGATGGTGATTCAGACACCGGTTGGCCGGTGGCACCTGGCAGTGGGCAAGGCCTACTATCTTGTTCCACCGGCTGGCTGGTGGTCAGGCACCGGCTGACCGGTGGAACCTGGCAGAGAGCATTGCTTCTTCCAAAGACCACCGGCTGGCCGGTGGTAATCCACCGGTTGGCCGGTGGACTCAGAGAGTCCTTTTTCGGTCTTCTTGGGTCAACTCTTTGGCAACCTTTTTCCTATCACCAAAAAAAACTTGAAAACAAGTTAGAACACGATGAGAGTGATTGTGATCATTAAAATCCAAGAGAGAGGGGTACAACAATCTCCCCCTATTTTGATGATCACAATCACAAATGAGAAAGCTTTTAAAAAGGATATGCCAAGTAAAAAATAAATAAGAAACTTGGACATGGAAAATTTTAGAGATCATACAAGAATTTCATAGATGTATCATGTATTGAAAATGATATTAATCTTGAAAGGATTGAAATAAAGAGAATGGTTCATTTTGAAATTGTAACCATAGGTCATTTAAAAGAAACAACTGAAATCAATAACTTAAAAAGAGCACTTAAAAAGAGCACTTAATTAAATGAAATAAGTAACTATGTAATAGAGAGTTTTTCTCCCCCTTTGGGATTATCAAAATAGGAGGAAAAGTATGAAAGAAAATTAGAAAAACAATAATAAGGAAGTAAGCAAAACTTAAAAATAAATATAAGCAAGCCAAAAAAGAGTCAAATATTTAATAGTGCTCATTGACGAATCATTCCTAACTCCCCCATAATAAAATCAAAACGTTCAACCGGGAGCGGTTTGGTAAAAATATCAGCTAATTGGAAATCAGTAGAAATGAAGTCCAAAGTGATATCCCCTTTTTGAAAATGGTCACAAAGGAAATGATGCCTTAAATCTATATGCTTTGTCCTAGAATGTTGTATTGGATTCTTAGAAATACTAATGGCACTAGTGTTGTCACACCATATAGGGACATGATCGTAGGAAAGGCCATAATCCAAGAGAGTGTGCTGCATCCAAATAATTTTGGCACAACAATTACCAGCTGCTACGTACTCGGCCTCGGCAGTAGAAAGAGAAACACAGTTTTGCTTTTTGCTACTCCATGAAACAAGGGACTTGCCTAGCAGATGACAGGTTCCACTAGTACTCTTACGATCTAATTGACATCCGCTAAAATCAGCATCCAAATATGAAGAAAGTTCGAAAGAAGTATTAGAGGGATAAATCAAACCAATGTTTTTGGATCCTTTTAAATACTTAAAAATTCTTTTGACCGATTTAAAATGAGATTCTTTGGGATTGGCTTGAAAACGAGCACAAAGGCAAACACTGAACATGATGTCAGGACGGGTCGCAGTTAGGTAAAGTAGACTCCAGATCATACTCCTATAAATCTTGTTATCCACCGGTTTCCCGGCTTCATCTAACGTAAGTTTACAAGAAGTACTCATGGGGGTACTAATTTCCTTTACTTGATCCATACCAAAACGACTTAAAAGTTCGTTTGTGTATTTGCCTTGGCTTAGAAAAATACCATTTGAATTTTGAAAGATTTGAAAACCAAGAAAAAAATTTAATTCCCCCATAAAGCACATTTCAAATTCTTTTCTCATTAAATCTGAAAAATCAGTACAAAGTGATTCTTTGGTAGAACTAAAGATAACGTCATCAACGTAAATTTGGACAATTAAAAGATCTTTGGAAGTGTGTTTTAAAAATAGGGTACAATCAGCTTGACCCATTTTAAAATCATTTTCTAAAAGAAATTTTGTTAACCGCTCATACCAAGCCCGAGGGGCTTGTTTTAAGCCATATAGAGCCTTGGTTAACTTAAAAACATGATTTGGAAATTTTGGATCTTCAAAACAGGGGGGTTGTTCAACAAAGATTTTTTCTGAAATAAAACCATTTAAAAAAACACTTTTAACATCCATTTGAAAAAGTTTGAAATTTAAGTGAGCGGTGAATGCCAATAAGATCCTAATGGATTCCAATCTAGCAACGGGCGCAAAGGTTTCACCATAATCAATTCCTTCTTCTTTATTATAGCCCTTAGATACTAGGCGAGCCTTGTTCCGGGTTATATTTCCTTGATCATCAAGTTTGTTCCTAAAAACCCATTTAGTTCCAATAATTGGATGATCAATGGGTATTTCAACAAGAGTCCAAACATCATTTCTAGAGAATTGATTTAGTTCCTATTGCATTGCAAGAACCCAATTCTCATCATTAATGGCATCATTAATTGTTTGAGGCTCTAGTCGATAAAGAAAGGCTTGATGTTCAACCTCTTTGAGGATTGATCTTCTAGTTTGAGTACCGGCTTGAAGATCACCTATAACATTTTCTAAAGGATGGTCTCTAGAAGGTTTCCAAACCTTAGGCAAGGTGGAAGATGAAGAAGATGAAGAGGGTTCTTGATGGTCATCCTCCTTGGGAGGAGAAGAGGAATCATTCAAATGAAGCTTATCAAGCTTATCTTCAACATCTTCAATGACCGGGTGAGGTTTTGGAAGAGTTTCATCAAATTTGACATGAGATGATTCTTCGATGGTTTTTGAACGTTTATTGAAGACACGATAGGCTTTGATTGAGTTGGAGTACCCAAGAAAAATACCTTCATCGGATTTGGCATCAAATTTCCCTAGGTTATCTTTTGTGTTAAGGATAAAGCATTTACAACCAAACACTTTAAAATAACCAACTTTGGGCAATTTTCCTTTCCAAAGTTCATAGGGGGTTTTCTTAAGAAGGGGTCTTACAAGGACTCTATTGATAGTATAAAAAGCAGTGTTTACCGCCTCGGCCCATAAAAATTGAGGGAGGTTGAATTCACTAAGGAGGGTTCGAGCAATTTCTTGGAGAGTTCGGTTTCTCCTTTCAACCACTCCATTTTGTTGTGGAGTCCTAGGGGCAGAGAAGGTGTGATTGTATCCTTGAGAGGAACACAATTCATCGAATTCTTTGTTCTCGAATTCACCTCCATGGTCACTACGGAGCGATATAATTTTATATCCTTTTTCGTTTTCTACTTTCCTAGAGAATTTCAAAAAGGTTCTACAAGCATCATTTTTATGAGCTAAAAAGAAAACCCAAGTGAAACGAGAAAAGTCATCTACTAGGACAAAGGTATAGGATTTTCCACCTAGACTTGCTACAGGGGTAGGACCAAAAAGATCAAGATGAAGGAGCTCAAGAGATTTTGAAGTGGACACTTCCTTCTTAGATTTGAAAGAAGATTTGTGTTGCTTTCCAAGTTGGCATGGCTCACAAATCAAATCTTTCTTAAACTTAAGTTTAGGAAGGTCACGGATGAGCTTGTTCTTATTAAGCTTTAGAAGTGAATGAGAGCTACAATGCCCCAACCTTATATGCCAAAGCCAAGACTCATTGTCAAGAGCACTTAAACATTTAACATTTTGGCTAGCTAAAGACTTTAAATCAATAATGTAAACATTTTGAAAATGGGAAGCAGAAAATATAAATTTGTTTTGAAAATCAAACACATTGCATAAATCATTTTGAAAATTCACCGAAAAACCACTATCACAAAGTTGACTAATGCTAATTAAATTATGTTTTAAACCTTTAACAAATAAAACATCTTTAATTAAGGAGGTGCTACCAAAACCAATGGTACCTATTCCGACGATCTTGCTTTTTGAATTGTCACCGAAGGTGACTTATCCTCCATCGAATTCTTCAAGGGAGTTGAACTCGGAGGGATCGCCACACATGTGCCTCGAGCATCCGCTGTCGAGATACCACGAGCCTTTCGAAGTCCTACTTCTTTGGTGTTTATCCTACAAAATCAATAGAGAATAGATTTTGGTACCCATATATGTTTGGGTCCGGAAAGATTAGCTAAAAGAGACTTTTGAACCCATACTTGTCTAGAGGGATACATCCTAAGATATTCATCCGAGTAGGTAATGATTTTGGGGCGGCCATATCTAGCATTTTTACAATTGCATTCATAAATCATATGTCCAGTTTTTCTACAATAATTACAAAATTTATTTTGAGAGCTCCCCCTTACAAAAGTAGTGGGTGCTCTAGAATAAGTGGCTTGCTTGTTAAAGCCAAGTCCATGTGTGGTTCTAGCCGAACGTTGAGAACCTAGCAATTTGGTCAAATTTTGTTCACCTTGGGTGAACTTGGCAAGAGATTACCTTAAATCTTTAATAGTTGAATTCAAAGAATCAACATTTGGAATATCTTGGACCTTAAGGGCAAGTTCCTCATTCTTTTTGAGAAGTTGATCTTTTTCAAAAATTAGAATTTTTTGTTTCTTTTTTAAGGCCAAAAATTTAGAGGTAAGTTCGTGAAAACCTTTCTCTAATTGATCTCTCGCATTTTGGAGATCTTCATAAGACATGTCATTATTAAAAGAAGAAGATAAGGAAGAGGATTCGGAAGAAGATACCTCATCAAGTGCCATTAGGCATTTTCCACCTTCATCGCTTGAGTCGCTTGAAGACATGGAGTCATCGCTTTCACTCCATGTTGACGCTTTGAAAGCCTTCTTGTTTTTCTTTTCCTTTAACCTTTTCTTGAAAAGAGAGCACTCCGGTTTGATGTGGCCTTTCTTTCCACATTCAAAGCATGTAACTTCTTTTTTTGCTTTTGGCTCTTCCTTTCGTTCCCTTTGAAAATTCTTCTTTTTCTTCATGAACTTGCTCATTTTTCTTGCAAGTTGAGCAATCTCGGATTCGCTATCATCGGAGGAGCTTTCTTGCTTTGCTTTGAATGCTATGTTCTTTTTCTCCTTGAAGATTTTACCTTCTTTATCGGCTTTCCTCTTCATGGTAATCTCATAGGTCATAAGTGATCCAATGAGTTCTTCAACCGTCATTTTCTTGACATCTTTCGCTTCTTGGATTGCCGTCACCTTTGGAGCCCATGAGCTTGGTAGGACCCAAAGAATCTTCTTGACCATCGTCTCTGCAGAAAATCATCTCCAAGAGACTTTCTCCCATTACACACATCAGTAAAGCGAGTAAACATTTCCGTAATAGATTCGTGTGGGTGCATGGTGAAACTTTCAAAGTCTTGACGATACATATCTAATCTAGTGTCTTTGACTTTGTTAGTGCCCTCATGGGTCACTTCCAAAAGCTTCCAAATTTTATAAGAAGTGGTGCAAGTAGAAATACGATTAAATTCATTACGGTCTAACCCACAATGAAGAGCATTCATGGCTTTGACATCAAGCTCAAAATTAGCAATGTCTTCGGGGGTCCATTTAGACTCATCTTTGCTAGAGAGAGTGTAGCCTTGCACAATTCTATATATAGGATAGCCAATACTTCTAAGAAATGTAATCATGCGAGTTTTCCAATAAGTGTAGTCGGTTCCATCAAAGAATGGAGCCCGAGTCATGGAATACCCTTCGGGTGCTTGTGAGGAAGAAGCCATCACTATGGATTTTAGGTTTGTAACCGGTTAAGGTATTACACAAACTTCCCTTTGATACCAAATGTTGGGTCGGAGAGTGATGGCAAGAGGGGGGGTGAATTGCCTTTGTAAAATAATTAGCAACTTAAAAACAATTTATAAATGCAGCGGAAATAAAAAGGGGCAAGACACAATTTGATAACGGAGTTCGGCTTAAACCAAAGCCTACGTCTCCGCTCCCAACTCAACCGTTGAGAGATTTATACTTCAGCTTGCTTTTTAATGGTTGTAGCAAGAAACCCACTAGCCGTTTTAAGGTAGGCTAGATCACCTTCGTACAGCTTGCTTTTTTATTATGGTTGTAGCAAGAAACCCAAAATGAAAGTGAGGAAGAAAAGGATGGTTTGTTTTAATACAAACCCAATGAAGAACTAAACAATTGAAATAAATAAATTATAACAAACTAGAGGAAGCCTTGAGCGCCAAGAGTGTGAGAGTAGTTGATGTAGAGGCAGCCCAAGCTTCAAGGATGGAAATGCATCACAAGTAGCCTTAGAGATTTGTCGTTAGAGCTTCAAGGGATCAAAATATCATTCCAATGTATCGGGGGTATGTTCCCGACATCCATCCTCGTCTATTTATAGGATAAATATCCCCAAATACTTCAATATGGTCGTTGGAGGGCTTTCGGAGCCGTTGGGGGTCAAGTGGGCAAGTCTGGTCAAAGCCCAACGGCTAGTTTGACTGGGCTTACCGGCTGACCGGTGCTTGGCCACCGGCTGGCCGGTGCTCCAGACAGAAGGCAGAGCTTTCTGTCTGGGTTCCACCGGCGGGCCGGTGCTGGGACACCGGCTGGCCGGTGGTCCAGACACCGGGAGGCCGGTGGCACCGGGCAGTGGGCAAGGCCTACTGTCTGGTTCCACCGGCTGGCCGGTGGTCAGGCACCGGCTGACCGGTGGAACCTGGCAGAGAGCATTGCTTCTGCCAGAGACCACCGGCTGGCCGGTGGTAATCCACCGGTTGGCCGGTGGACTCAGAGAGTCCTTTTCCGGTCTTCTTGGGCCAACTCTTTGGCAACCTTTTTCCTATCATCAAAAAAAACTTGAAAACAAGTTAGAACACGATGAGAGTGATTGTGATCATTAAAATCCAAGAGAGAGGGGTACAACAACAAACACATAAAAAACCATATCCACATCGCAACCACACATCACATCCTCATCACAGTATGATATCGTGAACATGAAGGACATAAACATCATACTCTCCTCCTACAATGCACAAGCCCCACTATGTATCCACACCAAATACACATAATCATGTCAACAAGAATGTATATACACCAAAACCTAAAATCGTTATAGGTCGTATATATACACCCACTGTAAGCCATTACAACTCATACTAAGTGTGAAGGGGGAGAAGGGAAGAGGGAGTGGTTCTATATGTGTTCCCTTTATAACCTAGATATTGAGAAAACCACTCAGAACCAAAGTACTCGTATGGATTTCAATCAGGTTACTCGACTCAAGTGGTGGTGCGTAAGAAATAATAAGAAAATATAATAAGTATATAGTCACACATAAATCTTTCCTAAGGGTTTACACCAAACTAACACTGCAAACACCCTCATTAACCACTGCCTTGTTACTACCACCCTCTTATAACCACTTCCATTATAATGCCACAAATAATCCCCAACAAATCACATAAGCATCCATATCAACATTACCAACTTCTCATTTCATTTAACAATATAATTTATTGGATTTTTATTACCATATGCATTTCAATTGTTAACCATTTTAATGTAAAACCAATAATTAAATCACTACCCGCTATAATCCATTCATTAATCATTAATAACATTTATTCTATCTTTAACCATTTATTAAACATAATTATTCCAATCATTATCATTAATCATTTAACAAACCATCATTTATCATTTCCAACCCATCACCCATTACTATTTTCATTTATTCCAACCATGTTTCATGCCAAAAGGAAACTATAACACCACCCAATAACAACTAAATATTCATGACATAAAATACAACTAAACACATTCTAAAATCCATAAACCACTTATTTTCTGCCTAAATAGCCATATCATTGCTATCATAACCACACAATAATCCAGCCATCAACTAAAGATGACTCAACACATGAGAATGAGAAGAATAGTCAAATAAAACATGACTTAACACATGAGGGTAATCTAAAAGTCCTATGTATGACCATTAACCATTAAAACCATAACAAAAAAAACACAAAAAACGAATCAGTATTGTTGTCAAATCCTTCCTGAGAAGAAAGTTCAAGAAGAGAACCAAGAAGAAGAGAAAAGAAATTCACCTTAGAGGAGGAGAAGTAGGGAGCCTTCTGCGCTACGTCGGGAGGGGCGGGCGCGACCGCCAGAGGGGGAGGTGCATGGGAGGAGCCGCCAACCGTTGAGAAATGGAGTAGGGTTCGCGGGGAGTAGGGGCGAGCGGAGAGGAGGAGAAGTGGGGTTTGCGGGGAGGAGGATCCGCCGAAGGGGTTCGAGGGGGAGGAAAATCTGGCCCGCGAAGATCGGGGTTCGAGGGGTTCGCGGGGGGAGGAGGAGAAGTAGGGTTTAGGGGATCCGCCAGAGGGGGAGGTGCACGCGAAGATCGGGGGGCGGCGGAGGTCCGACAACGCGAAGATCTGGGGGCGGCGGAGGTTCGACAACGCAAAGATCGGGGGGGGAGTTGTCACAGGGGTACGGTACTGCGAGAGCTTTAGGGCGTGATAAACAGAGAACACAATGCGATCGATTTTATAAAATACGGGACTACGGTTTTATCAGCGTCTTTTTAGCTTTGATAAAGGGTCTCTTTATCAGTGTTTTTTAGCGCTGATAAAGGTTACTTTGTATCAGTGCTAAAATTTTAGCGCTGATACATGAATTCTTTATCAGCGTTTTTTGGTTAGTGCTGATAAAAGGTGGCGTTTCTCTTACCCGTTTTTGTAGTAGTGTTGTGAGAAAATATTATAATTAAATTCTAGAAATTTTAGAAATTTTATTTGATAAAAAATATATAATTTTTCAAATCAATATATCAAAACTATCTTAATGTGAAATTTTGATATTTTTCTAAAAATTTTGATTTTTCATTGAATAGTGAAAAAATACTGATTTTTTTTAAACTATATTTTCTTTTAAAGTATTTTCAAAGTAAAATTATATTTGGGATTAGTTTTAAAATTTGAGTAGTTCCTTTTGATTAAAAAAATTAGTTATAGTCTTTGTAATGAATTTTATAATTGGATTTGGTATAAAAGCATTTTGATACTTAAGAATGCATTTTTCTAAAAAAATGTTTTCCATTGCGTTGTATGTTTTAATCTTAAATTAATTTCTACAAATTATAAAAAATAAATATTAAAAAATGTATTTTATATTTGGAATCAGGTGGTCCAAATTTATTAAATATTTCTATTTTATTTTTGGTCATTATGAATAGTAACCATAGTAAATAATTGTCATCGCGGTAAGGGTAAATTGGGTAATTAATGTTAAAAATAATATGGACTAAAAATGACCCTAACATTTGATTTTAACCTGTAGTATGAATTTATTTTTTCCATTTCCATCCAATTTTCAAAAATACGTCAACTTGGGGCCATATTGGTTTGATTTGGATCTTTTTATAATTTTATGTAAAGAAAAGTAAAAAATGTCATTTAATTTGTTATATTATCTCTAAATTTTTTACGTAGTTATAAATAGATCTATATCCATTATCTATACTAATCCATTATCTATACTAATTTTTGTCCCTCCTCTCCACGTCTCTCTCCCTCCTTCATTCTCATCCAAATTTGAAAACGTGTCAAGCCCTCCGTCAAAAACGACTCTCCCCAAAATTGATCCCCCTCTCGCTTGCTCGGGCTCCGGCTCGGGCTCCGCGGCATCTCATCTCCCCGCATTATCTTCCTCCTTCGCATTATCTTCCTCCCTCCATCCCCGACTCCCCTCTCGACACCACCACCCTCCCCGACTTCCGCCTCTTCCCCCGCCTCTGCCCCCGCCTCTGCCCCCGCCCCTGTCGTACACCTCCAATCAATGTGGAGCTAAACACTATCAAATTTCATACCCAGATCTGGATGTGCCTACCACGCTTGGGGAAGACAACAAGGTTAAATTTTTCATAGGTCAAGATTTTTTTCATAATTTTTTTAATTATCAAAATCCCATTCCCATATTTCAATTCTGGGAGAAGGCGATGGATCCCCTATTTCCTCAGTTGAGCCGTCCGCTGGGGGAGGACATATTTTCTTCTGGTTCAACAATATTTTGTGAGAGGTGCGTTTTACTAATTTGATTTATCTTTTGATGAATCTTCTTATGTTATTTCTTCATTGATTTCACTCATTTCGTGGTTTGTATCTATTGAACGATTGCTTCCATTTCCTTCTACAATTCCTAGACATCTCTCTGCTATTCCAAATCAGGTTTGGATAAACAGGGACTGAAACAACATCCCGGAGCCCTTTCGCTCTTCATGGTCTGCATAAAATTTGTATCCTCCAAAGCTGTGTCGTTGAAGGCCTAAGATATTGAAACTTGGGATGACATCGATGGTGTATTTAAGTAACATCCTAAAGGGTTCAGTTGCTAACATTGTTGCCAATATTGAGATCATGGAGCCATGTTGTAGTGTCAAGGACAGGATAGGTTATAGTATGATAATTGATGCAGAGCATAGAGGAATTATAATGCCTGGGAAGAGTATTCTTGTGGAGCCTAAAAGTGGAAATATAGGGATTGGTCTTGCATTTATAGCTGCCTCAAAAGGATATAAACTCATATTGACCAATCCAGCTTCAATGAGCATGGAAAGAAGGGTTATTTTAAAAGTTTTTGGAGCCGAACTTGCATTAACTAATTCAGATAATGGCATGAAGGGAGGATTCCAAAAGGTTGAAGAAATTTTAAAAATCACACCCAATGCCTACATGCTTTAGCAATTTGACAATCCTGCAAATCCGAAGGTACACTATGAAACTACAAGACCAGAGATTTGGGAGGATAAAAAAGGTAGGTGGATATTTTTTTGCAGGAATTGGGACCAGGGGAACCATTTCTGGGGTTGTACAGTTCCTTAAAAAGCAAAACTCTCGAATAAAGATAAATGATTTATATTTATTAGGTGAAAATATTTTACACATCGTGTCCTCCACTATGTTATGGAGTGATAATTTACCAGGTCATTGGGGTAGAGCCTCTAGAAAGCAACTTCTTTCAGGTGGAAAGCCTGGTAAGATGGTATTGAAAATATGCTACTTGTATTCTTTCATGCCAATAATGCCATCTTGATTTAAATTGCAGGCCCTCACAATATTCAAGGGATTGGATCTGGTTTTTTACCCATGAATCTGAACCTCGATGTGATTGATGAAGTCATAGAGGTATCGAGTGATGAAGCTGTGGAAACTGTGAAGCAACTAGCACTCCAGGAAGGCTTATTGGCGGACATTTCTTTGGGAGCAGCAGCTGCTGCTTCAGTGAAGGTTGTTTTCCCTAGCTTTGGCGAGTGGTACCTATCACCAGTGCTTTTTTAGTCCATTCGTGAAGAATGTGAGAAGATGCAACCTGTTCTGTTAAGTCAACAGGTTATGATTTTTTTTCAGAATTTTTTTAATTATCAAAATCCCATTCCTATCATTCAATTCTCGGTGAAGGCGATGGATCCCCTATTTGCTCAGTTGAGCCATCCACACAGGGGGAGGACATATTTTCTTCTAGTTTCTTCTGGTTCAACAATCTTTTGTGAGAGGTAGGTTTTACTGATTCGATTTATCTTTTGAAGAATATTCTTATGTTATTTTTTCATTGATTTTATGCATTTCGTGGTTCGTATCTTGAACGATGGCATCCGTTTCCTTCCGCAATTCCCCAACGTCTCTCTACTATTCCAAATTTGGTTTGGATAAACAGGGACTAAAACAACATCTTGGAGCCCTTTCTCCCTTTGCGGTCCACGGTAAATTTGCAGCCTCTAAAGCTATGTCGTTGAAGGCCCAAGAGATTGAAACTCAGGAAGACACCGATGGTGTATTTAAGTAACATAGTAAAGGGTTCATTCACTAACATTGTTGCCAAGCTTGAGATCATGGAGCCATGTTGCAGTGTAAAGGACAGGATAGGTTACAGTATGATAATTGATGCAGAGCATAGAGGAATTATAATGCTTGGGAAGAGTATTCTTGTGGAGACAAGAAGTGGAAATACAGGGATTGGTCTTGCATTTACAGCTGCCTCAAAAGGATATAAACTCATATTGACCATGCCAGCTTCAATGAGCATGGAAAGAAGGGTTCGTTTAAAAGATTTTGGAGATGAACCTATATCAACTAATTTAGCCAATGGCATGAAGGGAGCAGTCCAAAAGGCTAAATAAATTTTAAAAAGAACAACCAATGCCTACACGCCTCAGTAATTTGACAATCCTGCAAATCTAAAGGTACACTACAAAACTACAAGACCAAAGATTTGGGAGGATACAAGTGGCAAGGTGGATATTTTTGGTTAAAGGAATTGGTACCAGGGGAACCATTTCTCGGGTTGTCCAGTTCCTTGAAAAGAGAAACTCTCGTATAAAGGTAAATGATTTATATTTATTAGGTGAAACTATTTTACACATCATTCCCACCACTGTGTTATGGAGTGATAATTTATGAGGTCGTTGGGGCAGAGCCTCTAGAAAGAAACATTTTTTCAGGTGGAATGCCTAGTAAGTTAGTATTGCAAATATTCTACTTGTATTCTTTCTTGCCAATGCTTCCATCTCGATTAAAATTGCAGACCCACACAAGATTTAAGGGATGGGAGCATGTTTTGTACCTAGGAATCTGAACCTCGATGTGGTTGATGATGTCATAAAGGTATCGAGTGATGAAGCTGTGGAAACTGGAAAGAAACTAGCACTCCAGGAAGGTTTATTGGCAGGCATTTCATCGGGAGCAGCAGTTGCTGCTTCAGTGAAGGTTGTTTTCCTTAGCTTTGGCAAGTAGGACCTATTGCCAGTGCTTTTTCAGTCCCCATTCATGAAGAATGTGAGAAGATGCAACCTGTTGCGTGAAGTAAACGCTGGTGCCATGCAGGAGAGATGTAAGATTATTATGATTTTTGTTATAAAAAAATTAATTTAAATTTCAGGTCAGTTGGTTCGTATCTGGCACATTTGGCGAATTGGGGTCATCTTCTTGGTTAATCGGGGTCATCTTCTCTAATGATTTAGTATTTTCTTCTCTGATGTATCTAGATATGGTGATTCGCATATGGTGTTTTGCATGTGGTGATTCTTTCTTGGCGATTCCCATTTGTGTTTCACATCTGGTGGTTCACATGTGGTGATCTGCATCTGTGAATCAGGATTGCCTTCTTAATCTTTGATACTTTGCATTTGTTGATTCACATCTGGCGGGCTTTGATCATCAACTTTGTGGATTGTTTCCTGTTGAATCGGGTTCGTTTTCTCTGTGGATTGTCTTCTCTACGGATCTAGCGGTTCGACGTTTAATTCTTCTCTTGATGGATAAGTTATACCTTTGCTCTCATTTGTTGTGAAAAATGATAATTTATTCAATAAATAATTCATATATTATTTAATTATACACTATTTATCTTCCAAATATCTTTATTATCATTCAAAAATGAATGGATTTTATGTGACACTAGATTATTATTAAGCTAATTTTTCTCAACCTTTTGTATTGCCTTTTATTAATTCATGACTGACTTAGCACATTTACATGCTTATGATAACATATTTGGATATGCATCATTCTGAATCAAGCTTCTTTCGGGGAATATTTATTGAACCTCTTTAGTAAGGGGGACATTTTGGGACTTCCCCGTTCTCTAAATTTCAACTTATTTTTGATAGAGGTATGTGTCATAACTTATATGTAAAGACTCGGAAATTTGAAGGTAATTTTTTTTTCTTAAATTTTTTGAAATTTTACGAGTCCGCAGTTTTTGACGGCGCCTAATTTTAAGGCCCGGAGTGTTCGAAATGATCCGTTGAAGTTTTGTTAAGCTTAAATTAACGCGCGTAATCAGTTTTCCTGAAAAAGTGGAATAACTCTTGAACGGTTACTCCGATCAGAAATCTGAGGGCACCGTTGCGCTCAGGATGACGGGATTATCCTAGGCGCGGCTTAAGTTTAGTCGGCGTGGGGCTCCTGTGAGAAATCCCAAAAATGGCTTAACCGTAAATAAAATAATTCTGTTCAAGAGTTATTCCACTTTTTCAGGAAAACTGCTAATGCGCGTTAATTTAAGCTTAAAAAATTTCGACGGATCATTCCGGGCACTCCGGGCCTCGGAATTAGGCGCTGTTAGAAACTGCGGACTTGTAAAATTCCAAATAATTTAAGAAAAAAAAATTTCCTTGAAATTTCTGGGTCTTTACATTACCCTCACCTCTAAGCTTTACGTCACTGTAAAGCTACAACACACATTAGGGAAACAAAAGGGGTACTGAGCACGCATCTGAGCCTCCCGCTTTCATGTGCTCTCCTGTAGGTTCCCGTGCTGCTAGCGAATGCGCACCAGATGAATCGACCGTCCACGCAGGACCCGCTCCTGTCGATCCTCAATCTCCACTGGAAACTCTGTGAAAGTCGTCCCGCCATCGATGTCGAGCTCCCCGTGGTCGATGATGTGGGACGGGTCATGCACGCATCTCCTCAGCTGAGATACGTGGAAGACGTCGTGCATCTGGTGCAACTGAGGTGGAAGGGTCAGACGGTAAACCACATCGCCTACTCTGCTGAAGAAGTCAATGAGTGACTGTAAGAGACTGTAGATATGCTGCACCATCTCTATCCACAAAGGATATATGTAAGGCAGCCAGCTGCTCCGTCGCCTCTCCTAGTAGCTGAATACCAGTCTTCCTGCTGAGCGCATCCGCAACAACGTTCCCCTTCTCAGGAGTATAGACTATCTTGTAGTCATAGTCCCGGAGGAACTCAAGTCATTGCCGCTGTCTCAGATTCAGATCCTTTTGAAAAAAGACACACCTGAGACTATTGAGATTGGAGTAAACCGTAAACCGTTTGCTCAACGAACTATGGGTGAGACTAGCCAATTGTAAGAACTTGACTTCACCCTTCTTCGCCTACATTCTGCAAGAGCTGCTAAGATTTCTCTTTTGCCGAAAAGGGAAATCCAGTCTCATCCCCTGGATGAAACACGTCCTTTGCCTAATACAATCAATGCTGACATGAATGATACTAATTCATGTCATTGACGGCTTCATAAGGCCTCGACGCTACTACCAAGAGATCCAACTGTTACTCTCGCCTCCAAGGGTTGAGTCACACTGTCGGTATCAGTGTGTGGTTACCGGGTCTCCTCCAGTAGAAATCTCAAAAATGAAGATCAAGTCAACAGTTTAAACCGGAACCTCTTAGTATTAACCACAAAAAAAGGCAGGAAAGAAAATGTCACAAGGACAAATGTCTTTTATTACCGCAGCTCAAAGTACAAAGACACAAAGCAACCACATACAACGACATCAACGAAGCTAGAAGCATCACGAACAAAGACCTCTAAGCCTGGAACTAGTCCCGCTCCTGCCTACCTGCTTCCGGAGCTCGAAGTGAACTGTCTCGGGGTGGGAGTAGTAGTGCTTGATGACTCTGACCACCATCCGCTGAAGGACCTGCTCTACTGCTTCGTCCACCGCTCGGCTGATGCTCAAACTCCTACCACTGCCTCTGTCTTGGTGGCTCCTCCAACGTCTGCTGATCAACTGTGCGAGAAGTCGGACAGTCACGTGCTCTGTGACCCCATTTCCTGCAGGTATAACAGATTCTTCTCCGTTCAGGTCTCCTTCGGCATCGAGTGCCCCGCACCCCCGTTGCCACATCTTGGGGTCGTCTATCAGTAGGTCTAACCCGCTCGTGCCCCTGTGTCATCTGTCTACTGCCTGCTACAGATGACTCGGCTACTGACGGAAAGCCCTGTGGCAAGAGCAGCAGCTCCTGAGCACGCACATAGTGTAGAGTCGCTGGTATAAACCCTGCCCTGAAAAGACCCTCAAAGTTTCCCAAGTGAGGGTCGCCTTGTCGTAAAACTGGATCATCAGGCTCCACCACCTCTCAGCTACTCCCTGAAAGAGACTAACAGCTAGGTGCACCATCAAGTCAGCGGGTGTCCCAACTGTGTGGAAAACTCGAGCTACAAACTCCAGCTAGTACCCAGCCGTCTGTAAATCCGTCTCGCCTCGAAACTTCGGAGGCCTCTGTCGTAGGAACCTGTGCAACGCGTTCAAGCGGCGCACACCCTCTACTGCTGGGGCTGGTGGTAACGGTAGCCCATCGGGTAATGGTACCGCTGGTGCCTCCGCTGTGATGGGGCCCTACACTGAGGCCTCGTCGCTCGGTGAGCTGTCAGTACGTACGATTCTCGGGGCTCTAACTGGTCGTCCGCGGGGAGGCATCCTGAAAGAAACAGATGCGACACGGTCAACGATTAAACCTGGTGAGCTGACCTGATTTGAGCTGACTTAAAGAAAACTTTTGAAAACACATGCAATCAGTGCTTTCGTGCACTGAGTCGGAAATCAGAAGTCAGAGTCCTGGTGTATGGATACGTCGGCCGCCCACACCAACACTGGACTCCCTGAACTGAAAACCACACTTAGTACCCTTAACACTATTGCTTCACATAAAATTGGTATCAGAGCACGTCGGTTCTACCGCAGAACTTCAGACTCTGATATTTCTTTTATGTGAAACAATAGTGTTAAGGGTATTAAGTGTGGTTTTCAGTTCATGGAGTCCAGTGTTGGTGCGGGCGGCCGACGTATCCATACACCATGACCCTGACTTCTGATTTCCGACTCAGTGCACGAAAACACTGATTGCGTGTGTGTTTTCAAAAGTTTTCTTTAAGTAAGCTCAAACCAGGTCAGCTCACTAGGTTTAATCTTTGACCGTGTCACATCTGTTTCTTTTAGGATGTCTCCCCGCGGACGACCAGTTAGAGCCCCGAGAGTCGTACGTACTGACAAACCGCCGAGCGACGAGGCCTCAGTGCAGAGCTCCATCACAGCGGAGGCACCAGCGGTACCATTACCCGATGGGCTACCATTACCACCAGCAGTAGAGGGTGCGCGCTGCTTGAACGTGTTGCACGAGTTCCTGCGATAGAGGCCTCCGAAGTTTCAAGGCGAGACAGATTTACTGACGGCTGGGTACTGGCTGGAGTTTGTAGCTCGAGTTTTTCACACAATTGGGACATCTGCTGACTTGATGGTGCACCTAGCTGTTAGTCTCTTTCAGGGAGCAGCTGAGAGGTGGTGGAGCCTGATGATCCAGTTTTACGACGAGACGACCCTCATCTGGGGAAACTTTGAGGGTCTTTTCAGGACAGAGTTTATACCAGTGACTCTATACTCTGTGCGTGCTCAGGAGCTGCTGCTCTTGCCACATGGCTTTCCGTCAGTAGCCGAGTCATCTGTAGCTGACAGATGACACAGGGGCACGAGCGGGTTAGACCTACTGATAGACGACCCCAAGATGTGGCAACGAGGGTGCGGGGCACCCGAGGCCGAAGGAGATCTGAACGGAGAAGAATCTGTTATACCTGCAGGGAATGGGGTCACAGAGTGCGTGACTGTCCGACTTCCCGCACAGTTGATCAACAGGCGTTGGAGGAGCCACCGAGGCAGTGGCAGGAGCTTGAGCATTAGCCGAGCGGTGGACGAGGCAGTAGAGCAGGTCCTTCAGGGGATGGTGGTCAGAGTCACCAAGCACTACTACTCCCACCCCGAGACGGTTCACTTCGAGCTCCGGAAGCTGGTAAGCAGGAGCGAGACTAGTTCCAGGCTTAGAGGCCTTTGTTCGTGATGCTTCTAGCTTCGTTGATGTCATTGTTTGTGGTTGCTTTGTGTCTTTGTACTTTGAGCTGCGGTAATAAAAGACACTTGTCCTTGTGACATTTTCTTTCTGCCTTTTTTTGTGGTTAATACTAAGAGGTTCTGGTTTAAACTGTTGACTTGATCCTCACTTTTGAGATTTCTACTGGAGGAGACCCCGTAGCCACACACTGATGCCGACAGTGTGACTCAACCCTTGGGGGCGAGAGTAACAGTTGGATCTCTTAGTAGTAGCGTCGAGGCCTTACGAAGTCGTCCATGACATGAATTAGTATCATTCATGTCAGGATTGACTGTATTAGACCAATGACGTGTTTCATCCAGGGGATGAGACTGAATTTCCTTTTTCGGCAAAGGAGAAATCTTAGCAGCTCTTGCAGAATGTAGACGAATAAGAGTGAAGTCGAGTTCTTACAATTGGCTAGTCTCACCCATAGTTTGTTGAGCAAACGGTTTACGGTTTACTTCAATCTCAATAATCTCAGGTGTGTCTTTTTTCAGAAGGATCTGAACCTGAGACTGCAGCAATGACTTGAGTTCCTCCGGGACTATGACTACAAGATATTCTATACTCCTGGGAAGGGGAACGTTGTTGCGGATGCGCTCAGCAGGAAGACTGATATTCAGCTGCTAGGAGAGGCGACGGAGCAGCTGGCTGCCTTACATATATCCTTTGTGGATAGAGATGGTGCAACCTATCTATAGTTTCTTACAGTTACCCCTCCACTTCTTCAGCAGAGTAGGCGAGATGGTTTACCGTCTGACCCTTCCACCTCAGTTGCACCGGATGCACGACGTCTTCCACGTATCTCAGTTGAGGAGATTCGTGCACAACCCGTCCCACATCATCGACCACGGGGAGCTGGACATTGATGACGAAGCGATTTTCACAGAGGTTCCAGTGGAGATTGAGGATCGACAGGAGCGGGTCCTGCGTGGACGCTCGATTCATCTGGTGCGCATTCGCTGACAGCACGAGAACCTCCAGGAGAGCACATGGAAGTGAGAGGTTCAGATGCGTGCTCAGTACCCCTTTTGTTTCCCTAGCGTGTGTTGTAGCTTTACGGGGACGTAACGTTCTGAGGTGGGGGTAATGTAAAGACCCGGAAATTTCAAGGAATTTTTTTTTCTTAAATTATTTGGAATTTTACGAGTCCGCAGTTTCTAACGGCGCCTAATTCCGAGGCCCGGAATGATCCGTCGAAGTCTTGTTAAGCTTAAATTAACGCGCGTAACCAGTTTTCTTGAAAAAGTGGAATAACTCTTGAACGACTACTCGGATCAGAAATTCGAGGGCACCGTTGCGCTCAGGATGACGGGATTACTCTAGGCGCGACTTAAGTTTAGTCGGCGCGGGCCTACTGTGAGAAATCCAAAAAATGGCTTAACCGTAAATAGGGTTTGGCCCGGCGCGGCCCGGCCGGGCCCGGGATTCACTGGGCCAGTCCGACCCTTTGCCGGGTCGGACCCGCCAAAACCGGGTTGACCCGACCCGCCAGCCCACTGGGCTTGACGGACCGGGCCCGTTTTCACTTAAACGGGAATAACTTTAAGATCGCGCGTCCGAACGACGCGTCGTCTGCGGCACTGAGACCCTCGCCATGAAGCGGTCCTTTTGTGATACTCTAAGTGAGTTTTGGACGACTTTGAAAAAAAGGACAGATTGGTTCAAAACCGAAACCAACCGGGCCCTCGGAGCGGAAACACTTATAACTTAAGGACCAGACGTCCGATTGACGTGCCGTCAACTACGTTGGTTTTCTTTTGATGAGATGGTTCTTTTGGCATACTCCACTTGAGGTTTGTACGCAATTGGAGTACGGTCGGGTTGATTTTAGCTTAAAAACCAACCGGGCCCCTGGTACGGAAAAGTCAATAACTCTCAGACCGGACGTCTGTTTGACGAACCGTCAGTGACGTTGGTAATCTCGTTGTGAATCGGTCCGTTGAGTTCACCCCATGAGAGTTTGGGGTATGGTTGAGTTACGGCCGGGTTGGTTCGTACACGAAACCAACCGGGCCCCCGAGACTAAAATGCTAATAACTCACAGACCGGATATCCGATTGACGCGTCGTCTGTTGCGTTGAGACCCCTATGACGTGGTGGTCCTTTGTGATACTTGTACGAGAGATTTCGTGACACTTGGAAGTATCGACCAGTAGCTCGTGGAGCGGACCCTCCCGGTGACGAGCGAGCAGTTTGCAGAGACCTAGTAGCTGGTTGAGACTTGATGACTGTTGATCGATCGATTCAGAGTGGTTCGGATGGCCCAGTGGGGAGCGCTTGGTTGTAGCAGCAGACCCACGACGGATGGATGTTTGGTTGTAGCAGCAGACCCACGACGGGGGAGCGCTTGGTTGTAGCGACAAACCCGCGGTACTCGACAGAAGGAGTATCTCTGTAGGCTATGAGGGAGAGCGCTTGGTTGTAACGGCAGACCAATGGTGGGAAACGCTTGGTTGTAGCAGCAGGCCCACAGTACTCGACAGGTGGAGTACTTCAGCAGTCCAAGGTTAGTGTGAAACGCTTGGTTGTAGCGGCAGACCCACTGTACTCAACAAAGGAGGAGTTCTCCAGCAGCCGTGGTTTCGACATCGTGAATAAAAATCCTGGTTTGAGCAGAGTCAATGACTTTTGTGTTTTCCTCATGATTGGGATAAGTTACTTGATAACTTAGGTATATGTATGAGCATATACCTAAGTAATGGTTATCCTTTGATTTCATACTTTGTGCTTTATCCTTGTTGGATTTGGTGAGACTTTGAGGGTCTCGGGGTCCCTACTGAATATTGTTATACTCACCCCTGCACGGGCTACGCCCGCACTTCGTTGTGTTGGATGCAGATGACGGACAGCGCTGACGGAGGCCGAGAAGACCAAGACTGGACGGTACCCGGAGGTGGACCACTAGGCGTGTCAGCACACAGAGCGGACCGATATACGTGGAGTGCCGAGGAGGACATTTGTACCTACCCTTCAGGTAGGAACCCAGAGGACGATCTAGGAGCTGCTTTCACCTTCCAGTTTGTATTTTTCAGTTGTACTTTCTTTCAGTTGTAGCTATACTTTACAGTTGGACTTGTATTCTGGCCCACTTTACTTTCAGTACGCTTGTTATACAGCTTTACTTAGTGTTTGCTTCCGCTTGTACTCTGGTTGTGTGTGTTTACGTTTTATAAAGGCAACGTCTTCCCAGTTATATGGATTTACGCCTTTGGTGCTAGTCACCAGCCCCTGACCTATGAAAGGCGGACTTGGGGTAGTTACGACACGGGCCCCGGGGGACGAGTCGTGACATTATATAATAACTTATTTTTTTCTTCCATCCTTATTACATTTTATGGCCTTATTAATGAGGGGATTCTTTTAAAAATAGGAAGATATTTCTTTAATGTACACCCATTTTGATTTACTTTTTTGAAAAACAAGTTACTTTTAGTACTATTTTATTGCTGAGAATTAATGTTGAAATCATATAGGTTAAATAAATTGTATATAGGTTCACTATTTTCATTTTCTTAAATTGTTACCTAATTGTAGTTGGATACATTGATCCTGGAAAGTGGGATGCAGGTGTTGAGAGTGGTGCTTATTTTATCACAGTAACCTTCTGTAGGTGAAATCTTACATCATATTTACTATTACAGTGATGAACATAAATTATTAGCCTTTTTCCCATTGTATGTGTCTAACTTCACCCCTTTCCCCTGTTGATGATTATAGGTTTTTTAAAATTTATATTCTTTTCTATACTTAATTTTTTATTTGAATGTTTTGTATTTTGTATTTTGTATTTTTCAATATGAAATTTATTATTTATTAAACTGCATTTATTTACTTACATTGAAATTTGATTGTATTACATCTATTTCTAGACTTAACTATAAATTTTTAAACAATGATACATTCATGATATAAAATTCATAACATTAACCTATTGTGGAACAAATGTTTTGATCGGGGGAACACAACCTCCTTTCTTAAGAAGTTTCCATAACCACCCATTCATGTTCATCCAACTGAAAATATGAATATTGAGATCATTCAATCAGGTTGTTTAGGTATTTTATAATTTGTCTGTTGATTCTCTTGGCAAGATGAGTCAACGAATTCATAGAATATTTTGAATATAAAATGTGGTTTTTCTAGAGTCATTAAAGAAGTTGATATGTAGATACTATTTATTAAGACATCCATTATTTGATAGAAGCTAAGATGAAGGTAAGGAGCGTTTATTATTAATATTTATTAGATCCATTTATAGTTTTCTTGGAAATTGATGCAAGAGCCTTTTTTTTTATTTGTCTAATGTTAGTTCACCTGCTTTCTATTACTCATGGAAGCTCAGTTTTTGTTGTATAAAATGGAATCTAACATGAGCACTCTATCTAGATATGTAGTAATTTCTGGTGATAATAATTATTATTGATGTTCGATCGTGTTATTATAACATTAGCACTCTATCTAGACATGTAGTAATTTCTGGTGATAATAATTATTATTGATGTTCAATGGTGTTATTCTTTTGGTAGTTAGATGTAGTAGTGTAAATAATAGTGTAATGCCTAATAAAAGGGGGAAACTAACGATCACCAATACCAGGAGCGTACTCTCAAATCCTCACACTCTTCTTAACCGGTAGTAAGCCAAAGACCTCTGGTAATTTTCACCTTCTTATTGTAGGTTCTTTATGATCTTGAAACTTCTATTTATTTTCTATGCCATTGATTTCACTTATTTTTTTTATTTCCATAAAATTTCATACATGTATATCCTTACTAAACATTGATCTAGATCGGTTCCCTCATTGATATGGCTTAGTTACCCCCATCTTTGACTCCCAAGGAAACTTCATATCTATACATATTTCTGTTACATACTTATTCAATTGAACCTAATTTATCAACTAGACTATTTACATTCACCAGACCCTTATAATTAATTATTTCATTAATTAGTGTGAGGTAACTTCTCTCATCGAGTATGAAATATTTATGGGATAATTTTATAGAATTGAATGTATCTAGACAAACTTTTTTGGCTTCTGCTGAACCTTACTCTCTTTGTTCAAACATCTTTTAAATTGGTCGTCAAACAGAATGTATATCATTCTATGTTCCATTAAATTGATTTCTAATGAACCTTTAAGATTCCATGCCTTTTAGCATTTGAAGAACCAGAGGTTTCTTTATAAGTTTCACATTAACATTGTTGAGGATGTGGCTCTAATAGTGTACATTCTATTTTTAATGTGAGGTAATATTGAAATCTAAAAATAATGATCAAGCAAGACTAATGGAACCCTACTTTTGTGAAATAATGCATCTTTCAGTTAGGAGAGAAAATGATTTACAAGGGAACTATCCTTTGGGAAAGCCTAATCAACCATAGTTGTAAATGACCAACTCCATACCGTACTACAAAATGATATGATTACAGAGAGGACTCTAGAATAAAACCCTTTCGGTAAGCACTCAGTGTGGACGTCCCCATGAGGATTGAAGACACTCTGAATCCACTTCTAGATCGACTCTCACTCAACCCCGTTGCACAAATCATGTGAACCCAGGCCCTCTATTAGTAGATGTTCTCTATAGATGGAAATTGTTCATCCAAATTCCACCTCCTTCTGAACATCACATTCAACCCACCACATATTGAAGGAGATTGAGTGGGATCCACCAACAAATAGTGAAAGCTTTAAACTCTTTTCCAATATTCCCTGATATTATTCCCACTACAAAAAATGCATCCATCTGCTTCTACACTCCCATTTAATCATTCAGATCACCCTTCACTTCATTAATTAATCTTCCAGATCACTTTAGATTAGTTTGATATAACCATTTCAACTTTGGGGTCACTCTTATACATGATTAGTTTAATCTTATATAGCCTTCAACACCAAAATAAATCACCTGTGATTTTACCACTTCCTCTGAAACATCCCTACCATATCCAGAACTCCTCCTGTATCACTTCCTCTGGAACTGGATGTTGTTGTCACTACCACTATTGCTTTATATTTCAATTCCATGTTGGGCTACCATTCCTAATTAATATAACCATAGGTTGTAATGTGATGTAAGAATCTTAAATCATGTTATTCATTAGAGAAAAGATTAACGCTGGAAGTTTTCACCATTCCATTCACATTTTTTTCTGGCATACAGTTGGTATGTAGATGCACTCCAAATATAGCCAACTTTTACTGTTGCATAGTAAAATGTAAAGGCACTCCAAATGTAAAGGCACTCCAAATGTAGCAACTTTTACATTTAAACATTCTTCAATTACTGTTGCATGATCAACTTTTACTGTTGCATTGTCAAATGTAGAGGCACTGCAAATATAGACAAATTTATTTTTTTATTTCAAATGTAAATTTATTCTACTTCAAATCAAATTTAATACCTTCCTTTAATAGTTATGCAATAATTAAGTATTTCAGTTTTTTTAGGTTAGACATTGAAACTGTATATCTATTATTTTTATCACTATATTGTTATTGTCTAAAAGTTTTAATAACTCTATAGCTACTTGTGCACCCCTTTTCAAAAATAGCTCCATGTATTAGTTCATCCTTTGGCACCATGACTTGCATGACACCTTGCATAATGACCAAGTTACAGTTTCTCATTCTCTAAAAATTATTTATTTCATTTCATCTTCCAAAATTACATTTGATATTTATATATATCCATTTGGATTTAAATCTTTTTTTTTCTTGGTTTGATTTCTTCAAATTCCTTTTGTGGTTTGGGACCCTAACTCACAGTGGAGCCATTCGTAATGTTTATCATCGAGTTGAATTGTGTGTAGGGTTGTTTCTGGCACCTGCAGAAGTGTATCAAAGATGAACATGCTCAAAGAGAGGGGATTCAATGTGTACCATTTCGAAAAATATACAAAAACATTAGTTTGGCTCTTCTTGCTGCCTTCAACCCCACCAACCAATTCGGCTATGACCTCTTCAAAGATCAAGACTTCAATGACATACCACACAAATCAAAAGAGGTTAGTCTCATTCCGCCCTTTGTACCTGACAATTTCATGAAAAATAACAATACGCTTTGTGATTAATTATGATTTTGCTTAGGCATAGTGATAATATGATTAATTATAGTTTCTATTACCATTTATTTTCAGTGGGGAACGTTGTATAGGAGATGCCTAAAAGAAGCTGAGTGGTTTCAAAACATATTAAATCTGACAGTAGACAAATACTTGGAGAATGGTATAGTTTCCATAACATTCATCATCTCACTCATCACTGCTTTTCTACAAACTGAAAGATTAGAAAATTTATTATGAGGCAGCTGATCATGTCAACACTGTCTGCCTCTCCTTCACTACTCTAGCCTTCTCAATCACCTCTACAATGATATAGGGACCTCTTAGGTACGTTAATTTTCTCAAAAATCATCACAATAGTGATAGATAATATTAATATAAAACATGTGTGAACACGTCTAAGGAACAAATTTATCCTTTCTGATGAGTATAGATTGTACACTAAACATATTTCATAGTTTCCTTTTTCTCATCTATTATTAACTGCAATAGGGAATGACATTACTGTCAACCAACATCCAGAAGTGCTAGTCTACTGTAGCAAAGACGCACAACAATTCTGGATGGCTATTACTAACACCAAATGATGAAGAGTCTGAGATGATGTTAAAAACTATTTCTATTTTTTATAGTTTTCCCTTCATTTTGCTAATTAAACCATGTGTGTAAACATATTGTTATGTTTCCATGGTATAAAAACAATATATTTTTATGTTACATTCACAATTTAAATTTTCATGTTTCAATGTTTTTTATTACTTTTTCAACATTCATGTTTCACTCTCTATTATCTATTCTGTTATATTCACAATTTCAATTTGCATGTTTCAATCTCTATTATTTGATACTTCATGATTTTTATTTCTCCATGTTGAAAATAAACATTCATTCATTTTCATATATAATTTTTACTTACTAATATTGTGATGATGTTCGAGAAAATTCTACAACTATTCTAATCTTATCAATCACTAAATTTGTAATTTTAACATATTTTTAATTAATTTTCATTATTAACTTCATTTGAAGACTCAAATCCATATTTTTGGTTTTCAATTTTTTGTAGATTAATATAAAAATCTATTTATTTTTTGTTGAGGGAAGTAATATCATTTGTGGGGATGATCTTTGAAAATTAATTTTCCATCTATAGAAACATTTCCCTTTAATGTTATATTTTTTAAATACAATTGTTTTTTTATTTTCTCGCCTCATATTTAATTTATATATACATTTCCTACCCATTAGTTCCTTCACCTTCATTTTATCTCACTTTACCCATGATGACCACAATCTCTCACGAAACCATACTATATTCTCTTCTTCCATTTCCATCTTCTTTAATCGTATCCTACATACTTCATCTTACATCGATCTCTACCTAATAATAACTTATAGTTTATATATCCTTACATAATCCATCAGTTTTTTATTGAAACTGATTGATTATAATGTATATCCTCCTTACATTTATAACCATGAAACATTAAGAGAATTTATACTTCCATGTTCCATATTCTTCCACCATCTCCTACATAGTACCTTTCTTTCCATGACATAATCTTCAAAATATGAACTTCCCTTTTTAGAATATATTCATGTTTGAAATCATATAACCAGTATGCATACTTTATGCATGCATCGATTTAATTTATATACACTTCTGTATATAAATGCATATATATAATTATATAGAATGCTTCCAACTGCGTGTCATTACCAGCCTTCTTTCCATTTCCATGTGTGACGAGTAGCCCACTTAATTTCTTCTTTCAATTTCCACCCACTCCCAACAAGTGATGTAGATTTCATAGATCATCAGTAGTCTTTTTTGAGCATGTAAATGAAAAATTGTAATTAAATGATCATGTCGTGCAAATGCATGAGTTAAGTACTAGTTTAAAAAATATGGCAACTTGGGGCCATATTGGTTTGATTTGGACCTTTATATAATTTTATGTAAGGAAAAGTCAAAAATGTCATTTTCTTTGTTTTATTATCTCAAATTTTTTTACATAGGTATAAATAGATGCTATATTCAATTATAAAAGGTTAATATAAAAGATAAAATATTTTTTTATTATGTTAATTTATTTATAATTTTTAGCGATGAAACAATTACCTTAAATGCTTACGCAACACTAACATGATATTTATTCAATTAGTAGAAAAATAAAACAAATGATTTTAAAAAGATTAAAAGTAATATAATTAGAACAAATTATTGTGTTACATAAATTTTTTAGATAAATATAACATGTTAGTTATTTTTAAAGGATTATATTTGAATTCCTTTATTGTTATGTTGTTTTCAAAGTCAAAGTCAAATTGAATGAATAGTGTCAAAATGACATTAATGACATTTTATGTTAAATAATATTTTATTGAATTATTTAAAGGTCATAAAAATATTTAAAAAGTACAATTACGATTAAAATGGTCTATAATATAATCCCTAATCAATTTATGATCCAATTTTCACTTTATAGTCAAGATTATAACCATTTAATATTCGAAAAAGTCAACATCGTGGTTAAGGCTAAAATTGGTTAACTAAGGGGTTAGTCCAAAATATAATGTTTAAAATGACGCCAAAACCTTTAAAATTGTAATTTGATGATTATATTGATACTATATGCTCATATTAGAATCTATTCCATTTTGGAACCATTTTATATGACTTAGACACATATTATATTACAATAAAATTCCTAAAAATACTATATTTGGAAAATTGATTGGTATTTGGTTGAAAATATTAATTATGGTCTATTTATGGTCCAATTTTCCTTTATAGAAACTATCTTAACACCAAAAGAGTAAAAAACTTTTTTATCATGGTAATCATCAAAAGGGTGAACCAAAGGTTAAAACAAAATGATAAGGGTGAAAAAATCACCTAAACTTGTCCAAATATTATTGTATGAGAGTATTTATACTCATAATCATCTTATATTTTAATTATATTAATTTTGATCCATTTTTTCATGATAAATAATTTATAATAATTTAATTCTTTAAGTTCCAAGAATGTCTCTCCCTTCTCTTATAAAAGGACACATTTTCTCCTCTTTTCTTCATGATTAAAAAACCTTTTGGTTTAGAAAATCCCTACCCAAATACATTCCTAGAATACCTCCCCTCATTCTAGAGGTCTTTATTTAGGAATAATATCAACCTTAGAGGGATTAAGGTGTAAGAAAATGAGATTGTCCGAAGAAGAGATATAGCTTTTAACCGAATGTTTTAGTTTTATTTATTTTTCCACCTTAAAATATTCTTAAACCATGCAGATATAATAACATTAGTATCTCACATATAATTAGATGTTATTATGTTAATTTCATAACATATATTCATCTCCTTATTCTACCAAGTGGGAAATGAAACCATCAATCGTGTGTATAGCAGACTATCAACTTCCATCTCTGGAGTACCCAAAGCATTAGAGAGCTATAATGGGACTTACCCGTCATATCTTGAGTTATAATGGTCCCAACCCAACATATTTTAAGATATAATAGGGGCTCAACCCATCATATCTTGAGCTATAATAAGCTCAACCCAATATAAACAATGTCCAAGGAATATATCATGAATAAAACACTTAACTCATTTAAACCCTTCAACAAAACACATTTAGATTTTCAAAATATCTTTTTTTGTAAAACAAATCACTTTTAAAATATAAAAAATGCACATATAATAATGAAATCATATTCTTCAAAAATAACTATGAAAACATATAATGGAAACATTATAGAAATAAAGCATCATGAAATCAAGAGAAACTGCTCACGCCATATAAAAAACAGTCTTTTTGAATTTCATAAAAGATGCATTTAAAAGGATTTCAAAAAAGAAAGTCCCTTACATGAAAAAGATCCATTTTTGAAACACATGAGATAAATTAAAACAGTAATACCCATATAAACACATTCATAACAACCATTTTGAAAACATGGACATGAAATAAAATGATTTATAAGAATACATATTTAAAATATTTAAAACAATCACTAGTGCAGAAAACGTTTTTTACGTCAGTTATTTTTCATTTTTTACGTCGGTTTCTAGCCGACGTTAATACGGGCGACGTAATAAATAACGTTTTTGATGTCGGTTATTTAAAAACCGACGTCAAAAACATAAAATCGTGATGTTTATGACGTCGATTATTTTAGAACCGACGTGATAAAGAAAATGGGAAGGTTTTATCACGTCGGTTATTAAAAAACCGACGTGATAAACCGGGGGAGGGGGGTTTATCACGTCGGTTTTTTAATAACCAACGTGATCAAACAGGGGAGGGGGTTTATCACGTCGGTTTTTTAATAACCGACGCGATCAACCAGGGGAGGGGGGTTATCACGTCGGTTATTATATAACCGACGTGATAAACCGGGGTGAGGGGGTTTATCACGTCGGTTATTATATAACCGATGTGATAAACCGGGGTGGGGGGTGTTTATAACGTCGGTTATTATATAACCGACGTGATAAACCGGGGTTAGGGGTGTTTATCACGTCGGTTATTATATAACCGACGTGAAAAACCGGGGGAGTGGGGTTTATCACGTTGGTTATTAAATAACCGACGTGATAAACAATTTTCCAGGCCTTTTATCACGTCGGTTATTTAATAACCGACGTGATAAACCATTTTCCAGGCCTTTTATCACGTCGGTTAATAAATAACCGACGTGATAAACCCAATTTTTTTTAAATTGAATGCAGTCAATCCTCTCTCCACCGGAATCAACCAGAAAACAAATCAAGAAATCGTACCACAAAAACAGAAGTAGATCAAAATTAAGCATGTACATTGATAACATATAAAACTTACCCCCTAGACAGCCCCCACCCTCATGTATACCCCATGGACATCACTCTCCCACCCCGTTGGAGCCCCCACCCTCATGTATACCTCCTGGACAGCCCTCCCTCACCCCATTGGAGCTCCCACCCTCATGTATACCCCTTGGACAACCCTCCCCCACCCTATTGGAGCCCCCACCACACTCCTGGACTGCCCCCGACCCCCGAACAGCCCCAAACACCCCTCGAAAACCCCCCACCCGCCTGAACAACACCCCCTCACCCCACTTGACAGCCCCCACCACACCCCGGGACAACCCCAAACACCCCTGGACAACCCCCCCACCCTCATGTATACCCCCCCACCCCTGGACAGCACTCCCACACCCCTAGACCGCCTTCCCACACCCCTGGACAGCCCTGCCACCCCCAGGACTGTCCCCCCACCCCACCGGACAACCCTCCCAGACCGCTAGACACCCCCAAACCCCACTGAACACACCCTTGGAACCCCTCCCCCACAGACCCAAATCCATACCAGAAAAACCATCAAAAGTAAACCAAAACAAGAAGTAGAGAAAAATTAAACATTCACTTATATAACATTCAAAACTTGCACTGTCAACTTAAAAAAAACTAAATCCAACCTAAACAACTACCAAATACACAATTACAACGACAATATTCAAAATTACATTTTACATTACAAACAACTAAAATTCAATCAAACCTGTAAAATAATTTGACCACTCCACTTGTAAGTGTTTGATGTCTTCAGCAGTATAGGGTTTAGGGTCATCAAAAAGATACAAATGAAAAAGAAGGTAGTTAATGTGTATAATGAATAAATCAATTTAAATATTATGGAAAAGTTTAAGAGGAAATCATACCAGGTCAAAATTCACAACTGTCCCAGTTGTTATTATTTCATACATAAATATTAACATATAATATCCTCATTCGATGAGGCCTTGTTGTTCATGACAATTCTGTTTGAATGAGTGTAAATTCAATATATTATTTTTATGTAATAAATCAAAAAGTACAAATTATAAATGGAAATTTACCTTCGCAATTACATATTTGATCTTTGCATTTCTTTTCTTTGTGTTTTTTCGAAAGTAGGCCCATGCACTGTTAGAAAATAATATGAATGGGATAAATTTAAAATTCATTATAATATATAAAACTATTGAGAAATTGAAACTTAACTTTCTAATATATTCTTAAAACTTTCCCGCACATCACCATGGACAGAGCATATCCAATAAAGAGCTTTCTCCCTTGGGAAAAAAACCCCTAACATCCAATGATCACTGATAAAAGGAAATTTAACGTTAGTGGTTTTTTATGTTAAAAGATAATTAACTCTTTGAGAGAATTGTGCTTCATACCTCTCACAAAAAGGCATCATCCAACATTGTGTGATTATATTCTTTTCAAATATTTCAGCAATATAAACCATTCTTTGTTCCTCATTCAATGCACATGCTTCAGGGGAAATCAATTGCGGGTCCATGAATCCATATACTTCTGTCAGCTCATTCCTCTCACAAATTTTATAAAGATACCTAATACAAAACATACATAAGTATACATTTTTAATAAATATAACGCAGGGAAAAGGTGATAAGACTTACATGGAAAAAATTTGCACCACGTTGATTCCCAACTTATCTCCAGCAACAAGCTCCATGATATCAGTTTTTATAATCCCCGTACTTATTTCACGTCCACAAACATGAGCTTCCATTGGAAACTCATAATAACCCAACAACAAATGCAAATATCTTGACAATCTGTCAAGACCATTTGAATTTGTATCTGATGTCATAGCCATTTGTATTTGTTGTTGTCTATATAGTATTTCTTTACCTTTGAAGTATTCCTGTAAAAAAAATTGAAAAATATATTAGTTTTCAAATGATAAAACAACTTTAATAAAAAAATAAAATAAAAGATATAACATTCATACCTCTATGGTAATGAGTCGAAGAAGTCTGGATGGCCAAAATAAAAAATGGCCAATACTATGTCCAAATGTCGCCACCTCATCTGTAGGTATTGGTACCCTAACTGATCTATCTATAATATCCTGTACAGTGACCCTCTGATTCTCGAACTCTAATTGTTGATGATGAACTGTATCTCCTATACAATATACCAACCCATATGATACTATATGATATTGAGAATCATCAACATACAACTCGCAATATGTAGGAAGCTGCGGCGGAGGCGTAGGATAAAAAATGGGGTCCGCAGGCGGAGGTGGGGGAGTGGGAGCTACTAGCGGAGGTGGAGGATAAATAATGGGGTCTGCAGGGGGAGGTGGAGGAGTGGGAGCTGCAGTCTGAAATTGTATTTGCATTTCTGCAAACATAGACTGCACCGACTCTCTAATCTTGTCCTCCATTGTCGCATTAATATTATGAACTTCAGCCTCCAAGGATTCTATTTTTTTTATAAACCCCCTCAATGTTAGAAGTTGAATGTGACAACACTTTTATTACCGATACACCTACCGGATATCCTCTTACACGACCAAGATGTTCGGGCCTTCCCAATGCTGCAAATAAAATATCTTCCCTCCCAGTAGATGTAAATGTCCCCTCTGAACTCTGCTCCTCAAGAGAGTCCTGTATTAATTAATTGAACATTTCTGTAATGATTGAAATTATATGAAGAAAATAGTTAACTTAAATAAATTAAATAGATATCTTACAATCCTCTCAGCTACGATTCTCTATTCTTCCGAAAGATATTGCCCTTTTTTTCCCTTCCGAGCTCTCTTCCATTTTTCATGTCTAGATGGAAGGGATGGATGGACCACCTCTCCAGAGCTTGAAGACTCAGCTCTTAGTTGTTGAAAATTTTCCGCCATCATTTGTTCTTCCAATAATGCATACCCTCCCCGAGATAAACTATGAGGGTATACATTTTTAGATTGGATCTCCTGATGAGCTTTCCTTGTTTGCTGTAATTTAAGAATAAAAAATCATTAACAAAACATTAACAAAATCATTTATATAAGAAAGTTTATAAAAGTTTACATTGCCCTTACCAGAAATGACTCTTTTCTTCTACTTTCAAAAAACTGTCTCCATGTGTCTTCATCTATAAAAGGATATATACGACATGGATTGTCATGACTCCTATAACCATAAATGAAATCAGATGAGAGGGTTGATTTGAAATCCCTCCATCTCCTGGCAGCCAATGATAAGCATTTCTTCCTGACTCCTCCAGTGCCAGGAATATCAAATGTCATATGATAAAGAAGTGGTTAAACATATTATATATACTAGAAACATTAAAAGAATGGTCAAACAATGACAAAAGATCTTACCAAAATCGTCTCCCACAACTGAGAGATAATCGCTTTATCCACACTTCTCCAATCATCATACAGAATGCTTACTTTTCTCTTACCCTAAGTTTCTAAAAAACTCTTAAAATATTTTGCGTTCGGACCTCTAGGAATATCATCATCATCAAACTCAATGACTATCCTATGATCCTGCGTAGGGGCAAGTGATAATTTTGGTAAACGTGTCCACTCACGTTTACCAACCTTTGAACTCTTTGTCGTAATAGGAGCATGTGAATGTTCATCCCCAGAGGTATGACCAGCAATATGCTCCTCTCCAGAATCATGTGGTTAATCATCTGAATGATCTGTCATTATCCTTCAAATCAAAAAAACAAACGTCAGTTCACAAATATACAAATTCAAATATTTTAATACTACTGTAATCAGAAAATAGAAAAGTGTACTAAGTTACATAATAGTAAACATTGGTAATATGGTAAGCATGTTAAACAATGGTAAAGATGGTAAAGATGGTAAAGATGGTCAAGATGGTAAAGATGGTAAAAATGGTAAACCTGGTAAACATGGTAAACATGGTAAAGTAATTGTCAGTGAACAAAAAAAAATAGATATATAATTCATGTAATGGTTATAAACATGATAAAGTAAACTAAACAAACTTAAAACAAACAAAAACATATACTTATTTTGTTTTAAAACATGTTTTAATAAATAAAAAACTTACAATATCTAACATTTATGGAAAAAATAAATGTAAACAAGAAATAAACATATGTTACCTGTAATTTTAGGAATGTACAAATGGATTGTTTTCCCAAATTCTTTCATCGTAATCGTTCCTTATGGCACAAACTATGTCTTCAACATGATCGTCATTATGTTCTGTTAATCTTTCCATGGAAGTAGAGATCTCACATAAATCAGCATATTCATCAAGTTCATCCTCACCAACATATTGTTTTTTTCCTTTGTAAAACAACAACCCACTGCATATCTGATTGATCTACTACATAGAAAATTTGTTTTGCATGTGTTGCCATTATAAAAGAATCAGTTGTGCCTTCCAATCTATTCAGATTAACAAGTGTCATTCCAAATTTATCGTGTCTGACACTGTTGTTACCGTTAAACCATTTACAATTAAAAATGGGAACTTTAATTTTAAATTAATCAACCTCCCATATGTCTTCAATCACTCCATAATATGCACTTGATGCAGAAATTGGGTTTTTGTCCTTAGCACTCGAAAAATGCATTTCTTCTACAAACACCGATACACCACTATTCTGAACTGCACTTCTGTTGTCCTGAGCTTTCGTATGAAATGTATAACCATTAATGTCATAACCGGACCATGTTATCACATTTAAACATGGACCACTCACTATCCATTTTAATGTCTCTGATACATCTGATCTACCAAGCAAAGTCTTTTTAATCCATGACAAAAAAGTTTTGTTGTGCTCATTCAGAATCCGCATTTCTTTCTTCTTTGGATGACATTGTTTCAACTCATTAATATGCAATGTGATATACGGTTGAGCATCAGCTATGTTATTCAAGATGTATGATTCTAACTTCTTCATCTGTTCAGCTGTCAATGATTTTACTTTCAAGCCATGAATCCCCTTTCCCTCATTATTAAATCGTTCATGGCGAGATGGAGGCAAACCTATGTGTTGCGCCGCAGCCAAGTAGATTGTACAAAACTCTGCTACCTCCTCGGAAATATACTTTTCAATAATGGAGGCTTCAGGTCGATATAGATTTTTAACATACCCCTTTAATATTTTCATATACCTTTCAAAAGGATACATCCAACGAAGATATACAGGTCCACAAAGCTTTATTTCTCGAACCAGATGAATCATTAAATGCACCATTATATCAAAAAAAGTTGGAGGAAAATACATTTCCAATTGACAAAGTATAAAAATTGCATTCTTTTCCAAAATGTTCAAAGCATTCACATCAATCGCCTTGTTACAAATTGAATTGAAAAAATAACACAACTTCATTATAGTCTTTCTGACACGAATGAGCAATATTCCACGCAATGCAACTGGTAGAATTTGTTGCATCATGACGTGACAATCATGTGATTTCATACATATCAACTTCAAGTCCTTCAATGAGACAAAAAAATTTACATTAGAAGAATAACCTTGAGGCACTTTGGTATCATGAAGACACTGACAGAAGCTAATTTTCTCCCTCTTCGATAATGTATGACAAGCCGGGGGAAGAAATGTTCGTCTTCTTTTAGGAGTGGGAGCTAACTCCAAACGTATTCCCATTGATAGTAAGTCTAATCTTGCATTCAACCCATCTTTAGTCTTTCCTTTAATATCTAACAATGTTCCAATCAAAGAATCACAGATATTCTTCTCCACGTGCATGACATCAATATTATGTTTAACTTCATGATACCTCCAATATGGTAACTCAAAAAAAAATTGACCTTTTCTTCCAAATATGTCTATCATTACCAGATTTCTGTGTCTTTCCCAATGTCACGTCAAGGTTTTTCACCCTCTCAAAATACAGATCAGGGGATAAAGGTTTTGGAGCAGTATCAAATTCTTGTGATCCATTGAATGCCTTTTTTAGTCTTCTATAAGGGTGTTCCATAGGCAAAAACTTTCGATGACCCATGTACACTGTTTTCCTCCCATGATGCAATTGACAATATGACGTCTGTTGTTCACAAATTGAACATGCTTTATGCCCTTTAACACTGTATCCAGACAAATTTCCATACGCTGGGAAGTCATTTATAGTGAACAGAAGCACTGCATGCAGTTGAAAATATTCCATTTTATAAGAATCATACACCCTAATACCATCAGCCCATAACAGTTTCAAATCATCAATCAACGGTGACATGTAAACATCAATATCATTACCGGGTTGCTTTGGACCAGAGATTATTGTACACAACATGACATATTTTCGCTTCATACAAATTTCAGGAGAGAGTTTGTAAATTACCAATAAAACAGGTCATGAACTATGTGTGTTACTGAGTGTTCGGTATGGATTCATTCCATCTGTGCACAACCCTAGTCTGAGATTTCTAATTTCATTTCCAAATGTAGAATATTGCGCATCAATTTTCTTCCATTGTGGACAATCAGCTGGATGACGTATTTTTCCATCACATACCCGCTCTTCAGCATGCTATCTTAACCTTTTTGCATCATGTGAATTAGCAAATAAACGTTTGAAACGATTAATTATAGGAAGATACCAAAATATCTTTGAAGGGAGCTTTGTAATCTCTACACCAGCCTGTGATTTTTCTTTCACCTTATACCGTGATGTCCCACATTTAGGAAACTCTGACAGAAATTCATATTCCTTCCTATATATAATGCAGTCATTCGGACAGACATGTATTTTCTTGTATCCCAATCCCATCGGGCATAATATTTTCTTGGATTTGTAATGTGAATCTGGAAGATCGTTATCTTATGAAAGAATGTCTTTCATCAATTGTAGCAGCTCTGTAAAACTTCTGTCACTCCATCCATGTTTCGTCTTCAGGTTAATCAATCTTAACACCGCCGACAAAACCGTAAAATCTGTACAACCAGGATATAATGGTTTTTCAGCATCACCATATAGACGCGCAACTGTCGGTTCTATCTCAATTTGTTCTGCTACAATATCGCGAATCATTTCTTCAATTCCATCGGAGTTATCATCTTATGAATCATCATCATCGGTGAAATTCCGTCCAGTTTCACCATGCCAAATCCAAGGGATGTAACTCGGATTAAAACCATGACAAATCAGATGATCTTTTATCTCTCTACTTTTCAACTTCTTCATATTCAAACATTTCAGGCATGGACAGAAAAAAATGTCACTACTTGGAACATTTCGTTTTGAAAATTCCAATGAGGCATCAACACCTTCCTCAAATTCATTGCTCATTCGATGTGCCGTAATCCAACTTCGACTCATTATTACCTATAACAAATATCAACAAAAAATATATATTTTTAAGATAAGACAAATATATGTTTATATGAAAAAATCATAATTTGAATGTAAAACAATTTAAAATATAAAACAAATCTATGGGTATTTAAAAAAATATGCTTGAATATTATTTTTAAAACAAAATATAGTTAGATATAACAGTTTTAAATTTCATTGAATCAAAGAAAACCATGACGCCTACATAGTTGACAGAAAATTGGAGAAAATGGAGTAAACCTGAGAATCACCCCACCCCCCGGACAACCCCCAAAACCCTCTGGACAAGCCCTCACCCCCTTGGACGGCCCCCCACACCCACCCACCCCCTTGGACCACCCATGGACCCCCCCCCCAACCCTCCGGAAAGCCCCCCACCCCTCTGGACAGCACCCCCACCCCTCCTGGACACCACCCCCCACCCCTACCCCTTGAACACCCCCTGGACACCCCCCAACCCTCTGGACAACCCCCACCCCACCGGACAACCCCCAAAACCCTATGGACAGGCCCCCACCCACGTGGACAACCACTCACACCCACCCACCCCCTTGGACACCCCCCCGGACACCACCCGTTTCCACATCTTTGATATAACATATTTTTTTTAAAAACGTTTCATGAAATATGATGAAGTGTCCAATCGTATTTTTTATGAAATTTTTCTTACTAGAAAGGGTCTTAGTATTGGATAGAATAGTAAATAAAGTGGCATAAAACAGCAATATAATCCTAAAAAATGCATATAATTCAGCTTAAATATTTGAATAAATATGTTTGTAATCAACCATCAAATCCAAAAGGTGTATGAGAGAACAATTAAAGAAAAACTTGGCAATGAGAGATCATAGTCATTAAGGGGGGATGGTGTCAAAGGAAACACAAAATCAAATGAATCGAGACCACTTTATGAAGTAATCCATGAAAAAGAAAAACCTACATCAAATAAACTCATTATGTCCACACATTATGTCCACACATTAACATGTGTGAAAAAATATTATTCCCATGCCATTTTGAACAAACTCATTATATCCACACCTTACTATCTTATGAGATATAAAACAAAATCAATGAAGTGGATGATGATATATGACCCCACCCATCAACATCCATACGTATGTGTGAGATATAAAATCAATAATCATTATATCACAAAGAATACATGGAAAAAATGGGTTTAATATCCATTTAAAATGGAATCATATAAATAAAAAATTTATAATTCAATCAATAAACATGATAATCCCATGTAATATAAATGGGTTCCAAATGATACTAAATAAATTTCTTGGTAGATACCATTCAATGATTATATGGTATTGAAACCATATAAATAATGAGTATATAGTTTAGTCAATAATTTTCTCAATCATTTTATCTATGATATCTTGTTGAACACCCTTCAATCAAAGGAATAGAAAACATGGTATTCATAGTGGATGGTTAGGAAATAAAAAGCCAACGATATTCAAAAATATGTAATAGGGTTCGAAATGGAAGAATCTAACCTAGTTTAAACAAAAAAATCGCAAAACATAATTATAGACTATCCATGAAAAAAAAACGAACGAAATAAATTTGTGGAAGGCTTCCTTGAGTGTTGCGAGTTGAGATGATAGATCCGAGAGGAGTAAAGAAGATAAACGATGAAGCCAAAATGAGTTTAACGTAGGTCGATCGACGAGCCGATTAGGGTTTACCGCGCGAGAGAGACGAGCGGGCGGACTGTCAATCGAAAAATCATAAATGACAGTCCACGGGGCTTTAATTTTTTAAATGTTTTATAACGTCGGTTATATAATAACAGACGTTATAAACTATTTTTTAAATTTATAACGTCGGTTATTTTAAAACCGATGTAAAAAACCAAAGCGCTGGGGGTTTTTTACGTCGGTTATTTTATAACCGACGTAAAAAACCCCGCGCTTTGAGTTTTAACGTCAGTTAATTTATAACTGACGTAAAAACCAAACACGCGCGATTTGTAACGTCAGTTATTAAAATAACCGACGTTAAAAATCTACTCACCGCATTTGTTACGTCGGTTATGAAATAACCGACGTAAAAAACCACGTTTCACGGATTATCATGTCGGTTATATATAACCGACATAAAAAATGGTGACGTAAATAACGTTTTCTGCACTAGTGAATTTTTTAATTAGTCTCTTACCTCAGGTTCAACTTCCTTTAAAAGTGTTCAAATCTCGTGTAAAATAGTTTGAAGAGTATTATTAATATATTACATAACTAAACTCATGTTTATAATACCTTACATTATCTTCTTATAACATTTTCCACTTATTTATTAACAATGTTCTGTTATTTTCATTGTTCCGAGTGTGTTCTTTTCTTGGTTTTCGAGATCAATTTATTTATGGTATTCCTTGTCAAAATTAAATGATAAAATAGAAGTGATAACATACATATATTTAGTTCATTTAAAAAAAATACATGTGAATTTAAACTTGCCATGAATTCAGTAAAAGGGAAACGAAAAATCATCGTCCACAAAGGCGGTGAATTAACGCAACATGGACGGAAATTTTATTAATTAAAAATAAAGAATATGTGTGATTTTATGATACATATACCATAAACACAACAACACTCTAGTATTTATATGATACTGGAGTTGTCATGAATCATTGGATAAAAGGTGATGATAAGGTAGAAGTGAACAAAAATTTAAAAGAGAAGAGTAATTAACCTTCTTGAAAAAACCTTCTTTGAAAACCTCCTTAAGGCTCTTGAAAGTAGTCTTTTTGTGAGACAATAATCTCAAGAATGTGGCAAGGGATGAGTAGGGAATTTGGCATAGGTTAGCCAAGAAAGAAGGCTTAAGGTGATGGAAATTTGTGGAGGGAGCCTCCTTTTATAATTGAAGTGAGGGGTAACATAGGAATTACTCAAATTATTAAAATATAATAAATATATTATAGGGTTTAAGACTTCCAAAAAAGCCTAAAAACTAAAGGGGTTACATTGTAAAAGGAATCTCAAAATTTGTGGACGTGTTCAATAATTTTGTGATTTTTAAATAATTAAATAAAATATTTTATTCATGAAAAATAATGTTTGTCAAAATAAAAACTATTCATAACTATGACTTTAAACACATCAAAACAAAGTTTCAAATTCGAAAAAAAATTATAATATCTGACCCAACCCAACCCATGTCGAACTCGAGCTACAACTACCCCAAGTCTGCCTCCATAGCCTAGGGGGTGGCGACAAGTGCCGAAAACACAACAAACTCGAGGAGGCTTTTGCCTAAGAACCAGTACACACACGCAACCAACTCAATGCAAAAGTGCAGAGGTAAAGGAAAAACAAGATACAAAACTGTTATAAAAAGGAAACCAAACATATATGCATCGACCTCTAAATGGTATAAGTACATGTGTTGTAAAGTAAACTGAAAGGTAAAGGGGCAAAATACACGCCTAACCAGAAAAGTGTCACAACCCGACAACAAGTGAAAAAGTAAAACAACTGAGAGAGCTCAGCTCTTGGATCCCAAGCTACGACCACCGCACACGGTTCAAGTACCCTATATCCCTAAGCTCCTCTGATGTCACGATCAACCTGTATGTCGTTTGCAAGGGCACACCAAGTGCGGGCAAAGCCCAAGCAAGGGTGAGTATAAAAATACTCAGTAGAATGCCCCAAATGCTTAAAAGAGCAGCAAAAGATGTACTGAAGAGGGGAGTAGTAGATAGAACAAGGTACAATAAAAGAGTACATCTCAACCCAACAAGATAATGAAGTAAACTCATCCAAAACACAAGCACTAGTGCAGAAAACGTTTTTTACGTCGGTTATTTTTCATTTTTTACATCGGTTTCTAGCCGACGTTAATACGGGCGACGTTATAAATAACGTTTTTGACGTCGGTTATTTAAAAACCGACGTCAAAAACATAAAATCGCGATGTTTATGACGTCGGCTATTTTAGAACTGATGTGATAAATAAAATGGGAAGGGTTTATCACGTCGGTTATTTAACAACTGACGTGATAAAAGGCCTGGAAAATGGTTTATCACGTCGGTTATTAAAAAACCGACGTGATAAAAGGACGAGGAAATGGTCTATCACATCGGTTATTAAATAACCGACGGGATAAACCGGGGGGCGGGGGGTTTATCACGTCGGTTATTATAGAACCGTCGTGATAAACCGGGGGGGTTTATCATGTCGGTTATTATGGAACCGACGTGATAAACCAGGGGGGGGGGGTTTATCACGTCGGTTATTATATAACCGCCGTGATAAACCAGGGTGCGGGGGGTTTATCACGTCGGTTATTATATAACCGTCGTGATAAACCGGGGGGGAGGGGGTTTATCACGTCGGTTATTAAATAACCGACGTGATAAACCATTTTCGAGGCCTTTTATCACGTCGGTTATTAAATAACCGACGTCGGTTATTAAATAACCGACGTGATAAACCATTTTCCAGGCCTTTTATCACGTCGGTTATTAAATAACCAACGTGATAAACCCAATTTTTTTTTAAAAAAATTGAATGCAGTCATCTGCTCTCCACCAGAATCAACCAGAAAACAAATCAAGAAATCGTACCATAAAACAGAACTAGATCAAAATTAAGCATGTACATTGATAACATATAAAACTTACCCCCTAGACAGCCCCCACCCCCATGTATACCCCATGAACAACCCTCCCCCACCCCGTTGGAGCCCTCACCCTCATGTATACCCCCTGGACAGCCCTCCCCCACCCCATTGGAGCTCCCACCCTCATGTATACCCATTGGACAACCCTCCCCCACCCCATTGGAGCCCCCACCACACTCCTGGACTGCCCCCCGACCCCCGGACAGCCCCAAACACCCCTTGAAAACCCCCACCTGCCTGAACAGCACCCCCTCACCCGCTCACCCCACTTGACAGCCCCCACCACACCCCTGGACAGCCCCAAACACCCTTGGACAACCCTCCCACCCTCATGTATACCCCCCCACCCCTGGACAGCACTCCCACACCCCTGGACCGCCTTCCCACACCCCTGGACAGCCCTGCCACCCCCTAGACTGTCACCCCACCCCACCGGACATCCCTCCCAGACCGCTGGACACCCCCCAACCCCACTAAACACACCCCCACACCCTTGGAACCCCTCCCCCACAAACCCAAATCCATACCAGAAAAACAATCATAAGTAAACCAAAACAAGAAGCAGAACAAAATTAAACATTCCCTTATATAACATTCAAAACTTACACTGTCAACTTAAAAAAAACTAAATCCAACCTAAACAACTACCAAATACACAATTACAACGACAATATTCAAAATTACATTTTACATTAAAAACAACTAAAATTCAATCAAACCTGTAAAATAATTTGACCACTCCACTTGTAAGTGTTTGATGTTTTCAGCAGTATAGGGTTTAGGGTCATCAAAAAGCTACAAATGAAAAAGAAAGTAGTTAACGTGTATAATGAATAAATCAATTTGAAATATTATGGCAAAGTTTAAGAGGAAATCGTACCAGGTCAAAATTCACAACTATCCCAGTTGTTATTATTTCGTACATAAATCATAACATATAATATCCGCATTCGATGAGGTCTTGTTGTTCATGACAATTCTGTTTGAATGAGTGTAAATTCAATATATTATTTTTATGTAATAAATCAAAAAGTACAAATTATAAATGGATATTTACCTTCGCATTTACATATTTGATCTTTGCACTTCTTTTTTTTGTCTTTTTTCGAAAGTAGGCCCATGCACTGTTAGAAAATAATATGAATGGGGTAAATTTAAAATTCATTATAATATATAAAACTATTGAGAAATTGAAACTTACTTTTCCAATATATTCTTAAAACTTTCCAGCACATCACCATGGACAGAGCATATCCAATAAAGGGCTTTCTCCCTTAGGCAAAAAACCCCTAACATCCAATGATCACCGATAAAAGGAAATTTGACGTTAGTGGTTTTTATGTTAAAAGATAATTAACTCTTTGAGAGAAATGTGTTTCATACCTCTCACAAAAAGGCATCATCCAACATTGTGTGATTATATTCTTTTCAAATCTTTCAGCAATATAAACCATTCTTTGTTCCTCATTCAATGCACATGCTTCAGGGGAAATCAATTGCGGGTCCATGAATCCATATACTTCTGTCAGCTCATTCCTCTCACAAATTTTATAAAGATACATAATACAAAACATACATAAGTATACATTTTTAATAAATATAACGCAGGAAAAAGGTGTTAAGACTTACATGGAAAAAATTTGCACCACGTTGATGCCCAACTTATCTCCAGTAACAAGCTTCATGATATCAGTTTTTATAATCCTCACTCTTATTTCTCGTCCACAAACATGAGCTTCCATTGGAAAATCATAATAACCCGACAACAAATGTGAATATCTTGACAATCTGTCAAGACCATTTGAATCTGTATCTGATGTCATATCCATTTGTCTTTGTTGTTGTCTATACAGTATTTCTTTACCTTTGAAGTATTCCTGTAAAAAAAATTAAAAATTATATTAGTTTTCAAATGATAAAACAACTTTAATAAAAAAATAAAATAAAAGATATAACATTTATACCTCTATGGTAATGAGTCGAAGAAGTCTGGATGGCCAAATTAAAAAATGGTCGATACTCTGTCCAACTGTCGCCACCTCATCTGTAGGTATTGGTACCCTAGCTGATCTATCTATAATATCCTATACATTGACCCTCTGATTCTCTACCTCTAATTGTTGATGATGAACTGTATCTCCTATACAATATACCAACTCATATGCTACTATATGATGTTGAGAATCATCAACATACAACTCGCAATAAGTAGGAAGCTGTGGCGGCGGCGTAGGATAAAAAATGGGGTCCGCAGGCTGAGGTGGGGGAGTGGGAGCTACTGGCGGAGGTGGAGGATAAATAATGAGGTCTGCAGGGGAGGTGGAGGAGTGGGAGCTGCAGTCTGAAATTGTCTTTGCATTTCTGCAAACATAGACTGCACCGACTCTCTAATCTTGTCCTCCATCGTCGCATTAATATTATGAACTTCAGCCTCCAAGGATTCTATCTTTTTTTATAAACCCCCTCAATGTTAGAAGTTGAAGAACGTGTCAACACTTTTCTTACCAATACACCTGCCGGATATCCTCTTCCACGACCAGGATGTTCGGGCCTTCCCAATGCTGCAAATAAAATATCTTCCCTCCCAGTAGTTGTAAGTGTCCCCTCTGAACTCTGCTCCTCAAGAGAGTCCTGTATTAATTAATTGGACATTTCTGTAATGATTGAAATTATATGAAGAAAATAGTTAACTTAAATAAATAAAATAGATATCTTACAATACTCTCAGGTACGATTCTCGATACTTCCGAAAGATATTGCCCTTTTTTTCCCTTCCGAGCTCTCTTCCATTTTTCATGTCTAGATGGAGGGGATGGAGGGGTCACCTCTCCAGAGCTTGAAGACTCAGCTCTTAGTTGTTGAAATTTTTCCTCCATCATTTGTTCTTCCAATAATGCATACCCTTCCTGAGATAAACTATGAGGGTATACTTTTTTAGATTGGATCTCCTGATAAGCTTTCCTTGTTTGCTGTAATTTAAGAATAAGAAATCATTAACAAAACATTAATAAAATCATTTCTATAAGAATGTTTATAAAAGTTTACATTACCCTTACCAGAAATGACTCTTTTCTTCTACTTTCAAAAAACTGTCTCCATGTGTCTTCATCTATAAAAGGATATATACGACATGGATTATCATGACTCCTGTGACCATAAATGAAATCAGATGAGAGGGTTGATTTGAAATCCCTCCATCTCCTGGCAGCCAACGATAAGCATTTCTTCCTGACTCCTCCAGTGTCAGGAATATCAAATGTCATCTGATAAAGAAGAGGTTAAACATATTATATATACTAGAAACATTAAAAGAATAGTCAAACAATGACAAAAGATCTTACCAAAATCGACTCCCACAACTGAGAGATAATCGCTTTATCCACACTTCTCCAATCATCATACAGAATGCTTACTTTGCTCTTAGCCTAAGTTGCTACAAAACTCTTAAAATCTTTTGCATTCGGACCTCTAGGAATATCATCATCATCAAACTCAACGACTATCCTCTGATCCTGCGTACGGGCAAGTGATAATTTTGGTAAACGTGTGCACCCACGTTTACCAACCTTTGAACTCTTTGTCGTAATAGGAGCATGTGAATGTTCATCCCCAGAGGTATGACCAGCAATATGCTCCTCTCCAGAATCATGTGGTTGATCATCTGAATGATCTGTCATTATCCTTCAAATCAAAAAAACAAACGTCAGTTCACAAATATACAAATTCAAATATTTTAATACTACTGTAATCAGAAAATAGAAAAGTGTACTAAGTTACATAATAGTAAACATTGGTAATATGGTAAGCATGTTAAACAATGGTAAAGATGATAAAGATGGTCAAGATGGTCAAGATGGTCAATATGGTAAACATGGTAAAAATGGTAAACCTGGTAAACATGGTAAACTAATTTTCAGTGAACAAAAATAATAGATATATAATTCATGTAATGGTTATAAACATGATAAAGTAAACTAAACAAACTTAAAACAAACAAAAACATATACTTATTTTGTTTTAAAACATGTTTTAATAAATAAAAAACTTACAATATCTAACATTTATGGAAAAAATAAATGTAAACAAGAAATAAACATATGTTACCTGTAATTTTAAGAATGTAAAAATGGATTGTTTTCCCAAATTCCTTCGTCGTGATCGTTCCTTATAGCACAAAGTATGTCTTCAACATGATCATCATTATGTTCTGTTAATCTTTCCATGGAAGTAGGGATCTCACATAAATCTGCATATTCATCAATTTCATCCTCACCAACATATTGTTTTTTCCCTTGTAAAACAATAGATCACTGCATATCTGATTGATCTACTACATAGAAAATTTGTTTTGCATGTGTTGCCATTATAAAAGAATCAGTTGTGTCTTCCAATCTATTCAGATTAACAAGTGTCATTGCAAATTCATCGTGTCTGACACTGTTGTTACCGTTAAACCATTTACAGTTAAAAACGGGAACTTTAATTTTAAAGTAATCAACCTCCCATATGTCTTCAATCACTCCATAATATGCACTTGATGCAGAAATTGAGTTTTTGTCCTTAGCACTCGAAAAATGCATTGCTTCTGCAAACACCAATACACCACTATTCTGAACTGCACTTCTGTTGTCCTGAGCTTTCATATGAAATGTATAACCATTAATGTAATAATCGGACCATGTTATCACATTTAAACATGGACCACCCACTATCCATTTTAATGTCTCCGATACATCTGATCTACCAAGCAAAGTCTTTTTAATCCATAACAAAAAAGTTTTGTTGTGCTCATTCAAAATCCACATTTCTTTCTTCTTTGAATGACATTGTTTCAACTCATTAATATGCAATGTGATATACGGTTGAGCATCAGCTATGTTATTCAAGATGTATGATTCTAACTTCTTCATCTGTTCAGCTGACAATGATTTGACTTTCAAGCCGCGAATCCCCTTTCCCTCATTATTAACTCGTTCATGGCGAGATGGAGGCAAACCTATGTGTTGCGCCGCAGCCAAGTATCTCGTACAAAACTCTGCTACCTCCTCAGAAATATACTTTTCAATAATGGAGGCTTCATGTCGATATAGATTTTTAACATACCCCTTTAATATTTTCATATACCTTTCAAAAGGATACATCCAACAAAGATATACAGGTCCACAAAGCTTTATTTCTCGAACCAGATGAATCATTAAATGCATCATTATATCAAAAAAAGTTGGAGGAAAATACATTTCCAATTGACAAAGTATAAAAATTGCATCCTTTTCCAAAATGTTCAAAGCATTCACATCAATCGCCTTGTTACAAATTGAATTGAAAAAATAACACAACTTCATTATAGTCTTTCTGACACGAATGGACAATATTCCACGCAATGCAACTGGTAGAATTTGTTGCATCATGACGTGACAATCATGGGATTTCATACCTATCAACTTCAAGTCCTTCAATGAGACAAAAAATTTTACATTAGAAGAATAACCTTGAGACACTTTGGTATCATGAAGACACTGACAGAAGCTAATTTTCTCCCTCTTCGATAATGTATGACAAGCCGGGGGAAGAAATGTTTGTCTTCCTTTAGGAGTGGGAGCTAACTCCAAACGTATTCCCATTTATAGTAAGTCTAATCTTGCATTCAACCCATCTTTAGTCTTTCCTTTAATATCTAACAATGTTCCAATCAAAGAATCACAGATATTCTTCTCCACGTGCATGACATCAATATTATGTTTAACTTCATGATACCTCCAATATGGTAGCTCAAAAAAAATTGACCTTTTCTTCCAAATATGTCTATCATTACCAGATTTTTGTGTCTTTCCCAATGTCACATCAACGTTTTTCACCCTCTCAAAATACAGATCAGGGGATAAAGGTTTTGGAGCAGTATCAAATTCTTGTGAGCCATTGAATGCCTTTTTTAGTCTTCTATAAGGGTGTTCCATAGGCAAAAACTTTCGATGACCCATGTACACTATTTTCCTCCCATGATGCAATTGACAATATGATGTCTGTTGTTCGCAAATTGGACATGCTTTATGCCCTTTAACACTGTATCCAGACAAATTTCCATACGCTGGGAAGTCATTTATAGTGAACAGAAGCACTGCATGCAGTTGAAAATATTCCATTTTATAAGAATCATACACCCTAATACCATCAGCTCATAACAGTTTCAAATCATCAATCAACGATGACAAGTAAACATCAATATCATTACCGGGTTGCTTTGGACCAGAGATCATTATACTCAACATGACATATTTGCGCTTCATACAAACTTTAGGAGAGAGAATGTAAATTACCAATAAAACAGGTCATGAACAATGTGTGCTACTGAGGGTTCGGTATGGATTCATTCCATCTGTGCACAACCCTAGTCTGAGATTTCTAATTTCATTTCCAAATGTAGAATACTGCGCATCAATTTTCTTCCATTGTAGACAATTAGTTGAATGACGTATTTTTCCATCACATACCCGCTCTTCAGCAAGCCATCTTAACCTTTTTGCATCATGTGAATTAGCAAATAAACGTGTGAAACGATTAATTATAGGAAGATAACAAAATACCTTTGAAGGGAGCTTTGTAATCTCTACACCAGCCTGTGATTTTTCTTTCACCTTATACCATGATGTCCCACATTTAGGACACTCTGACAGAAATTCATATTCCTTCCTATATATAATGCAGTCATTCGGACATACATGTATTTTCTTGTATCCCAATCCCATCGGGCATAATATTTTCTTGGATTTGTAATGTGAATCTGGAAGATCGTTATCTTTTGGAAGAATGTCTTTCATCAATTGTAACAGCTCTGTAAAACTTCTGTCACTCCATCCATGTTTCGCCTTCAGGTTAATCAATCTTAACACCGCCGACAAAACCGTAAAATCTGTACAACCAGGATATAATGGTTTTTCAGCATCACCATATAGACGTGCAACTGTCGGTTCTATCTCAATTTGTTCTGCTACAATATCGCGAATCATTTCTTCAATTCCATCGGAGTTACCATCTTGCGAATCATCATCATCAGTGACATTCCGTCCAGTTTCACCATGCCAAATCCAAGGGCTGTAAGTCGGATTAAAACCATGACAAATCAGATGATCTTTTATCTCTCTACTTTTCAACTTCTTCATATTCAAACATTTCCGGCATGGACAGAAAAAAATGTCACTACTTGGAACATTTCGTTTTGCAAATTTCAAAAAGGCATCAACACCTTCCTCAAATTCATTGCTCATTCGATGTGCCGTAATCCAACTTCGACTCATTATTACCTATAACAAATATCAACAAAAAATATTTTTTTAAGATAAGACAAATATATGTTTATATGAAAAAAATCATAATTTGAATGTAAAACAATTTAAAATATAAAACAAATCTATGGGTATTTAAGAAAATATGCTTGAATATTATTTTTAAAACAAAATATAGTTGGATATAACAGTTTTAAATTTCATTGAATCAAAGAAAACCATGCCGCCTACATAGTTGATAGAAAATTGGAGAAAATGGAGTAAACCTGAGAATCACCCCCACCCCCCGGACAACCCCCAAAACCCTCTGGACAGACGCTCACCCCCTTGGACAGCCCCCCACACCCACCCACCCCCTTGGACCACCCCTGGACACCCCTGGACACCCCCAACCCTCCGGACAGCCCCCGACCCCTCTAAACAGCACCCCCCACCCCTCCTGGACACCACCCCCACCCCTACCCCTTGAACACCCCCCTGGACACCCCCCAACCCTCTGGACAGCCCCCCACCCCCCGGACAACCCCCAAAACCCTCTGGACAGGCCCCCACCCCCGTGGACAGCCACTCACACCCACCCACCCCCTTGGACACCCCCTCGGACACCACCCGTTTCCACATCTTTGATATAACATATTTTTTTTAAAAAACGTGACATTATTAAAAACGTTTCATGAAATATGATGAAGAGTCCAATCGTATTTCTTATGAAATTTTTCTTACTAGAAAGGGTCTTAGTATTGGATAAAATAGTAAATAAAGTGGCATAAAACAGCAATATAATCCTAAAAAATGCAAATAATCCAGCTTAAATATTTGAATAAATATGTTTGTAATCAACCATCAAATCCAAAAGGTGTATGAGAGAACAATTAGAGAAAAAATGGCAATGAGAGATCATAGTCATTGAGGGGGGGTGATGTCAAAGGAAACACAAAATCAAATGAACCGAGACCACTTTATGAAGTAATCCATGAAAAAGAAAAACCTACATCAAATAAAATTGTGAAACATCAAAAAACAAACAAATACCCATTTGAAATAGAATCTAGTATCTTGATTCAGAAACTCTAAAAAATAAATAAATCACAATCTCATTGATTGAATCCTGAATTTCTAAAATAGAACAATACACTGGTTTCACTTTGGTTGGTGGTGCAATTATTTGTTGTATTCGATCATCAATTAGTTTTGTGACATAAAATCAAAAAATCTTGTGAAATACATTTAAGTAACATTCATTATTCAAGTTCACATTCTTTTTGTAAAATTACCCATGTCTATATTATCATTAATAAAAAACATTATCATTATTCTCAACTAAAATCATGAGAATTGTGATATTCCCATTTTTATAAACATATATTAATGATGTTATGATAGAGTTTATCATAACTAATAATATTAAAAATGGTATACTTATCTATAGTAGAGTCCTATAAGACAAAATGGATGCACGATATTTCTGTGACATTTAGATTTTTTAAAGGGATATAATGATGTTTAATACTTCCCAGAAGGGTGAAATTATAAGGGAGTTTAGTGTCTTCTAAAAATACAAAGTGGGTAAAAGTGAATTTGTTTCCATTAAAGAAAACAAATGGTTTATCATAGATTTATTAGACTCTATGAGGGTGAATGATAAATATTTATTTTATTATGTTCCATTAAAACTCATGTGTAAATATTTATTTTAGTTCAATTAATGAATGATAAATGGTTTACATTAATGATTTTTGTTTTCTAAAAAAATGACATCTTCAATATGGATGATTGATTCATATTCTATGATAAGACACTCAACAAGGATGATTCACTATATATGATGATAATTTCTTTTAATTCTCTAATCACATAAACATTATTGGTTATCCAACTACAAAATTGTTAGATGAACCTGAGCGTTAAATGAAATATAGGATAAAAGGAATGGATGAATCAACCATACCTCAAATTTCTTTTTGATAATGAAATTCAAACCCGTCAAATCAGGAAATATTCCAAATCTTTCCTTAATCGCGCCATAGTCCTTCAATAAATAACCCCAAATATGTTTCCAACATAGGAGGATTTTGAGTCATTAAATGCAAGGTAATATATCAAAATTTGTTTTATAAAGAAATACAAAAACAAGACACTCAAGATAAAAACGAATGTCTGGTGCCAACGATATTCAAAAAGATGTAATAGGGTTCGAAATGGAAGAATCTAACCTAGTTTAAACAAAAAAATCGCAAAACATAAATATAGACTATCCGGGAAAAAAACGAACAAAATAAATTCGTAGAAGGCTTACTTGAGTGTTGCGAGTTGAGATGATAGATCCGAGGAGAGTAAAGATGATAAACGATGAAGCCAAAAATGAGTTTAACGCAGGTCGATCGACGAGCCGATTAGGGTTTACCGCGCGAGAGAGACGAGCCGGCGGACTGTCGATCGAAAAATCGTAAATGACAGTCCACGGGGCTTTAGTTTTTTAAATGTTTTATAACATCGGTTATATAATAACCGACGTTATAAACTATTTTTTAAATTTATAACGTCGGTTATTTTAAAACCGACGTAAAAAACCCCCCGCGCTTTGGTTTTTTACGTCGATTATTTTATAAACGACGTAAAAAACTCGTAGATATCTCGTTTTTTACATCGGTTATTTCATAACCGACGTAAAAAACCCCCCGCTCTTTGGTTTTTTACGTCGGTTATAAAATAACCGACGTAAAAAACTCGTAGATATCTCGTTTATTACGTCGGTTATAAAATAACCGACGCAAAAAACCCGTAGATATCTCGTTTTTTACGTCGGTTATGTTATAACCGACGTAAAAAACCCCCGCACTTTGATTTTTAACGTCGGTTAATTTATAACCGACATAAAAACCGAACACGCGCGATTTGTAACGTCGGTTATTAAAATAACCGACGTTAAAAAGCTACTCAACGCATTTGTTACGTCTGTTATAAAATAACCGACGTAAATAACCACGTTTCACAGATTCTAGCGTCGGTTATATATAACTGACGTAAAAAATGGTGATGTAAAAAACGTTTTCTGCACTAGTAAAGGAACTAGAAACGTTGAGAAGATAAACTTCTTGTCGAGTCTTCGCTACCTATAATAAGAGAGTAGACTCGTCCAACCATGAGAAGCTAGACGCAGAAAGCATGTGGCATACCCTGCGCGTCTTCAGCTCTCCTGGAAGGAGAGTAACCAAAACCCCAATGAGTGGGTACTGAAATGGGATAAATATATATATGCTCAGTCAAAGAAGCCCAAACGAGAGAGAGTAAGGGGATCTACATCTCATGGCTCAACTCAGGAAAAGAGTCGCCAATAGTTCCAGACGTAACCACCAACAATGCCCAACATCCCTCATGTATGCCATGAACACGCAAGTCAAAGGGACTCAATCACCATACCTTGATACTATCTACTTTGGGTGGGTCTGTATCATCTGCATGGTTTTAGGTCACGTCACAAGGACGCGTCTCGGTGAGGAAAGTGTTCCTCTTTCTCATGAGTCCAAAGGTACATCAAAACATGTATCGCCACTGATCCACATAGTTAAGAGGTTGTGCCTCAAAGTTGAGGATCCATGCCCAGCCCGGCTGGAGGGTTCCACTATGAAAAGGTCGAGGACCCATACCCAGCCCGACTGGAGGGTTCCACTCTAGTGTCGTCGAGGACTCATACACAGCCCGGTTGGAGGGTTCCACTCTAATATCGTCGAGGACCCATGCACAACCTGCCTGGAGGGTTCACCTCTAGTGTCGTCGAGGACTCATGCTCAGCCCAGTTGGAGGGTTCCGCTCTCATATCATCGAGGACTCATGCCCAGCCCGACTGGAGGGTTCCACTCTAGTGTCGTCGAGGACCCATGCCCAGCCATGCTGGAGGGTTCCACTCCAGTGTCGTCGAGGACCCATACCCAGCCCAGCTGGAGGGTTCCACTCAGAAGTAACTGTAGAGGAACTACACTGGTCATCTATGTTGGATGGTACCTCTCGAAAAGCATCAAGAAACTACACCAGTAAACCTGCCTGATCATAGCCATCGTCGGACATCACCTAAAAAGGAATCATGCTTGGAACATCTCGCATCGTAACCCAAAATCCACTACAGAGGGCATCATCGCGTTCTATGTGAAAAAACACTCAGGATAGACTACTCGCATGCCAACATCTGAGTCCAACGGAAAGATGTACGAGAGAAAGAAGATTCATAAAGTGGTACACAGCGCGTGTGGGGAACACACAACGTGTGACCCCACCTCATCACCTAGTCATGTACCTAGACATACTTGAATACTAAACCGTGAACAATTACCCACAAGGCATGATAGTGTACTCCAAGAGTACATGACACCTATAGCCAAAAGGCTGATGAGGGCATGTTACTCGTTGATATGAAGGGTGAAAATGTAATTCTATCGACATGCCTCTTCAAACAGTTCTGGATAACCATACGGATCACACCGTCATGATCCTTGCGGAAAAATGCACAAGATCGATTATTCATTCGCTCGAATCAGACTCCCGGTGAAGAAACTGCATTTCGCAACATCGTACCCGAACGGTACTTCGTGGGGCCCATGTCTCGATCTCAGAACACATCATACGGATCACATAGTTGCGATCCTCATGGAAAAACACACGGGGCCGGCTATCCATTTGTCCAAAACTGACACTTGGTGAAAAAGTTGTATTTCACCGCAAACGCCCAAACCGGGCCTCGTGAGACCCACACCTTGATTTCGGTTTAAGCGCTCGAAATCAGTCTTAAAACGTCTGCCTCAATTTGAGGGTCGCAACGCCGCTGACAGCGCGTCAATCAGACATCAGGTGCAGGAGATACATCTGATACAAGAAACACCGAATAATAATAATTGCATTATTATTATTTTAATTGGACGTTTCGTGCAACCGAGCCTCGAGCCCGAAACCTAAAGTTCTCAAAAATGCCTCAAATGTTCTGTCTCAAAAGATGGGTCGTTTTGCCGCAAACGGCACGTTAATTGGACGCTCCATATAGGAGTTACGCTCGAATCAGCATCTGAAGAAATAATAATAATATTATTATTAGGACGTTTTATTGACCCGCTCCACGAGTCGGCGAAAAGCACACAACATTGGTCTAAAAAATTATTTCGACACCAGATCTGGGATCATCGGATCCCAATCTACACTTTAGTGGACTCTGCTCGAAGAATCGTCGACGTTTCGACATGACGAAAAGTTGGCGGATCTTCCGCTCACCGACGCATCTCCTCCGGTGCCTGAAACTCGAATCCAAGCATATATCAGGACTCCTCAGGTTGAGAACTTCACATATACGTGTCTTTCTCTAAAAGATCAGAGGTCATTTGAGCATGGCGAAAAGTTATCGTCGAAGAAGGACGAATAACGTGAAGAACGGGCGATCCCAAATCAAAACAGACGATGGTCGTTGTTAGTTTGGTCATCAACAAGGGATTCTAAAGTAGTGAATTCCAACAGAAATTGAAATTGGCAACAAAGGATTCAATCAGGGAGCTTCAAAATCCAAGAGAATTTCTACCTCGATTTTGGATCCGCTGTTGTGTTCGCTACGCTCTGATCTACTAGCACCTGCATTTTCGTCGCGATCCGATAAAGTTCAGACGTCAAATCACCGTCGGAAACAGATGGTCAGAGCTCCATCGTCCGCAAGAGAAATGAGTTAACTGTAGCTCATTTCTCTAAACTCTTATTTATAGGAAACTGCCAGCGATCACGGAATCTGAACCTCTCACACTCTCTCACCTGAGGTCGCCCCTAGGGTAAACACCACACTACAAACTCAACGGTGCTCTCAGATTTTCAATCTGAATCCATGTTCAGAAGTTATGAGTAGCATCCAAATAAAATAATATTATGTTATTATTTTATTTACGATTATGTCCTCGATAACTTTTTCCACAGAAGGTATGCGCTCACAAAAGTTATACCCCGCTTAGGGTAAACGAAACGCTTCAGACTCAACTGTGGCCCCAGTTTTCCGATATGAGCTATTGTTTGAGAGATATCTCGTCTCCTCCACATGCATAATACAAAAAGACTTAATATTTTTATAAAATTTATTACAGACACACCAGGTCTCAGAATCACACGTCATCTCAGCACCTAGCTCTGGAAATATATGTAGAAGTATTCCAAAGTCTTACAAGGTGAAAACCGGGTCACTACACCATTCCCTCCTTCAAGCTTTTCGTCCCCGAAAAGAAAAACTAGGGAAACAACTCAGGATACTGAGCTCGTACCTGGCTCTCCTGCTCCCAGGGAAACTCCTACACGTTTCGATGCTGCCACAACATGCGAACTTAGGGGATGGTCCATCCGCATAAGGTGTTCTCTCGTCGATGACGTGCGTAGAAAAACATTCACGCATCTCCTCAGCTGTGTCACGTGAAAAACGTCGTGCACTAATTCCAACTCTGGGGGTAGGGCATGGCGGTAAACGACCTCCCCAGCCCTCAGCACGATATCGAACGGCCTGATAAACCTTGGGTATATCTTGTCTTTTTGGACAAAAACCAACACACAAACTCTCGGCATATCCTCCAACACCTGGATAATGCGCTCGGTCTGCCCATCGGTCTGAGGTGAAAGGTTGTACTCATCCGCAGTTGGGTCCCAAATGCCTCATGTAGACCTCTCCACAATCGTGATGTAAATCGGGCATCACGATCGAAGACAACGTCGAGGTTACCCCGTAAAGGAGGACTATCTCCCGCACATACAACTGTCTCAAACACTCCACCGAACTCGGCTCCCTGATAGTAAGGAAGTGCACCGACTACACGAATCGGTCTACTATTACCCAGATGGCATCATGACCCTTCGTTGTGCATGGAAACCCTATGATGAAGTCCATGGATATATCGTCTCATTTCCACTATGGGATTTCAAGAGGGTGCACAATCCGTCAAAACCTGGTGCTCAGCCTTCACCTGCTGATAGGTGAGGCATCATGAGACTAACTCAGCTATGCTTCGTCTGATGTCGGACCACCAAAACTGCCGCTGAAGATCCCTGAAACGAGATCTCGTGATTCCTTATTTCAGAATATCTATCTGGTTCGTCGTCTGTGGATATCTGAGTCACGCAAGAACTCACAGACGGTGTCTCGTAACTGGGACTCTCTCACACGCTTGAGAAGCGAAGCAGTCGACACCATTGACTAAAGAAAATACTCTCATGTTCCATCAGGGTCAGCTGCAAGGAAGCTAACTGCTCCAAAACTTCTCGCACTAGGCGAGTCTGAGACTTCCTGCTAAGGGAATCTGCTACAACGTTTCCCTTTCCTGATGTATAGACTATCTCGAAGTCATAGTCTTATAGGAAGTTCAACCAGCGTTGTCGCCTTAGGTTCAAGTCTCTTTGGGTGAAGATGTAACTGAGACTCTAGTGGTCTGAACAAACCACCAAGCACTCTCCCAGAAGTTAGTGTGCCCACATCTTCAGGGGGAATACTGCTGCTACCAGCACCAAGTAGTGAGTCGCGTAGTTCTGTTCATGGGGTCTCCATCACCTCGACCTGTACTTGATAACTGTTGTATAAAGGTTGATGTTGAGCATGCAAAGGTACCAACGAACAAGGCAGGTGAGTAAACTCATCCAACCTCAAGAAGCTAGACACGAAAAGCAAGTGGCATACCTCACGCGTCTTTGCTTCTCTTGGAAGGAGAGTAATCCCCAAACCAAGCACTACGCCACACCCACTAGTGGCATCCCAAGCGAAAGGAGGTCAAGCAGAAAACTCCACCAGAAATGTCAGGACTTGCTTTAACACTCCACTGCACAACCCCGCCATGAACACACAAGTCAGAGGGATTCATCCACCTCACCTTGATACTATCTACTTTGGGTGGCACTGACTCGCCCTCAAAGTTTTGCTCACATCACAAAAAACATCCCGGTGGGGGGAAAAACCCCTCTTTCTCGTGCATTCAAAGCTACGTTAGACAACACTAACACAAGGTTACACAGACACCCCACATCACCCCAATAAAACCTCAAGCAAGAAGCATAAACAAAAAGAGTACCTCACCCAATGTGTAACAAGTTCTACTGCAAAAAGGAAGAAAAAAACAACACTTACAAGATAAGAGAAGAGTTGTGTGTCGAACACACACACACGGAGGGTGATGAGAATTAAAAACGAACTTTAGATTGAATGAGAAAGCGAAAGAAGGGAAGAGGTTTCAACTTGATTTCAAATATTTTAAGAGAATTAATATTTAAGAACACAGGGTAAATGATTAAAAGAGAATATGAAGAAGAAACTTGCATTAAAAGAGAATTACAAAAACAACACTTGATTACAATTGCAGAAAAACACAAAAGTAAATGAAATCAAAGAGAGGAAGAAGGGTCTCTCAAGTGAAAACTTGAGTTTGGAATGTCCGCTCATGCTTTTGGCAGAGCCTTGGCCGTGACAATTGATCCTCTTCTATTCTGAATTGTCAAACACATGCAAAGAGAAGATGGGGTTGTATTTATAGCCCAAGGAGGTGGACTGTTTGCATTCTAAATCTGCTCCTCCACTTACATCACCAATTTGGTCATCCAGAAAACTGGATCTTGAGATATTCTCTTCTTCCAAGTTGTAGATATTGATTTTTACTGTCATCCCTCAAAATTTGGCGGCTATTGGACTTTTAGAGCCAAAGATATGGCTATTTTACTAAACAGTTTGCACATGTCCATTTTTATCAAGACTTTTTCAAAGGCTGAAATGTGAATGGGTTTTTGAACAGAAAGATGCCCTCAAATAAAAATAATTTATTCTGACAAATTGCCCATTCATATCTTAGCTTTCACACTGAAAATTTTCAAACTTTATTTGATGAGTAAATCAGGAGAAAAGTTATGAATAGTGTCCTGATTTTAATTCCCAACCAGAATGGTGGGTTGGACTTCAAAGCATCAGTTGGGCCCCTTGTGATTGTAGTTGGACCTTCAAATTTTTATACACGATTCTTTTAGATAATCACGAACATATGGTGGAGTTTCATAAAATTTGGGCTTCAGGATTTAGACCAGTAACTCAATCATCATGGCTGATCCAGTTTCTTCACAGATTCTTTGGGTCTTCTTGTGTGGACCATATGACCCTCCAAATGGACGATTTGACCAAAAGTCTTGTAAAATGAAATGTTGTAATTTGAATATGGAACCCTACAAAACAAGAATCATGCAATTTGGATAATTAGGGTGAGAGTTATAATTAAAATAGTAAACTGACTCAATTTGATTAATTCAAATAATACTCAAAAATTACATTTAATATTAAAACATGAGTATTTCACACCAATTATGCACTTTTCAATGAGAATCGGTAAAGAGAGTGTATAAAAAGTTTTGAATAAGTGAATAACATCAGATCCACATGATCACTTAAAAATTTTATATTGTGTGTTAAACCTTAAAACCTATTAATGTGAATGAAGAACAAGTAAAGCTTAGGGTATTCCCATTTTCATTAGAAGACACTGTGAAAGATTGGTTGTATTATGTTGATTCACCAATTAGAGGTTAGGCAGACATGAAGCGTCTTTAAAAAAATATTTCTCAGCCTCTAGAACCGCAACAATAAGGAAAGAAATGTTGGATTGGTGTTGCCCGATCCGGTTGGGCCGAATGCTTGTGGCCCGCAACTGTAGCGGAGCTGACCGGCCGACACCAACAGGCACTGTAGCGGTGCAGACTTCGGGGTCAACTTCAATGTAGCGCTTTTGACTACAGTCGGCAGACACTGTAGCACTTTTAACAAAGTGAGCCGCCGATCACTATTGCAACGCGGACTACTATTCGGAACAGTGGACCGTCTTCTTCATATGTAGCACATTTCAGGCTAGGGTTTTATTACTGAAATCCTCTGTAATTTTGTGCTTCCGACTCATAGTGAAATTCTGCCTCCCACGTGGATGTAGGGATTTTTCCCGAACCACGTAAATCGTTGTGTCCTTTGCTTTCTTTCTTTCGTTTTTTTCTCGTTTCTATCGTTGTGTCTCCCGACGATTCTGCAACAAGAAATATGTGGGATAAGACAATCACAAGGGGAAACACTTCATGAATATTGGGAGAGATTTAAGAGATTATGTTCAAATTGTCCACACCACTGAATAAGTGATCAACTTTTAATTTGGTATTTTTAAGAAGGTTTAATTCCTATTGATCGAAATATGATTGATGCTGCTGGAGGTGATGCACTAGTTAATAAAACCTCAATTGCTGCAAGGACCCTGATTGAGAACACAGCGCAAAACACTCAATAATTCGGTTCACGGTCTAGTGTACTCATTCGAGGTGTCCATGAAGTGCAAAGTACTAAATTCGAGAAGGTGGACACGATATTCGAAGAGGTAGGTACCCTTCTTCGACAACTTGCTCTTTCCCAAGGGAAATCTCAATCTCCTCCTCTCATCCATTGTGGTATATGTTCTTCTGACACTCACTACTTTGACCAATGTCCGCAATTGAAAGAAACTTTTGAAAGTTGTGAGGCAATCTTTCCAGGCCGCCCCTATAACCAACCCTTTAGGCAAAAACCATGTTATTTATCCAACCCTGGGTGAAAACAAAACCAAGCTTATAGGCAAAGGGGGTATTCAAATCAACCTCAACAACAATGAAACCAACCGGGGAAAAGTAATAATCTGCCACCACCCAGAAATCATCAACCACAACAAAGGACTTTCCAATAACCCCCTCCAAAACTCGAGCCTAGCCTAGAAGATATGATGAAACAAATGTCTGCCAACAATCTCCAATTCCAACAAACCACCCAAGCTGTCATACAAGACCTAAAAACCCAATTAGGCCAACTAGCTAACTCGATGGGGGAAATCCAAAGTCATGGGTCGGGTAAACTACCCTCTCAACCAGTAGTTAACCCTAGGGATAAGGGAAGTGTTGTCATAACCCTTAGGAGTAGAACAAAACTTAAAATCCAAATGAACCCTTCATTAGAGTCATCCCCTCCTGAGGAAACCACCATCTCGAACATTGAAAATGCTCCAAATGTTGAAAAACTTTGTCCTGAGAGAAGTTTTTCCAAAGGAAAGAGTGAGTTTGTTGATGTGTCGCCTAACCCAAACATTCCTCTTCCATTTCCCCAAAGGGTCATCCAACCTAGGAAACAAAAAGAAACTGAACTTGATAAAGAAATCTTAGAAACTTTCAAAAAAGTACAGGTTAACATTCCCTTAATTGATGTCGTGAAGCAAATTCCAAGATACACTAAGTTTCTGAAAGAGATGTGTACACACCGACAACGACTTCGAGGTGATGAGAAGGTGAGCTTGGGGAGGAACGTCTCAGCATTAATAGAGCCATCATTTCCCACCAAATGTAATGATCCGAGAACATTCTCAATTTTGTTCACCATAGGGGAGTATTCCTTTTCCAATGTTATGCTTGATTTAGGTGCTTCTATAAATGTGATGTCTCACTCTATTTACTCTTCATTACAGGTCGGGGAACTGAAGCTCACTGGAATTGTCGTTTAATTAGCAAATCAGAGCACAACACACTCTTCTTGTGTGTTAGAGGATGTTCTTATGACAATCCAAAATTTAATTTTTCCTGCTGATTTTTATGTGCTTAAAATAGAAGATGATAGGATGAATGGACATGTCCCGGTTATATTAGGAAAACCCTTCTTGAAAACCGCTAAAACCATAATTAATGTTCATAATGGTACATTATCTATGGAGTTTGGCGATCACATTATCCACTTCAATATCCTTGATGTCATGAAGCACCCCTCAGAAGAACATTCCTCTCGGTGTTAATTCAATTGATGTACTCCCTTCCCCTGAGAAAACATATTTTCTTTCCCTTGATCCTCTTTCTGAGTTTTCATCCTTGATTGAAATTCTAGGTAATGAATCATGCATTGATTATTGTGGTGGTTTAGAAAAATGTCATGCATGTTTGTTAATTGATAATTTCTTGAACACAGAGGATCACATGACCATCGATGATACTGCTAAGCTTGTAAAAACTCATTCCTCGTCTGAGGATGATACCATTGAGCAGTTAGATGAGATTGGTGATCTCTCACTTTCACACACTCCCATCAATCTAAAATCCACCAGAATTGGAACTAAAACAACTACCTCAAGATTTTAAATATTCCTATATTGAGAATGGAAACTAGTTGACTGTCATTATTGCTAGTTCACTCCCTCCGAAGTATGAATTGTGAATGCTTGAACTTTTGAGGGAGTATAAACAAGCATTGGGATAGACACTTGCAGACATTCCTGGTATTAACTCATCAATTTGCACACATCATATATTGTTAAATGATGAGGCTAAACTAGTGAGGCAGTCACAACATCGACTGAACCCGAACCCCCTAGATGTTAAAAAGGAGGTAACAAAATTATTGGCTGTTGGAATCATTTACCACATCTCTGACAGTCAATGGTTCAGTCCAGTACAAGTGGTTCCTAAAAAAACTGGTCTTACGGTAATTAAAAATGAAAACAATGAATTGGTTCCAATTCGGTAATTAAAAATGAAAACAATGAATTGGTCAGTCCATTACTGTTTTCTTGATGAGTATTCTGGATACTTTCAGATCCATATTGCCCCCGAGGATCGGAAAAATACAACCTTCACTTGCCCCTTTGGTACATTTGCATATAAAAGGATGTCATTTGGTCCGCGCAATGCTTCGAGTACTTTCCGGCAATGCATGGTTAGTATTTTTTCGGATTACCTAGAGAATTGCATGAAAGTATTCACGAATGATTTCACTGTTTATGGATTTTCTTTTGATGAATGTTTGAGTAGTCTTGGTTCAGTCCTACGTCACTGTATTAAAAGAATCTCGTATTAAATTATGAGAAATGTCATTTCATGGTGCGACAATGTATAGTTTTGAGATATGTCATTTCTGGGGATGGTATCCAAGTAGATAAATCAAGTGGATGTCATTTCTTCCCTACCATTCCTAAAAAATGTACGGGATGTGCGGTCTTTCCTAGGTCATGCTGGATTTTACCTTTGTTTCATTCGTGTCTTTAGTAAAATTGCACCCCCCTCTCCCAATTGCTCCAAAAAGAAAAGGAATTTGTTTTTGAAAAAGAATGTGAGGAAGTTTTTAATAAGTTAAAATGAAGTCTCATGTCACCCCCGGTAATCCAACCACCTCGGTGGGATTTACCATTTAAGCTCATGTGTGACGCCTCTAACTATGCAGTTGGGACAGTCTATCACAAAGGGTCGACTAAGCTCCACATGTCATAGCATATGTCTCACGTACATTGGAATCCGCCCAAGAAAACTACACAACTGAAAAAGAATTTTTTGTCATTGTGTTTGTCTTGGATAAATGCAGGTCGTGTCTTTTAGGGTCCAAAGTCATTGTGTTCTCAGACCATGCAGCCCTTCGGTATCTCCTTAAGAAACCAAAAGTCAAACCACGTCTCATTCGTTGGATGCTCCTCCTTCAGGAATTCAATTTAGAAATTAAAGATAAAAAAAGAGCAAAGAATGTGGTGGCTGACCATATCAGTAGGATCCACTCATCCTCTGATATTGACTCATCCCCCTGTATTCCCATAAATGACATATTTTCTGATGAGCAACTATATAGAGTACAAGATGTTATTCCTTGGTATGCTGAAGTTGTAAATTATTTGTTAGCATTTTTGTATTTCTACTGATTTCAACAAAAACCAGGTTGACCGTCTAAAACATGAGTCTCATTGGTACATTTGGGATGACCCCTACTTATGACGCACATGTAGTGATCAAGTCCTCAGATGTTGTGTTCTCGATAGCAAATTTCAGTCTGTCCTTAGGTTCTGTCACACTCTTGCTTGTGGGAGCCACTTTGGTCCTCAACAGACTGCTCATAAGGTCCTTGATTCTGGTCTCTTTTGGGAAACACTTTCAGAATGTCCATGATTTCTGTAAATCTTGTCATCACTGTCAAGGAATGGGGAATGTCTCTAAAAGAAATGAGATGTCACAACAACCTTTGCTCTTCCATGACATTTTCGATGTTTGGGGTATTGACTTTATGAGACCATTCCCCAATTCATTTGAGAACTTGTACATTCTGCTGACAGTGGATTATGTTTCAAAATGGGTAGAGGCACGAGCCACAATGATAGATGATTCCAAGACAGTTGTGGAGTTTTTGAGAACCCAAATCTTTTGTAGGTTTGGATTACTTAGGTTCATCATTAATGACCAGGGTTCTCATTTCTGCAACTGAACAATGTAATCTCTTTTACGTCGGTATGGGGTCAGGCATAGAGTGTCTACTGCTTATCACTCACAAACAAATGCTCAAGTTGAGGTTTCAAATAAAGAAGTAAAAAAATCTTGAAAAAACGGTTCAACCCAATAGAAAAGACTGGAGCCTTAGACTCGATGATTCATTATGGGCCTACCGTACTGCTTTCAAAACTCTCATTGGAATGTCACCATATCGACTTGTGTTTGGAAAGAGTTATCACCTCCCTGTTGAGATAGAGCACCGATCCTACTGGGTCATTAAACAATGCAATTCTAATCTTTCTGGTGCAGGTGCTCAAAGAAAACTGCAAATTCAGGAGTGGGAGGAAATGCGTAGAGATTCATATGAGAACTCCCAAATTTATAAGGAGCGAACAAAGGTTGTCCACGACCGTGTAAGAACCCGGTTTTTGTTGTGAAAAACTTTGGAATATTCTTGATGATATTCCAGAGCAGCGCCTTCAGACGGCGTGCGATTCCGAGCCCCGGAGTGGCCGAAATTAAATTTTTAGTGCGTTCACACTGGAAACGCCAAATAAATGGGATAACTCCTAAACGGTGATCCGGATCAGAGATCTGAGTGTACGGATGGGTCTAGAATTGGGTGTTTACCATAGGAACGAAATAAAACTTGTCGGCGCGGGATGTTTGGACCCCTCACCCGCTTCTGGAACGTTAAACGGATTAAATAAATTAATTAATTCGTTTGATGTTGAAACACAGGTATCTCTTAAACGGTGGCTCAGATTGGAAAACTGAGGGCACCGTTGAGTTCGGAGCGTTCCGTTTACCCTAGGAGGGGTGTCAGTTTTGCAGGCGCGACCCGTCTGTGAAAAATGGCTCCAGGGGCGTTTTCGTAATTTGGCGGCCTCGGGCGCTAAGTTTTATAACTTTTAAACGGGGTCTCGGATTAAAATTCAAAGACCGCCGTTGTCCTCAGAAGGTGGTGTTTACCCTAGGGGAGGCTTAACCTCGTCCCTGCTGAGGGTTCGAGTTCGGGCCGACGGGCGGGTGGTTAAGCGTTTTCTATTTAAACGCTTAACTGACCACCCTCCCTCTTCTCCTTCCCCTTCCCCCCTGGCAGCCCCTCCTCTCCCTCTCCTCCTCCACCTCAGGCGAGGCGGCTCCGGCGAGGCAGCTCCGGCAAGGCGGCGGTTCAGCGACGAAGCTCCGGGCAACGCCCACGAGGTAGGATTGTTGCGGTTTCAATTTTTATTCCTGCACCTACTTTGAGTTCAATTTTATGCATTGATTTGCTGTTAAAACTTCGAACAATCTCATGGACACGTAGTATACAATTTTTTCTTTCTGTCGCATCTTTCAGAATCGGAATCTGAGTTACGAGGAGGCCGCAGCGGTTCGGCGAAGTTTACAGGAATTTGGGAGTTCTGGGGGGTTTTCCGGCGGTCCGACGGGGTTCAGGCAGCGGCGCGTTTCCGAGCGGCGGTCCGGCGAGCGGGCACGGCGGAGCTCCAGGCAGCGGCTCCGGGCGGACTTCGGCGCGGCGGCGAGTCCTCGGCCGCGGCGGCTACGCGCGGCGCGGAGCAGAAGAGCCGGCCGGTCGTGGCCGGTTTGCGCGTGGACCGCAGGTCCACAGCCGGCCCGCTCGGCTAGGCCGCGGGCCGGCGCTGCGAGACGGGCCGGCCGGCGCGGGTCGGTCCAGGCCGCTCCAACCCAAGGGGCTTTTCCCCTCAGTTTTCCGACGCCCGTAACTTTCGCTACGGGTGTCTGTTTTGCGTGCCGTCAGCGGCAGCGTGGACCTTGCGTCGAGGGGAACGTTTTGAGATGGTTTCGGGAATTTTTAATTCCCGAAACGAGGGGCCTCGGAGGCGTGACGCGTCCTTAAGTGAACGAGCGTTTTTCCCGAGATTCTTGTTTTGGACGGCGCGGACGCGTCCGACGTCCGTTTTGAGCGCCGTCAGCAGCGTTGGGCCCCTGGCACTGAGGCGGAGGTTTCCAAGGCGGTTTCGGGCGTTGAGACTGGATTTGAGGCGTGGGGCCCACGACTCGTCTTTCGAGCTGTGTGCAGTGTTTTACGACTTTCATCGGACGCCTGTTCGGGGCGTGCGAGCAGTCGTTTTTTGATGTTTTTCCGAGAGGATTGCAATGGTGCAATCCGCCCGCTCTATTTCGGCACGAGGGTGCGGGGCCCACGAGGGTCGTTTGGGCGTCGACGGTGATTTTCCATCTCTATCACCGGGCGACCGTTTTGGACAAGTGAGTAGTCCATGTTGTGTGCTTTTTCGAGAGGATCGCAACGGTGCGATCCGTTCGTTGAGTTTCGGGACCGGGATGCGGGTCCCACGAAGCACCGCTCGTGTGCGGTGCGCCGAAACGTATCTTTTTCTCCGGATATTCGTTGCACTCATGTGGGTAGTGATTTTGACGTGTTTTCCCGAGGGGGTCGCAATGGTGCGATGCGCCCGACTGTTTTCGAGGTCGAGGCTCGGGATCACGGGACGCCGTTCGGGCGTGACGCGGTGTTGGTGACTTGTCTGTCAGATATCCGTTGGAGGCGAGTAAGTAGTCGATCTCGCGTGTTTTTCCGCGAGGATTACAACGGTGCGATCTGTTTGGTTGTGCGGAGCATCTTGCACGATCTTGTGGAAATGTGATGGTGCCCCGGGGGCGGTTCTTCTACTGAGTTTGTAGCGGACCCTTGGCGTGTGATTGCACACTCTTGGGAGAGTGATATAAATGATTCACGAGATGTGGTTGGTCGTGCCTGGGCCTTTGAGGTGGAGTTGTTACGTCACGCCTTCGCGTTGACACTGGGTGTCGTGTGCATGATAGTCTTTAGGCTAGAACGAGGTATACTCTGGGAGTATACGAGAGCGCTTGGAGGTACGTGTGATTTGTACCTGAGACTGTTTGTGCGCTTGGTTGGGGTTTGACTTGGGGCCACCCGTCGTGTGGGCCCCAAGTGCGTGTTGTGTTCTGCTTCGCGTACTTGGACCTCTCGTGGCGTAGAGGGTCCCTCTGTGCTCGTTTGTTTGACTAGCAGGGTGGAGTTTATTTCCCCTGGCTTTGTGCTCGTTTGTTTTACCAGTAGGGTTGAGTGGTCTCCCCCTGGTTTCGTTCTCGATGGATTGGCCGGTAGCGATGCTAGTGACACCCAGTGATGGAGCAGACGCTACACCTCTTTTGGGTGAGTTGTTCTGGAGTTGGGAGGTTGCGCGATACCCACTCCGTGCACGGTTGGCCAGTGTTGTACCCTCCAGTGGAGATGGCCAAAGCAGTTATGAGTTTGACCCTCCAGCAGGGCTGGGCAATGGGTTACTCATCGGCTTCTAGGGTCTACCCTCCAGCAGAGACTGGGCAGTGGGTCACCCGATGCTCTTAGGGTCTACCCTCCAGTAGAGACTGGGCAGTGGGTCACCCGACGCTATTAGGGTCTACCCTCCAGCAGAGACCGGGCAGTGGGTCACCCGACGACCTCTTAGGGTCTACCCTCCAGCAGGGCTGGGCAGTGGGTTGTCCGTCGTCTAGTTCCAGGTCTACCCTCCATCACGGCTGGGCAGTGGGTTGCCTGTCGACTTCTTCCAGGTCTACCCTCCAGAGGAGCTGGGCAGTGGGTCGCCTGATGATGTGTTATGGTTTACCCTCCAGCGGGGCAGGGTAGTGGGTCGCCTGATGATGTGTTATGGTTTACCCTCCAGCGGGGCTGGGCAGTGGGTCGCCTGATGATGTGTTATGGTTTACCCTCCAGCGGGGCTGGGCAGTGGGTCACCCGATATCTGGTTATGAATTACCCTCCAGTAGGGCTGAGCAGTGGGACACCTGTTGACATTCCAGGCTCAGTCCTTTCTACTACGCTAGCCTGTGGCTTTCCTCCGTGATTACCGGAGCGGGACCCCTGGTTACGGGTCAGTGTTGTGACGACCTTGGCTTTGAGGAGACCTCCCGACTGCAGGGCAGTGACGAGGTGTGGTTTGACTTTCCCTAGAACTCTCTCAAGTACGAGGGGCGCTTTCCCCACCGAGACGCGTTCTTGTGACGCGATCTAAAACCGTGCGGGCGAGTCAGTGCCGCCCAAAGCGGATAGTGTCGAAGTGTGGTGATTGAGCCCCTTGGCTTGCGGTTCGGGGTGGACGTGCGGGATGCTGGACATCGATGGAGTTTACCTCTGGGACTGTTGGCTACTCATTTTCTCTGGCTGAGCTACGGGACGGAGATCCCCTTACGACGTTGTTCGGGCTTCTTGATTGAGCATAAGGATATGTATATACCTTGTTCCAGTACCCACTTCTTGGGTTTGGTTACTCTCCTTCCAGGAGAGGCGAAGACGCGCGGGGTATGTCACGTGTTTTCCTTGTCTAGCTTCTCATGGTTGGACGAGTCTACTCTCCTGCTATAGGTAGCGAAGACTCGACGGGAAGTTCATCTTCTCACCGTTTCCAGCTCCTTGTGTCTGGATGAGTCTACCTCCTTTCTCTTGTTGGGTTGAGTTGGACTCTTTACTGCACTTTCAGTTGTACTCCTCTACTTTTCTTGTTCGTTCTACTGCTCACCCTTCGGTACCTCCTTTTTTTGCTCCCTCGAGCCTTCGGGGTATCCTACTGAGTATTTTTATACTCACCTCTGCTTGGGCTTTGCCCGCACTTGGTGTGCTCTTGCAGACGACGGACAGGTTGGTCGTGACTTCAGAGGAGCATAGGAGTTCGGGAGCTTGGACCGCGTGCGGTGGTCGTGGCCGGGTTCCAGGTGGGAGACCCGTCAGCTGTTTCTTTTTGTTTACCTGTTGTCGGGTTGTGGCACTTTTTGATTGGGCGCATGTTTTGCCCCTTTTCTTTTCAGTTTACCTTCAGCTTTCTTTGTACTGTTTAGATGTCGATGCACATCTGTGGTTTATGCATATAGGAGTTGTTCTTTTTACTCTGCTTGTTCTTTCTTTTACTTTGCACTGTTGCATTGAGTGTGTTGCGTGTGTGTACAGGTTCTTAGGCAAAGGCCTCCCCGAGTTGTTGTGCCTTCGGCGCTGGTCGTCAGGGCCTATGGAGGTGGGCCTGGGGTAGTTACGGCTCGAGCCCGGGTAAGGTCGGGTCGTGACAGACCACCTCATCCTTTATCGTCGGTTCCACATTGGGCAGAAGGTCCTCCTCTACAATGCAAGGTTGAAGTTGCATCCAGGTAAGCTTCGTTCCCGTTGGTTTGGCCCATACACTGCTACTAATGTCTCTCCATTTGGTGTTATTCAGGTTCAAAATGAAGAAACCAAACGAACCTTCACTATCAATGGGCAGCGACTGGAGCACTTTCATGAAGCCCTTCTGGAGTCCCCGATGGAGGAACTCCAAGTTCAAGAAGCAATCTACGAATGACATCCACCAGGTTTTATCTTTCTCACGTTCTCTTTTATTACAGTGATGACACTGTACACACTAGGTGTGGGGGATGGGTACATTCCTGGATTAGTTAGAAATTTTCATCATATTTCTTCTTTTTCTCTTTTTAGCTTGCTGAATAGTATTGTTACTTTCCCTCTTTTCCCTTCCCCTCACCTTTGTGCCGGAATATTACTTTTTTTATGCTCACTTTATCATGGAAAATGATGCTCGTTTAATCGTGAAAGTTATTAAAAATGCATGTAGAATTTCTATATTTCATGTTGTTTTAACATTCAAAAAAAATTCTGATGAAATGTGCATTTCAACAAGAATTCAATATTGTGGTGTGACTTTCTTTTGAAATTTAGTTCTTTATCGATGATATAAATGGTTGTATCATTTTGAAACCTTTGAGAAGAATGGTGCCCTTTATGTGAATAGTTGGAAAATTGTTTCACTTAATCTCTCCATACATCTTTGCACTCAACCATGAAGTGTAAAAATTTTCTTACTTAATGGAAGGTAAATATAAGTTAGGTTAATTTTTCTCTACCTTCAAAAATGATTTTTTCATACGTTCGTTCCTTATCCAATCTATTTCATTATTGTATCAGATTGACCTATGTGTGTGTACCTGTTATCCGACTGTTGTACGCCCTCAAAATAAAAAATAAAAAAAGGGTTGTATATTGGGCAGGTCAAAAACCACCCTTCCTCGACTTTTGATCTTGTTATAACTATTACAATTAGTGATGTGAAGAGATCAAACAAGGGTTGAGAGAAGAGTGTGAGATTTGTTCCAAGTGCAACTTTTGAAAAAAAATGAGGGAATTAATGAAATGTGCAACATATGGGGATATCTAGGTCAGAAGCTTATGGTTTGACTTTTGGGAATGCTTAAGTGAGTGGATCTTGAAATTTAATTGAAAATGATATGGAGCAGATTCGGTGGAAATGATCATATAAGTAGATAATTTTTAAAATAACTTAAATTTACTCTATAAAAAGTGGGAATAATAGCATGAAATGGTTGTCACACACACATGTGGAGAATTAGTGACATGATTAACTTTTGAATTATTTTCTTCGATTGATATCATTTGTCTCTTCAAATTTCGTTATGATACAATTTTTTAGACAACTTTTTCCATGATCAATGTGAATAACTCGATGTGATTTTTGCTTTGATCACATTTCTATCAGGAATTAAATTTTCATTGAATGTTAAATCTTTATGAAGTTAGAAATATCTACATGCATAATTTCTAAAAATGTGACTTTGCCTAAGAGTGCACATGTTTAGGTGTGGGTGTGTGATCGCACTGCAATTCGCTGTTTCATTTTCACCCATACACCACTGTTTTAAACTAAATTTGTATTGTAAATTCCAAATATAATAACAAATTGCACTTCATGTTAGATTCAATTATTTTGTGTTTATCACTATTAAAAGGGGAAATGTTACTTGTTTTGATAATTTCATTGAAGGTGGATGTGATTTGGATGGCTCATGACGAAGTTCAAGAAAAATGGGTCAAAAAATGGGTCAAACTCTGCAGGATCCAAGCACAATAGTAGACTCAACCGCACACTGCTACTAAATCATGCATCCAAATGGGCTGATATTTTGTGGGTTCACTACTACAACCTGCGTCTTTATCAGCGCTAAAAACCATCATTAACAGCGCTAGAAAAGCGCTGTTAATTCCGGCGTAGATAAAGGGGGGGTCCCCTTTATCAGCGCGTGGTGGAGCGCTGATAAAGGTCAACTATATCAGCGCTTCTCGGAGCGCTGATACAGGTTCCTTTATCAGCGCTCCTTTAGCGTTGTTAAAGGTTTCCTTTATCAGCGCTAAAAAAGCGCTGATAAAGGGCCCAGCGCCTGCACCTAAAAAACAGTACCTGCACACCTGCACACCAGAATACCTGCACAAAGTAGCACATGCACACCAGCACACCATAGCACTCACACCCAATATTTTGACTGACAACGGTATATACATTTACTTAACATCATGAATACAAAAAAAACGCATTGCTATATACATTTCAAAAATTGTTTTACATGGTTACATTTACAATTATTCAACAACAGTTATAAACATTCATGTTTCATCCTTTGATATCCGTGATCCGCTCTCGATGGTATTTGTTGCCGAACAAAGCATCTGAACTCAAGGAAAAAAAATCACCTATATAAGAAAACAAATATTATGTTAGTAATACAATAATGAAAGAAATTAAAACAGAATATGAAAGAATACATTAATATGGAAATGTGAAACTAAAATATTAAATTTTAAACTCAAAAGTTTTCATTTTCATAACAATGAAAGGGAATAATGTAAAATCATTATGTTTTTGATTGATTTGACTCATTTAATAAATACTGATTCTTTATCTAATGAAAAGCTTTACCGGTCACACCGTGCGTCGGATTGAGGTGCGGTCGATTCGTACGCCTCACAAATGACTCGTGGATCGTTGTCCTAAAGTATCAAAACAATCCGAAGGCGTTTGCTCGGTTTGACGTATGTCATTGGTGTTGTTTTCCAAAGTTTATCTCATTTTCAAACAGATATCAGACACTTTTAGCCATACCGGTCACACTGTGCGTCGGATTGAGGTGCGGTCGATTCGTACACGTCACAAATGACTCGTGGATCGTTGTCCTAAAGTATCAAAACAATCCGAAGGCGTTTGCTCGGTTTGGCGTATGTCATTGGTGTTGTTTTCCAAAGTTCATGTCATTTTCAAACTGATATCAGACAATTTTAGCCATACCGGTCACACCGTGCGTCGGATTGAGGTGCGGTCGATTCGTACGCGTCACAAATGACTCGTGGATCGTTGTCCTAAAGTATCAAAACAATTCGAAGGCGTTTGCTCGGTTTGGCGTATGTCATTGGTGTTGTTTTCCAAAGTTCATGTCATTTTCAAACAGATATCAGACAATTTTAGTCATACCGGTCACACCGTGCGTCGGATTGAGGTGCGGTCGATTCGTACGCGTCACAAATGACTCGTGGATCGTTGTCCTAAAGTATCAAAACAATCCGAACGTGTTTGCTCGGTTTGGCGTATGTCATTGGTGTTGTTTTCCAAAGTTCGTGTCATTTTCAAACTGATATCAGACAATTTTAGCCATACCGGTCACACCGTGCGTCGGATTGAGGTGCGGTCGATTCGTACGCGTCACAAATGACTCGTGGATCGTTGTCCTAAAGTATCAAAACAATCCGAACGTGTTTGCTCGGTTTGGCGTATGTCATTGGTGTTGTTTTCCAAAGTTCATGTCATTTTCAAACTGATATCAGACAATTTTAGCCATACCGGTCACACCGTGCGTCGGATTGAGGTGCGGTCGATTCGTACACGTCACAAATGACTCGTGGATCGTTGTCCTAAAGTATCAAAACAATCCGAAGGCGTTTGCTCGGTTTGGCGTATGTCATTGGTGTTGTTTTCCAAAGTTCATGTCATTTTCAAACTGATATCAGACAATTTTAGCCATACCGGTCACACCGTGCGTCGGATTGAGGTGCGGTCGATTCGTACGCGTCACAAATGACTCGTGGATCGTTGTCCTAAAGTATCAAAACAATTCGAAGGCGTTTGCTCGGTTTGGCATATGTCATTGGTGTTGTTTTCCAAAGTTCATGTCATTTTCAAACAGATATCAGACAATTTTAGTCATACCGGTCACACCGTGCGTCGGATTTAGGTGCGGTCGATTCGTACGCGTCACAAATGACTCGTGGATCGTTGTCCTAAAGTATCAAAACAATCCGAACGTGTTTGCTCGGTTTGGCGTATGTCATTGGTGTTGTTTTCCAAAGTTCATGTCATTTTCAAACTGATATCAGACAATTTTAGCCATACCGGTCACACCGTGCGTCGGATTGAGGTGTGGTCGATTCGTACGCGTCACAAATGACTCGTGGATCGTTGTCCTAAAGTATCAAAACAATCCGAAGGCGTTTGCTCGGTTTGGCGTATGTCATTGGTGTTGTTTTCCAAAGTTTATCTCATTTTCAAACTGATATCAGACACTTTTAGTCGTACCGGTCACACCGTGCGTCGGATTGAGGTGTGATCGATTCGTACGCGTCACAAATGACTCGTGGATCGTTGTCCTAAAGTATCAAAACAATCCGAACGCGTGTGCTCGGTTTGGCGTATGTCATTGGTGTTGTTTTCCAAAGTTCATGTCATTTTCAAACTGATATCAGACACTTTTAGCCATACCGGTCACACCGTGCGTCGGATTGAGGTGCGGTCGATTCGTACGCGTCACAAATGACTCGTGGATCGTTGTCCTAAAGTATCAAAACAATCCGAATGCGTTTGCTCGATTTGGCGTATGTCATTGGTGTTGTTTTCCAAAGTTGATCTCATTTTCAAACTGATATCAGACACTTTTAGCCATACCGGTCACACCGTGCATCGGATTGAGGTGCGGTCGATTCGTACACGTCACAAATGACTTGTGGATCATTGTCCTAAAGTATCAAAACAATCCGAAGGCGTTTGCTCGGTTTGGCGTATGTCATTGGTGTTGTTTTCCAAAGTTCATGTCATTTTCAAACTGATATCAGACAATTTTAGCCATACCGGTCACACCGTGCGTCGGATTGAGGTGCGGTCGATTCGTACGCGTCACAAATGACTCGTGGATCGTTGTCCTAAAGTATCAAAACAATCCGAACGCGTTTGCTCGGTTTGGCGTATGTCATTGGTGTTGTTTTCCAAAGTTTATCTCATTTTCAAACTGATATCAGACACTTTTAGCCATACCGGTCACACCGTGCGTCGGATTGAGGTGCGGTCGATTCGTACGCATCACAAATGACTCGTGGATCGTTGTCCTAAAGTATTAAAACAATCCGAACACGTTTGCTCGGTTTGGCGTATGTCATTGGTGTTGTTTTCCAAAGTTCATGTCATTTTCAAACTGATATCAGACAATTTTAGCCATACCGGTCACACCGTGCGTCAGATTGAGGTGCGGTCGATTCGTACGCGTCACAAATGACTCGTGGATCGTTGTCCTAAAGTATCAAAACAATCCGAACGTGTTTGCTCGGTTTGGCGTATGTCATTGGTGTTGTTTTCCAAAGTTCATGTCATTTTCAAACTGATATCAGACAATTTTAGTCATACCGGTCACACCGTGCGTCGGATTGAGGTGCGGTCGATTCGTACGCGTCACAAATGACTCGTGGATCATTGTCCTAAAGTATCAAAACAATCCGAAGGCGTTTGCTCGGTTTGGCGTATGTCATTGGTGTTGTTTTCCAAAGTTCATGTCATTTTCAAACTGATATCAGACAATTTTAGCCATACCGGTCACACCGTGCGTCGGATTGAGGTGCGGTCGATTCGTACGCGTCACAAATGACTCGTGGATCGTTGTCCTAAAGTATCAAAACAATCCGAACGCGTTTGCTCGGTTTGGCGTATGTCATTGGTGTTGTTTTCCAAAGTTTATCTCATTTTCAAACTGATATCAGACACTTTTAGCCATACCGGTCACACCGTGCGTCAGATTGAGGTGCGGTCGATTCGTACGCGTCACAAATGACTCGTGGATCGTTGTCCTAAAGTATCAAAACAATCCGAACGCATTTGCTCGGTTTGGCGTATGTCATTGATGTTGTTTTCCAAAGTTCATGTCATTTTCAAACTGATATCAGACAATTTTAGCCATACCGGTCACACCGTGCGTCGGATTGAGGTGCGGTCGATTCGTACACGTCACAAATGACTCGTGGATCGTTGTCCTAAAGTATCAAAACAATCCGAAGGCGTTTGCTCGGTTTGGCGTATGTCATTGGTGTTGTTTTCCAAAGTTTATCTCAATTTGAAACTGATATCAGACACTTTTAGCCATACCGGTCACACCGTGCGTCGGATTGAGGTGCGGTCGATTCGTACGCGTCACAAATGACTCGTGGATCGTTGTCCTAAAGTATCAAAACAACCCGAAGGCGTTTGCTCGGTTTGGTGTATGTCATTGGTGTTGTTTTCCAAAGTTTATCTCATTTTCAAACTGATATCAGACACTTTTAGCCATACCGGTCACACCGTGCGTCAGATTGAGGTGCGGTCGATTCGTACGCGTCACAAATGACTCGTGGATCGTTGTCCTAAAGTATCAAAACAATCCGTACGCGTTTTCTCGGTTTGGCGTATGTCATTGGTGTTGTTTTCCAATGTTCATGTCATTTTCAAACTGATATCAGACAGTTTTAGCCATACCGGTCACACCGTGCGTCGGATTGAGGTGCGGTCAATTCGTAAGCGTCACAAATGACTCGTGGATCGTTGTCCTAAAGTATCAAAACAATCCGAACGCGTTTGCTCGGTTTGGCGTATGTCATTGGTGTTGTTTTCCAAAGTTTATCTCATTTTCAAACTAAGTAGTAGGAATTCACTAATCTAAGGATATGAAACATAAGAAAGGGAGATCATAGATGCTCAATAAGTGTAAAGGGAGATATCAATGACCATATAAATATAACATAAGTATTAGGAATTCACCTTCATTGTCCTATTTGTTTACATTCTTCGATCAGGTACGCTGCCCATTCTTTTCTAAAGACATTTATATCATCTTCTGAATATGAGTTTTTGCGACAGTCATAGTAGTACTGAAAAAATATAAATACACAAGGGATTAATAATTATTTTAAATATAGTAATTATTTTCAAAAATACCTCTTCAGGGATGCTAGTTTGTCCATGAAATACGATCTCTTTCATAAATTTACAAACATAATAACCGCAGTCCTTGTCATTTGTTTGTTTCGGACACTGCAGAAACATCGAGAAAAATAAGTAATTTGTTTTGATATGTATTTGGATAGTGAAATATAATTATATATACCCAGATACTTCTCCATTTGTAGATCTTGTGGGCATTGTCGTCCTTACGCCCTGGATTCATTCCAGCCTTTAGACGATATTCATACACCGCCCTATCATAACAAAATCCTCATTAAAAGATAATATAAATTATATAACTAGATATTTAGTTCTAAAATGTTGGATCTAGTGTATTACAAATTAACAATCGCCATCATGTGTGGCCGGTTAGTTGGATATTCATGCAGTGAATCCAGAAAATAAATCTTTGAAGTATCCAAATTGACTGCAATGAGCATCCAATGTTCCCTAAAAACACAAAAAGAAATAAGTAATGATAGAAATGAAAATATAATTGATATGATTAAAATGTAGAGTTTTACCCTTGCATCGTTGGTATTAAAAAGAGCATGTCAGTCGTAATTCTTCTTTGAAACGTTCTGAGCAGATTTGACATCAATTCAGCCTGAAAATTAGAATCTATTTCTGTTCGTTGTGTAGAAATGGTGTGAGTACTAACGAGTCCAAATTTGTATTCATGGGCAAATCCCTTCAAGTGTTTTTCATATATACGCCTGTGAAAAATATGAGATGTATTTATCCATAATTATCAAAGTATATTAGCTTCTGTAAAATCAAATCATGAAAACATACCTCATGTATACATTTATAACTGAGGCGCCTAGCCAGTCGTATGTGATGATCTCAGAAACAGCGTCTGCACTAACGAAATTCATTGTTTCCTCTCCGTACATATCTTTTTCACAAACAATTGTATGATTCTTTCCGTCTTTCATTTTCGTATCCACATGAGCTTGCAATGATATTAAATGTGGATATAGAACGAGCGGGGTGAACGTGCTCTCAGTAGATCGTTTTGATCGGTTGGTTGATCCAATCTTGGAGTCGCTCTTTCGTTTTAGCTTCTCCATTTTATCCTTCTGTAATAACATTCATCGGTTCAGCCATTTTCTAATTTAATGTTAAAGGTTCTGCTTGAAAAATGAACTGGAAATGAATACCTCCTGCTCGACGTGTTTTTTTACAAGATTCGACGGCCATGCAACGAATGTTCCAATAGCTTTTTCCACCGTATGAATGTTGTCATCGTCATTTGGCACGGGTAGCTCGGCGCTCGGCTCATTAGCTACGTTAATCGACACTTTGACATGACCAGTTGGAAGTGGTCTGGAGTGTAGCGTGTCATTCTGCATATTGAACACCGTAGCCCTCGCTACAAGGTGATGGGTGGGAGTTGACAGATATAAATCACAGTCATTTTCACCCTGCAGAATATCATTAAATGAAAGGTATCAGTGTCTATGTGATTCACATCTCACAAAAACGAATATTATAACATTGATTACCTCGGTTAAGTCAGGTCTTTGAGGGGAATGGCTCGCCTCAAAGCTGGTGAGGGGTGGATCTTCTCGCGGGGGTTGTTCTTGAGTTGTTTGTTCTCTTCGCCTCTCCTCCATCAAACTCTTTAGCATCTCTCCCTGAGTTTGGATTAGTTCTTCAAGGGTAGCTACTCTATCTCTCATTACATGCAATTCTTTAGTTTATTCATCCTCTTGTTTTTTTTTCTTAAAATATGTCTTGGGTGACACCCCAAAACCCACACCTCTGACGCGGCCATACTGTTCTGGCTGTTTCAAGGCCGTTGAAAGTATGTCTGCATCCGGTGCGGGTGTTGATGTTTCCTGTGACTATGTCAAATAGAAAATATGAAAAAATAAGTAAGCATCGTTATGTAATAGTGATTTAAAACAAAACAAGTTTATATTATGTCATACTTACACATGTTTCCCACACTTTTTGTGTGTTTTCATCTATCAGTTTCCCCTCTTTATTAATACGAGTCTCCTTCCATAGCACATGGCGTAGAATGGAAGTGACTTGAGATTTTGCTTCATCAATCTGCTTATAAACAGAGAAACATGGTTACAGTGTTGTTTTATGTCACATAAAATTATTACAGTACTTTTAAAATACATACCAATTGTTTTTCAATTGAAGCGTACCCCAACCTTGCTTTACGGTAGGGGTACGCTGGTTTTGCTGCCCGTTCTTTATTTCCAGCACTCAGTTGTTGTTTCATAAATAAAAACCTATCAATCAATGTGATGAATACAAGCAACGTTACACAACGTGTAACCAAACACAATGTACCTGAAAATTCTTTTCCGCACGACGGTTGCAAAACGCATCCCAAGTTCCTTGGGATATCAAGTGTGCATAAAGAGGAGGCGGGTGCGGCTTGATTTTCCCTTCGGCATCTTTCAGATGATTTTTCGTTAAAATGGTGCGAAAGCCTCTATGAATCCTTCCTGCCAGTCTGAAAACATATTCTTTGTGCGAAACATCTACTATAAATGCACTCTGCAAGAGATGATGAAGGGTTAGTCAATATTTCAATATTTTATTTTATTTTAATAAATTAAATAGATGATATCGTAATGTTACCGTAATCTCTTCCCACATTAATGTTTTCAACCTGCTGACAACATGGTGCCACGACTCTACGTCAATCGGCACGCGTTGTCGAGTGACGATTCCAATGTAGCTACTAAACATGGCTTTGTTGGGGTTTACATGTTGGCCTAGCTTATTTCATCCCACCTCAAATTTGATGCCTTTTGCTTTTGCCTTAAAGATTTTTGCTAAAACTGTCAAACTACGGCGCACCTGTTTTTTTTGTGTCGTTGGGGTTTCATCGCCTACCATTTCCTCAGTTTCTGCATCATCATTATGTTTCTCTGAAACACTAGCTTCGGCACTGACACCAGCTGCAACAGGTTGAGAGACCTGTTGTACGTCAGCAGTGGGACCAGCTGCAACAGGTTAAGAGACCTGTTGTACGTCAGCAGTGGGACCAGCTGCAACAGGTTGAGAGACCTGTTGTCTCTCAGCAATGGGACCAGCTGCAACAGGTTGAGAGACGTGTTGTGTCTCGAGATTGGGTGCATCAGCAGGTGAAGAAGTCATTATCTGCAGAACTGGTTTAAAATTTAAGATAGATCACATAAAAGCAGCAGCGAACAGATAATAACATAATGTAACACAATCTATATTACAATAAAAATCAATAACCTGATTATTGAACTCCCTTTTTTTTAAAAGGCTGAAGGGATTTGACCCCTCTATCAACTATCCATATCCCTTCATTGTGGTCTCCTCTGACATACAAAACGTCGTCTACATTGAGACCACTGCGAAATGATTGCGAAATCCCAATGAAAGGATCATCTTCCGTTGAATTTTCATCTGACCCTTCAACTGTTTTGGTCGATAACAGAACAATTGACCAGTTTCGGTTTGCGGGATCGGGAACATAAAATACTTGCACTGCCTGTGATGCCATTATAAATGGTTCGTCTTTCTCCCCTTCCTTACTGAAATCAACTTTCACAAATCTCAAATCATCTATTTTAACAGCACTCCTGTTATCAACCCACTTGCATTGAAATATCGGAACTTGAAATTCCGTATAATCCAACTCCCATATTTGTTTGATGATGCCAAAGTATGACATATTCGCATAAATTAGATTTCTGTCCTTAGCACCGGAAACATGCATCGCTTCAGCCACAAGTGTAACCCCACTATTCTGCATGGTACTGTCTTCATCATGTTCATTAGTATAAAATGTATAACCATTAACTACATAAGCATTGTAAGATAATGCATACACACTTGGTCCTCCGGCTAGCCATCGAAGTCGTTCCGAAATAGACTTTGGATTTTCATCTGACTTCTTAAAAATATGATCTCGAAACCATCCTATAAACTGTCGATTATGTGTATTTGATATCCATTTTTCAACCCTTGATGGATTCAATTGCCTAAGAATTTCTTTGTGGATTTCAACATATGGGTCAACGTCCAAACCGTTATGCAAAACATAAAGGTGAGTCTGTTCCCGATCTGTAATATTGATTGTGACAACCTTTCTTCCAGAAATTCATTCACCCTCTAACCGCCCAGTGTGACGAGATTTCGGTAAGCCAATGCTCTCCACACCAGACAAGTATTCGGTACAGAATTCAACGGCTTCCTCAACAATATATCGCTCTGCAATACAACCCTCTGGCCGACTTCGATTTTTGACATACCCTTTCAAAATCTTCATATACCGTTCAATGGGGTACATCCATCTGTAATGTACAGGACCACATAGTCGAATCTCTCTCACCAAGTGGACCATCAAATGAACCATTATATCAAAAAATGAAGGCGGGAAGAACATTTCTAATTCACATAATATGACGGCAATTTCTTTTTCCATAGCTGGCAATTTCGCCGGGTCTATAACTTTGTTGCATATAGCTTTGAAGAAGAAACACAGTTTCGTTAATGTATGGCGGACATTCTTGGGCAAAATGCAACGTAAAGCAATTGGAATGAGATTTTGCATCAAAACATGACAGTCATGTGATTTCAGACCTTTTAACTTCAAGTCGCTCATTGACACAAGGTTACTGATATTTGACGAATACCCCTCTGGAACTTTTACGTCATTCAAGAAGTTGCAAAACTGATATCTCTCCTGTCTGGAAAGAGTGTAAGCAGCAGGAGGAAGAAATGTTCGTTTTTCACCCTTTACTGGTGCCAACTCTTCTCGTATTCTCATCTCAACCATGTCCAACCTAGCCTTAATTCCATCTTTTGTTTTGCCAGATGTATTTAGCAACGTGCCGATAACACTGTCAAATACATTTTTTTCTACATGCATAACATCAATAAAATGTCTTACATACAGACAATTCCAGTATTGTAATTCAAAAAAAATTGATCTCTTTTTCCAACCGATTTTCGTAAGGTTTTTCGAAGCCGGTTTACCAAAATTAGTGTCCAAATTTTTAACTTTCTCAAACAATTGATCGCCTGTTAGTGGAGACGGTGTTGTACGTTCTTTTGAACTTCCATCGAATGATGTCTTCCAAGAACGGTACTTATGTCGTCGCGGTAGAAATCTGCGATGTCCTAGAAACACGGTTTTCAATGAATGTTTCAACCTAATTGATTGTGTACCTTCTTCGCAAACGGGACAGCCTTGAGTTCCTTTAATGCTATATCCTGACAAATTTCCATACGCTGGGAAGTCATTTATCGTCCCATACAACATGACTCTCAAAGTGAAATCTTCCTTTCTGTAAGCATCATACAATGTAACACCTGAATCCCACAATAATTTCAAATCTTCGATCAATGGAGCTAAATAAACATCAATATCATTACCCGGTTGTTTTGGTCCTGATATAAGCATAGATAACATGATGTATTTTCGTTTCATGCATAACCACGGTGGTAAGTTATAATTTATCAACATAACCGACTATGTACTGTGACTGCTGCTTTGAAACCCAAAAGGATTCACTCCATCTGTAGATAACGCAAGACGAAGGTTTATCGACTCGTTTCCAAATTCAGGATACTCATGATCGATTCTCTTCCACTGAGGAGGGTCTGCCGGGTGACGTAGTATCCCATCTTTAATTCTTGTATCTGCATGCCATGTTAATTGTTCTGCAGTCTCCTCACTTCCATATAGGCGTCTAAACCTTGGAATGATTGGAAAGTACCATACAACTTTAGTAGGACTGGATTCATCTTTCTTGTATCTAGAAGCACCACACTTTGGGCATTCTTTAAGTGATTTTTGGTCCTTGCGAAACAGTATACAGTCATTCGGGCAGGCGTGTATTCTTTCAAAGATCATACCCATAGAGCGTAGCATTCATTTGGCATCGTATGTTCGACTCGGGAGCTCATTGTCTTCTGGGAGCATGTCATTCAAGAGGGCAAGTAGTTTCGTAAAATTGTCGTCACTCCACTCGTTATCTGCTTTCAAATTATACAGCTTCAGTACGGCTGACAATGCTGTATATTTAGTGCAACCAGCATACAATGGCGTCTTTGCACAACTTTTTAACTTCTCAAACAATTTTGGGCAATCACGAAGTTCATCTTCGAAGGTCCTTGTCATTTTCTCAATACGATCTTCATCATCATTCACATCTGTAATCACATCCTCCATACGGTCATCTTCATTGTTCGTGTTTGTAATCATATCAGATGATCCATAAAACGCAGTGTCACCCCAGTCACTACCTACATTCGTTGTTTCCCCGTGTTTATTCCAACATGTATAACTTTGATCTATTCCGTGACAGATCAAGTGTTCTTCCAACTCATCTGGACTAATTTGTTTTGAATAACAACAGCGTAAACACGGACAAAGGATTTGAGAAGAGTCACATGCATGATCTATTGCAAACTTGATAAATTCTTTCACGCCTTCTTCATACTCTTTTGTCAACCGATTGGCATTCATCCATTCTTTATTTATATTCATCCTATTTAAAATCCATAGGATAAGTATATAGGATAAAGGAGAAGGAATATGAGTATAATTTAGATAAAAAACAAGATACTTCAAGGAAATAAAGGAATAAATAAATACCAAAATAAAAAATATATTGGGAACCACTACAATCCCCAAGCCTCACATCAATATGATACCACCGTGCGCCAGTTGAATCACCCATAAAACCTAATCTAGATAAATCAAAAATCAATAGAAACTAAATATAAAGAATAAAATGGTAAGGAAGATGGTGAAATCACTTGAGGCACCTCTCAAACCGCGGTGGAGGAGGAGGCAGCAGAGTAGGCAGAGGAGGAGGAGGAGGAGGCGCCGGTGGAGGAGGAGGATGAGGCAGCGGACTAGGAGGAGGAGGAGGAGGAGGACGAGGCTGCGGTGGAGGAGAAGGAGGAGGAGGAGGACGAGGCTGCGGTGGAGGAGAAGGAGGAGGAGGAGGAGCAGAGGAGGAGGAGGATGCAGAGGCAGCGGAGGAGGAGGAGGATGAGGCCGGTGGAGGGGAGGAGGCGGCGGCCGCGGCGGAGGAGGAGGCAGCGGAGGCAGCGAAGGAGGAGGAGGAGGCCGCGGTGGAGGAGGAGGCACCGGCGTGACCGCGGCGTGACCGCGGCGTGACCGCGGCGTGGCCGCAGCGTGACCGCAGCGTGACCGCAGCGCGCGGAGGAGGAGGAGACGTGGAGGCACTGGCGGCACCGGCGGAGGAGGAGGAGGCATCGGCGGAGGAGGAGGAGGCCGCGGTGGAGGAGGAGGCACCGGAGGCACCGGCGGCAGCGCGGAGGCAGGGCGGAGGCAGGGCGGAAGCAGCGGAGGAGGAGGAGGATGAGGCCGGTGGAGGGGAGGAGCAGGAGCAGAGGAGGAGGAGGCGGCCTCAGAGGCACCGGCGTGACCGCGGCGTGACCGCAGAGGAGGAGGCGGCCGCGGAGGCACTGGCGGCACCGGCGGAGGAGGAGGAGGCATCGGCGGAGGAGGAGGAGGCCGCGGTGGAGGAGGAGGCACCGGCGGCAGCGCAGAGGCAGGGCGGAGGCAGCGGAGGCAGCGGAGGAGGAGGAGGATGAGGCCAGTGGAGGAGGAGGAGGAGCAGGAGCAGAGGAGGAGGAGGCGGCCGCAGCGTAGTAGGAGGAGGCAGCGGCCGCGGAGTCACCGGCGTGACCGCGTCGTGACCGCGGCGTGACCGCGGCGTGACCGCGGCGTGACCGCGGCGTGACCGCGGCGTGACCGCGGCGTGACCGCGGCGTGACCGCGGCGTGACCGCGGCGTGACCGCGACGTGACCGCAGCGTGACCGCAGCGCGCGGAGGAGGAGGAGACGTGGAGGCACTGGCGGCACCGGCGGAGGAGGCATCGGCGGAGGAGGAGGAGGAGGCCGCGGTGGAGGAGGAGGCACCGGCGGCAGCGCGGAGGCAGGGCGGAGGCAGGGCGGAGGCAGGGCGGAGGCAGCGAAGGCAGCGGAGGAGGAGGAGGATGAGGCCGGTGGAGGGGAGGAGCAGGAGCGGAGGAGGAGGAGGCGGCCGCAGAGGCACCGGCGTGACCGCGGCGTGACCGCGGCGTGACCGCAGAGGAGGAGGCGGCCGCGGAGGCACCAGCGGCACCGGCGGAGGAGGAGGAGGCATCGGCGGAGGAGGAGGAGGCCGCGGTGGAGGAGGAGGAGGCCGCGGTGGAGGAGGAGGCACCGGCGGCAGGGCGGAGGCAGGGCGGAGGCAGCGGAGGCAGCGGAGGAGGAGGAGGATGAGGCCGGTGGAGGAGGAGGAGGAGCAGGAGCAGAGGAGGCGGCGGCGGCCGCGGCGTAATAGGAGGAGGCGGCGGCCGCGGAGGCACCGGCGTGACCGCGGCGTGACCGCGGCGTGACCGCAGCGCGCGGAGGAGGAGGAGACGTGGAGGCACTGGCGGCACCGGCGGAGAAGGAGGAGGCATCGGCGGAGGAGGAGGAGGAGGCCGCGGTGGAGGAGGAGGAGGCCGCGGTGGAGGAGGAGGCACCGGCGGCAACGCAGAGGCAGGGCGGAGGCAGGGCGGAGGCAACGGAGGCAGCGGAGGCAGCGGAGGCAGCGGAGGAGGAGGAGGATGAGGTCGGTGGAGGAGGAGGAGCAGGAGCAGGAGCAGAAGAGGCGGCCGCGGCGGAGGAGGAGGAGGCGGCGGCCGCGGAGGCACCGGCGTGATCGCGGCGTGACCGCGGGCGTGACCGCGGCTTGACCGCGGCGTGACGGCGGAGGAGGAGGAGGCAGCGGAGGCACCGGCGGAGGAGGGGGAGGCCGCGGAGGCACCGGCGGCACCGGCGGAGGAGGAGGAGGCATCGGCGGAGGCAGCGGAGGAGGAGGATGAGGCCGGTGGAGGAGGAGGAGGAGGAGCAGGAGCAGAGGAGGAGGCGGCGGAGTTTTACTACTCGCTTATTATATTTTTAAGAACGCATGCATAATGTGTTATTTTATAGGTAATGGTACTGGATATGATAGTGTTGGATGAGAAAAGAAAAAACGGGCGGATGCTATGTTTTATGGACAGTGAAATAAAATGGTATTGAAAAAGATCGCACCTTTTAGGATGAGGAAGATACGGTATTTGGACCCCCCCATTATACGCCCCACCTACATGTTCACCCACTAAACATCTCCCCCACCTAAACACCCCCACCTAAACACCCCCCCACCCACTACACCCGCAGCACCTGCACCCCCCACTTCAAATAAAATTGAATCACACAAATCATGATAGTTGAAATATAGAACAAAAACAAAAAACAAAGCAAATTACAGGCATAGCATACCGCACAATGGAGGAGGAGGAGGCAGCGGAGGAGGAGGAGGTCGCGGAGGCACCGGCGGAGGAGGAGGAGGCCGCGGTGGAGGAGGAGGTCGCGGTGGAGGAGGAGGCACCGGCGGAGGAGGAGGAGGCACCGGCGGAGGAGGAGGAGGTCGCGGTGGAGGAGGCACCGGCGGCAGCGGCGCGGAGGCAGGGCTGAGGCGACGGAGGCACCGGAGGAGGAGGAGGAGCAGAAGCAGAGGAGGAGGCGGCGGCCGCGGCGGAGGAGAAGGAGGCGGCGGCGGCGGCACAGACGAGGGCTTCCGCGAGAGCTTGATTGTGTGCGGGGAGGAGGAAGAGGACCCGCGGGTATTTAATAAATCCGCGGGGCCCTTTATCAGCGCTAGCAAAAAGCGCTGATAAAGGGTGTATTTATCAGCGCTAAAATGAAAAGCGCTGATAAATACAGCCTTTATCAGCGCTTTTCCGGTAGCGCTGATAAAGGCAGGCGCATGCCTTGCCCAGTTTTGTGGTAGTGGTTGGTCCTAAATTCAATGGGTTACATTTCATATTAAGAAACTCAAGCTTAATTCGGCCATCTGGTGGCTCATCCAGACTGATCTGTCCAGCACACCGAATCTGCACGAAGTCAAAAGCGGTGTGTTGTGATCTGTCCATATCTTGAGCTGTAGGTGTCCAAATGAAGTCAAACTTTCGGTGAAGATAGTCAGGAGGTGGAGCTACAACTTTGTAATTTTCTCCAAAGCGAGATAAAGCTGTCTGGAGGTAAAAAACCATGTACCAAGTGGTTTTAAGAAATTTGTGTACCCAAAAACCACCTTCCACTTTGCCTATAAAATGGAACTTTGGGCTCCACATTTGCAAGTTCAACCAGAAGGCAAAACTCTGTTATTTTGGAGACCCAAATGAATCCTCTCTGTAGGTTCCGGACGCAGCGGAAGCGCGTTGGTGGGAGTGCCCAACTTTGATTTTAGCGTTAAACAACGTTCAAACCGAGATCCGTCACGATATAAAACGTCGGATCTTCAGAATAGAACGAATAATGAAAAACAAAAAGGGAGTCTCAGAACCATAGAGATAAGATCATCATATGTTGGTTATAATTAATTTAATTAATTCACAAGAATTACCTTGGTGGAATTCTTACTTCGTTGATGTCTCTGGTCACGATCCGATGTGATCAGTCGTTGCGTCGTAGAATCCAAGTGTGGGATTCATCTAGCGGTGATCCACACGTGCTCCACGTATCTCTAGATGTCGCCGAAGGGATCTCCGGGTGCTAGCACGGAAAAACCTTCGCTTGCGATGTCCGTCTTCGATCACCTTGATCTGATGGAGGAAGATCTCTCTCGGTCTTGATAGCGTTCTTGGAGGAAGTAGTTCTTTCGGACTTGAAAGAATTTTCCAGAATTGTTGTGCACAACGATTGGGGAAAAGTGTTGGGGTTGTGAGGATATTTATTTCATTAACTCTTAATGAAACGTGTTAGAGTTATGACAATAAATAAATGTGTTACGCGTTTTATTTATTTCATTAACTCTTAATGAAAACCCTCACGTCGAATTATTAATTACTTAACATGCGCTCACACTGATTATAATAAATATCATTTAATAAAACAATATTACATCCTCAAAATCCCGACTGGAAAAACTACACGACGTGTAATCATTAATACACGACGTGTACTCGTTTTCCATAAAACTACACGGCGTGTATATTTAATATACACGACGTGTACTTTTATTTTCCATTTTCCTTTATTTCCTCCACCACATTTATTAGTCCTTGAGTGATGGCTATTCATTTGTTAAATAAATGTAACTGCATTACTCGCTAATAAATATATATTATTTCGCCCACAATATATTTTCTCGAATAACTAGTGTCGAAATAAATGCAATCATTCTTAAATAATTATTAAACCACGGTCGGGAATAATATTTATTTAACTTGTTAAATTAATATTTAACTGAGATACATACACACTTAGTGTGTGACCCTCTAGGCCCCTTTCTCAGTGGCATTAGGCGAAACCTGCCTAAAGTCCAAGGTTAGCGTCTAGCAACACGCCAAGACACCCATAGAGAAAGAAGTTAACGCCGCAATAACGTGTCACCTCCTACGAACGTCTACCGTGTAATATAATCCTTTTGTCACGATATCTCGAATCAAGCGGGTTGCATGCTAGTGTCATCAACCCATATGTTCGATTATTCTTTCTTTGACTTTCCAGAATTGAACTCGCTCATAACTTACCATGGCCATGGATTTATTTAGGTTATATCAATTCCATCAAAGGGCCTGAGATATCTACTTCCGTTATGAAACAGAAGGGACAAATCCTTTCTCGCATTATCTATTAATGCAGTATTACTCGTGACGCACCCAACGTATCCTACCTCGCTGCGAACAGTGTGTCGTCACAGTTTTCGTCAATACATCTAAGTGCGTGAGTTATAATACACATTAATAATAATCTTAAAGTCTAAGGACCAATACACACGTCCGCAGATAGGAACATCTAATGACACTATGAAATGTGAATTTCCTACTGGCGGGTCTCGTTCTCATAATATCCTCCTGGATATTACCAAGGGCGCACACCATGAGAATGTGCCTCAAAGTTTTATGAGTCATCACCCCTAATGGCTTGTATTGTTTGTGTCCCTCAAATAACATCATCCGTCCATAGAACATATATTCAAGAACAGTGTTATGACACTTCCGGGTTCTCATCATAGCAGGGATCCGCTATGACCCTTTAATGCAACAGTTGTTCCTTAGGACATTATCACATGCATTGTCACGTAGAAGAACAATCAAGATGTGATAAGGTATTTATTAATGAATAAAGTACAAAGTAATTGGTTCTAGGCCACCAACTCCAACAGACTCCCACTTGGACTAGAGCCAACTGCTAACAACCTTTAACCCGCTAACTCTCACATGATATTCATGTTTCTGCTGAGATAGGTCTTTAGTCATGGGGTCCGCCACGTTCTCTTCCGTGGACACTCTGTTCACTGCAACTTCACCCCTCTGATAGAAATCCCTCAAGAGGTGATACTTCCGGAGTATATGTTTTGTCTGTTGATGTGACCTTGGTTCTTTTGCAAGAGTCACCGCTGCAGTATTATCACAATACAATGTGACAGGGTCTTTACTGTTAGGCACCACATCAAGCTCCTGGACAAAGTTCCGAATCCGGACGGCTTCCTTCGTTCTGATCTGTCTGAAAATCAGCATCAACATACCCTCTGATGACAAGCTCCTCGTCTCCTCCATACACCAGGAACATATCCTTAGTTCTTCTCAGATACTTAAGGATAGTCTTAACAGCAGTCTAATGTTGTTCTCCTGGATCTGCTTGATATTTGTCTACCATGCTCAGTGCATAGGCAACATCAAGCCTGGTACATAACATGACATACATGATGGATCCTATAGCCGAAGCGTATGGGATCTTACTCATTATATCTTTCTCTTGTTGTGTATGTGGACACATTTTCTTAGAAAGATGTAGGTCATGTGACACTGGAACTAATCCCCTCTTGGATTGTTCCATACTAAATCTCTTTAGTATCTAATCAATGTATGTACTCTGACTTAGTCCAAGCAGCCTTTTGGATCTATCACGAATGATCATGATCCCTAGAATGTAGGTTGTTTCACCCAAGTCCTTCATGGAGAAACACTTGTTCAACCAGTCCTTAACTGACTGTAAGACTGGTACATCATTTCCAATAAGCAATATGTCGTCAACATATACTACTAAGATAACGATCGCATTCTCATTAAACCGCTTATAAACACATGGCTCACATTCGTTCTTAATAAACCCAAATTTCTTTATGGCTTCATCAAATCAAATGTTCCATGACCTGGATACTTACTTTAATCCATAAATGGATTTATGCAACTTGCAAACTCGTTTGGCTTCACCTGGTGTCACAAACCCTTCTGATTGTGTCATATAGACATCTTCCTGAAGGTTCCCGTTAAGGAATGTTGTTTTGACATCCATTTTCCAAATCTCGTAGTCATGGTAAGCTGTTATGGCAAGTATGATTCTTATGGATTTAAACATGACAACTGGCGAGAAGGTTTCATCATAGTCAATTCTTTGACGTTGTTTGAATCCTTTAGCCACTAGTCTTGCTTTATAGGTGCTAACTTGACCTTCCATGTCCAGTTTTCTCTTGAATACCCATTTGCATCCAATAGGTTTTACATTAACCGGCTCATCGACCAGAACTCAGACTTGGTTCTAATACATGAAATCCATCTTAGAATTCATAGCTTCTAGTCATCTTGCAGCTTCTGGGCTTTCTACTGCTTCCTTGTAGGAGAGAGGTTCATCATTGTCCAACAATAATGATTCACCATCATCGGTTACTAGGAAACCAAATCTCTCTGGTTCTCTAACCTCTCTTGAGCTCCTACGCAGTACTTGTGTTTTTGGAACCTCTTCCACGGGGACCTGTGGAACTTGTTCCTATACCAACTCCTGTGTATCTTGAGCATCAACTTCGTCGAAGTCAATCTTGCTTCCACTATCCCTTTTGAGGATGTGCTCCCTCTCGAGAAAGACGGCTTGTCTGGCGACAGTCATTTTCTTATCTGAAGGGTTATATAGGTAATATCCTTTCGTTTTCTTAGGATATCCTATAAAGATACATTTCGTGCCCTGGGGTGCTAGTTCGTTGCCTGGGAAGGCCTTAACAAATGTCTCGCATCTCCATACACATGTGTGCGACAAAATGGGTTTCTTTCCATTCCATAACTCGAATAGAATTCCATTTGTCGCCTTAGTTGGTACTCGGTTTAATGTGTATGCTGCAGTTTGTAATGCATATCCCCAAAAGGATAATGGAAGATCTGCATGACTCATCATCGACCTCACCATGTCCAACAAGGTGTGATTCCTCCTTTCACTAACACCATTCCACTGTGGTGTATAAGGAGGAGTGAGTTGAAATAGAATCTCAGACTCCCGTAGAAGATCGATGAACTCTTGGTTCAGATATTCTCCACCTCGATCCAATCGAAGTTTCTTTATCTTTTTACCAAGCTGATTCTCCACTTCATTCTTGAATTCCTTAAATTTCTCTAAGGACTCTAACTTATACCTCATTAAGTAGACATAGTCATATCTACTTAAATCATCAGTAAAAGTAATGAAGTAAGAATATCCACCTCTAGCTTCTACTGGAAATGGTCCATATACATCTGTGTGCACCAATCCTAGAAGCTTTGTTGCCCTTTCACCATGTCCACGAAAAGGCGGCTTGGTCATTTTACCTTGTAAACAAGCGTGACATCTATCAAGTGGTTTTAGCTCAGTAGAGTCTAAATAGTCATCTTGACAGAGCTTTGTCAAACGCTTCTTGTTTACATGACTGAGACGGTGATGCCACAACTGGGCGATGTAGAGTCATGTGAGTTTGTTTCGTTATCGATTGTCAACACTTGGTTTTCGTAATTTAATACATACAAACCATTATTTAAATGTGGCATACCATAACATACGTTGTTCTTATAAAAGAGACAACCCTTATTTCCAAACCTGAAAATAAATCCATCCATATCCAAACAAAATACAAAAATTATGTTCTTGGTAACACTAGGCACATAATAACAGTTATGCAAAACCAAAATCATCCCAGTCAGCAATGAGAGGTGGTAATCGCCAATAGCCAACACAGCCAGCTTTGCGCCATTGGCAGCTCGAAGATCCACCTCTCCTCTGGCAATCTTTCAAAATCTACTTGGTTCCTGCATTTGAATACAGATGTGAGCTCCACAAGCTGTATCTAATACCCAGTGTGTAGAAATAGAAAGATTACACTCGATAACGAACGCACCTTTAGCGTCCTCACGCTTCTGGGTGCAGTTCCTCTTCCAGTGGCCTTGCTTGCCACATGCAAAACATACTGTCTCTCGTTCCTTGCCCTGCCTCTGGATCTTCCCCTTCTTGGAAGGACGACGCTTGGGGGCTTCGGACTGTTTATAAGTCTTTGGCATCTTTGCCTTGTCCTTCCTTTTATTATTCACCATAAGGACTGCGGGTTTGTCACGCCCCATGTCCTTATCTACCTGGCGAATGATACACGTTATGCGAGCTGTGGTAGCTCCCAAAAACTACATGGTTACTTTGGTCATGTGGACGTGGCGGTTTTTTTACACGAGGTGTATGTTGTGGTGCTACGCCTAGGTGTCTACGGGCAAGCCTTTTTGGAGAGAGATGGCTTAGGACGTGCGGCGTTGGGGCAAAGCGGCAAACCAATGGGGAAGTGGTAGTGGGGTACTCTTGATATTCTTTATTATATTATACACTCGTGTATGCGATATTTGGTGAGAGTAGTCATTGTGAAGCTGGAAACATAGTATACTTGTTTAGGTGACAAGTTAGTTTCACTTGTTGTACAGTGTGTTTTAGCATGCTTTCTTTACTTTTGCACGAGAAGCTCTGGGGAGGATCCTACTGAAGCAGGTTGAAGATCAGGCTGGAGATTACTAGCTTGGGGTTGCAGGAGTTGTTTGGGCTTCATGGTCGCTGTCATTTTTACTTTCTTTTCGTACTTGCAGTTTTCCCTTTCAGTTGTAGTAGTTCTTGCATGACATTACATATGTGTACTTGGGATTTTTTTTTATATTGCAGTTTGATTTGTAGTTGGTTAGTGTCTGTCTTATCTCTCTCTTCCACATGTGTTCTCTTAGAGGGAAATGTCTCTCATTTGTGTGTTTGTTATACCCTCGGTATTAGTCGCCAACCCAAGGCCTACTGAAGGCGGGACTCGGGGGTCACTATCTCCCTTCTCACATTGTTGGCCCAGGAGGGGTACACCTTGTGGGGAGGGGGTCACGACACTTAGTGTCTGCCTGTGTGAAAAATACATTTGAAAATGTATGTGTACTCTAGGAATTTAGAGTTTAGATATGACTGATTGATAACCATGTGTGGTTGGATTCTTTGACGATCAGTGGGCTAGAGGCTCAGGCCTGTTTTGATTAGCAATTGATTTGATAGATGAGGGACAAGGAGCCCGAGCTGCAGTGATGGTCAATGGTAATGATGGCAGGACAAATTGATATTATGCAAAATGGTATGGAACACTGGGGCAGTCGGGACTGTTGGATTGGTGTTGCCCGATCCGGTTGGGTCGAATGCTTGTGGCCCGCAACTATCGCGGGTCGAGCTCCGCGGTGAGCTCGTTGGGGGTTGCAGGGGGCAACACGCCCCTGCTCCGGGGGTCCGGGGGCCGAAGGTCCCCGGCCCAATTTTTCGGCATTGTAGCATCTCTGACACTGTAGCGGTGCGGACTTCGGGGTCAACAGTACTGTAGCGCTTTTGACTTCCAGCCGGCAGACACTGTAGCACTTTTGACAAAGTGAGCCGCCGATCACTGTTGCAACGCGGACTACTATTCAGAACAGTAGACCGTCTTCTTCATATGTAGCCCATTTTTGGGCTAGGGTTTTATGTTGGAAATCCTCTGTAATTTCTGTGCTCCCGAATCATAGTGAAATTCTGCCTCTCCCGTGGACGTAGGGATTTTTCCCGAACCACGTAAATCGCCGTGTTCATTGTTGCTTTTCTTTCTTTCGTTTTTCTCGTTTTCTGTCGTTCTGTCTTCCGGTGATTCCGCAACAGGGACGAGTTCATTGATGTTTTTTGCCTGATGCTTGCTTGATGGTCGGATGGTCGGATGGTCGGATGGTCGGATGGTCGGATGGTCGGATGGTCGGATGGTCGGATGGTCGGATGGTCGGATGGTCGGATGGTCGGATGGTCGGATGGTCGGATGGTCAGATGGTCAGATGGTCGGATGGTCGGATGGTCGGATGTTATTGTCATAATCAGTTTCCAACCGCAGGACACAGTTTGATTCTATGCACAACGAGTGCATCTTTTAAGTGGTGGTTTAGGATGACTCCCAAAATACCCAGATAATTATGAATTGATAATTGAACTAATAAAAGAACGAGGTTGGTTCATGGTGTTCACAAATGATGATGACATACTTGATAATATAAACAAGAGAACTAATGGTGTCATCGGCACTTGGATTAAAAGATTAAAGTGTTAATCTTGGAAAGGAATATGGAATAATATTAATGGCCAATGAATTAATTAATATGGAATCTGATTGATTGTGTGCTTATTTGAGACCTCACTCTTAGTAGTGGCAGTTAGAGGTTTTGTGCGACGATAGCTGCAAATGTGTTCAAGGCTAGGTGGTTTCTCTTCTTGTGGGTGTGTGATATTATTTATATTTTTCTGATTTCATATGCTGCCTCACCCACGTCGGTAGGGCAACCGACACCCAAATGTTTTGGAGGGTGTTTTCTTCAACATCTAGAATAGCGAGGGAACGAATGACTGACTTCTCCCTCTCACATGCTCTCCCTCTAGACATAGATGAGTAGGTGTATCCAGGGCTATAATGGCATACGGTATAGAGTGTGTTCCCACCCGAGCTATGATGGCTCACGGTTTACTATACATTTAGGTACGGGTTGTAACGCCTTAAGGTATAGCAAATACTTGTATCTGAAACTGGCAGCTTCGGCTTCCAACAGGTGTACTTGCATGGGTTGTGGTGGTTTGAGGTATAATGCATTTACACAAGTTGTGGTGGCTACTGGGCGTACACTTGGTTACTACTTGGATATGATAATGATGTGATGTCAGGTTGCACAAGATGCAATAATGGTTGTGATATGATTGCACAAGGTGCAGGATGACTTCATAGGAGGGATGAGCACAAGGTGTAGTCGTTGGGACGTGAGAGTGACAAACCAATGAAGAACTAGAAGCGGGATAATTTCACTATATGTGTGTGTGTGTTTTATAAGGAATGGTTTCTTCTATGCGTTATTTGATGAGTGAGTCATAGTGTGTTGGATTGGTGTAGCCCGATCCGGTTGGGTTAAATGCTTGTGGCCCGCAATTGTCGTGGGTCAAGCTTCGCTGTGAGCTCGTTGGGGGTTGCAGGAGACAACGCGCCCCTGCTCCGGGGGTCCGGGGGCCGAAGACCCCCGACCCAAATTTGCGGGAGCTGTAGCAACTCTGACCATTGTAGCAGAGCTGACCGACTGACACCGACAGACACTGTAGCAGTGCGGACTTCGAAGTCAACTATATTGTTGCACTTTTGACTTCCAGTCGGCAGTCATTGTAGCACTTTTGACAAAGGTGATCGCCTTTCACTATAGCGACGCGGACTTCCTGTTCGGAATAGTGGATTGTCTTTTTCATACATAGCCCATTTCGGGCTAGGGTTTCTTACTGAAAACACTCTGTAATCTACGCTCCCGAAATAGTGAAGTTTTGTCTCTCCGTGAACGTAAGGATTATTCCCGAACCACGTAAATTTGTGTGTCCCGTGTGTTTTCTTTTTTTTATGCATTTTCTTTCTGTATCTCGTTTCTGTTGTTGTGACTCCCGACGATTCCACAACATGGTGGGTATGGGGGAAACTAGTTTACCTGTTTAGGTGACGAGTTGGGTTTATTCGTTTATTCACTAGGCTTTCACTTTTTTGCACAAGAGGTTCCAGAGGGGATCCTGATAAGTATACATGTTATACTCGCCCTACATATATATAAACAATTTTTCAGATCCACATGAGCTGGGTGGTGAACAAGTTGAGTGATGCAAGCTTGAGGAGTTGTTCAGGGGTTGTTGGAGCTTCATGGTCAGGATTTACTTATGGTACTTGCGGTATTTTTTCATTTCAGTTGTATTTAGTTTATGCATGACATCACATGTATTGGGATTGTGATAGAGCCAGAGGAATCAACTAATTGTATATTTGAAGATAATCCAGCAGAATTACATGGAGGAGGAATCGGGCCGCCCAAGCCCGCAGGCCGAATTCCAAGCCAGGAAGGTTGATTCCCAGTATTATATTTCTTAACCTCTCTCACGCGCCCTCTTCCGTTATTTATAACAGATTCCCCCAATCTCGTGGTCTCAGAACCTTCCCCCAACTAATCGCCTAACAGATTCTCCTCTCCTACAATAGCCTAACAATATTTCACCATATTCCACCTCTCTCTTCTAACCACTTCGGGTGGAACACTTATGTGGATCACTGTCACCGTCCCAAAAAATCACCTTGTCCTCAAAGTGGTGGATCTCGTAGGCATGTCAAGCGATCTCTCATACCAACCTCGCTCCATGAAATTGAGGACCAGGAGAGCTGGTCTTATAATCATGTCAAGCAATCTTCCATGTGCTCCTCGCTACTTTTGTGTAGTGTGCAGAACCAAGCGGCACCTCTGCTATATGGCCAAGTTGTTGTGGTCCTGTATAATGTGCCCTTGCCGCATATGCACGCCACCCCACTTCTTTCGTGTAAAATCTATATAGGCATCCTCTATAAACATGGGGACCCCGTCTCGTTATTGTGGGGGTAACCCGTGCAGTTGGTGGTAACACATGTTTGAGCCAACGCATTCGACGACGTCTTATGCTCCAACATTATGGACCTAGAATTGTCATGCTCCTTGTGCGGCAGCTGTACCGAATACCAGCTGGTGGTAGTGTCATCATGATCTTCGGGCAGCCTCTTCCCCCAGTCGTGTGTCCCATGTTCGGTAGGCCCCCCGGAGTGCGACGCAGACAGCTGTGTTACCGTCGACGAGAACTCAAACGTAGTCGCAGGGGCTTCCCCCGACAAAGCTTCCAAAATCCTCCAACATCACTTCTTTGAGTGCATCCAGGTGAACTCAATCTCAATCTGAAATCCTTTGGCCAATAAAAACCAAAGTTCATACATACCTAACATGCATAGTCGTGTCATTGGTACCTACCTTCATCTTTTTCGGTGTCTGACAACTCGAAAAATAAGCTTCTGCTCACGAGATCCAAGTCTTCGAATATGTTCCAGAAAATTCCGGCAAAAACTCTTCTTGAAAGTATATTTCATGATGTCTGGTCACCCGGGCTAGTGAAACCCAGAGTTCTTGCATGTGACATGCCATAGTAGCCCCGAATCTGAATAGTGGTGAGTTCCCTAGGTATGTGTGTATCCACTGGTAAGGAGCGGGCATCATGCGGCTCGCGGCTCCTCGTGTCGAGCAGTACCATTGTACTTTTTTTCCTGAAAAAAAAAACCTATAGAGCGGGTCACCCCAGCGAGCTTAGCCGGTAGAGCGCCTTGACGCGAGCTGGAGTGTGTCCCTTGGGTGAGCCTGTTGGAATCCGAGGAAAACTAATCTCCAGGCCCTTCTCCCGTTTTATTTTTTACCCCTGTCGGCCTCTAGGGTTTCTCCTCGTTGGGGGGCGGCGGCCTCCATGGCCAGCCAGCCATAAGTATCCCCCCCTGCCGGTTATCCCTCCCTCCCTCCTAGCAGATCGAGCTCCTGATGGCTCCCACCCGGCGGACTCCTCCCGCAGCGTCCCTCCTCGCGGCGCACTCCCTTCCCGATTCTCCAGCGGCACCCGCCTCCCGCTGCGACTTCGGCTCTACCTCCCTCCCGTCGATGCTCCCTCACAGCGCCTCCTTCCCCGGCATCCCCTGCTGCGTGCGATGGCCACGCCCAAGGTCGTGCCTCCCGTCGTGGCTCCCGATCCCGACGGGATCCAGCCGCGACTCTCGACCCCCTCCCGTCCTGACTCGCAGCTTCTTCCCTGATTCCCGCCCAACACAACTCTTGCGGCCCTCCAGCGCCATCCCTCCCCGCGACGCCCTCCCAGCCTCACGACTCTCAACTTCCGGACCGCCTCCTGCGGAGCTTCCCGACCCGCCTCCTGCGGCATTCCCCGGCGTCCCCACCTCCAGTGCGCTGCTCCACTGCACCGCCATCCCTTCCGCCAGTTTCATCTAGTTTCATCTAGATCCAGTCTGTGCGTACATCCACTGCACTGCTTCCCTGTGCACCTTGGCTCCTGCTGCATCGCCAGATCCCGTTGAGATTCTGCCTCCCTGCGCGCCACCTCTGCAAAGTTGCTCCCTCCACGCCTGCCTCCTGCGGTAGCTCTACCTCCACGCCGGCCTCCTGCGACAGCCACCGCCTCCATGTCGGTCCTCCTCCTGCGGTTTCCCGACGCTCCGACGATCGGCCCGCCCATGCGGTTTTTCCGGCAACTCTGGCGACCGGCCCGCCCGTGCGGTATTCCCGACGACTCTAATGATCGGCCCACCTGTGCGGATTTCCCAGCGCTCAGTCGACTGGCACTGCCAGTGCAGCTTTCCCGACGCTCTGTCAGCCAGCACCACTTGAGTGGCTTGACAAATCTTTTTTAGCACCATCATCCATCTTCGTGAGGGGGAGCAGCAACCATGGCAATTTATCTTTGTTTTATTTTGTTTTGTCTTGTTTTATCATCAAGCTGGGGTATGTCCAGTTTGAGAGGGAGTGTTTGCAGCGTTTCTTGTTTGATTTGTATTGTCATTGCTTTGGTCTCTTTTCTTTATGTGTCCAAGCTAGGTACACCTAGCTTGAGAGGGAGTGTCGGAGTCTGCATCTCACATCGGACTTTGGTCTGGTGTGGCCTTTAGTATTCATTATAAAAGAACCTCAAGACCACCTTTAGAGAGTACCTTGGGGTTCGGGTCATCCTCTTTTGTCATACTCAACAGAGTCGATTCTAGCAGTGCGTGCAATTACCAAACTGGAGTCAACGCGGCACGCGTGAGAGGAACTGAGTCGGCAGCAGTAGAAGTTGAAATTGAGCCAGCAGGAAGTGAGTTGATGACGGACGTGGGGGGTGCGCGTTGTAGCTAGAGTTGAGTTGGAAGCGAGTGTTGTCGTCGAATGACTCTTGGGAACACACAGATCATGTTAAGGACTGGCGTGCGCGGCTCGTTCGAACAGGTGGTGGGTGATGCAGAAACATTGGGAGTCGCAATGACATAAAAGAAATGATTCGGAGAAGAGTAAAAGGAGAAAAAAAAACAGAACGAGAACACAAGGATTTACGTGGTTCGGGAAAAATCTCTACGTTCACAGAGAGGCAGAATAACTTCACAAAAATCTGGGAACACAATTTACAGGAGTTTCTCACACACACACTAAGAAACTCTAGCCCGAAAATGGGTTAATGTAGAGGACGAAGCATTATTTCACCAACCGTCAGAAAGTCTGCATCGCTACAGTGAAAGACGGTCATCCAATTCAAAAGTGCTACAGTAGCTGTCGGTTGGAAGTCCAAGGAGCTACAGTGAATGACAGTTGGAAATCCAATGAGCTACAGTGAATGGGCTAATGTAGAGGACGAAGCACTATCCCACTAGTGTGCAGTACGGGGCCACAATCATTTGGTCCAACCGAATTGGGCTACACCAATCCAACAGTGAATGGCAGAGCACACGTCCAAGAAGGGAGATGATTGTGATCAGATGCCTCGTCGCGCGGGACGTGAGCCAGTGGAAGCATGAAGCGACTTCCAGTGGGCGCGTTAGCTCGAGAGAGGAGTCGACGACAGCTCAACAGTGTGCGTGTTGCGTCCAGCCAAGCACATTAGGAATAGATCGGAAGCCTCCGGCAATGCACGACGTCGCAGGGGGAGCGGAGGAGCTATTCTGGCAGCGCGCCTCCTCTAAGCGACAAGACAGGAACGGCAGTAGCAGGTTGCGCGTCTGAGGGAGAGGATGCAGATCCGGCAAGTCGGACCAATTGATAGAGGCAGAGAAATCGACTACTTGTATATTTGAAGATAATCCAGCATAATTACATGGAGGAAGAATCGGAAAACTCTCAAGAGTCCCCACCCAAACCCGCAGACCGAATTCCAAGCGAGGAAGGTCAATTCCCAATATTCTATTTCCTCTCCTCTCTCACCCGCCATCCTCCTCTATTTATAACAGATTCCCCCACTCTCGTCATCCCAGAACCTTCCCCCCCCACTAATCGCCCAACAGATTCCCTCTCCTACAATAGCCTAACAATATTTCACTCTCTCCCACCTCTCTCTTCTAACCACTTCGGGTGGCATACTTGGTATCTATTAGATTGCTTCTTTTATCTATGCATGGAGTTGGTCTGTAGCTCCTCTCTTCCGGTAGATATAGTCTAGATTCTACAATCAAACGAAGCACCCAATAATTTACCCCCCCCACACACACACTTAGATTTCAGAATGTGGTATGAAATTAGATAATTCAAAAGGTTTAGAAATAAAAGAAACAACCTGTGTTTTATCTAATTCAGCAATCTATTCAGTGCTTTCAAAACCAATTTCAGTTTCAAAACTATCATCCAAATCAACAGCTAAGTTTTGTTCAAAACACTAAGTTTCTAATTTAAATTGATTGGAAAAAATTATTTCAGTAGTCATATTAGATGTTCAACAAGAAATTTTAGAGAAATATTCATGTTATACAAGTTCAAAGTCATTTTCAGCAAGCAATTTTACACTTCCAAAAGTGGAATAAAATGTAGGTTTTAATTCAAAAAATGTTAATTCAGCTTCTAAAAAAACATCAAACTTAGGAAACAAAGCCTCTATTTCAGGTTTAACATGCTCTTCTTCAGCTTCTAAAAAAACATCACAAATGATTCAAGAATTGAATTTTTATCACTGGTTTCAGAAATAAATTCATTGGAAGCAACCATTTCATCAGTTATAAAACGATCCCAAAGTGAATGTTCATTTTTAGAAGCAGCTTGAAAAGATTTCAGCATGTTGGTTTCATAAAAAAAAATCTCATTTTCAAAAAACATATTATCTGAAACAGCAGGATCGAGCTCAGAACTTACCTCATAATTGTTTAAATGATACTCAGAGGGGAAGTCAAAAGTAAGGGCAGGTTGACTACTCCCCTCTTTCCTCGCATCAACGTCTTTCTCTTCTTTCTCATCCAAAGCAGGCAACATCGGTGCTGAACTTGGATAGTTTAAACAGAGGAGTTTATCATGTAATTCAAGCTAAGACAGTTTAAATGGTGAAGAATTTAAGTTGAGTGCAACGCCCTTTATGTGTTCAGCCAGCATGTCGAGCTTGCTTGCTGCCTTAGGAATAAAGCTTAGCCAAGTCAGGCCTAGGCAATGGATAAGCTTCTTGAAACTCTTCCACTTCCAGTACACAGACTTCTTCTTCAAAGGTGCAAGGAACATCTTCTTTTGATTGCGGCAGGGATTTTTTTTTCTTCCACACTAGCATAAAACTTAGGAAAGTACAAAGAAAACTCATCAACTTCCTTGGCCAAAGGCTCAAGGTACTCAACTTTCAATATTTCATTGATTTCAGCTATAAATTCTCTGAAAATAAACTTCTCACAGCCTTCCTAGGGAGCCCCCTAATGTTAATTGGCATGATATGCCACCATTTCTTCTAAATAGGCCTCTCCATAGTCCTCAAAGTTCATTTCAAATTTAGTGAATAGTAGTGATTACAAGAAGATTTACAGCAGAGTTTTTAGTCAAACATCTGCCAAACACTCAAAGAATATATCTCACATTAAGTAAGAACGCTGCAAAATTGAATGCACGCAAATAAAGTCCCAAAAATGATGAAATGCTACTACGAATCAGTGAAAAAAACAGCAATAATCAGCTCACAGAATGATTTTTTTGCATTCAAATTCCGTTTTTTAAATTTACAAAATTTCTGAATTTTGTTATCTGAAGAACAGTGTATAGCAAGCGCCGTCTTCCCGTCAACGGCACCATATTGAAACAGGAATTTTTAGTCCCGACAACGGCACTGTATTGAAACAGGAATTTTTAGTCGCTTATTCCCTACTCGATATTTATTTTTTATAACCCTAGTATGTCCTATAATGGCACTGACGTAGGGTCAGTCTCACGTGGAGGCGGCTACTGGCTAACAGAATTTTTTTTACTGTCACTATTTTTAGTTAACAAAAGCATACTAGCATTGTTAAGAGTATTAGATGTTTTTTAATTTGTGTATCCCACATTGATGTGGGTAATCTGTAGTACTCTTTTTCTCATCTATAAATTAAGCACCTCGTTGTGAGGTACGGGGTTTCCATTCTAATATGCTATCAGAGCGCTAGGTTAGTCTGCCGCTCCTCCTTACGCGTTAGCTCCCTGCTAGTCCGCGCTCCATTTGTGCGAGAAATCTTCACGCGCGGCCCACCCTGCAGGAAAAGCCCCACCGCGACGGCCCTCCCGTCGCCCCTCCCGTGCAAGGGCATCTCCAGTGTGCCGCCTCCCGTTCGCGGCGGCCCTCCCGTCGTCCCTCCGCCATTTTCGTCAGAGTATTTCGGCGTCGTCGACTGCCCCACCGCTTTCAAACGAGCCCAACCAACTGCAGCCGTCATCAACCCCAGCTGCCCGCGACTCACACCGTCGCCGCCTGCTGACAATGCATGTTGTAAGATCTCGGGTTTTTCTTGAGGTACGGATCTTCCTTTTTGGGTTAAATGTGTTGCTTTCCTTTTTGGCTTAGACCCTAGGTCGGGCGTGGGCCGATTGGGTTGTTTTTGGGAAAGGGGAAAACAGGTTGACATCTGGCCGTAGCCTAGGTACACATCGTGTACTTGGTCTACACGTTGTGTACTTCAAATACACGCCCTGTACTTGCCTAGCGGGGTTTTTTTTATAAAAGGGGCAGTAGCTAATGTTTTTGACGGACAATAAGCTTTTCTCTCGTTTTTAAACCCAAAAACCACCCTAAACTAGTTTTTCTTATATTGAAGCCGTCCGGACTCCAATTCAAGCGTCGTCTGTCACGTTGGAACCGTATCGGTAAGTACTCGATTCCTTTTTAGTCGTTCTTGATTCTTCAGAACAACGACTGCGTTGTTTGGATTTAGGCTCATATGCCCTAATAATCCGTTCTTCGTCTGTTCTTCAGATTTCTTCCAAATCGGAACGAATCAGGACACGATACTGGACGAGTTGTCTACTACCGAGGCGAGGTAGGTGGTCTATACTTTCTTTCGGCTTTTCTGGGTGTTTTTCGGGTGTTCGGCCGTTACGCCTTTTGTCAGACTTTCCGGCGAGGCCTCGTTTTTGAGCGAGCAGCTTTTAGTAGCTGTAGTCGGACCTAGTGAGGATGCCCATAGGTTCCGTCTAGGTGCATCGACACCCTTTGCATGTTTCAAGGTCACCCAAGGGGTGCACCTTAAGGGGAATATCTTGTTTATGCCAGTTTAAACCACCCAAGGAGTGTGTTCTTGCGCTTGTCTTGTTAGAGGAAGCATGTTAGTGCTTTGATTGCTTGAGTAGCCTGTTTAAGAGATGTACTGCCTCCTTGCTTATTGAATATCATGTTATGCCTCACCTATTTTGATAGCTTGGCATGTTAAATGGATGATATGGGTGGGTAAAACCTATATGTAAATGATTAATGACATGTTAAATGGTTTATATAGGAGGGTAGGCTCATATGCTTATGATAAATGGTTTGCATGAGTGGGTATACTCATATACTCATGGCTTGTGTTTGTTGACGTGAGTGGGTATACTCACCTAGTTATAAAAGTTTAACTTGAATGCTTGAATGCTTAATCGAATGGTTTGATAGATGCCTTAGACTGCTCTCCTTGGATCTGGAACGCAGTAGTGGACGCCTTGGGTTGATTCTGCCCCTTGGGTCTTGATTCTGTGGGATGCCTCGGGCCTTGCTACCCCGTAGGATCCGGCTTGCTTGGGATCGCGTAGGACTTGCTATTGACTTGCTCCTCGGACCCCAACTAATGCCTAACCGAGTTTCCACCAGGGATGCCCATGGGACTCGATGGGATGCCTTGGACACACTCTTTGGATCCGGCCCTCCGTGGTCAAGATATTATTACTTGGATGCCTTGGTCTGCTGACACCTTGGATCCGGCCCTTGCAGATTGCTACTTCACTATACGGCGTGGTCGTAGATCACTTGACTTCACTATACAACGTGGCTGTGGATTGCTTGATACAGATGGATGTACGGCGTGGTCGTGTGACTTGCTTGTTTACTTGGTTATAGCTGCCTTGTTAGGAGCCGACACTCTTTTGCAGGTAGCCTTGAGGGCTGTTCAATTTTACTTTATAGTAGACTTATGCCATGAGCATATGCACTTACTCTAGTTTACACTTGCTAGCACCTTTGTAGAATTATTGTTAGAACTGTATAGACCTGGGTGGTTGCCTACTGGGATGTTTATCTCACACCCTGTTTGGGCCTCCTTGGGGACCCAAACAGATTGTATGGTTGCAGGTGATGATAGGGGCAAGCACCCTAGTACAGGTTGTTGACTGTGGCTTTGGAGCAGGGGAGCATAGGACCAAGCTGAGGCTCGCGATGCTGGGATACCTTTTTAGTCTTTTGTTCTTTTTGGGACTTGTACTGTATTACATTGTCTTGTACCTGCTTTGGCTATTTTCTAAACACTTGCACCATCTGCATCATTTTTGTATACAAGATACTTCTGGTTATTGATATGTATATTCGTGTCTACTTGTCTTACTTTCAGTTGTCTGCTGTTTATTCTGCTTCCGCTATTATATATATTTGACTTCCGCTGTGATACTCTGGTAATGAGGGCATAGTCTCCCCAGTGACTCACCTAGGCCCTCGGTGCTAGTCGGCAACCTCTAGCGTTTGGGGAGATGCGCTTGAGGCCTTGTGACCAACCGGGCTCGGAGCACCGTTTCGGATGGCATCCAGGTCCGGGATGTTACACACGCCACCCCCCCGGCTGCCCAGCCAACCGCAGTCGTCATCAACCCCGGCTGCTCACGACTCACACCGTCGCCGCCTGCTGACAACGCACGCCACCCCCCGCCCCCCGATTCTGCTGCACCCACTCTGAGTGCGCTTGTCCTCCACCGCGCCGCCTGAGCGCACGCCCCGTCTTCCAGCACCAACGTATAGCCCCCTGTCCAACGACCTCCTGGGCGTCGCCCTCTCTATGCGACGATACAACACCCTTCAGCATAGCCCCTCCCTGTGCAGGGGCCCCCAGTCGATCACCTCAGCCCATGTGACGCCCCATACTGCACAATCGCGCCCCTCCCCCATTCATGATACCTTTTTTTCAATGACCGAATTGATACCCGAATGTGCATTTTCAGCACCTACTCTCCGGCATTCCTCTGCCTTAATTGCGCGTAGTAGGTAACGACTCTGACACTTTTGTCTACCTTTTGTGCACCTTCAGCACCTTGTCAACGTGCATTTTCAGCACATAATCTATGGCATCATCAACGCCACTGTTGCCCATGGCGATGCTCCACCAGCGTGTCTATCCCAACGGTTAGTCTCATCGGTTCCTGACTCTGGTGCCTCAAAGCACATCACTGGGGATGCAAGTATTCTCCAGTCCTACAAATCGACCTCAACTGGAGGTAATATTACTATTGTTGATCGTCAGACAGTGCAGATTGCAGGTTATGGGAGTTGTTCAATTACGTCTGGCTTGACACTATCCGTTGTTTTCTTTGTTCTCAGTTGTCCCTTTAATTTACTATCACTTAGTAAACTTACAGCTGACTTACAGTGTCAGGTCATCTTCTCACCTGTTTCGGTTATATTTCAGGAGCATTCGACAACTCGGGTGCTTGGTAGTAGGCATCTTCAGGGTGGTGTGTGTGCTTGACTCAGCCCCAGTTCTCACCTGTCCTGCCACTTCTGCTCATGTCCTCCAACTTCCATTATCACTTTGATCATCCACCTGCCCCCATTCTTCAAAAACTTTTTCCCAGGTTGGGTCCACTTCTTCCATTTAACTGTGAGTCATGTCATTACACAAAGCATCATTGGGTCACCTATATTCCCCGAGCAACCCCAAGTGCATCTACTCCTTTTCATTTGGTCCATTCTGATATCCAGGGACCCAGTCCTAGTCAATTTAAACTGGGTTATCGATACTTTGTTACTTTCATCGATGATTTTTCACGAATGACTTTGGTCTATTTGTTGAAGAATCGTTCAGAAATTTTTATCCTGTTCCACTCCTATTATCAAGAAATCACAATCTAGTTTTCTGCTAAAATTCATTATTTGCATTCTGAAAATGGTCGTGAATATTTATCAAGACCTTTCCGGTTTTTTCTTGATGATCATGGCATAATCCATCAAACTTCTTATCCCGATGCACCTCAACAAAACAGTGTTGCAGAACGAAAAAACCATCATCTGTTAGAAGTTGCTCGTGCACTTTTATTTCAGAAGAAACTTCCGACCGTTTTTTGAGGAGATGTCATTCTCACAACCACCTATCTTATCAACAGACTTTCATCGTTTGTTCTCCAGGAGGAGACACCATTCGATTCTTTATTTTCAACATCACCTCATTCTTTGTCTCTCCGCATTTTTGGTTGTGTGTGCTATGTTCGGGATATTCACCCCTCAATTACCAAGTTTGATGCGCGCGCTCTCAAATGCATCTTTCTTGGCTATTCTCACACCCAACACGAATATCAATGCTTATCTCCAGATTTGCATCGTTATTGTTAAAATGAGGAAACCCCCTCGCCTCCTTACCTCAAAGTGAGGCGGAGGCGTTCTTTTATAATGAATGAGAAACTCCACATCGGACCACAAGTCCGATGTGGGATACAGACTCTAACACTCCCCCTCAAGCTAGGTGTACCTAGCTTGGACACATAATGAAAAGAAAACAATAAAACAGACGCTAACACTCCCCCTCAAGCTGGACATACCCAGCTTGATTACAAAACATGACGAAAACAGAAGAAACGGAAATAATAAAAATGATGTGGATGCTGCTCCCCCGCAAGATGGTAATGTGATGCCGCTGAAAAAGGATGGGTCGTCACCGGAAAAGTGCGGGGCCGGACATCAGAGCGCCGGGAAATCCACACTGGCGGGTCGGTCGTCAGAGCGTCGGGAAAATCCGCACTACGGGCCGGTCGTCAGAGCGCCGGGAAAACCGTAATGTGGGGCCGATCGTCAAAGCGCCGAGGAATCCGCTCGGGAGGGCCGGTCGTCAAAGTGTCGAGGAAGCCGCAATGGCGGTGCCGGTCGGCGAAGCGCCGGGAAATCCACTGGAGGAGGCCGGCATGGAGGGAGCAGATGAGCAGAGGTGGTACGGGAGGCCGGGAGGGCTGGAAACCGGCCGCTGGAGGAGTCGGCAGGGATGGAGGCCGGCTGTCGAAGGGAGGCCGCCGGGCAGAGAGGCGCGCGGGAGGGCGGAAGGAGCCGCCGGACAGCAGCAGACCGCCGAGGAAGGGAGGCCGCTGGGAAGGGAGGCTGCCGGCGCAGGGAGTCCGCCGGAACATCCGCAGGAGGCGTGGAGGCCGGCTGCTGGAAGCGCTGGCAGAGGGAGAGGCCGGCAGAAGGAGGAGGGGAGTCGCGCGCATGGAGCCGCGTAGGGCAGGCCGTCAGGGCAGGGCGGGGCCGCTGGATGAGGGAGGGTCGCGCGCAGGGATGGAGGGGGGGGGGCGACGCGTGCGCAGCGGGGAAGCAGGCGCCGGCAGGGGAGGCCGCCGGCAGCGGTAGGCCGCCGGGAGAAGCGGGAGGCCGGCGGGAGCAGTCGGGAGGCGCCGGGAGCAGCGGGAGGCCGCCGGCGGGGCGCGCGGGTGATGGCGTCGGGAGCAGCGGGAGAAGCCGGGAGCCGGGGAACCGCGTCGCGCCGGGAGGAGCCGGGAGCCGCGTCACGGGAGGGACGAGCCGGGAAGCCGCGTCGCGCCGGGAGTCGGGAGAAGCCGGGAGCCGGGAGGTGGAGGCGTAGGAAGGGAAGCGGCCCGGAGATGCGGGAGCCGGGGAGCCGGTCGCGCAGCGGGCGAGCGCGACGGCAGGGGCGAGCCGGGAGCCGGGGAGCCGGGAGTGGAGATGCCGCCGGGAGCCGGGAGCCGCGAGCGCGCGGGAGGGAGGAGCCGGAAGCCGCGTCGCGCCGAGGGCGAGCCGCCGGGGAAGAGGCCAGGCCGAGGCCTCGGGAGGGAGGGGTGAGCCGCCGGGAAATCGCGTAGGGCAGAGGCGGAGGGGCGGCGACGGTAACCCTACGGGGCTTTGAGGCCGCCGCCCCCTCGGACGGAAAAAAATGAGTAAACCCTAGAGCAAAATAAAAAAAGATGGGAGGGAGGGTTGGGAAGATCCCTCTGATACCATGTTAAAATGAGGAAACCCCCTCGCCTCCTTACCTCAAAGTGAGGCGGAGGCGTTCTTTTATAATGAATGAGAAACTCCACATCGGACCACAAGTCCGATGTGGGATACAGTTGTCTCAGCTCTCTCCAAATTTCCATCGTTATGTTGTCTTAGTTGATGCTTCCTTTTCAAATCATAAGTTATTTCTATTCTCAAGTTTTCACCCCCATCTACTGTTCCTGATTCCGAAGTTATTTTACCATATTCTCTCGATACACCACCACCACTATTTATTCCTAGTGATGGTGTTGGATCCCAATTTGGCCAAGTATATACTCACCGATCAAGCACACCTGTCACCCCGACACCTGATGTTGCTACCACACATGACGACTCACCTGCTTCTGATCCTCCATCACCGAAGTTGACTATTGCACTTCGTAAAGACTCGCACTAATGTCAGTCTTATCGGGGATTATATGCAGCTACCACACAAGTTGTAGAGACACTTGTTGCTCACTCCACGCCGCGCATTATTACCGAGGTCATATCTCATCCCGACTGGTTACAGGCTATGTAGAATGAACTCCAGGCTCTGGACGCCAACCACACTTGGGATCTTGTCCCTCTTCCTTCGGATAAGCAGATGGTCAGTTGCAAATGAATCTATACAGTACATGTCAACGCTGATGGTTCTCTTAATCGTCTCAAGGATCACCTTGTTGCCAAAGGTTATGCGCAGACATGTAGAGTTGATTATTTTGACACATTCTCTCAAGTGGCGAAGATGACCTCAGTTCGTGTTAGGACCAAAAGGGGCCTAGATACCCTGAGAGGGGGAGTGAATCGGGGTATGGATATTCTTTTTCAACATTATTCCTGCCCCACCGGATCTTGACCTCTTTATTATAAGGGACAGTTTGTTTGCATTTATGTGTTTTTATTCTTCCCTTCTTAATCTGGTGATGAAATCAAACACACAGGCACAAATTTTTACTTGGTTCACCTTCACCAGGCTACGTTCAAAGAGCATACAATGGCGATGTGTCGCTGTACCAAATCCACTAAAGCTCACTGTCAATAATGTTCAGGTTAGATCGCCTCTATGCCCAGGCTCACTGCCTTTACAAAGTTTAGGGTCACTGTTTTCCCAAAGGTCACTCCCTGTTTCTCTCTCTCTGGCTCACTGCTGATAGAAATGACAACCTTTTTCATTTTCCTTTACTCGCTGCTCTTGGAAGGGATCCACTCACAGTTTATGGACTTGTAGGTCCCTTTATTATCTCTAATGAATGCACCATCCACTGTATGTAGATGCTCTGTTGAAGTTCAATTTTCATCCACTGATGAATAACCCCTTACTGCAGGTGTACTGAGCAACTTCCAACTTTCACGCAACCCTAGGGTGACTTGTGTGCCACTTTAACTAGTGCGCAGCCTCTGCCTTTGTTGTGGGAAAACCAACTTGCGCGCCATTTTATACTTGCGCGCCACTTTATACTTACGAGTCACTGCTTGTGCGCCACTACTTGCACGCCACTTACTGCTTGCGAGCAACTCGCTCCTTGCGCCGCTCCATAACTTGCGCGTCGCTCCATAACTTGCGCGTCGCTCCATAACTTGCCCGCCCCTTCATGACTTGCGCGCCCCTTCATTACTTGCGCGCCCCTTCATTACTTGCGCGCCACTTTCTTTCCTTTGTCATATTTTGATGTGATAAATATGACTTGCGCGCCACTTCTTCACTTGCGCGCCACTTAATGACTTGCACGTCACTTCTTAACTTGCGCGTCACTTTCTTTCCTTTGTCATATTTTGATGTGATAATCTTGAAATATGACTTTGCGCGCCACTTATTCACTTGCGCGCCACTTAATGACTTTCGCGCCACTTTTTTTCCTTTGCCATATTTTGATATTCCGATTTTGAAAAATGTATGGCGTGCAACATTCAAATCCTCCTTTAACACTGGAGCGCAACTCCTTTTGCCAAAAATACTTGTCTCCATTCTCTATTTTTTGGACCCAAATTTTGACAAACACTGAAAAACGGCGCCACCTTGTATCTATTCTTTTTGTACCGCTTTCAAATCATTCATTCCTTTGTCATGGTTCTTTGTCAACGTAGATTGTCAACAGTATCTCTAGAACATGACAACTCACCATAGAAACTCACTTTGTCAACAAACACAACTAACCCAAAAATGCTTCAATGGTACCTTGAAGGATTTTTGTCCAACAGTTCGCCTACTCATCTCTCTTGGCTTTCTTAATGAAGAAGTTTATATGGAGCAATCGCTCGGGTTTGTTGCTCGAGGGGAGTCCTTCAAGGTTTGTGGCCTTGGTCGATCGTTGTATGGACTCAAGCAGTCACCACGTGCTTGGTTCGGCCGTTTTTGCACCGTTATGCTTAGTTTTGGCATGTGCCAAAGCATAAAGGATTCTGTTGGGGAGAACCCCAATTCCGGGCCGAAAATTGCTTGTCAAAAATATCATGACAAACCCATCGAAATATGGAAGCAATATAAACAGAATAAAGAATAAATAAATCAGCACGCGGGATTTTTAACGTGGAAAAACCCTCCGATGCGGAGGATCAAAAAACCACGAGACAATTCTCAAATATCCACTATGAATCAAAGAATACAAAGAATCCAAATAATGCACGAACTTGAATTACAAATGAGAGAGCGTAGAAAACCCGTGTGAAAACCACACCCTGATACGCCTGTCTTCTCTCTGATAAACATCTCGCTGACATCATGTATCAGAAGATCAATCTGTGACAAAACATTACCTTTTTGTCGACAAAACGTCACTACCTCAGAGATCTTCACCACATGCGCCAGCCTCGCACCACCTTGCGATACTCGAATAATCTCGTCATCATGATGTACCGCCGATCTTCAATCGGGACATGCCACCCGATCACCTCTATCAGGAAGACTTTCGATACGTGGCCCTGATCATCAATTGCATCGTCGTTGCTCCGCACCTGTTAAACACCGATGTGTCGCACATGCTACCGCCGACGCGGTAGCCCCCTTCTTGCTCCCGATGGACGACATCTTGAACATCTTTCTAAGAACCTCTTCACACGTACAAGATAATTGTGTCGTCGTCGTCGTGTCACACGAGCCACCACAAACGCGGCAACCCCTTCCCGGGTCTCCCTTGCCGGCTACATCTTGCTGTCACACCCATTCTGTTCGCCACCAGCCGCTTTCCCTTTTATAGGCTCTCATATGCCACATATCTTGATTGAAAAGGAAATCTGGAAATATCTCAAAAAAGATATCATGAGATATCACCTAAATCTCATGCTGGCAGATACACAGTGGAAGAATCTTGAATTTCCAAAAAATATATCTTCAAATCTAAAAGATACATCATATCTCAAAAATGGAAACACATATGTGCTGGCTGAACCGCAACAGATTCCTCTGTTTTCTATCATCAATCTGATGCAGGAAGCATCCTTTTGGTGGTCAATGTGAATGACATTATTATTATTGGCAATGATGCTACTGGCAGTGGTCGACTCAAGTCTTTTCTTCATCAAAATTTTCAAACAAAAGATTTGGGTCCACTGCGATATTTTTTGGGAATTGAGGTCTCCAAATGCAACAAAAGAATTTTTCTATCTCGGAGAAAGTATATTCTTGATCTGCTGCAGGAGACTGGCATGACTCAAGCTGACTCGGTTGGCTCACCCCTCGAACCTGGAGAAAGGTCACTTCATACTGATAGTGAGATATTTTCATCACCCGAAAGATACAGACAACTTGTTGGAAAGCTCAACTAATTGACGATGACTCGACCCGATATTGCTTTTGTGGTTAGCAAAGTGAATCAGTTTATAGATTCTCCAACAAAAACGCAGTGGGAGACTGTTCGCATTGTTAGATATGTGAAAAAAACCGGGTTTAGGTCTTCTATATTCTGATTATGGGCATATAGATATTGAGGCATTTTGTGATGCAGATTATGTTGGATGTCTCTCTTCTAAAAGACCTACGTCTGGTTTTGCAATATTTGTTGGAGGAAATTTCATCTCATAGCGAAGCAAGAAGCAGATGGTTATCTCCTGATCTAGTGCAGAGTCGGAGTATCGTGCAATGACATATGTGACTGCAAATGTTATTTGGACACAACAAATTCTACAGAAGATTGGGTATACTGTCAAGAAACTATCATATATCTGGTGTGACAATCAAGTTGTTATCAAGATTGCCACAAATTCAGTCTTTCATGAGCGAATCAAGCATATTGAAGTTGATTGTCATTTCGTTTGAGAAAACTTAAGATCACCTTTGACCATGTTCACACCTTTGATCGACTTGCAGAGATTCTCACAAAAGGGGTGTTTGGACAACATGTCCAATTTTTATGTAACAAGTTGGGCATATGATAAATATATATGTCTCGGTTTAAGGGGGTGTTAAGAGTATTAGATGTTTTTTAATATGTGTATCCCACATCGATGTGGGTAGTTTGTAGTACTCTTTTTCTCATCTATAAATTAAGCACCCTACCTCGTTGCGAGGTACGGGTTTCCATTCTAACAAACATAATATAGAAGTTATGGCAGTGGGGATGTGATAGGAAAATGCAAATATACTATGCATTTAGATAGATGACATGCAAGAACACAGGGAATGAAAAACACAGTGGAGTTGGAGTGTCCATAGGGAATTAAAAGTGTCCAGACCTAGCTTGTTTATCAATTTAACCTCTCATTCGACACATAAAAATGAATTCCTCGCTGTTATTCTCTCTAATGCATAACCTATTATCATAAACCGTGCATCTCATTATGCTAAATGGTATGAATCCTTCACTGCAATCGCAGTGAGAAAATTCAGTTCCAAAGAGAGCTAACTTAATCATTCAGCAATCGGCAAATAACCAGATTCAATCTAAACTCCCTGTGCTTAGGACTCTTTATCAAGAAACTGAAATTTAAACAGTGAATAAAGGTTGCTTTAGCTCTACACTAATTTATTGAATGCATTCCATCATATATGTGTTCAACGGATGAGAGTAAAAGATGATTAACATAACGAGAAACTGCATTAATTCCAAACAACAATGACTCCCGTTGTTCAGAATAAGCAGCTCAACATAGATCAGTAATGAGAAACTAAGATATGTATAGTTCAGGAAGAGTTTACCTAAGATTTGTCTAGGTTCGGGCAAAAAGGAATTAGAAAACCATGACGAACTTACAGCGCAAGAGAAGATATCATGGCAGGAGAAGAACAGTACAACATGTAGAGAAGAAGAAGAACATCACAGCCACAATAAGAACATCACAGGAACATCACTTTTTACAGAATGAAGAAGTTAGAACAGGGAAGGAAAACCCGAGAAATCAGTCTCACACATGTCCCTACAGAGGGGATTTTTTTTTTAACAGTAGTCTCCGGCCAAATTTAAAAGCAGAAGAAAAACATTGGATTTATCGTGACAGTACCCGGGTCCAGGTGGCAGCTCCCTATTGGTATTTAGTTGACTTTCAGCTTTCCCTTCAATGATCAGCTAGTGGCCCTAATTTTACCCTCCAAAAAGATTGGCACAAACCAACAACATATCCCTCGGTCCACGCTTTAAACAATAAAAATCGCTTCCATGCTTTAAAATGCAATATACCACTAAAATCTTAGACGAACTTGTGTTGACAGAAACAAATCCACATCTGTAGCGAATGAAAAAACCTTGCTAAACCTTCAGAATCCAGCGTAGAACAGTGCTGCGAACCTCGTAAAATATTTGACTAGAGCTGTCACTTCGAAGCGTCATTCATCGAGATGTGCAGCTGAGCCCCCATTTTAAATTACCTCGAGCAGTGACTCCCTCGCATGATCTGCAACCCTGTGCAGTTCGAACCAGTGATCAACAGATCAAATCCTCAACTTCGGACTAGATTCTGTAGTCCTCCATTGATGCAGGGAACCAGCCTTCAACCCCTTTGAGACAATCAGTCGAGCACCTCATAGGCAGCCCCAGACTCGCAGCGAAATTACTCAAATTCCTTCAGACTCCGAGCAGCTCAGGTCAGATCGAACCTTCCATTAGACCTGTTATCTTCAGATCATTCCAAATCAAACATTGCCGACGATGAGTCCTTGACCCTCGCGATGGAGACTGAAAACCGGGCTCAAGCCGCTCTACACAATTCTTCTCACTCACGCCCGGAAAAGGAGCTGATGCGCTCGTGGTTCCTTCGACGAAGGTCTTTATTTCATCCGAACCAGAAAAGCCGAACCAAGAGAGAACCTCGCGCTCGCGCTCGCGGCTGTTGTACTCTGCCCTCGAACTTGCCCTCACACCTGGAATGGAGGGGGCGGAATCCGCTCACCGATGATCTTTTTTTTTTTTTCTGAAACAAAAACCCCCTCCGTATCAAAGAAGCAAGAGGGAGAAAAATAGTGACAAGTGGACGGCTAGGAATGCTCGAGCGGTGCCAGATATCCAACTAAATTTTAATTGACAAAAACAATGTGAATCTAAAATTCACACAACCATCGGACCTCCAAACAGCGACAGCAAAAGCCATCAACATCCGGGATCTCTTGTCACAATAGACTAAAAGTCGGCCAGCCGCAACCACGATCTCCAGTAACATTAGGGTTCATGAGATGAGCTTGTCGCAGGTTCACTCAATTTGAATTCTGGACAGTGCTCGAGGTTATCTTCATCCTTCAGTAAATTCATTTCAACAGTGAAGATCCAACTGATTTATCCAGCGGCTGAGAGAAACATGGGATAACCCTGATTTTTGTGTCTAACTGGCTTCAGCAGTAGTCCCAAACTCTTGTTTGTCCAGCCCACGTCATTTGTCTCTGATTACCTTTGTAGAAATGAAATATCAGAAGTTAATATAACAAACAGAATAACTGAAAATTCTGAAAATTATAGTGATTAATCAGAGCATGATATTGACATTTTAATTCTCCAACATTTTCATTAAGTTTAACAAATCAATTATCAATATTGACATTTAATTTCAGTCTGAATGGTCTGAAAACTGTAGATATTTATTTATTTTTAGATAATCCTTCTTATTTTTAACTGGGTTGAGGGGAGACTCTTACATGACCCGTAGGTCCAAAAGCACAAGACCCAATACACGGCTCAAAGACTCAAAAACCCGACTACACTTGGAACTATCCCTCCTCAGCATCTGTTTCATTGTTGACGCCTAGCACCCCGCCTCGCATGGTTGATTGGCTAGCATTGTCCCATGCATGGTGTTTGGAATCACTACTACAAAACCCAACTATAACAACGCTGGCATTTATCAGCGCTTGAAAAATTTGCTGATAAAATGCTGCATTTATCAGCGCTTCTTTTTTAGCGTTGATAAAAGGTTACCTTTATCAACACTTTATTTTAGCACTGATAAAGGAAACTTGTATCAACCTTTATTTATGACGCTAATAAAAGATATTATTTATCAGCGCTTTTTTAGTGCTGATAAAGGTCCAGAATGAAATGAAAAAGTAAACAAATAAAAAAAGACACTACTACAAAAACGGGCAAGGGAAGCGCCCCCTTATATCAGCGCTAAGCAAAACCGCTGATAATGGTTACCCTGTATCAGTGCTAAAATAGAGCTGATAAAAAGACCCTTTTATCAGCGCTAGAAAAGCGCTAATAAAACCTTAGTGCATTTTTTTATAAAGTCGGTCGCACAGTGCCCTCGTTTTATCGCGACTTAAAGCTCTCGCGGTACTGGAATCCTGCGACTCCCCTCTGCCGCCCGCTGAGTTCGTGTTGCCGGACCTCCGCCGCCCTCGAGCTTCAGTTTGCCGGACCTCCGCCGCCCGCAACGCTTTCAAGCTTCGGTTTGCCGGACCTCCTTTAAGGCATGTTTTCCAAATCTTTTTTCAATATTGTTCTCATCTCCCATTTGTATATCATTTTTTTAACATGATTTTTTATTCTATGGGTGAGTATTATGGATTGACCGATTGAAGAAAATGGACCATACTTGATGGAAAATGATGTAAAGGGGATGATTCACATGTGTTTACTAATCTTCATTATATTTCTCAAGAACATGGTGCTTGTTTACTTTTATTGTTGAAAATCATCATTGTTTTTTGGTGGGGTTGTTTGAGAAGTATTTTTGTTAGTTTGGTTGTGATAGATTCCATTGGGGGAAAATGTGAGATGGTTGAGGTGGTAAATCGTGCAGTGGGGAAGCATCAACCTTTCCATTGTTAAAAAGATGTAATGAGTGGGTTATTGTGGGAGATGACATCGTTAGTTGATATGAGTTTTCCTTTTAGTTTCCCAGTGACATAGAATATAGTTGTTAATGATGAAATTGAAAAGGGTTTGGTGGGAATTGAATAACTTCATGGATAAAAATGAAATGGTGGCTATAAAACTATGCTCACCCCCTACGCGATGAGTGTATCGGGTGGTTCCCTATTCTAAAATTCAAATACGTGAGTTTCTTTACCGAGATATAAACCTATGACCACTCTTAATTCAGGAAACATCCAACTCTAGGTGATAATCCTAGGTTGCCTTAGGTGACGAGAATATGAAGTCTCTATGTTATGGGAATATGAGATCTTCTTTATCTCCCAAATAATGTTCCCTTGATTATACCTCATGATATTATAAATAGATTCATTAGGGGATATGCCTAAGAATCCCCTAAGTGATTATCATAAGATCTCTTATTCATCTCCTAGGTAATGATCCTAGGATTATACCTCACATGAAGAGCATGAGATTCCTTAGGCGATGTGCCAAAGAATCCCCTATGTGATGAGCATACGATCTCTAAACACTTCCCTTAGTAGATGATCTTATGTTCTTACCTGGTGTGATAAGAACACGATTCATTAGTTGATGAATATAGAAATCCTTATGTGCTATGAACATATTTTATGAACCAAATTGGTGTAGATTCCTCACATGAAAAATGTGATCCACCTTGTGTAATGAGCATAAGATTATAGAGGTTATAAGACTTGAATTCCTTCTGCAATAAGAATAAATTACCAATTATCAATCATGGTATGACTCATGTATTACAGATAATACACCTCATGTCATGAGCTAATGAAAAATTAATAACCTCAATTTTAGATGAATTTTATAGTTTATCAATACACTCATCACCATTATTATATTCAACTAAAAGTATATTCCCTGTAACTAGAATAATAATTGTAATTAACTTGTGTCCACTAGAGAGTAGAACCAAAAACTAGATTCAGAAACATGTCTTATATCTGGAATAGAGACCCAGAATAGGAATCATACTCCAAGAAGGAAACTATAGAAGGAATATCTAACATCCCATATTCCCATTCCAATCAAGGGGACAATATTATCAACCATGGAGGTGGACTCTTTCCACCTTTGGAAATAGGTAAGGTAGGTTATGAGGATTGTGGCTAGCCCAAGGAAACAGATTCAAGCCTGAGTGATTTCCCAAGTAGAGGCATCAAAAAATTACCCATGAGCCCAAATATCCAATTCAAATGGGCCTTATTCTATGGGAACCATACATATTAGGCCATACTCTAAATGAAAACATTCCCACACATAGAGGACCATATTCACTAAGTGGTCCATACTCCTACTAGTTGAAAAAACCCTATACCACATAGAGTCATATTTTTTGTGAATCCAAAATACACTCATTAGGCTATATCCCCTTTTAGTTAGACCAAAAATGTCTTATCACACATATTTACCATACTAACTTTCACTTGGTATCATTCGAAAAATCATCTATATAACTTGATGTTAAACTATATCAATTATTTATTATTAGAATTACATTGCACATGGTTGTGATAAATACCCTCGGTGCATTCACTAACCCATGACATGTTGTAGGATGGTTTTAGGGGGTCACTAGACTATAATCTACTAACCAATAGAGGGGTTTAAATGGGTATAGGCCATGAAATAGTGTTATCAAAGAATTTTATTAGGAGATATGATGGGGTTTGATGTTAGGAATATTTGAGGATTTCAATGGTTTGGTTTAGAAAGTATTTCATTTGAATTCATTGGTATGTTTTGGGTGTACCTTTCCTTAGGTTTCAAATTATGCTCTTAGTGGTTCTTCATGGTTAGTGGTTGTAGTCTCTTATTTGGGTGAAGGGATGTGTTCTTAATATATTTCCATCTTATGATGTTCTTCATGGTTAGTGGTTGTAGTCTCTTATTTGGAGATGTATGATGTTCTTGGTGAGGGCCACTATCTAGCTAGTGGTGTCGTTGTATATGAGAAAGCATCGATGTAGTTGGAGATGTATGATGTTCTTCATTTGAGTAGACTCATTCAGATTCCAAGTGGGTGTTACTATACTATATCTTCTTTTTGGGATTCATGTGTTTCATGAATTCATATTTTATCCATTTGAAGTTGGTTAGACATGTTTTGATCATTTTGACGCACAAAATAACCCTATTAATGAAAATAATATATGGAATGGATGGTATCTTGTTGTGAATTAACCTTTTTCATTGAAATAAATTAGGTTTCCTTCTACCGTTGGTGGATTTGATATTATAAATGAAAATCATGGTTTAAAATAAAGATATGTTGATTCTTTAAATAAAATTCCAAATGGTTTGGCATGTGTTTGTTTATTGAATTTTTTTGGGAATGATTTCCAAAATAAATTAAAATGTCTTGTTTTTAAATGGTTTATGGTATTGGTATTTTAAAAAATTGAGGGGGATTGATTGTCCTTTTGAAAAAAATACCTTCGATCCCGACCACCATCCATTGTTTGTTGGGGGTGACTTTAATGTCATTTCCTACCCAAAGGAAAGGAAAGGTAGAATCCCATTATAGAGGAAGGCCATCATGGAGTTTGTTCAGTTCATGGCTGGGAAGGGCCTCATTGATCTCAACTTCTCAGGTGACAGTTTCACCTGGTGCAACAACTATAGGGGCCATCACCGCTTGTGGAGTCTATTGGATAGGTGTCTAGCCAACATGAAAGCCACTAACCTATTCTCAAATACCATGTTTTTCCATCTTGTTTGGGGTATTTTGATTCACTCCCCCCTTTTGGTTTCCATTTCTTCTTGGCATGATCATCAGGAACGGTTTCACTTCCACCAGCAGTGAGTATTTAGGCATGATGAATGAATACTAATGGTTAGGCTCTATTAATCTCCATTTTTATAAGGAAGTGGTTCTCTTCTACTGTATTTGGAATTCTTGTTTTGTGTACTTAAACCATAAATACTAATATTTGAGATTCAAATAGGATAGAGATGAATAAATATTGGATGGATGCTAATCGTTTAACAATAGAGTACGAGAATGGAGTGAAAGAGTTCATCAAGTTTGCAAAGGATCATGCAAAGGATCCTTCTCAAATCCTTTGTCTGTGTTTACATTGTTGTTATTCTAGACTACTTACTCCAGAGGAGTTGGAAGAACATTTGATATGTCACAGAATAGATCAGAGTTATAAATGTTGGAATAAACACGGAGAAAAAGCGAATGTAGCTACTGGCTGGGATAAAACTGCATTTTATGGATCGTCAGATATGAATACAAATATGGATAATGAAGAAGACCGTATAGAGGATGTGATTAAAGATGTCAATGATGATGAAGATCGTATTAAGGAAATGACAAAGACAATTCAAGATGAACTTCATGATTGCCCAAAATTGTTTGAGAAGTTAAAGAGTTGTGCAAAGATGCCATTGTATGCTGCTTGCACTAAGTATACAACATTCTCAACTGTACTGAAGTTGTATAAATTGAAAGAAGGCAACAGATGGAGTGATGTCAGTTTTACGGAACTACTTTCTCTCTTGAATGACATGCTCCCAGAAGATAATGAGCTCCCAAGCCGGACATATGAAGCTAGACTAATGCTACGCTCGATGATAATGATTTCTGAAAGAATACATGCCTACCCGAAAGACTGTATATTGTTTCGCAAAGAGAACAAATCACTTACAGAATGCCCAAAGTGTGGTGCTTCTCGATACAAGAAAGATAAATCCAATCCTACGAAAGTTGTATGGTACTTTCCAATCATTCCAAGGTTTAGGCGTCTATATTAAAGTGAAGAAACTGCAAGACAATTGTCGTGGCATACAGATAAAAGAAATAAAGATGGGTTATTACGTCATCCGTACAAATCTCCTCAATGGAAGAAAATTGATTATGAGTATCCTGAATTTGGAAAAGAGCTGAGAAACCTTCGTCTTGAATTATCTACAGATGGAGTGAATCCTTTTGGTTTTCAAACCAACACTCATAGTACATGGCCTGTTATGTTGGTAAATTATAACTTGCCACCCTGGTTATGCATGAAGCGGAAATTCATCATGTTATCTATGCTTATATCAGGACCAAAACAACCAGGTAACGATATTGATGTTTATCTGGCTCCTTTGATCGAGGATTTGAAGTTATTGTGGGACTCAGGTGTAATGTTTCATGATGCTTATAAAAGTGAATACTTCACGTTGAGAGAGATGTTGTATGGGACAATAAATTATTTCCCTACTTATAGAAATTTGTCAGGCTATAACATTAAAGGAAATCAAGGGTGTCCCGTGTGCGAAGAAGATACAGAATCAATTAGGTTGAAACATTCATCGAAATCTGTGTTTCTAGGACATCGTAGATTTCTACCTCGTCGGCATAAGTACCGATCTTGGATGACATCATTCAATGGAAGTTCAGAAAAACGCGCAACACCGTCTCCACTAACATGTGATCAGCTTTTTGAGAAATTAAAAGATCTGAACACTATTTTTGGTAAACCATTTTCGAAAAATCTTACGAAAATCGGTTGGAAAAAGAGATCAGTTTTTTTTGAATTACCATACTGGAATTGTTTGTACGACAGACATTTTCTTGATGTGATGCATGTGAAAAAAAATGTATGTGACAGTGTTATTGGAACGTTGCTAAATGCCCCTGGCAAAACAAAAGATGGAATTAAGGTAAGGTTGGACATGATTGACATGGGAATACGAGAAGAGTTGGCTCCCATGAAGGGTGAAAATCGAATGTTTCTTCCTCCAGCTGCTTATACTCTTTCTAGGGCGGAGAGATATCAGTTTTGCAACTTCTTCAGTGATGTAAAGGTTCCAGAGAGGTACTCATCAAATATCAAGAACATTGTGTCAATGAATGATTTGAAGTTAAAAGGTTTGGAATCACATGATTGCCATGTTTTGATGCAAGATCTAATTCCAATAGCTTTACGTTGCATTTTTTCCAAGAATGTTCATCATACATTAACCAAACTTTGTTTATTTTTCAAAGCTATATGTAGCAAAGTTTTAGACCCGGGGAAATTTCCAGCTATGGAAAAATAAATTTTCATCATATTATTTGAATTAGAAATGTTCTTCCCGCCAACATTCTTTGATATGATGGTTCATTTGATGATTCACTTGGTGAGAGAGATTCGACTTTTTGGTCCTGTGCACTATAGATGGATGTATCTTGTTGAACGATATATGAAGATTTTGAAAGGGTATGTCAAAAATCGAAGTCGGCCAGAGGGTTGTATAGTGGAGAGATATATTGTCGAGGAAGCCATTGAATTTTGTACTGAATACCTATCTGATGTGGAAAGCATTGGTCTCCCGAAATCTCATCACAATGGATGCATTGAGGGTGAGAGAATTTCTGGAAGAGAAGTTGTGACAATCAGTATTACAGATCGGGAGCAGGATCATCTTTATGTTTTTCATAACAGTTGGGAGGTTGCTCCATATATTGAAACTCACAAAGAAATTCTTAGGCAGTTGAATCCATCGAGGGATGAAAAATGGTTATCAGATACACATAATCACCAGTTTATAGGATGGTTTCAGGACCATATTTTTAAGCAGTTGGATGAAAATCTGAATTCAATTTCTGAACGTCTTCGATGGCTAGCCACTGGACCAAGTGTGTATGTATTATCTTACAGTGGTTATGTAATTAATGGTTATACATTCTATACATATGAACATGATGAAGATAGTACCATGAAAAATAGTGGAGTTACACTAGTGGCTGAAGCAATGCATGTTTCTGGTAGTAAGGACAAAAATCCAATTTATACAAATATGTCATACTTTGGCATTATCAAACTAATATGGGAGTTGGATTATACGACATTCCAATTGCCGATTTTTCAATGCAAATGGATTGATAACAACAGTGGTGTTAAAATAGATGAATGGGGATTTGTGAAAGTTGATTTTAGTAAAGAAGGGTACAAAGACGAACAATTTATAATGGCGTCACAAGCGGTACAAGTTTTTTATGTTCCAGATCCCGCAAAATGAAAGTGGTCGATTGTTCTGTTATCATCCAAAACTACTGAAGGTTCTGATGAAAATTCAGTTGAGGACGATCCTTTTAGTGGTACGTCGCAATCATTTCGGAGCGGTCCCAATGCAGATGATGTTTTGTATATTAGAGGAGACCACAATGAAGGGATTTGGATAGTCGATAGAGGTGTCAAATCCCTTCAACCTTTGAAAAAAAGAAAGAGAGTTCAGTAAACAGGTTATATTTTTTTTTGTAATATAGATCTTGTTATCTCATGTTATTATCTTATCATTACTGAATTTATGTAATCTGAATTAACTATTCAAGCACTTTTGCAGATAATGACTTCTGCACATTCTGATGCTCCTAACCTTGAGGCTGAACAAGTCTCTCAAGCAGCTATTGCTGCTCCTGCTGCTGCTCCTACTGCTCCTACAGCTCATGCTGCTACTGCTATTACTCCTGCTGCTGCACCTGCTACTCCTACAGCTCATGCTGCTGCTGTTGTTGCTCCTGCTGCGGCTCTGGTTGCTCCTGCTGCTCCTCCTACTGCGGATCCTACTGCTCTTAGTGTTGAGGTCCAACAACCATCAACACATGTTGTTGATACCATTATAGATGAACATATAGATGATGTTGATATCGATGAAATGGTCGGGAATTAAGGACCAACATCACAGAAATCACAGGTGCATCGTAGTTTGACGGTGTTAGCCAAAATTCTTAAGGCGAAAAGAAAAGGCATCAAATTTTAAGTCTGATGGAATGCACGAGGCCAACATGTGAATCCCAACAAGGCTATGTTTAGCAGCTACATTGGAGTTGTCACTCGGCAACGCGTGCTGATTGACATAGATTCATGGCACCATGTTGTGTCCGGGCTGAAGGCTGTGATCTGGGAAGAAATTACGGTAACATTATGAATTTATTTCTTTAATTTACTAGAAAATAAAATAATGAAACAATGTCTTACTCTTATCAATCTCTTACAGAGTACATTTATAGTAGATTATTCACACAAGGATTATTTACTAAGGCTTGCAGGAAATATTCATCGAGGTTTTCGCACTATTTAAACAAGATGTCACCACAAAGATTCTAAAGGTAAAATAAACCCGCACCCACCCATTGTCTACGTTCACCTGATATCCCAAGAAGCATGGGATGCATTTATTGGCCGTCATGGGGATGAGAAGTTTCAGGTACATTGTGAGTGATAAAATGTTGTTTGAGGATACCTGTATTCATCACTTTGATTGTCAATATTTCATTTATGAAATAGAAACTCTGTACTGAAAATAAGGAACGTGCTTCAAAACCAACATACCCCTATCATAAAGCAAGGATGGGGTACGCTTCATTAGAAAAGAAAATGGTACGTATTTTAAATTTACAACAATATTGTTAGGTGCCAATAAAAAACATCATAATTATTTTTCTATGTTTATATGTAGATTGATGAGTCTAAAACCAAATGCACTTCCATCCCACGTCATGTGTGTTGGAGTTGGTGGTCTAGAACCAACTACTTTGTACTTTATTCATTAAATAAAAGCCTTATCATATCTTAATTGTTCTTCTGCGTGACATGTCATGTGATAATGTCCTAAGGACAACTGTTGCATTAAAGGGTCGTAGCGGATCCCTGCTATGATGAGAACCCGAAAGTGCCATAACACTGTTCTTGAATGTATGTTATATGGCCGGATGATATTATTTGAGGGACACAAATAATACAGGTCATTAGAGGTGAGGACTCATAAAACTTTGAGGCACATTCTCATGGTGTGCGCCCTTGGTAATATCCAGGAGGATATTATGAGAACGAGACCCGCCCGTAGGAAATCCACATTTCATAGTGTCATTGGATGTTCCTATCTGCGGACGTGTGTATTGGTCCTTAGACTTTAAGATTATTATTAATGGGTATTACAACTCGCACACTTAGATGTATTGACGAAAACTGTGACGACACACTGTTCGCAGCGAAGTAGGATACGTTGGGTGCGTCACGAGTAATACCGCATTAATAGATAATACGAGAAAAGATTTGTCCCTTCCATTCCATAACAGAAGTAGATATCTCAGGCCCTTTTATGGAATTGATATAGCCTAAATAAATCCATGGCCATAGTAAGGTATGGGCAAGTTCAATTCCGGGAAGTCAAAGAAAGAATAATCAAGCACATGGGTTGATGGCACTAGCATGCAACCCGCTTGATTGGAGATATCGAGACAAAGGGATTATATTACACGGTAAACGTTCGTAGGAGGTGATACATCATTGCGACGTTAACTTCTTTCTCTATGGGTGCCTTGGCGTGTTGCTAGACGCTAACCTTGGACTTTAGGTAGGCTCAGCCTAATGCCACTGAGAAAGAGGCCTAGAGGGTCACACACTAAGTTTGTCCATGTATCTCAGTTAAATATTAATTTAACAAGTTGAATAAAGATTATTACCGATTGTGGTTTAATAATTATTCAAGGATGTCTGATCGCATTTATTTCGACACTAGTTATTCGAGAGAATATATTGTGGGTGAAATAATATATATTTATTAGCGAGTAATGCAGTTACATTTATTTAAGAAATAAATATCCATTACTCAAGGTCTAATAAATATGGTGGAGGAAAATAAATAAAAACTGAAAAAATAAAAGTACACGTTGTGTATATTTATATATACACACCGTGTAGTTTATTTTTCCGGGATTTGTGAGAAAATATTGTTTATTTAATTAAATGATATTAAATGTAATACGTTGGACGCATGTCAAGTAATAATGATGGTTAAGTGTCATTATTAAGACATGGGGTATTGCTAAGAATTAAATGAAATGATTAAATGCTTATGAGAAATTAATTTATTTTATTATTCTAGGTATTATAAATCCTAATTACATTATTCTCAAAGGGGTTAGCCATTTTTTTGGTTGTGCACAACGGATTGGAAATACTCTCAAGCCAAGAGAGAATTTCCTTTCCACCAAGAACACTTTCAAGTTACGAAAGCAAGATCCTCCACCAGATCAAGGCGATCGAAGACGGACATCGCAAGAGAAGGATCTTCCGCGCTAGCACCCGGAGTTCCCTTCGGCGACGTCCAGAGATACGTGGCACACGTGTGGATCACCGTTAGAGGAATCCTACACTTGGATTCTCCGACGCAACGAAGGACCACACGATCGTGACCGGAGACACCAACGAAGAAATAATTCCATCGAGGTAATTATTATGAATTAATTAAATTAATTATAACCAACATATGAAGATCCTATCTCAAGGGTTTCGAGACTCTTCTTTTCTTTTTCGTTCTTCGTTCTATTCTGAAGATCCGGTGTTTTATATCGTGACGGATCTCGGATTGAACGTCGTTTAACGCTAAAATTAAAGTTGGGCAAACCCACCAACGCGCTTTCGCTGCGCCCGGAACCTTCAAGTGGTATCAGAGCAGTCATATCGTTGATTATAATTATTTAGTTTTTCGTTGGTGATTTACGCATTTAATAATTTAGTTATTTCAATTCATGTTTAATCGTTCTGGAAATCTGAATATCGAGATCCGTTCCACCTCCCTCGTTTCTCGTTCACCTCACAGAAATGAATTTTTCTTTTAATTTTGATTAAAATAAAATAGAGGAACTCATCCGGAGGAGCCAAACGTTTCTGGCCGTACAACACCAGAATACACGGCGTGTATTCGGAAGTACACGCCGTGTAGTCCAGGTTCAATGCATTGGCCGATCCGCCAAATCGGGCCATGTATTGAGGTCATTTATGACACCGTGTGTTGATCAGAAACAGGTGGCACACGGTTTCCAGATTACACGCCGTGTGGTCCAACTGAACACGGCGTGTAGTCCCTTCGGGTTCGGGTTGGGCCGTGTACCCCGTACACGGCTTGCCCTGCTGGAAACCGTGTAACGCGGAAACTACACGGCGTGTGTCCAAAAGAACACGCTGTGTACTCCAAAAATTTCCGAAGTACATTTACATGCCATGTCCCCGGGCATGTACTTCGGATGAACGGTGAAGAAAAGTACACGCCGTGTAGTCGAAACTACACGCCGTGTACTCACCCAAATTACGTAGATTTATTAAAATTTAATTATTATATTATATAAACCCTTGAGACGTGTACCATAGTGCAGGCGTAAAGCTGAGGCACAATACATGATAGGTGTTTTATATATATGTGTTTAATTTAACATCTGCGTAATAAATGAGAATTCACCGGGTTGCCTCCAAGGTACAAGTTATGTACACAGATAATTTTAAATGAATTTATTTGTTTAAAATTATGATGGATGAGAATCTCAAGGAAATTCAGAAAAGGGATTTAAGATAAAAGGATCGATTAATTAAAGATAATTTATTGATTCGAGCATGATTTATCTTAAACAAGAACGATTAAAGAATTGAATGCTAGTTTTATTTATGCGTAAATATCGTTGCATGTATGGATGATCATGAGCTAGACCGAGACCTTTGTATGTGAATGGTTTCTTTTAATTAATTTATTTAAATTAAATTTGTTGGCCTGTGAGCCATCTCCTCATTAATATGTAGGGCCTACGCGCCCAAGGATTCTTTTATGTAAAAACCCCTTTACCCCTCACCTACGTGTGAGATAAATGCATATGTAATGGATGGAGCTCCCAAGCTAGTGGAGGCGGCTCAAGTCAGAAGCCAAGGTGAAACCAATCCAAGGAGATACAAAGGTGGACAGGTGGAAAGCTGTAAACACGAACCCGAAAGGTTCAAGGTGTTTCTCCCCTAGGTCTTGGGTTAGTTTATCAACCGCTAGATAAACTAACCAATAGAAAAGCTCATGATCATATCATTTATTTTATTTCTGTCAGTTGCATGGTTTATTTATTGTGGGTGTGTTGTCACGATCACACAATTAATGAATTAAACGAGCATGCAAGATGGAACTAAAATAAAACCAGCTTATACGTAAATATTATCTTAGACACGGTTAATCACTTAAGTATATCCCACTTAATATTAAAAATCATGTAATCAAAGATAATAAAATGGCAATTTACGTATAAGGATAAAATCCCTCAAAATAAATATTAAGTCGGCATAGCCTTCCATAATCTTGGTTAGAATCGAACCATAGTTCAAAGTGCTTGGACAACCCTAGTTGGGGTGCGTTCAATTATCGGGGAATTCTAATTCAAGGTTTTGGGTTGACTTGACTTGGTTCGCATCAAGGGTTGACTGCCACAGCAGAACTTGGTGTGACCAAGAGGCAAAGGTTGAGGAAATCCAAAAAGGATTTCAGGATTGGGGAGTCCACTCAGCGGATCAAGGAGCTGTGAGTTAATGCAGTTGGCATTTGGAATGCCTACCTAAAACCCTTCAAGTTGCTTGACCAACCCTAGTTGGGGTAATGCGAAGGGCAATATGGATCGTTGCCACTAGAATATTCATGCAACAGAATATTCTGAAGTCAATGGTGAGGGCTATTGGATTTCGATAAAATAGTGGGAGACTAATAAGTATTAATTTATTTATTTTTCTCAATTTTTGTAATAAAGTACTAAACCTTTTCTCATCTTAATTTGTAGAAACGGAAAGAAAATGACTTCAAACATATCATTGTGCACCATACTCGAGAAGGAAAACCTTCTCACCGACACCAATTTCCAAGAGTGGCAGAGGCGTTTACGTGTCGTCCTTCGCCACGAAAGGAAATTGTATATGCTGGAAGAGCCTATTCCAGTTGCGCTTGGGAAAGAGGCTAGTGATGAGGAATTATCTCTCTACATGAAACACATGGATGATGCCACATATGTCTAGTGTTTCATGCTATCGGCCATGTCTAATGAGCTCTTGAAGCAACATGAAAACATGGACGCGTATAGCATGATGTCTCACCTTAAGGATCTCTACCAAGAGAAGGCGAGACATGAGAGGTATGAGATCTCCAATGCTTTGTTCACCACGAATCTTGGAGATTCTGCGCCAGCTGGCCCTCATGTTGTCAAGCTTATTGGCTACATTGAATTCCTGGACATCTTAGAGATTAAATTCCCGGATGAGTTGCGTACAGATCTCATCCTATCATCACTTCCCAAGACCTTCTCTAGCTTCATTGTCAACTATAATATGAGCAGAAATGAGAAGAGTCTATCGGATCTTCTGACCTTGATTCTCTAGGTAGATAAGGACATGGGGAGTGACAAACCCGCGGTCCTTATGGTGAACAAGAAAAGGAAGGACAAGGAGAAAGGGCCAAAGACTTATAAACAGTCTGAATCCCTCGAGCATCGTCCCTCCAAGAAGGGGAAGATCCAGAGGTAGGGCAAGGAACGTGAGGCAGTGTGTTTTGCATGTGGTAAGCAGGGCCACTAGAAGAGGAACTGCACCCAGAAGCGTGGGGACGCTAAAGGTGCGTTCTTTATCGAGTGCAATCTTTCTATTTCTACGCATTGGGTATTATATACAGCTTGTGGGGCTCACATCTTTATTCAAATGCAAGAACCAAGTAGATTTAGAAAGATCGCCAGAGGAGAGGTGGATCTTCGAGCTGCCAATGGTGCAAGGCTGGCTGCGTTGGCTATTGGCGACTACCACCTCTCATTTCTGACTGGGATGATTTTGGTTTTACATAACTGTTATTTTGTGCCTAGTGTTACCAAGAACATAATTTCTGTATCTTGCTTGGATATGGATGGATTTGTTTTCAAGTTCGGAAATAAGGGTTTTCTCTTTTATAAGAACAACGTATGTTATGGTATGACACATTTGAATAATGGTTTGTATGTATTAAATTATGAAAACCAAGTGTTGGCAATCGATAACGAAACAAACTCACATGACTCATACATCACCCAGTTGTGGCATCACTGCCTTGGTCATGTAAACGAGAAGCGCTTGACAAAGCTCTGTCAAGATGACTATTTAGACTCTATTGATCTAAAACCACTTTATAGATGTCACGCTTGTTTACAAGGAAAAATGACCAAGCCGCCTTTTGGTGGACAAGGTGAAAGGGCCACAGAGCTTCTAAGATTGGTACACACGAATGTGTGTGGACCATTTCTAGTAGAAGCTAGAGGTGGATATTCTTACTTAATTACTTTTACTGATGATTTGAGTAGATATGGCTATGTCTACTTAATGAGGTATAAGTCAGAGTCCTTAGAGAAATTTAAGGAATTCAAGAATGAAGTAGAGAATCAGCTTGGTAAGAAGATAAAGAAGCTTCAATCGGATCGAGGTGGAGAATATCTGAACCAAGAGTTCACCGATCTTCTATGGGAGTCTGAGATTCTATCTCAGATCACTCCTCCTTATACACCACAGTGTAATGGTGTTAGTGAAAGGAGGAACCGCACCTTGTTGGACATGGTGAGGTCGATGATGAGTCATGCGGATCTTCCATTATCCTTTTGGGGATATGCATTACAAACTGCAGTATACACATTAAACCGAGTACCAACTAAGGCGGAAAATGGAATTCCATCCGAGTTATGGAATGGACGAAAACCCACTTTTTCACACACATGTGTATGGGGATGCAATGCGTTTTTTAAGGCCTTCTCAGGCAACAAACTAGCACCCCGGGGCATGAAGTGTATCTTTATAGGATATCCCAAGGAAACAAAAGGATATTACCTATATAACCCTCAAGACAAGAAAGTGATTGTCGCCAGACAAGCCGTCTTTCTTAAGAGGGAGCACATCCTCAAGAAGGATAGTGGGAGCGAGATTGACTTCGATGAATTTGATGCTCAAGATACACAAGAGTTGGTATAGGAACAAGTTCCACAGGTCCCTGTGGAAGAGGTTCCAGAAACACAAGTACTGCGTAGGAGCTCAAGAGAGGTACGGGAACCAGAGAGATTTGGTTTCCTAGTCACCGAGGATGGTGAATCATTATTGTTGGACAATGATGAACCTCTCTCCTACAAGGAATCAGTAGAAAGCTCAAAAGCTGCAAGATGGCTAGAAGCTATGAATTCTGAGATGGATTCCATGTATCAGAACCAAGTTTGGGTTCTAGTCGATGAGCCAGTTGATGTAAATCCTGTTGGATGCAAATGGGTATTCAAAAGAAAGCTGGACATGGAAGGTCAAGTTAGCACCTATAAAGCAAGGCTAGTGGCTAAAGGATTCAGACAGCGTCAAGGAATTGACTATGATGAAACCTTCTCTCCAGTTGCCATGTTTAAATCCATAAGAATCATACTTTCCATAGCAGCTTACCATGACTACGAGATTTGGCAGATGGATGTCAAAATAGCATTCCTTAACGGGAACCTTCAGGAAGATGTCTATATGACACAACCAGAAGGGTTTGTGACACCAGGTGAAGCCAAACGAGTTTGCAAGTTGCAGAAATCCATTTATGGATTGAAGCAAGCATCCAAGTCATGGAACATTCTATTTGATGAATCCATAAAGGAATTTGGTTTCATTAAGAACGAATGTGAGCCATGTGTTTATAAGCGGTTTAATGGGAATGCGTTCGTCATCCTAGTGGTATATGTTGATGACATATTGCTTATTGGAAACGACGTACCAGCCTTACAGTCAGTTAAGAACTGGTTGAATAACTGTTTCTCCATGAAGGACTTAGGAGAAGCAGCCTACATTCTAGGGATCAAGATCATTCATGACAGATCCAAGAGGCTGCTTGGACTAAGTCAGGGTACATACATTGACCAGATACTAAAGAGATTTAGTATGGAAAAATCCAAGAGGGGATTGGTTCCAGTGTCACATGGCTTACATATTTCTAAGAAAATGTGTCCCCAGACACAATAGGAGAAATATAGGATGAGCAGGATCCCATACGCTTCAGCTATAGGATCCATCATGTATGCCATGTTATGTACCAGGCTTGATGTTGCCTATGCACTGAGAATGGTAGGCAGATATCAAGCAGATCCAGGAGAAAAAAATTGGACTGATTTTAAGACTATCCTTAAGTATCTGAGAAGAACTAAGGATATGTTCCTGGTGTATGGAGGAGACGAAGAGCTTGTCATCAGAGGGTATGCTGATGCTGGTTTTCAAACAGATCAGAATGATCTGAAGTCACAATCTGGATATGTTTTCTGTCTCAATGGAAGAGCTGTGAGCTGGAAGAGTTCAAAGCAGCCAGTTGTCGCCGATTCTACAGCAGATTCCGAGTATATAGCGGCTTCTGATGTAGCCAAGAAAGCCGTCTGGATTCAGAACTTTTTCCAGGAGCGTGATGTGGTGCCTAGCAGTAAAGATCACATTACATTGTATTGTGATAATACTGCAGCGGTGACTCTTGCAAAATAACCAAGGTCACATCAACAGACAAAGAACATACTCTGGAAGTATCACCTCTTGAGGGATTTCTATCAAAGGGGTGAAGTTACAGTGAGCAGAGTGTCCATGGAAGAGAACGTGGAAGACCCCATGACTGATCGCATTGTGGTTTAATAATTATTGAAGGATGTCTGATCGCATTTATTTCGACACTAGTTATTCGAGAGAATATATTGTGGGAGAAATAATATATATTTTTTAGCGAGTAATGCAGTTACATTTATTTAATAAATAAATAGCCATTACTCAAGGTCTAATAAATATGGTGGAGGAAAATAAATAAAAACTAAAAAAATAAAATTACACGCCGTGTATATTTATATATACATGCCGTGTAGTTTATTTTTCCAGGATTTGTGAGAAAATATTTTTTATTTAATTAAATGATATTAAATGTAATACGTTGGACACATGTCAAGTAATAATGATGGTCAACTGTCATTATTAAGACATGGGGTATTGCTAAGAATTAAATTAAATGATTAAATGATTATGAGCAATTAATTTATTTTATTATTCTAGGTATTATAAATCCTAATTACATTATTATAAAAGTGGTTAGCCATTTTTTTGGTTGTGCACAAGGGATTAGAAATACTCTCAAGCCAAGAGAGAATTCCCTTTCCACCAAGAATGCTTTCAAGTTATGAAAGCAAGATCCTCCACCGGATCAAGGTGTTCGAATACGGACATCGCAAGCGAAGGATCTTCCGCGCTAGCATGCGGAGTTCCCTTCGGCGACGTCCAAAGATACGTGGCACACATGTGGATCACCACTAGAGGAATCCTACACTTGGATTCTACGACGCAACAACGGATCAAAATATCGTGACCAGAGACACCAACGAAGAAAGAATTCCTCGAGGTAATTCTTATGAATTAATTAAATTAATTATAACCAACATATGAAGATCCTATCTCATGGGTTCTGGGACTCTTCTTTTCTTTTTCGTTCTTCGTTCTATTCCGAAGATCCGGCGTTTTATATCATGATAGATCTCGGATTGAATGTCGTTTAATGCTAAAATTAAAGTTGGGAAAACCCACCAACGCGCTTCCGCTGCGCCCAGAACCTTCAATGTGCAATGGAAGGAGGCACGTGTGAACAAAGAAGGGAAGTTAGTAGATGAGAACACACAAAAAGTGTGGGAAATATGTGTAAGTATGACACGAAGATAAAATAATTTGTTTAAAATTTATATTACATAAAAATAATTATTTATTTTCCTATATCTGACAGTCACAGGAATCAGCTACTTCTGTAGCTAATACAGACCTATTATCGACGGCTTTGAAGCAGCCATAAAAATACGGTTATGTCAGAGGTGTAGGGTTTGGGGTGACACCCCGAGTATATTTTGAGAAGAAGAAAAAAATGGATGATACAGATGAAAAATTGGAACAAATGAGCGAAAAAATAGCAACCCTTGAAGAAAAATTGCAATGGCAGGGAGAGTTGCTAGAAACTCTTATGGGTGGGAAGCAAAGGGAAGCCACAACTCAAGAACAACCGCTGTAGAGACCCGAAGCTTGACGTACATGGACATTACATTACTTTTGCGGAATACTTAGTACATAACAAAAACATACACACAAGGACCGTAATAGTTTAGTGTCTTTGGAAACTCGGAATATAATCTTCTAATCGTGGTGAAAGATCTTCAACATCTCCCATAAAGATCTTCCCCTTTTTTTCTTACCTAAAACCTTTCTTTATATCCTGGGGAAAAGAAAACATAAAAGGGGTGAGATCAAATTCCCAGTAAGGGTAAACATAGAGAACATAAAACAATCCATAAACATTTGAATGCAAAAACTGGAACATAAAATCTAAACATCAAAATCTTGAGCAAAGACATGAATCTTGGAAGTACGTAAGGCATATATCATAAGGGAACATCAATCATGATAAAATAGCATGGGAATAAAACATGTAATTTTGGAAATCCATTAAGCACATGATATGATTTCCATAGTATCCAAGGCATTACTGCCAAGACAATCTTAGTGGACAAAGTCCCTTTCTGAATCGAGTTTACTCCTCGTTTCAGTCCTGTAACACTGAACCAGATTAACTTACCATTCCAGCCATGTCTATCTCATGAGATATAAATCTTTACCCAATGCATTGGAGGGAGATATAGGTCCCGCCCATCTCATAATGAAACCATTCTTATGTGTGCCACAAAATCATAAATCATACATCATAACATAACCCATGTAATAAAAATGGGAATCTTAAACATCATGCCATCATAACATAATCAATATAAAATAAAAGGACATCATAAAAATAATTCCATCATAACATAATCAAATAAATGTAAAAATAGGGATAGAAACAGAACCCTATATTATCTTAGATGGAAAATAATTTTGATAAAACACTTAAACTCCATTCTTGAGGAAAATATCCTTTCTACTTCAAAAATACTTTTCATTTCCTACATGTCATACAATTTTAAACTAAAAGAAATTTATTAAAAATAAACTTGAAAACTTGTAAAGGAAGCTTCTTGGAAATAATGTTTTAAAAAAATCCATTCATGCCGTATAAGTTAAAAAAAACATTCTTCCCGTACTTTGGCCGGAAAAGTAAAAAAGTACATCGTACGAAAAACGACAAAAGATTCCTTTCATATCTTTTACTAAAAACTCACCGAAGGGTAAGATTAGATTTAAACAATTGTAGGAGGATATGAATAATATTACATATTGAGGAAACATGGATGTGGATGATAAATATTCCCCAGTAAATTCTGAAGTATAAACAATCTCGGATAAAAATGAGATTGCGAGATTTTCCCTTACCTTAGGTCCGATATGCTTCGTACTTATCCGAACCTCCTATATAATGATTTAAATAATGTCATTGACTTATTACAGAATCATATTCATTGTTATGATATCATATATGGTTAACTTATGACTTTATATTACCCGTTATTTTGTGAATTCCATGTTAAAGAGCGTTTTGGGTAAAATCGTTTCATTTGTCGTCCGTGTTTTGACTTGTAATTATTTATATGATTACTTAGATCATGATTACTTAATTCCAGAATATAAAACATGATTTATATATAATATATATTCAGAATATACATATATATAATATATTGATAAATGGAAAGAAATACACCGTTCATGGAGACGGTAGGCCGTACGTACGTATGAACGCTGTTTTCGTTTCCTTATTGAATTGAGTGGAATTAAGTGGATGACATACATATATATATATATACATAAATCCAGTATCATTATTATGGAATATATTTCATGATTACTTATTATATATACTTTATAATCATTCATGAATGATTAATCATTGAGAATGAATTTCATCGCGTCGTGGAGACGGTAGTCCGTACGTACGCACGAGCGATGATATCGTTCCCATAATTATTGAATTGAATTGGAGTGGATGATAAAATATATCAGAATCAATATGATGTTATAATAACTATTTATAGTTATTCTTTACACCATTATACCCATCCAAGTAAGGTGGTGTTGGAAAAACAGATTACATCACGACGTGGAGACGGTATTCCGTACGTACGCACGCACGGTGATTTCGTTTTCCGTATGATGGATAGAAGGTGAAATGAGGTTGTTTCATATTTATAGTAACATATAAGTATAATATTGATACTGATGTTATTAATTTATAATGAAACAACTAAAGAAGAAGAAGTTGAATAAGAAAGAAGCTTGAAAGAATCAGTAGAAGAAATTACATCTTCTTCGACGCAACTCCTTTAAACTTCTTCTTAGGGAACTGGGGTTGGTCTTTTCAGAAGACCAGTACCTATATAAGGTTTATAGGGAAGTGGGGAAGTGAAATGGGAAGAGTTTGGCCGAGCTTCAAGGCTCAAAATGGTGTGAGGAAAAGAGGGAGGAGGTGCCCTTTTATAAGAGAGGAGAGGGGTACCTTTGGAGAAACTAAAAATATTATTTTATTATAAAGTCATATTCAGTTTTTAATAGCTCCAAATTGAGTTATTTAGAACCTAAGGTGGGTATGGGTCTAAATAATCTCATCCAATAGAATTTAGACAAGTTTAGGTTTCTATTTTAACCTTATCATTTAGATTTAACTTTAAGTTAAATAATTTTTCTTTTATCGTGTCTTCTTGTTTTCTTACACTATAAGGTTAATAAACATACTATAACAAGCCAAAATAAACCCAAGTTGTTTATTATTAATATATATAACCTTATCTAAGTCATTTGGCCGAACCTTAGATTTTTAGGAATAAAATATCAATTAATAATATAATATTTGTTTTAAAAACTATTTTATGTCAATTTTGACACTATTTGGTAATTGATTTTTGTGAAAATCATAACAAAATTATTAGTTCTAAAAAAGTTAACTAAATCAATAATAACATGTCATATTAACCTATAATATTATTTTAATTCATAAAAAGTCTCAAATTACATTTATTTGGGTATTTATAACATCAATTATGTCAATATTTCATTAATAAGATAATTACTGCATCATCATTGTGTCATAAATAAAATAAATTATATAATGTCTAAAAATTATAAATAAAACACAATTATGTAGGAAATATTTTTATCTTTCTAATGAATATTTATAGTCGAATTTATCTTATGTATAACCCTATATTAAAAATGATTTAGTTATTAAACTTTGATTTTAACTATTTTAACCCTTCTTTAAATAAATTAATAATAAATGTCCTAATCTAATCCAAGTGGGCCTAAATTTCCATATTTTATTCCTAAGGTTGGTTTTGGTTAAATTAAACTTATACAATAGAATTAGTACATGTGTTAGGGTAATAATAATATCATTTTTACCCTCAATTATCCTATTTACTTTTAACCGTGGTAAAAAAAAATAAAAAGTTACTATTCACCAAAAAATAATTTCATCTCATTGAACCACATTTTAGTCCTTGATATTAACCGTGTCTCTTGGATTTTCGAAATTCCACTCACAGAAGTGGTAAAATTAAGTTTTATGTGAATTTGGAAATTCTCCTAGGAGGTGGGTAAAAGACGGTGAAAAGTTCAATAAAATTTTTATATATCTAAAATTATTATAAAATGACTCCAATGACTTAAATTGAACTTATATAGGTATTATGTATCAATTTTGACCTAAAATAAATTTAAATAAAATAAATAATTATTTAAATAAAAAATCGGTTTTTGAATAGTAACCCAGTGTTTTCACTATTCATCAAAAAATGAAAGTTTTCAGAAAAATACCAAAAATTCACCCTAGGCTAATTTCGATATTCTGAATCCAAAAATTAAGTCCATTTTGAAAGATAAAATTTATAAAATTTCAAAAAGTGGGTATTACTATTCATAACGGCTAGTTTATATAACATATCGTTGTTTAGCGAAACTTGGTATTGCGTACAACACACGCTATCGTGGAAGGTCGCACTTGCGTGTAATGCAAGCCAAGTCAGGGATGCGTGTTGTGAAAACTCCTTTTGGTGTAGCGTACAACACAAGACATTAATGAAATTAAAAAGAATATTTTTCATAAAATCTCGGGGTGTTACATTCTACCCCCTTAAAATGAATTTCACCCTCAAAATTTGTCGGGGTTATAAATGGTTTACTACTTGAAAGTTTCTTTAATAGAAACCCACATCGTAAAAAGGAATACTAAAACTTAATTTTAAAAACTAAAGTATGAAACGTAATGATTACCCAAAGTAACTCCTCACTGGGTTTCTATATAGGAGAACATAGGTTAAAATATGGATATGGAAGAAAAATCTTACCATCAAGTTCTGATGGAGAGTGGTAGAGAAAATATCTATGAAAAATTCATCAATCACAAAGCCATAAATTTGTGATGATATAAGGTACCATCTGATTCATCGGATATAAGATCACTAGGACAACATTTTTGGTTTTCAATATCATTTCCCTAAAGTTGAAAAATTTGAATTAGAAGAAATACTTGCTTGATTTTGGTACAATCTCACTTTTGTTCATACTTTGAACAATTTACCCTTCATCTCTTAAAGAAATGAAGTTGAATTTGTTATTTATGAAGTATTAACAGATCATGTGATAGAATGATGGGTCATTCCATCTGTTTCAAACAAAAGGTTAGAAAAAGTTATCAAATATACATAAGTCCATCTATGGTGAGGTTAATCATATACGATTCCAAAAATGGACTTATAATTCATCTATCATACCGTTTAATAAAATAAAACTAGTTTCTACTAACCAGAGACTTCCTGTAGGCCAGTGGTAGGCGATAAAGGCCTGTCACACTTCGGTTGTGGGTTCGATTTCCCCAGCCTTGTCCGACGCGACGAGTTGTCGGCTGTCTTGTAGGTTGTCCCTTTTTCTAAAACTACATTACTATAACATCCCATCAATAATATAGAAAAAAGTTCTATCCTTAAACAATACTAACTTATGTACAATATAATCCATTCCAATCTTTAGGATTATCTAAAATATTTTGGTCCAAGCTCATAGTATAAAGAAAATGATTACTTGAAATGTCACATAACAATCACGTGAATGCCATCATTTATCCCCAATATATCATAAGATATACCTTGTTGGTCAAATTACAAACATGTGAATACCTTAATCATGTATTCTCTTGAATAATGAATACCCATTGAACCTTAGTGAAAACATGAATGTTGTTAAATTTTAACACTTTCCACATACCAAAATCCCAAAAATTCTATATACTCAAACCATAATACCACTTAGTCCTTATATCAATCATGAGCTCATGAATACAATCAAACATCTTATTTTCTCCTTATCCCTTCATTATACACATATCATCTACTTTCCAAAAATATTTCAATCACTTTTTCATGGTTACCAGTACCATATAATTATTGAAAACCAATACATAGATATTCCAAAATTCCACATACCATAAATGAGATCCATGATACTATTTTGAAATCCCATTACATAAACACTTAATCATTACACAACATCATTTTCATACTCAACATCACAAATAGTGATAGCATGAGACTTCCCTTTATCCTTTGCCTTAAGAGGTTGCTCACGTTGATCATCATTAACCTGTGGATTAGGGAATTGATTAGCATAATGCCCCATTTCATTGCACTTGAAGCATTGAAGTGTCGGTGGAGAGTTCTCTGTAGTCTTTTCTCTATTCACATCATTAACAACCTTTTTCCCATTACTTAGACAATCAACTACTCTATGACCTTCTTTTCCACACTTAAAACATTTTCTAGTACCTTTTAGGCAATCTCCACCATGATTCTTTCCACACTTTGAGCATAAAGAAACATTCATATTCTTTTCACCATTGTTCTGAGATTTCTCATTGAACTCCATCTTTCGTTTCTTGTCAAAACCATGAGATGGATATGTAACACCAACTTCTAGTTCTACCTTGATAGAACAATGCACAATTTCTTCAAAGATACTGAAGTCTCTTATAGCTAATGCCCTTCGAAGACTTGGTTTTAAGCCACTGAAGAATCGATCAACTTTACTTTCAGGTTGGATGATAAAACCAGATGCATACCTTGCAAGTCTTGTAAAATTTGCTTCGTATATACCAACAGATTCATCATCCTTCTGCTTAAGCTCAAGGAACTACTTTTCCATCTTTGTTCGAAGAATACGAGGGAAGTACTTACTGAAAAAACAAGTTCTTGAACTCGTCCCATTCCATGGATTAAATTTCATCTTGGGGCCTTGTATTCTTAATTAGAGTCCACCACTGGTCTGCTTCACCTTCTAAACGGTAAACAGCTAGAATGAATTTATCATGTTCCTAACAGCGAAGTATGGAAAATATCTTTTCAATGGTACTGATCCATTGTTCAGAAAAAAGTGGATCAGAAGACCCATTGAAAAAAGGTGGACGTTGCCTCATGAAGGACTCAATAGAATATTGTTCCCTCCTCTACTCATTTGGAAGTCCAGAATGATTCATAGCTTGTGTAAGTATAGAAATAAGATTTTTCACTCCATCTCCCATAACGTTGGTTTGTTCAGGAGGAAAATCATTGCATTGTCCATTACATTGATCAACACGGTTCCTTCGGGTTCCAACCATCGTCTAAAACCCAAAAAGAATAGTGTGAGAGGAAAAAATCATGTTAGGAAAACAACATAATAAAGGGGGAGTACCTTCAATATCTAACATCTTAGGTTTAATTCTAAGATCGTTAGCACAATTCTAGTACTATAACCTATACGTATACTTAACCTTAGGGACATCCCTAGACATACCTTATAAATATCTCTAGGGATCTCACTAAAGTTTACGCATCCTAGTTTCCAAAGGTTAACTAAACCTTTCCTCTAATACCAACTGTAGAGACCTGAAGCTTAACGTACATGGACATTACATTACTTTTGCGGAATACTTAGTACATAACAAAAACAAACACACAAGGACCGTAATAGTTTAGTGTCTTTGGAAACTCAGAATATAATCTTCTAATCGTGGTGAAAGATCTTCAACATCTCCCATAAAGATCTTCCCCCTTTTTTTTCTTACCTAAAACCTTTCTTTATATCCTGGGGAAAATAAAACATAAAAGGGGTGATCTTAAATACCCAGTAAAGGTAAACATATATAACATAAAACAATCCATAAACATTTGAATGCAAAAACTTGAACATAAAATCTAAACATCAAAATCTTGAGCAAAGACATGAATCTTGGAAGTACGTAAGGCATATATCATAAGGTAACATCAATCATGATAAAATAACATGGGAATAAAACATGTAATTTTGGAAATCCATTAAGCACATGATATGATTTCAATAGTAGCCAAGACATTACTGCCAAGACAGTCTTAGTGGACAAAGTCCCTTTCTGAATCGAGTTCACTCCTCGTTTCAGTCCTGTAACACTGAACATGATTAACTTATTGTTCCATCCATGTCTATATCATGAGATATAAATATTTACCCAATGAATTAGAGGGAGATATAGGTCCCACCCATCTCATAATGAAACCATTCTTATGTGTTCCACAAAATCATAAATCATACATCATAGCATAACCCATGTAATAAAAATGGAAATCTTAAACATCATACCATCATAACATAATCCATATAAGATAAAAGAACATCATAAAAATAATTCCATCATAACATAATCAAATCAATGTAAAAATAGGCATAGAAACATAACCCTATATTATCTTAGATGGAAAATAATTTTGATAAAACACTTGAACTCCATTCTTGAGGAAAATATCCTTTCTACTTCAAAAACACTTTTCCTTTCCTACATGTCATACAGTTTTAAACTAAAAAGAATTTTATTAAAAATAAACTTGAAAACTTGTAAAGGAATCTTCTTGGAAATAATGTTTTAAGAAAATCCATTCATGCCGTATAAGTTAAAAAAACATTCTTCCCGTACTTTGGCCGGAAAAGTCAAAAAGTACCTCGTACGAAAAACGACAAAAGATTCCTTTCATATCTTTCACTAAAAACTCACCGAAGGGTAAGATTGGATTTAAAAAATTGTAGGAGGATATAAATAATATTACATATTTAGGAAACATGTATGTGGATGATAAATATTCCCCAGTAAATTCTGAAGTATAAACAATCTCGGATAAAAATGAGATTGTGAGATTTTCCCTTACCTTAGGTCCGATATGCTTCGTACGTATCCTAACCTCCTGTATAATGATTTAAATAATGTAATTGACTTATTAAAGAATCATATTAATTGTTATGATATCATATATGGTTCACTTATGACTTTATATTACCCGTTCTTTTGTAAATTCCATGTTAAAGAGTGTTTTGGGTAAAATCGTTTCATTTGTCGTCCGTGTTTTGACTTGTAATTATTCATATGATTACTTAGATAATGATTACTTAATTCCAGAATATAAAACATTATTTATATATAATATATATTCAGAATATACATATATATAATAGATCGATAAATGGAAATAAATACACCATTCATGGAGACGGTAGGCCGTACGTACGCATGAACGCTGTTTTCGTTTCCTTATTGAATTGAGTGGAATTAAGTGGATGACATACATATATATATATATACATAAATCCAGTATCATTATTATGGCATATATTTCATGATTAATTATTATATATACTTTATAATCATTCATGAATGATTAATCATTGAGAATGAATCTCATCACGTCGTGGAGACGGTAGTCCGTACGTACGCACGAGCGATGATATCGTTCCCATAATTATTGAATTGAATTGGAGTGGATGATACAATATATCAGAATCAGTATTATGTTATAATAACTATGTATAGTTATTATTTACACCATTATATCCATCCAAGTAAGGTGGTGTTGGAAAAACAGATTACACCACGGCATGGAGACAGTATTCCGTATGTACGCACGCGCGGTGATTTCGTTTTCCGTAGGATGGATAGAAGGGGAAATGGGGTTGTTTCATATTTATAATAACATATCAGTATATTAGTGATACTGATGTTATTACTTTATAATGAAATAACTAAAGAATAAGAAGTTGAATAAGAAAGAAGCTTGAAAGAATCGGTAGAAGAAATTACCTCTTCTTCGATGCACCTCCTTTAAACTTCTTCTTAGGGCACTAGGGTTGGTCTTTTGAGAATACCAGTACCTCTATAAGGTTTATAGGGAAGTGGGGAAGTGAAATGGGTAGAGGTTGGCCGATCTTCAAGGCTCAAAATGGTGTGAGGAAGATAGGGAGGAGGTGCCCTTTTATAAGGGAGGAGAGGGGCACCTTTGGAATAACTAAAAATATTATTTTATTATAAAGTCATATTCAGTTTTTAATAGATCCAAATTGAGTTATTTAGAATCTAAGGTGGGGATGGGTCGAAATAATCTCATCCAATAGAATTTAGACAAGTTTAGGTTTCTATTTTAACCTTATCATTTAGATTTAACTTTAAGTTAAATAATTTTTCTTTTACCGTGTCTTCTTGTTTTCTTACACTATATGGTTAATAAACATACTATAACAAGCCAAAAGAACCCCAAGTTGTTTACTATTAATATATATAACCTTATCTAAGTCATTTGGCTGAACCTTAGATTTTTATGAATAAAATATCAATTAATAATATAATATTTGTTTTAAAAACTATTTTATGTCAATTTTGACACTATTTGGTAATTGATTTTTGTGAAAATAATAATAGAATTATTAGTTCGAAAAAAGTTAACTAAATCAATAATAACATGTCATATTAACCTATAATATTAGTTTAATTCATAAAAAGTCTCAAATTACATTTATTTGAGTATTTATAACATCAATTATGTCAATATTTTATTAATAAGATAATTACTGCATCATCATTGTGTCATAAATAAATTAAATTATATAATGTATAAATTTTTTAAATAAAATACCATTATGTAGGAAATATTTTTATCTTTCTAATGAATATTTATAGTTGAAATTATTTTATGTATTACCCTATATTAAAAATGATTTAGTTATTAAACTTTGATTTTAACTATTTTAACCCTTCTTTAAATAAATTGATAATAAATGTCCTAATCTAATAAAAGTGGGCCTAAATTGTCATATTTTATTCCTAAGGTTGTTTTTGGTCGAATTACACTTATCCAATAGAATTAGGACATGTGTTAGGGTAATAATAATATCATTTTTACCCTTAATTATCCTATTTACTTTTAACCGTGGTAAAAAAAATAAAAAGTTACTATTCACCAAAAATTATTTTCATCTAATTGAACCAAATTTTAGTCCTTGATATTAACCGTGTCTCTCGGATTTTTAAAATTCCACTCACAGAAGCGGTAAAATTAAGTTTTATGTGAATTTGCAAATTCTCCTAGGAGGTGGGTAAAAGACGGTGAAAAGTTCAATAAAATTTTTATATATCTAAAATTATTATAAAATTACTCCAATGACTTTAATTGAACTTATATAGGTATTATGTATCAATTTTTACCTAAAATAAATTTATATAAAATAAATAATTATTTAAATAAAAAGTCGGTTTTTGAATAGTAACCCAGTGTTTTCACTATTCATCAAAAATTGAAAGTTTTCAGAAAAATACCAAAAATTCACCCTAGGCTAATTTTGATATTCTGAATCCAAAAATTAAGTCCATTTTGAAAGATAAAATTTATAAAATTTCAAAAAGTGGGTATTACTATTCATAATGGCTAGTTTATATAACATATCGTTGTTTTGTGAAACTCAGTATTGCGTACAACACACACTATCGTGGAAGGTCGCACTTGCGTGTAATGCAAGCCAAGTCAGGGATGCGTGTTGTGAAAACTCCTTTTGGTGTAGCGTACAACACAAGATATTAATGAAATTAAAAAGAATATTTTTCATAAAATCTCGGGGTGTTACAACCGCCGCATGAACATCCCGCCCCACCCCCCACCAGCTTTGAGGTGAGTCATTCGCCTCAAAGAACTGTCTTAGCCGTGGTAATAAATATTCTAATAATTATTCCCATGAAATATGAATCAGACAAAAACTGATAATTTTTCTGTACTCATCTTCTACAGGGTGATAATGATTGTGATTTATATCTATCAACACCCACCTATCACCTTCTAGTGAGGGCTACAGTGTTCAATATCCCAGATGCCACACTGCATAATAGACCACTTCCAAAAGATCATCTGAAAGTGACGATTACTATAGCTCATGAGACAAAGGCAGAGCTACCTATTCCACTTGATGACGATGATATTCATACGGTCGAAAAGGCTATTGGGACATTCATTGCATGGCTGTCACAACTTGTAAGAGTACATGTGGACAAAGAGGTATTTATTTCCTTTTCTTTTCAAGATAAACCCTTAACAATTAATGAAAAAAGGGTATGAACCAATGATTGTTGTTATAGACGGAGAAAGGGAAGGGGGTGACAAACATCGGCTCAAAACCATCTAAAGGATCGACCAACCGATCCCAAGGAGCTACTGAAAGCACAATAACACCACCTGTTCTCTATCCACATTTACTAGCATTGAAGACTCATGTGGATACGAAGCTAAAAGATGTTAATAGTCATATAGTGGTTTTCGAAGAGAATATATACGAAGAGGAAAGTCAAGATTTTTTTGCTGCTGAAAATGTAAATGAAATCCTTGAAAACGGTTGGCTAGGCGTCACAGTTGTAAATGTATATATGAGGTATGTTTCCATGAATTGATTTTCCAAAAGCTGATCTAACGTGAAAATTAAAACTAAATGAATTTTATATTGTTGACAGACGCATTTATGAAAAACAATTGAAGGAATTTTCCCATGATCCAAGATTTGGACTGGTTAGTCCTCATATCACATCAACACACCTAACAAAAATAGAGCCATCAAAAAGGGATGCAATAGTGAACGGCTTGCTGAAAACATTTGAACGCAAGATTACAGATGACATAATTTTCCTAATACCAACCATGCAGGGGTAATACTCTATGATTAAATCATATCAATTATATTTTCACTTCTTTTATTACTTATTCCTTTTTGTGTTTTTAGGAAACATTGGTTGCTAATTGCGGTTAACTTGGATACTCTGAAGATTTATTTTCTGGATTCAAAGCAAGGATATCCATCAAACCGACCACACATGATGAAGTTTGTGAATCTGTAAGACACTACATCTTACATTTTAGGTCTAAACATCAAGTAATATAATTTATATTATCTTTTACTGAGGATTCTTTTATGATAGGGTGGTGTATCATTATCATCTAAAAAAAGGAATGAGGACAGGGGCTAAGCATAAGGAGGCGAGAAAGTACCACGTCTGGAAAAATATCATGGTATATATAATAAAATTTCACTATCCAAACACATCTCAACACAAGTTACTTATTCTCCTAATGATCAATTTTTTTGCAGTGTCCAAAACAAAAAAACGATAATGATTGCGGTTATTATGTTTGTAAATTTATGAAAGAGATCGTTTTTCATCAGCAAACTAGCATCCCTAAAGAGGTATTTTTAAAAACAACTACTAGTTCATTTAAGTTATTTATTAATTCTTTATTTTTTTTATTTTTCAGTACTAATCTAACTTTCGAAAATCCTCATACTCACAAGACGATATAGATGTGTTCAGAATCGAGTGGTCCACATACCTGATGGAAGATTGTACACAAATACAATGAATATCTGACTTGGGTACATGTACAATTTGTGGTCATTTTTGAGAGGGGTTAAGGGGATCAAAAGATGAAACATTTTTCTATGTAAATGTTCATAGGAAAATTTTAATTGTTATTAAATAAAACATCCTTTCTCCAATGAGTCATTTTCCCATTTTAACAGATGATATGCACCAGCAACATGCAAGAATGCTGAACCACTCAAAGGGTCTCTATTTTGTTTAAAATGGACACGATTTTAAGTGAAAACAACAACTGACCTACGAAAATCCGACCAAACGCATTTGGATTTCCTTGATATTTTATAAGAACGATCCAAGGGTCCTTGGTGACGTGTACGAGTCAACTCCACCTCAATCTGAGGCACGGTGTGGCCGCTAGCACTCAAAGGGTCTCTATTTTGTTTAAAATGGACAAGATTTTAAGTGAAAACAACAACCGACCTACAGAAATCCGACCAAACACATTCGGATTGCATTGATCTTTTATAAGAATGATCCAAGGGTCATTGGTGACGTGTACAAGTCAACCCCACCTCAATCCGAGGCACAGTGTGGCCGCTAGCACTGAAAGGGTCTCTCTTGTTTAAAGTGGACACGATTTTAATTGAAAACAACAACTGACCTACGAAAATCCGACCAAATGCATTCAGATTGAATTGATCTTTTATAAGAACAATCCAAGGGTCCTTGGTGATGTGTACGAGTCAACCCCTCCTCAATTTGAGGCACGGTGTGGCCGCTAGCACTCAAAGGGTCTCTATTTTGTTTAAAATGGATATGATTTTAATTGAAAACAACAACTGACCTACAAAAATCCTACCAAATTCATTCAGACTGCATTGATATTTTATAAGAACGATTCAAGGGTCCTTGGTGATGTGTATGAGTCAACCCTGCCTCAATCAGAGGCACGGTGTGGCCGCTATCACTCAAAGGGTCTCTATTTTGTTTAAAATGGACAAGATTTTAAGTGAAAACAACAACCAACCTACAGAAATCCGACCAAACGAATTCAGATTGAATTGATATTTTATAAGAACGATCCAAGGGTCCTTGGTGATGTGTAAAAGTCAACCCCGCCTCAATTTGAGGCACGGTGTGGTCGCTAGCACTCAAAGGGTCTCTCTTGTTTAAAGTGGACACAATTTTAATTGAAAACAACAACTGACCTATGGAAGTACAACCAAACGCATTCGGATTGCACTGATATTTTATAAGAATGATCCAAGGGTCCTTGGTGACGTTTAAGAGTCAACCCCGCCTCAATTCGAGGCACGGTGTGGCCGCTAGCACTCAAAGGGTCTCTATTTTATTTAAAATGGACACAATTTTAATTGAAAACAACAAATGACCTACAGAAATCTGACCAAACGCATTCGTATTGCATTGATATTTTATTAGAATGATCCAAGGGTCTTTGGTGACGTGTATGAGTCAAACCCGCCTCAATCCGAGGCACGGTGTGGCCGCTATCACTCAAAGGGTCTCTATTTTGTTTAAAATGGACAAGATTTTAAGTGAAAACAACAACTGACCTACGGAAATCTGACCAAAAGCATTCGGATTGCATTGATATTTTATAAGAACTATCCAAGGGTCCTTGGTGACGTGTACGAGTCAACCCCGCCTCAATTCGAGGCACGGTGTGGCCGCTAGAACTCAAAGGGTCTCTCTTGTTTAAAGTGGACATGATTTTAATTGAAAACAACAACTAACCTACGGAAATCTGACCAAACGCATTCAGATTGCATTTATCTTTTATAATAACGATCCAAGGGTCCTTGGTGATGTGTACGAGTCAACCCCTCCTCAATCCGAGGGATGGTGTGACCCCTATCACTCAAAGGGTCTCTATTTTGTTTAAAATGGACAAGATTTTAAGTGAACACAACAACTGACCTACATAAATCTGACCAAACGGATTCGGATTGCATTGATCTTTTATAATAATAATCAAAGGGTCCTTGGTGACGTGTACGAGTCAACCCCGCCTCAATCCGAGGCATGGTGTGGATGCTAGAACTCAAAGGGTCTCTCTTGTTTAAAGTGGACACAATTTTAATTGAAAACAACAACTGACCTATGGAAATCCAACCAAACGCATTAGGATTACATTGATATTTTATAAGAACAATACAAGGGTCCTTGGTGACATGTACGAGTAAACCTTGCCTCAATCCGAGGCATGGTGTGGCCGCTAGCACTCAAAGGGTCTCTATTTTGTTTAAAATGGAAACGATTTTAATTGAAAACAACAACTGACCTACGAAAATCCGACCAAACACATTATAATTGCATTGATATTTTATAAGAATGATACAAGGGTCATTGGTGACATTTATGAGTTAACACCGCCTAAATCCTAGGCATTGTGTGGCCGCTATCACTCAAAGGGTCTCTATTTTGTTTAAAATGGACAAGATTTTAAGTGAAAACAACAAATGACCTACGGAAATCTGACCAAACGCATTCCAATTGCATTGATATTTTATAATAACAATACAAGGGTCCTTGGTGACGTGTATGAGTCAACCTCGCCTTAATCCGAGGCACGGTGTGGCCGCTATCACTCAAAGGGTCTCTCTTGTTTAAAGTGGACACAATTTTAATTGAAAACAAAAACTGACCTATGGAAATCCGACCAAACGCATTCGGATTGAATTGATATTTTATAAAAACGATTCAAGGGTCCTTGGTGACGTGTACGAGTCAACCCCGCCTCAATCCGAGGCACAGTGTGGCTGCTAGCACTCAAAGGGTCTCTATTTTGTTTAAAATGGACACAATTTTAATTGAAAACAACAACTGACCTACAGAAATCCGACCAATGCATTAGGATTGCATTGATATTTTATAAGAATTATCCAACGGTCCTTGGTGATGTGTAAAAGTCAACACTGCCTCAATTTGAGTCACGATGTGGCCACTATCACTCAAAGGGTCTCTATTTTGTTTAAAATGGACAAGATTTTAAGTGAAAACAACAACTGACCTACATAAATCCAACCAAACGCATTCGGATTGCACTGATCTTTTATAAGAACTATCCAAGGATCCTTGGTGATGTATACGAGTCAACCCTGCCTCAATCCGAGGCATGGTGTGGATGCTATCACTCAAAGGGTCTCTCTTGTTTAAAGTGGACACAATTTTAATTGAAAACAACAACTGACCTACAGAAATCCAACCAAATGCATTCGGATTGCATTGATATTTTATAATAAAGATCCAAGGATCCTTGGTGATATGTAAGAGTCAACCCTGCCTCAATCAGAGGGACGGTGTGGCCGCTATCACTCAAAGGGTCTCTATTTTGTTTAAAATGGACAAGATTTTAAGTGAAAACAACAACTGACCTACGGAAATCTGACCAAACGCATTCATATTGCATTGATATTTTATAATAATGATCCAAGGGTCCTTGGTGATGTGTAAGAGTCAACTCCGCCTCAATCCGAGTCATGGTGTGGCTGCTAGCACTCAAAGGGTCTCTCTTGTTTAAAGTGGACACGATTTTAATTGAAAACAACAACTGACCTATGGAAATCTGACCAAATTAATTAGGATTGCATTGATATTTTATAATAACGATAAAAAGGTCCTTGGTGACATGTAATAGTCAACCCTGACTCAATCTGAGACATGGTGTGGCCGCTATCACTCAAAGGGTCTCTATTTTGTTTAAAATGGACACGATTTTAATTGAAAACAACAACTGACCTACAGAAATCTTACCAAAAACATTAGGATTGAATTTATATCTTATAATAATGATCCAAGGGTACTTGGTGACATTTATGAGTCAACCCTGCCTCAATAAGAGGCATGGTGTGGCTGCTATCACTCAAAGGGTCTCTATTTTGTTTAAAATGGACAAGATTTTAAGTGAAAACAACAACTGACCTACAGAAATCTGACCAAACACATTATTATTGCATTGATCTTTTATAATAAAGATTCAAGGGTCCTTGGTGACGTTTAATATTCAACCCTGCTTCAATACGAGGCACGGTGTGGCCGCTAGCACTCAAAGGGTCTCTATTTTGTTTAAAATGGACACGATTTTAATTGAAAACAACAACTGACCTACGGAAATCCGACCAAACGCATTCGGATTGCATTGATATTTTACAATAACTATCCAAGGGTCCTTGGTGACGTGTACGAGTCAACCCCTCCTCAATCCGAGGCATGGTGTGGCTGTTATCACTCAAAGGGTCTCTATTTTGTTTAAAATGGACAAGATTTTAAGTGAAAACAACAAATGACCTATGGAAATCCAACCAAAAGCATTAGGATTGCATTGATATTTTATAATAACTATCCAAGGGTCCTTGGTGATGTGTAAGAGTCAACCCTGCCTCAATACGAGGCATGATGTGGCCGCTAGCACTCAAAGGGTCTCTATTTTGTTTAAAATGGACAAGATTTTAAGTGAAAACAACAACTAACCTACGGAAATCCGACCAAACGCATTCAGATTGAATTTATCATTATAAGAATGATCCAAGGGTCCTTGGTGACGTGTAAGAGTCAACCCCATCTCAATCCGAGGCATGGTGTGGCCGCTAGCACTCAAAGGGTCTCTCTTGTTTAAAGTGGACACGATTTTAATTGAAAACAACAACTGACCTACGGAAATCTGACCAAATGCATTAGGATTGCATTGATCTTTTATAAGAACGATCCAAAGGTAATTTGTGATGTTTAATAGTCAACCCTTCCTCAATCTGAGGCACAGTGTGGCCGCTATCACTCAAAGGGTCACTATTTTGTTTAAAATGGACACAATTTTAATTGAAAACAACAACTGACCTACGTAAATCTGACCAAACACATTAGGATTGCATTGATATTTTATAAGAACTATCCAAGGGTCCTTGGTGATGTGTACGAGTCAACCCCACCTCAATCCAAGTCACGGTGTGGCCGCTATCACTCAAAGGGTCTCTATTTTGTTTAAAATGGACAAGATTTTATGTGAAAACAACAACTGACCTACAGAAATCTGACCAAATGCATTTGGATTGCATTGATATTTTATAATAATGATACAAGGGTACTTGGTGACATGTATGAGTTAACCCTGACTCAATCTGAGGCACGGTGTGACTGCTAGCACTCAAAGGGTCTCTCTTGTTTAAAGTGGACACGATTTTAATTGAAAACAGAAACTGACCTACAGAAATCTGACCAAACGCATTCAGATTGCATTAATCTTTTATAATAATGATTCAAGGGTCCTTGTTGACGTGTATGAGTCAACCTCGCTTCAATCCGAGGCACGATGTGGCCGCTATCACTCAAAGGGTCTCTCTTGTTTAAAATGGACACGATTTTAATTGAAAACAACAACTGACCTACAGAAATCTGACCAAACGCATTCGGATTGCATTTATCTTTTATAATAAAGATACAAGGGTCCTTGGTGACGTGTAAGAGTCAACCTTTCCTCAATCCGAGGCACGGTGTGACCGCTATCACTTAAAGGGTCTCTATTTTGTTTAAAATGGACAAGATTTTAAGTGATTACAACAACTGACCTACGGAAATCTGACCAAACGCATTCGGATTGCATCGATCTTTTATAAGAAAGATACAAGGGTCCTTGGTGATGTTTAAGAGTCAACTCTTCCTTAATACGAGGCCCGGTGTGGCCGCTAGCACTCAAAGGGTCTCTATTTTGTTTAAAATGGACACGATTTTAAGTGAAAACAACAACTGACCTACGGAAATCCGACCAAATGCATTAGGATTGCATTGATATTTTAGAAGAATGATCCAACGGTCCTTGGTGACGTGTACGGGTCAACACTGCCTCAATTCGAGTCACGGTGTGGCCACTATCACTCAAAGGGTCTCTATTTTGTTTAAAATGGACAAGATTTTAAGTGAAAACAACGACTGACCTACGGAAATCTGACCAAACGCATTCAGATTGCATTGATCTTTTAAATGGGGGTCATGGAATGTGATATATCAGGGGCCTCATATATATCAAGTCATGGTTGGCCTAGTATACTAGGGTGATCATGTGTTTGGGTCTATGATACTTATGGGCTTATATCTGGATGAAAATACTCCCATTTGGGAGGGTGGATATGCTTATGGGTCTTATTCCTTAAATGAGAATACTCTCATAGGGGAGATATGAGATGTATATAGGTATTATTCCCCAAATGAGAATACAACCATAGGAGTGGGATGAGATTCTTATCAGGAATATTCACTAAATGAAAATAATCCCATAGGGGAGGGGTGAGATGATTATATAGATTATGCCTCAAATGAGAATACACCCATATTGGAGGGTTGATATGCTTCTAGGGATTATTATTTGGATGATAATACTCCCATATGGTAAATAATACATGCTTCTTTGTATTATTCCCTAAATAAGGGTACTCCCATAGTATAGGGATGAGATCCTTGTAGGTCTTATGCCTCAGAATTGGAAGAACACATATGGGTGGTCTGAGATACTGTTGAGGGTATTCCCTGGATGAGAAAACTCCCATAAGTGGATTTCCATGATGGATTATAAATAAAACTCACATATTGGAGGTCAATGATAATTATGTATATAGTGGGGAGACCATGGTATATTATATGTTTTGTGTGGTTCCTATGATGTACTCAGAGAAAACCTAACATTGGATGAAGTAGGTATGGTTGATCAAGATTTAATACTTGAGAATCAATGTGTCTTGATGTAGATGGGGTAGGACTTGGTCAAACTATATTTTTATAATGTCGACATGATCCTTGTGAAATGCTTGGTAAAAGTTCAGCACTTGGAAAATTAATTTGGGTTTAATCATGGTCATGGATTTGAGGATCAATGATGATTTTTTATTAGTTTTATTCCAGTTCTTTCTCAACTAGGTTATTCATATTGCCTGATCATGCACTTACAATAGCCTATTGCAGGTTTAATATTGGGGGTTTATTAATGAGATTCATCCCCCCAAGTATGTGCACCTCAGTGTGTGTACAAACCTTATAACTTCTTTGAGGTTTATAACATGATGCATAGTGGATAGAGAAAAGTCCAAAGATTTATGTATTGATAAAACACACCCATGTGGAGCCTTAGGATTGAACTGGAAATCCCCCCGGACACCCCCTACCCCCCCTTGGACAGCCACCCCAAACCCTTGAACAACCCCCAAACCCCCTGAATTCTGAATTGATTTCTTTAAGTACTTGATTAACTTATAAATTATGTGTTAATGGTGTAAGGGTATAATTGTTGTATGGGTACACTTGGTCTAATTTGCTTATGATTTATGAGTTAATTTTGTATGGGTATACTTGCTTTAATTGGCTTATTGAGATGCTATTTTTTTTGCAGGTGTTCGGGTGTGCTGCTGCAGATTTATCGTAGCATCAGAGAGGTCATTTATCAGCACTCTTTTAGAGCTGATAAATCATGCTTTTATCAGCGCTAAAAAAACGCTGATAAACTACACCTTTATCAGTGCTAAAGAAGCGCTGATAAAAGATAAGTTTATCAGCGCTAAAGGAGCGCTGATAAAACAACCATTTATCAGTGCTAAAGAAGCGCTTGTTTAGCGCTGATAAAGGGTTTTTTTATCAGCGCTTACTAAGAGCCAATAAAGGGGTACCCCCTTTATCAGCGCCGAGCTTTACAACGATTTTTTAGCACTGTTAAAGCCCATTTTTAGCGCTGTTAATGCCCGTATTTGTAGTAGTGAGAGTAAATTAAGAAAAATATGAAACATTTTATTAATTAAATAATTATTGATAAAAATGAATAAATTTCATGTACATATATATATATATATATTATAAATATTAATAAATAGTATATATTAAATATAGATATATAAAATGAATAGGTATAATATATATAAAATGTTAATTAAAGACATATTAGTGTCTTATTTATTTTTAATGTTGTTTGATTTTCAATTTAACCTATATTAAACGTTGTGTGTTGCATTTATTTCACGCACACATACATACACATATATATGTTAATGCATTTGTACACACAAACGCACACACAAATATATCACACAATATATAGAAACACATACACATAATATTTATACAATTTATTCAAATTTTAGTATATTTTAGAATGTAATTATAACATGATACATTTAATATATATTATGTTTTTAATCGGTCGATTTTATTTATTTGTTTTTAATATACTACAGTTAGGGTATTCATTTTTAATGTTTTTTATTTTTTATTTTATTTTTGAATTTAATCATTTATTATTATTTATTTATATATATTTATTTACTATGTTTTTATATTTTCAATGTGTATTAATCCACTTCAATATATATATATATATATCCACATTTTTTTAATAACTTATATTTAATTAATAAAAATTATTCATTTTTTCAATATTTTTAAAGTGTACTCATTTTGAATTATTCAATTTCACTCATTTTTAAAATACATGTATTTAAGATTACATATCCATTAATAATTTTAAAAATATATCTGTAAATAGATATTTAGAAATAAATATATCTATAAATGTATATTTACTATATTAATAATTATTATAAATAAATAATTATTATTTTAAATAAGTATTTATATAATTATAAATAAATAATTATATATGTTTAAATAAGTATAAAATTATAATAAAGTTATTTAAATAATTATAATTACAAAACTTTTAACAACGCTTTTGTAGTGTTGATAAAGATCAATCTTTATCATCGTCTTTTTAGCACTGATAAAGTTCGATATTTATCAGTGTTTATAAATGCAGCGCTGATTAAAGGGATCTTTATCAGCGCTTTTCTGAAAGCGCTGTTAAAAGTGTCCCCGATCTATTTAAAAAACCCCAACCATGACTCAGTCGCTCGCGATTCTCAAGCTCTCGTGAAACTCATCTGCTGCCGGTGTGACTCCTCTACATTCCCTCAGATTAATCAAGGCTATAATCCATTATATGTTATTTCATACTCTTCCTCTATCGTTGTTTGATGTTTTGGATTCCGCGTTTTGTGTTTTTGTGCTGTTCTTAAACATGAAGAACCCTGCATCTCTTCTCGTCGCTACTGAAAGACAACGAGTGTGGTTATATTTATTCTTCTCCTTTCATATGTATTTGAGTGTCCATTCCTTTTTTCCATAGATACACACATAGATGGTTTACTCTACTCTTGACATTAACAAGTAGACCTCTCACCCCCTCGGTTTTATCTTCATTTGAATAATACAGGGTTCCAAAATATAGGTAGTTTCTCAAATTTAATTCATCTTATATACTAGATTATATATTCAACTGGCTTAATTATGAGGGTTTTTAAGGATTAGGGAATACCAAGTTGTGGCCCTCATTTATGGGTGATGAACATATAGGGACCAAGATAAGTGTAAAAACCATTAAAACATGTTTTGTGGATTTTGGTTATTTATGTAAATTGTTAAACCATGAAATGAGTTATTTAGATTTATGATTTTGATGAATAATTTTTTATTTAATTCAAAAAAATATTGAATTAATTAGTCACATTCCAAAAAATATTTTAGTGATGCATGTTGTGAGCGTTTTTTAATTAATTCAAGATTATTATTAAACTTTAAGCAGTCATGGAGTATGATTAAAGTTTCATCATATAATATGATTGAGTTGCGGGGATACCTCTCTCCAATATTATATTTTACAACTAATGATATCATTATTAGTGGTAAATTAGAATGTTCTTAGAGGTAATTGTAGATCTACTTCAAGCTATGTGGTATAATTTTCAATGACGGGAAGTATCTATGGTTCCTCTCTAATATTTTATGGTAATATATCATAATAATAAATTTAGGATTGCGTTGAATAGATTCATTTCATTTATAAGAGTAAAAAAATTATAGATAAATACTGAGAATAAGTTGAAAAATTCACCCTTTAAAGGGATGAATGTTATTGGAGGGATCTTATGGTGGATTAAAAAAATATCCAAAATTGGAAGGTGGGGAATCCTTGAGTAGAAAAAAGTGATTTCCAATGTAGGTGGGGTGGGATTCATTTATGCAAGTCCATTAGAGTGGAGGTATTCCAATTCCACTTCAATTGAGGATATTTTTTGAGTGATTCCATTAGTGTAGGTTCCTAGGACACTTTAATCCTTAGACGCTTGATTTTTTCCATCTCTTGATGATGGACTAGACTCCCTCTTTCAAACTATCTTTCCTCCCACCATTGTGGTTCCAAATGTCGATCCACTTCTCGAGCATTGCACACAAGACCTTGATTTTTATAACACATATACATAGCATATTTAATAAACCATAGGTAATTACTTATGGAAACCCTTTTTATAATCTATATAATTAACCCAAAATTTAATTTTTCTTTTGTAATTATTGATCTTGACTTTCTTTTACACATAAAAATTCTTCTAGATCCTTGGAGACATTTCCACAGTAGATTCCTCAGAACATCTCAATATCTAGAAATATTAATACCTATCCATACTAGATCAGTATGAAAATAAAATTCTCTATTTTTTATTCTATTAAAAAACTCACCAATTTTCATATTTTTTATCATATAATGAGATAGTTGGTCTCGAATAACAATGCTATTTTTCACTCTAACTGCTATCTCGATTGACTTCCAATTCAAAAAACAATTGTAGTCTCTATTTAAAATTGTCACCTCCATGTTATAGCCACCGACTAAAATAAAAATTCATAATTGGGAAACAATATTCATGGCAATAAATCATATAATCAGGAAAAATCATTCATAGGATGTCAAAGTCATGACACATTTTTTTTCAATTTATGACACCTTAGTTTTAACCTTGGTCTCTAATAGACATTATATATTCAAGTCTCTCATAATTTTTTACAAAGAAAATATGAATTATCCCTATTATATCCCCCATGAGTGTCTATCCAGGTATGAAATCTTATGCCTACTCATCATGAATTGACTAAGATTGATTTAATACCCAATCAACCCTATTGTTACCCTGAGGTGCATCTGTGCCACAACCAGATCCTACTACTAGTATCCGGGAAGAGATTTGTTTTCTAGGAATACCATACACCATTCTCCAGAATAACATGGGATTTATTCATATAATATCACTCATTGTAAGGGTTCTCACTAATGTTTTCTCATACCAATTTCCAAAGTCAACTAAACCATTCTTTGATACCAACTTTATAAGCCAAAACTCTACACACATAAATATTAATTCTTGTCAGAATAATATTCATTAAATAAAATTAAAAAAATTATATAATAAAAATGGTGTACATTTGAAAAAATGGATAGATAAACAACTAGTTCATAAAATATCTGGATAATTTACCATTATGTTCTTTAAAACTAAAACCCTTCATATTAATATCAAACTAAAAACTATTCTTCATATCTTAGGAAAAGGAAACATAATAAAGGGTGTGATAAAATTATCAGTAAGGATAAATATAATATATATCAACCAATGATGCTAATTGAGTATAAGAGAAGTAAAATGGTGTGAGAAAATATAAAAAAATTACTACAATCATTACAAATTAGTTAAAGTTACTTAATCATGAATCATTGAATAAGGATTTCTCAATGAATAGACATAAATAATAGCATGGAATCATTATTAATCTATCACAATCCATGAGAATGTATCATAAGAATAAGACATAAATTTTTACAATATGCATAATCATAGAAAATTACTTCCTTTATCATTGTTAACCCCAAAGACTATGATTTTGGGAAAAGTTCCAAAATGGAAATTCCTATGTGGTCATATCCAATATTATCATAGTAGTAACTTTAATTTGGACAACTTTGTAATCTATTTTGAGTTTTTTTAACTATATCATCTCTTAGAAATTTCTAAACCATATTATCAATACTCAATACTTTGGAGTGATATAACATACCCACTCTTCATCATGATCTTAGTTGGTCTCACATGTCATAGTATTAATATCTAGACATGTGAGTTCCAAAATATCACATAACATTCATAATTTCATCATAGCATAACACATGGAAAGAAAATGGGTTTCACAAATATCTCATCATCATAATCATAAAACATATAGAGAAAGAATAATGATGGTAAAATTAGATCATATCCCTAGTAAATCATATGTAATATCAAATGATGTTTTTATAGATTAAAATACCTTTAAAATATCATTGGTAATTTTATTGAGCCAAAGACACATTTTATTTTGAAATAACTTATTTAAAATCAAAAAATTTAAAAAATATTAATGAAATTTTTTATGATAAAATAAACATGGAATATTTTAATTTAATCTTAAATTTAAACTATATTCACGATGATGGGGAAATTTGTTCATATTATTTATGTAAAAACAAAAATTTCTCTCAAATTTTTGGAAGAAAACAAAATTACCATGTTTAGAAAATGAAAAGAAGAATAATATTTAACATTTATAATAAAAATAAAACATGAGTAAAAATTTATTTATTTCCATTCCATAATTTTATAAACATTCAATAAAAAAATAAAATGATATATGGATATTTTAGAAAATGATTCCCAAATTAGTAGGAAAATAAAGTAACATTTCAAGAAAAAATTGTTTCTGTTTATTGACTACATAAAGAGAGAAAGATGAAAGGAAAACATGTAATCTGTAGAAAAAACTATTTTTTAATAAAATAAATTTTATTTAAGAGTGATATGTCATATAATTTCATCATTGTAAATCTAAGAATAAGAAAACCATGTTAAATTGATATTTTTAAAATAAATATACTTAAAATTTTGTAACTTCTGATTCATTTCCTCCTTGAAATAGATAATATCAAATGAAAGATTAAATACCATTATCATAGTTATATTTATGATATAACATATCAAAGGTGTTTTAATTACATCTCATACAATAATATACGTGTACACCATAAAAAATGTCTCAAAAAAGTTGCGATGAAGAAACCTTATATTATGTCCAAATTGATTTGTAATCACATAAACTAACTATGTAATAATTTTAGATTTATTATAATTATAAAAATAATAATATTCACATTTATAATAAAATATATAGTCAAATAATATCATTTCCACATTGGTTTATCAATAAATATCTATTAAAGATGTTATTTCATGTGATAACTTCATCGTTTCTCCTGTATGTTTTGTTTTAATAGTTATGGTCCTTGTGATTTGATCATAGATTCATCATCTATAGAATATTAATCACTAATGTTTATCATTTTTAATCATTATATAAAATATCATAACCCTTCATATAAAGTTGTAATAAAAAATAAATTAAATCACTTGGTGGAGACAATAATCAATACGTATGTGCGAGTGATGCTTCCACTTTTAGATGGATTGACTGAAAGGAATTTAAATGATAGTCAAAATTTATTGAATAATTATTATACCAAAAATTTCATATATATTCATTAAAAAATATATTGTTACCATCTATGTATAGAGGAAATGAAAAATGAATCGCATTGCTTTGTGGAGGTGGTATTCCACACGTACGCATGTGTGACACTGTCATTTTCCAATGGAATAGAAGGCAATAAGGTAGATAATATATTATAATTCCCAAATAATTTCTATTTCATAAAAATAATAATAAAAAATAAAACCATCATAATAGTTTTCCATGAATGATGGTGATGTAAAACAAATCATATTACTATGTGGAGGTGCTAAGACACACAAACGCACGAACGATACTTTCATATCTCATTTGATGGAGAAGAGGTGATAAATGTTTTTTAAATGATAATAATAAAATATAGGTATATTTATAATACTATATTAATAATTTTTATGTATACAAAATTTTTATATAATGTTTAATATGAAATTAAATTGAAAGATTAGGGTTAAGTTTTATTCATCTTCTTGGAGAGACACAATTTTTCCTACACCTTAAACAGAGAATAATTAGTCTTAGAAAATTAAAGAACATCTAAGATGAAGGTAAGGAATATATTAATGTTTTTAAGTTGGACTTATATTATATTTAGGGCCAAAATTGTGTGTATAAGGGAGGATAAGTGATTCCATTTTATAATTGAGGGGAGGGAGACACATGAGATTTCATAAACGATTTCAGTGATATATGGTCAATTTCATGTGAAAGGTGTCCCAAATGGTCATGTATTATATTTAATAATATCATAAAGGTTTAATTTTATTAAACCAATAATAATTAAATAGGTTTTTGTTTCATTACGACACATGACACTTAGTTTAACCCCCAATAAAGACGTTTTAACCTTAACCGTGATAACAACATTTTAGTGTTTGAACTATTCATTATGAAAAAAAATGAATTTTACTATAAAAAATTATATTTATATTAACTATTCCAAATATGGAATTAATTTTACTACATTTATTTTCCATATGTGTTAGAGTTTATTTGTAAATAAATGTATAAAATGCAATGAAAACCAATTTTAGATAAATTCATTTTAAGCATTGAATTTTTATTTACTTCTGTTACATTACTTATAAAAACCATAAAATTATTTTTAAAAAATATGATGGAATATATAATATATATATTTCATTAAAACTATTAATCAATAGATATTAATTAATTTATTAAAATAAAAACAAATTGAATGAAGAAAACTGTTTTTAGAAAAATGGGTTTTAAATCCCAAAAATGAACTTATACCAAAGTCAATAATGATGATGATTTATATGTAATAAAATATATTATATTTAATTAATAGATATTAATGTTACATTAATATATAATTAAAATTATATTGATATTTATATATTAAATGAAATGATAGTTTTAAAAAAATACGTATTATTAATTATTCAATAAAAAATAATAATTTTATAAAAAATTATCCAAATTAACCCATATAAAATATTAAAATGTTGAATTAAAAAATATATTCATTTTTTCACTTAGTATTTATAAAAATTGAATAAAGTAATAATATTTTTTCACAAGTAATGCAATAAAAACCATTCTTTAGAAATCATATTTTTTAATCACAAAACGACTTTACTGAAAATTGAGTTCTTATTTCTTATGCACATAGAAATTCATGGTATTCTAGAATACAAAAAATCCTATGATAAGGGGTTTAAATAGAGTATTTTTTTCAAGGGAATTTCCAGTTAGGTGTTTGAACCTATCTACTTAGGATGCACCATCAGTATCATAGTAAGATCATAGATGAACCCCACTGGGACTTTATAATTATAATAGGTTTTTTAAAGGTTTAGTTAGTGGTTCATCATAGTGACATATTTTATTTTTTGAATAAATAGTGGGTACTCAATGTTTAGTGTGATTGGCTTGTGGGAGAGGCATGACTAGTGGATCCTGTGTGTGAACCATGATTTGATGAAACATGAATCACAATAGTTTGAGTTAGTTCCTCTCGATCTGGTTTCATGGGATCCTATAAATTTTTATCATCTATGTTATATAGGAGGCAAGTGAGGATTGGAGAGGATTTTTTCTATTTAAAATGTGGCTAGGTCGGTACGAGAGAATGTGATCAAGGTTAATAATGAGTAACTAGGAATTTGTTTGATGATGACCAATGTGGGATCAATAAGAGGCTTGATTTCATGTTGTCATAGGGACTCATTAAGAATTCACCAATTCCCTCCCTTAGGGTATGTAGTTTATAGAAGGTCAGGGCATGATGAAAGGACTACTCCCGAATTTTAACTTTAAAAGAAGTGTTAGGAGTTGATATGATGGATGAAAAAATGTGTAAAGGGAAGAGTGGTGTGCATATGTTTTCAATGATACTCAATAATTTAGGGCTCTATGAAAATTAAGGATGAATATTTTTTTTAGATAATTCCAAAGACCATTTAATGGTATATCCCTTGTTTTTGGTAGGGTTTTCAGGGGGAGACATGGGTATCATTCTCCTATGTGGAGAATAGAAAATGTGTTACCCATCATAATGACACACTAGGATGATAGTATCATCCCAATATTAGCATCATGTTTCTTGATTTATAGATAATGATCAATAGAGATTAGAAAAGGTTTGAATGATTATATGACAAGGAAACAATTATGGTAGGGAGAGAGATGATTGTCGTAGATACCTGAACCTCATTTGAGGTGAATAATGTGTGTGTGATATTGATCAGTGGATGAGAATTACAATGTTTTGGGATCAGAGGATAAATGATGTCAAATTCAATATATTCCTATGTAAATGAAATGTCTAGACTCATATGTTGTATTAATTTGGGAATAAGTGTACGTTGTTGGACTATGATTAATTGAGGTGATTTGAATGTTATAAGGTATATGGTTTGTCAATTATTATGGTATATCACAGTGGTGGTAAGGGTAGTTAATGGTTCAATAATGGAATACCATGATATGTTGGGTACAATATTCGGTGTTTGTGTTTACATGATAATATAATTCACAAAGGGTTTATAGTCCCATGAATAGGCAGTTTAATAGTGCATCAGCGACTGAAATTAAGTGTTTTACATAATATTTGGTTGAAGGATGATCAACATCCACTCTAACATGTGTTTAGATCCATCGGGTTAGAAACCATTTAAGGTGAATCATTTAGATATGATGGGATTTTTTTCCAAGGTTGGATAGGGTCTTTCAAGGTCACGGGAAGCTGTTTTAATAATTATTTAATGATGAAGGTTTAACCAAATGATTCATAATTTAGATATGATTTCCATATTATAAATAATATCATTGTGGAGAGTGTAATGAATAATCATTTTCCTCTTCTTATTAGTTTATTTGGTGGGGATCACCATGAACCGAGTGAGCTTTTGGTTAAAGTCACCTGTGCTGTTTCTGGTGTGACTATCATTGGAAATAATCATCTTAGTATTTCTATAAAGGGATAACGTGGTGACTTGTGTTCAGAAGTTTAAGTTCTTGAAATTCAAATATATTCCCTAGAAATGCTGTTATAGTCTATAGTTGGAACATAGGAATTGGGAATAAATGATGGCTGATGTAGGTCAGATGTATTAATTTTTTTACCACTAAAACTTTGCAATGATGATAATTTGTTAGGGTGGGGATATTGGAATACCCAATGCATACATAAAATCTAGAATTCATAAGATAAATTAGATAATTAAATTATTTAATGGGTTATTTTAAATATAGAGGATGATATGACTATTATGACGATTTGGAAACATCAAATGGGTGTTAATATAGATGTTTTCAAGGACAGTAGGTGGCTGGATAAAGCATGAAGAACCATGTGAAGAGTTGGGGTTGTATCATGTTACTAAGGCACCACCGTATAAAGACCTTGTTCCTAGTATCCAATTCAGTGGTTTCTTTATTACATTGGCATTATAAAAAATGAATCACACCATGAAGGACTGTATATTTTAGTATTTATTAGAAAATAATATATATAGTTGAATCTCATTGACATTTTAGAATATAAAAAATTAAACGTAGAATTTTCTTAGAGGATTTCTTTATTCCCCTTAGCATAGAATTGTATATCTATCAAAAATATATATTGGAAACCTAGGGAATGAAACATAATAAAGGGGTAATCTCAAATGCTCAGTAAGGGTATCCATATAGTAAAATCTATTAATATATAAATCATAATTATTATTCAATGTTAAATTACTAGAAAAAAATCCATTAAATCAACGATATGAGTATAATATGATAGGAATGAATAATGAATAAATAATTCCATATACATAATCACATTGGCTTGAAAAATTTACATGGATATTCTTATAAAATGAGTAATCACATGGAAATAAATGAATAATCTTATAATGGAGGAATGAAAAATGAGGGGCATCATCACCATACAACCAAGGATTCTTACATAAATTTTTAAATAATTAACCTTAAACCCTATCTAGTTTATCTTATGAGATCGGCCAATGCATTATGCAGCTATAGTGGGCCCTAGATATCACATAATAAGACCAATACATTACTCATACTAAAGGGCTCAAACATAATAAACATAAACATTTTTATTTAAATTATAACATATGAAATGTTAATAATTTCCCCAATAAATAAATATAATCATAAACCCTATATAGTAATATTGATATTGGTAATAAAATTACACATCCTCAGAAAAAATGATTAAAAACCATCCAAATATAGAATAACTATTAAATAAATACAACATATCCCCAATTTATCATATGAAAAATAAAGGGATGATTTCATTGATGAATAGAAATACCATAACAATTTCATTAAAAACAAAATGGAGGAAAAAATCCTTTTAACTTTGAAAATACATTTAAAAATAAAAGTTAAAAAATTATTTTGAAAATTATTTTCATTGGAAATAAACTTTTAAATATATAAGGTAATATTTAAAACAACTATTCTTTATGATGATAGGAAATTAGGTATATGTTGTACACATTAAAAACAATATATCTTTTACATTTTGGATAAATTAAAAACATGCCTTTTTGGAAAACAACATGAAGAATCCATTAAATTTGTTATGTAAAAGTAAAATATGGATAAATATTTATTTAATAAATCATTTTTAGTAATTAAAAAAAAATCCAAAAACATTTTTAGAAATCATGGTTTTGAAAGAGAAGTGATTCTCGACCAAAGATAGAAATAAAGTCATATTTTCTTTAAAACATTTTATCAATCATTTTATATCCCAAAGAGAGGAAATTGGTACTAATACATTAAATTTTATTTAATAAATATATTATATTAAAACATATGTTTTTATTTAGTGGAATATCATAATAATTTATAATCAAATTCTTAGTCCTAAACAATCCTGATAAACAATGGCGTTGTAACATAAAACCTTTCCACTTTGGTAACATGTGAATCATAATCCCCATGAAAGAAATAACATGAATTGAAACATAAAATAACATGAAGTAAAATCTATTCATCATATATGATATCAATGGTAATGTATATACACCACACAATATAACTAAGTGGTGAATATGCTATACATCCTGCAGAAGTACAATTTCGATGAGAAAACCTTACTTCAAATCCAATTACCTTTGTACATCTATGTACCTCATATGGAATAAATATGTATTTTTTATAAATATATTATATAATCACACTCATATGTCTCATACCATATATTATTTAATTATATTGTCTTATCACCCATTTATTAGAAATTAATTTTTAAAATCATTGTTTCATGTGATAATTTCATTGTTTTCCATGTATATTTATGTTCAGTAATTTTTTCATTTTATATTGATTGTGGTTTCATCATATTTTAAATTTATACCATGATATAAATATAATATATATTCATTATATATTTACTTATAGTTATCAATAAAATCCAGTGTTATGAAATGGATTACACAATTCCTGGAGATATTAGGACATACATATTCATGAATGTTGTTTCCATTTTCTCTATGGATGGAATAAGTGAAAAAATATATTAATTTAACATTATAGAATAATTATTATATTATATATATAGTTTATCTTAATAAAATACATCCTTATTACAATCCATTTAATAATAAAATTAAAAACAATTCACAACACTATGTGGTAGAAGTAGTACACACAGACACATGAGTGAGACTATCATTTTCCTAGAGGATTGGAAGGATAAAAGTAAGATGTGATATTATATTTAAATAAGTATGGTTAATTCATAATGATGAAATATACTCATTAAATTTATCCATAGTACATTATATGAAATTTATAAGAGAAAACCGAATCACATCACTTCGTGAGGTGGTAGTTTGATGTATATGGGAGCGACTTTATCATATCCCCAACTAAATGGAAAATATTAAGGTATATGTGATATCATAATTCTAGAAGTATAATAATTTCATGAGTATAATATACATATGTAAAATCCACAATTATATCTATCCTTTAATGGTGGTGGTGGAAAATGAATTACATCAGTTCGCGTGGGGTAGTCCGGAATACACATGATTGATGGTTTCATTTCCCATTTGATTGAAAATAAGATAGATCTAGGTAATGCCTATAAAATAATAAAATATCAGAATCTATGAGATATTATTGTTATTATATTATAATATTTAAATATAATTTGTAGGATTTTTAATAATAAATAAATCAAACACACATGTTTAAGAATTATACTAGTTCTTAAGTGAGACTCTATAGATTTATACCTAACACCTTATTAGGAGAGTATCCTATTGAAATAAGGCCTTCAAGATGTGGGTAGGGAATTAAGGTAGAGATTTGGGATGGGTTTATAAAAACCAAAGGTTTTGGAAGTGTGAAGAATAGATGAGAGAGTGTGAAATTTTATATGAGGGGGACAAGACACACATTGGATTTTTGAAAAGAAAAAATGATCCTCACATTTTTCTAATGAAACATTTAAGAACACTGGTTTCCAGGTGTCAATATTTTCATCATGAATTTAATTTTATATGTTAGTGGATGATTCATTTCATAAATCTAGAAATTATAACTAGGTCATGGGATTTAGAATATTCATGTAAGTCATTTTATGAGGAGGTTTATGTTTTTGATGAAGTCTCAGGTGTTTGGGTAAAAACCAGAGGCAAAATAGTTGTTCTAGGATACTAGAAATATTCTCTAGAGGAAATTCAAATCATTTATATGATACAATAAGTGAAAAATATTCATTATGTTAAATAGTGAGAATATAGAATGTGAAAAATGGGCTCAGGTGGAACACCCCAATTTTTCATAGCGTGAACAGGTTGGCCAAGCCCATTAAGCCTCTTTTCTTAACATTTTCACAACATGTGAAATTTTTCATGTCATGAAAACATTTATGGATTATTTTAATGCCTTTTAAAGTGAAGGTATGGTTTCACAAACCATCCAAAATTGACCTCCTTTTAACCCCATAAACAAATAGCGATGGGAACAAAGCTCTATTCTTTTTAAGGCTCTATCAAACTCATTACATTTTGAATTGAATAATCTTCATTCACGTTTGAGTCCTATAAAAGAGTTATAGAAATTGAGATCATAGGTTTTTATTATTATCCTAGAATATTATTCATCCATTGGATGTGTATACATTATGGTTGGGAAATAATATAAATATTTAGTAGTTCCCATTAGAGATTTCATGCAGCCTTGAATGAAAGGATACCAAGACAATTCTATTTTTTCTCACATCAAACCATTGATACATGATATGATGTTTTTTTGAGATAAGAATACATGGTATTGTAGATGATTTTGGCTTGGTGATATTACATATGAGTTATTATCCAAGTATACCAAGTTATAATTTAATAAATTTATTTTTCATAATCATTATAATTAATTAGTTACAGATTTTTGGAATGGGTTAGGATCGTAGAATTTTACGATGGTTCGAGATGAAAAATGGTAAATCTATATGATTTCAAATGGGCCATGACATTGGTTTCCAGTCCTTTACAACAAGGTGGAAAAGTATTGATAAAAGAAGATATCCTATGATTATGTGCACGTGTCATTGAATTGTGATCCATCAAAGGGATTTTTTCCTAAATGAAGTCAAAATACCACTTCATATCACACAAGGGTGGTTGTCCATTGATTTGGGTAGGACATTTCATGTCTTGGAGTTTTCTTCATTTGAGATATGTGGCCTAAAACAAAACCCAATTTAATTTTTCAATTTGTTATGTATGTGTTGTATTATGTGATTTCATAGAAAAAACAAGCACATTAACATATATTATAATGGGTGATGATAATCATGTGTTTGGACCATTCATTGTATCTCTTTGAATCTGGTTTCACTAAGAACATACTTGTGGATACCTGTATGGTGATCCTACCTTGGAACAGTATTGAACAATATATTGGATAAAATAGTATTTTTCCTGAAATGAGACCATAGGTGATTTATTTTGAAAAAATAACCTTAGAAGATGGATAAGTTTTTTAAAGAAATTAACGACATGATAATAGATGAATATATATGTTGACGAATGAATGAGTAATTGAAAAATAAATGGTATTTGGCTAAATTGACCATTGCGACTTATGATGATGTATTTTTTTATTCTTTCAATTATGAATCTTGTTTTATTTCATGTTATAATGCTATTATAGGTGGATTGGCCTTGTTTCATGTTGAAATGCTTATATAATGGGCTTGACATAGTTTCATGTTGTAATTATTATATATATTACAAGGCCCATTTTCATGTTTCAATGATTATATAGTTTTATTATCCTAGTTTCATGCTGTAATTAATATATCACGAGCTTGGACCACTTTCATTCTATAATGCTTATATAGTAGGTATGGCTCATTTTCATGATGTAAAACTTATACAGTGGGTGTAGAATAGTTTTTTACTAAAATTAATGTATATAAGGATTTTATTGGTTATTATATAATGATTTTAGGGCTTAAACCTATTATTTGATTATTCCATGGACATGCGGTTATGGTTTTTATATTGACCCTCATTTTTCATACATAACGTATTACATAATTTTATAGGAAAACAACATCAAATAATTAAACAACTAAGATCCAATGGTTTAATGTCTTGGGAAAACTAGGACCACACATAAAATTTACAAAATAAAACATAAAAATTTATTTAATTTCTTCTTATATAGCTTCTTATTGTCCCTCATTTTCTCCTTTGTATAAGTAATCACTTGAGGATATATGTCAAGGAAAGCGGTCTGTGAGAATCCTAGTAAGAGGAAAGATAAGAACATGAATCAATAAAAAATGGCATGAGAATAATAATTATCAACATACCATAGGACCATAATTAGGAGACGAATCATTAAGAAAAGGCATAGAATGTGTAAATTCATAAAAATGAAACATCTTGTTTTAGTAGTCAACTACCACACCTAGTTGTGAAGAAATATATCATCATGTTCATGTATATTTCACTTTTTATCCTAAGATACATCAAATTACCCAATTAATTATAGTGATATATAATTCTGGGTGAAATCATTACATTATATCATTCACATTCTCTATGTAATTTCGGGCACACCCATCACATCATAACATTTACATTATCATGGAAGCCACATAGAAGGTATATCAACCTTGGATATAAAATTACAAATGTAAAGAAATGGGTTACATTTCATAAATAATTCATTCATTAATAAACATTTGGTTTCCCAAAATAAAGTGGGAATAACATACTTCATATAATAATCATCAATGTTGTGTGGAGAGAAAACAATTTCATGAGAAGTAAAAGATGTGTTTTTAGAAAGAAGAGTTCTTTTGGAAAAAACTTTTCATTTTTCATATGACCATAATGGAAACATGTATATCCTAGAAAATATCAGATAATTATGATGAAATTTTATATATAAGAAACATAAAAGGAATATCCATACTGAAAATGGGTTGAAAGAGGGAAAGCCCAAAGAAAGAGAATTTAGTTCGATAATTCCCCTTACCTTATGTTTTAATGATTTATTCAATTTAATATCCTGTATAATCATATTAGATTCATTAATTTAAAAATAAATTACCCTTTATAGATGAATCTAATTCATTATTGTTTTATTGAGTTCATTTATGAAATTTTCAATGAGTTATAGAGTTTAATTTCATCATTTGGGAGTGTTTGTTTTCTTTGTTTTCATGCTCAATTCACTTGTATACATGAATGGATGTTCATGTAAAATGAATATAAACATACAGAATAGTAATTATATGTTATTATTGATATTCAAGATGTTTAAATGGTCTTATAATGAATTTGGTTATATGGTATGAGGATAAATCATTAGATAAAAGTTAATGATGATCGTTTTAGGTTATTTTTGGCGGTTTTTCGATCCTAATGAACTCCTTTTGTGTTATCATTTAGTTTTATGTATATATTATAGTTATAGAACATAAATAGGGTTGATAAATAAATTTAAAAATATGTTTCACCCATTATAATTGTTTTATTCATATCCTTGAAAGCGTTAAAGGAAAATAAAAGTGCATCTCCCACGATTTCGGTAAATTGACACATCACAGGTAACAATTTCATTTTTTTATAAAATAGAGAGAGGGAATATTTTAATGATGAATATTCAATTAACATGATAAAATTATAGTATATGTATCATACTTGAGTTAACATTCCATTTGTATGAGGGGAGGTGAGGATATAATAAAAAAATAACTTGAAAAGAAATTTAAAGGAAAAAAAGAGGAATTTACCACTTCAATTTTTCCACCTTGAGAACTCCCATAGGGAAAAGGTTTTTGTATTTTTATGAGACCAAGAGCTCCTGGATGTGGGGGGGGGGGGTCTAGTGAAGAGTATTGGTATGAATTTTTACATGTCACAAGTCTTGAGATGTGTTATGAGAAGAGGTGGTGAGGGGTGGTATTTGTAGTGGAGTAGAGAGGTGTTTTATCATTATTATATCCATTAGTTTATTATTTTGGATCAATAATATGAATAGATTTAGAATTATAATTAAATAAATTAAAATAAAAAATTTTATTTCAAGATTTTGGGGTTAAATTAGATATACATCATCTATGAATCCATAATTCACGTATTTAGCTTTTATAGTAAATTATCACATTTTTCTATTCATAAAAAGTTCAAGAATTTTAGAAAAATCCAAAAAAATATTGTTAACCATTTTTGATGTGTATAATTAAAAAATTAACTAAATTTTATGAAAATAATTTTCTAAATATGTGTATTTTTTTAAATTAAAATCACCATTTACTTGGAAAATAATGGTTTTCAAATTATAATTGCTTTTGTAACACTTCAAAAAATTACTTAATGTATCATAAAATTATCATAAAATAATAATTCATAAAAATATTAATTTATGAATACATTTTATGAGAAAAAAATTTCACTTAAATTATTAAATTAATCATAAAAAATTAATTAAATATTTATGACATACAAAAATACCAATACTTAATTAATAATTTAAAAAAATTTTTTTAGTTAGATTGTGATATAATTATACAATTATTTAATTTATAAGATTCCTAATGTTTATTTATATTTTCATGGTTGAGGTTACTATTCATTTGTCAAATATACTATTCATAAGGGCCATATTACTATTCCTATGGTCATGTTATTTTTTCTCCAGTATTGGTTCTTTAACTTCCAAAAATGCTTCTTATTTCATTAATCCATCATTCATAAAGTTTTTATTAAGGTATATAAGTGATTTTATATGATTTATAATATTTGAAATTACTATAAAAGGGATAAATTACATTGATAAAAGTTTGGGTTGTTACATTATTTTCCCCTTTTGAAATTTCTCCCTCCAAATTTCCATTTACATAAATAGGTGAGGGTATTATTCCTTCATCACCTCCTATTCACAAGTTTCTTCTTCATACTTATGATTCCTCCAAATACATTGAAAAGGTGGAGTTTCTTATTACATATAAAATTATATCTCCCATCTAGAATCATTACCATCTTCTCCTCAAAAGAGAGATCATTATTCAGATGTACCACCTCTGAGAATAATACATGTAAGGGATCTGGTACGTACTTCCTCATGAATGATATGTGGAACACATCATGAACATGATCCATATTCGGTGGATGTGAAATCCAATATACCCCATCTCCTATGCGATCAGGGATCTTAAATAGTCCAATGTACCTTGGTCTTAGATTCCATTTCTATCCAAACCAGATGACTCTCTTCCATGGTGACATTCTAAGGAAGAATTTATCTCCAACGTCGAACTACAAGTCACTTCAATGGTTGTCATCATAACACTTTTATTGAATCTGAGAATCTTTGATATGTTTCTAGATGGATTGAACCTTCTTTGTCGTCTATTGCACCAGATTAGATCCAAGTAGCTTTATTTTTCCAACTTCATCCCAATAGTTTGGAGTTCTACATAGCTTTCTATATAAAGATTCATATGGATCCATCTGAGTACTCAAGTGGAAGATATTATTGAATGAGAACTCAACCAATGGGAGATGATGATCCTATACTCCATTGAATTATAATTAATAGGATCTTGGAATATCATCGAGTGTTTGAATTTTCCTTTCATATTGGTAATCAGTTTGGGGGTAATATGCCATGTTGATTAATTCAACACTCAAAGCATGTTGAAGACTCCTCCATAATTTAGATGTGAACATGGGATTATGATTAAAGATAATCTATTATGGAACCATATGTAGTCTATCCATATCCTTCACATATATCATTTCATGTTTTTCAAGTTAGAGATATTCTTGAATAGAAATAAATTGGATGGTCTTGGTGAGTCGGTGCACCAAAACCCATATAGCACTATTTACTATGGATGTCTTCAGAATACCCTTGACAATGTCCATAGTGTGGTTCTTTCATTTCCATACTGGTATAGGAAATGGTTTAATCATCCCATTGGACTTATGTTACTCTTATATAACTATATAACATATCAAGAACCATGAGATATAGTCCACAATCTACTTCTTCATGTTATCCCACAAGGTGTGTTCTCAAAGATCATGGTACATCATGGTACTCCCCAGATGGATAGAGAAATTTTATAAATTTTCATTCTACAATAGCTCATTATTTATACTATGATATGAAGTCATGTAAATCCTCATTAAAAAATGAATCACACCATTATCATCAATATGGAACTATTGTAGCTTACCTTCCTTTAACACATTCACCTTATTTTGTAAATCTGGATTATCTCTTGGTGCCTCCTTAATCATATCTTAGATAGATGGTTGGAAAATCATTTTAAAAAGGTAGGATTTTATCTACGCTGTTATGATTTCCAAATCCATCCTTTTCATATCCATGAAGATAGGGTCTTTCTCAATCCAAAAAATGGATAGATTAGAAGTTTCTTTTATACTAAGAGAGTTAGATAACTTGTTTACCTTTATAAGATGATAGTGAATAGAGAAATCATAGTCCTTGATTAGCTCTGACCATCTCCATTGTATCATGTTTTTTTTCCTTTGGTGGTTTTATATACTTTAGGCTCTTGATATTGGTATCTATGTCACACTTCTCACCATATAGGAAGTGTTTCCATATTTTCATGGAAAAAATCATGACTGGTTACTCTAGATCATTCATCATGTAGTTTTTGTCATTAATCATCAATTTTCACGAGGCATAGGGGATCACATGATCATTTTTCATGAGTACAAAACCTAAGATAGTTTTTTAATAATCACTATATATAAAAAACATTATTCTCTTTTCAGTAATGCGAGTATAGGTACAGTGATCATCCTCTTCTTTAGCTCCATTAATCTTTCCTCACATTCTTCCATCCAGACATACATTACCCCTTTGCTTGTTAACATAGTAACCAGACTTGATAATAGTTAGAAATTTCTCAAAAAATGTCAATAATACCCACCAAATCCAAGAAAACTACGTATTTCTATGATAGTAGAGGTTCTGGTCCATTCCTCAATTGCATTTATTTTTTAATTTTATATATTAATTCCCTCACTTTTGATCACATGTTACAATAATGTGACATGATACATCCAAAAGTCACACTTCAAGAACATTGCGTACAAAATATCATTCCTTAATGTCTCCAACTCAGTACTTAGATTTTCTTCATTTTCATACTTTCTCTTGGTGTAGATGATAATATCATTGATAAACACTACCAAAAATTGGTTTAGGTGATGTCTAAATACCATATTCATCAAATTCATGAAGAATGTAGGGGAATTAAAAAGTCTGAAGTGAATCACTAGAATCTCATAGTTCGTATAACATATACAAATGGAAGACTTTTTAATATCTTCCTTCACCTTTAGCTATTAATATCAAAAATAGATATCCACCTTTGAGAAGTATTGAGTTTCTAATAGCTGATCAAACAAGTCATCAATCCATGGAATATGATACTTATTGTTTATGGCGATCTTATTTAGTTCTTGATAATCGATACACAACCACATTGATATGTCATTCTTCTTGAAAATATCATTGGAACACCCCATGGTGATACACTAGGACATATAAAACCTTTTTCCAAATTCCCAGCTAACTGCTTCATTAAATAATCTAGTTCTATTAGACCCATCATGTAGGGATATATTGAGATAAGACCAACATTGGGAATGAGTTTTACCGAGAAGTCTACTTCACAATCTGGGGGAAGTCCAAGTAACCCCTCAATAAATACATCATTGTATTACCTCCCAATGGGAATTTCACCCAGGATTATACCTTCCTTTGAAAAAACCATTTTAGAGAGGTATGCTTCTTTATAAGAATCAACACCCACACCATGGAAGGATGTTTTAACGGATATTCTTGATCTTACTTTCATTTCTAGAGGAGCATAAGATGGTTCAGAATACGATAAGATATTTTCTTTTCCTGATAATTTATATGTGATCTATATAAATATATCCAATACATTACCATTATAGAATCAAATTCCACCAAGGGACGTGTCACAAGATTTTCAGGAATAATCATCCCACATATTCCAATAGGAGAAGAGTCCAACACTTAGGTTGCAATGATTTCACCACTTGGTGTTTTTATAGTTATCCTTACTTAAAGGTTGCAGGTATTCGATTAAATAGTTTTATAAAACATGCAATATTTAAAGCAATGCATAGAACCCAAATCATATAATAATTTTCCTATTCACGAGTGAATAAGAAGAGTACTTAGTACGAATTTGTTTTTTTGCTCCGCTTCAGTAGTAGTGTTGGAATAATCCCTTCCTTTCTCCTTTTCCATTGGTGGTTATTGATGTCAATTACCCTCAATTAATCAATATTTATTATAGTATCTTTCATAGTTCCCTTACTCCCTATAGTTTTAGCATTGGACTATGTGTGGTTCTCTCCTTTCATCCACCACATTTTCCTACATCCTTATGTATTTTTGATATTCATGAGATTGGTGGCCTTCTCTACCACAACTGAAGCATTTACCCATATATTTGAGGAAGTTCCCATGATTCTTATTCCAATATTTTGTTTCATGTTGGTTGTTGATTTTTCTTTCCACCTTTCTCATTATAATTTCCATCTTGAAACTCCATCTTTCATTTCATATAACCATAGCCATGGGACTGTTCTCCAAAATTCATCTCCAATTTGAGATCGCATTGATAATGTTCTTCATAAATACCAATGTATTGAATTGTTATAGGTTTTCAATGTTGTTGTGTTAAACCACTAAATAATCTATCAGTTTCTCTATCATTTTTGATAAAAAAACTTAAAGCATACCTTTTATGACTTGTAAAATTTTCTTTGTAGGCCATGACATATTCTCCTTCTGTTTGTTTCAACTCTATAAATTCTCTCAACATCATTGTATGAAGATTTTGAGGGAAATACATGTTATGAAACATTATCTTAAAGTATTCCCACTTTATATCTTCAATTTCATCCTTCATCTTGGTGTTCTTAATCAACACCCACTATTGTTCGACCTCTCCATCTAGACGATAAACATAAAGTGTCTCCTTCTCCATCTTATAATAGTGATGTATAGAAATGATATTCTTCATTATGTTGACCCGCTCTTCCATAACTAGTTGATCGGAAGATCCACTAAATGTTAATGTTTGTTGTCGCTTGGATAACTAGTTTCCCCCTCTTAGGTGAAGGAGGATGTTCCATATTATTTAGGTTATTGTTAATAAACTAAGATAGGTAGGTAAGAATTTCCATGAAATCTTGATCTCCACCCCAAGGCATTGGGGATTTAATTCATGAAATCATAACATTGTCCCTCTCATGGGTTTTTGTCATGGTTTCTCATGGTTCCCACCATTTTCTAAAATGGAAAAGGTTAAAACAAAACATAAGTCAATGTGTCATGAATAAATAATTTATTCCATTGTGCAATTAAGTATAATGGAATATATTGTGGGGTCCATCTGTTTAACATTTTATGAAATAAAGATTCTTGGGTTATTAAATTATCTTAGTCTCATACTAAGGGTTAAAACTAAGGATCTATAATCCAATTTCCCAAACTAACTAAACCGTGCTATGATACAAACTATAGTGACCCTCATTTTTATTATACAACTTATTACATCATTTTATATACAAAAACAAAAAATAATTACACAACCAAGATCCAAAGGTTTAGTGTATTAGTAAAACTAGGACCATAAAAATTAGTTACAAAATAAAACATAATCACTTATTTAATTCCTTCTTCTCTTTCATCTTATTATCCCTCATGTTCCCTTTAGTACAAATATTCACATGAGGAGATACGTCAAAGAACGTGGTGATATAAAAGCCCATTAAGAGGATAGATTATAAAATGAATAAATATAACATGGGGTGATCATAATCATTATCAACGAGTCATAGGTTCATAATCATGAGATAAAGCATTAAGAAATGTTTTGGAACATGGTAATTCATAAACATGGAACATCATGTCTTCGTGGTCAACTACCGCACATATTTGTGATCAAATATAGCATCATGTTCATGCACAGTTCACTTATTATCATGAGATAAATAACATTACGCAATGAATTAGAGTGAAATATAATTTCTAGTTCACCCTCCACATTATATCATTCACATGCGCTATATAATTCTAGGCACACCCATCACATCATAACATTTACATTACCATGCATTCCACATAGAACATATATCAAACTTTGACATAAAATAACCCATAAAAATAAATGGGCTTCATTTAATAAATAATAAATTCATTAATAAACTTTGGGGTTCCAAAAATAAAAGGGTAATAACATACTTGGTATAATAATCATTAATTTTGAGTGAAGAAGAAAAAATATCATGAGAAATAAATGATGTGTTTTTCGAATGAAGAGTTATTTTGGAAAATTCATTGAATTTTTCATGAAACTAGATTGGTAACTTGTATATAAAATAAAAGATAAGATAATGATGAATAAATGATATATAAAGAACATTAATGGAATATCCATATTGAAAATGGGGTGAATGATGCAAAACACAAATAAAGAGAGTTGGGTTTGAGAATTCCCCTTACCTTAAGTCTGAATTCTTTCTTCACATTACTATTCTATATAATCAAATTAGATTAATTAATCAGAAAAAAAAATTATACATTAATTTTATTCATTATGGGTTTATTAAGTTCATTTATTGTCTTTTTAGGGTTATATAGTTTAATTTCATCATTCAAGAGTGTTCACTTTCATAGTTTTCATGATCAATTCACTTTTATACATGAATGGATGTTTGTGTAAAACAAGGATAAATATTTAGAATTTTTATTATATGTTATTAATGATCATAAAAAATATTAAATGATATTTTAAATAAATTCTGTATATGATATAATGCATAATCATTAGATAAAAGTTATTGATGATAGTTTTAGGTTAATTTTGACGATTTTTCGATCACAATGAACTTGTTTTTTTATCATTTAGTATTATGTATATAGTTTAGTTACAACAAATAAAGATGTTTTTAACATAAATTTTGAAAATATGTTTCAAAAATTATATATTTTTCATTATCACAATTGATGGTGTTGATGAAAAATGAAAGTGCATCACCCACGATGTCCGAAAATTGACACATCATGGGACAAGATTTCATTTTTTGAAAAAAGATGTAAGAGAGGGAGGATTTTAATGATGGATCCTCCATTAATATGGTAGAATTAAATTATATGTATGTTAGTGGATTTATCAATCCATTTGGTTGAAGTGAGTTTAGGAGAGAATAACAAAATGAAAATAACTTGAAAAGAAATTAAAAGAAAAGAAAATGGAATTTACCAATTGAATTTCTCATCCTTGTGAACCTCCATAGGGAAAATATTTTGTTCTTTTGATGAGACCAAGATATCCTAGATGCAGGGAGGGTATTTGGAAGATTATTAGGAAGAATTTGGACAAGGTTAAAATCTTGAGAGGTGTGAGGAAATGTGGTGGTGAGGGGTGGTATTTATAGTGGAGGAAAGGGGTGTTTTATCATTATTATATTAAAAAATTTATTGTTTTGGATCAAGACTATGGATAGATTGATAATTATCATTAAATATATTAAAACAATTAAGTAGAGTTAAATATTTGGGGCTTAAATAATCCACACATCATCTATGACTCAGTAAATCATGTAATTATCTTTTATATCAAATTATCATATTTTATTATTCATAAAAAAATCAAGTATTTTATAAAAAATTAAGTATTTTAGAAAAATACCAAAAAAATCACTCTAACTATCTTTCAACATTTAGAATTAAAAAATAAACTTTATTTTATGAAAATAATTTTATAAATATGAGTAATTGTTTTAAAATTAAAATCATAATTTTGATGGAAAATACAAATTTTAAAATTATAATGGATTTTGTAACACATTGAGAAATTACTTAAGGTCTCATAAAATTATTATAAAATCATAATAAATCATAATATTATTTTTGTGAATAAATTTTATGAAAATAAATTTTCTTTTAAATTATTAAATTAATCATAATATTTTAATTATATATTTATGATTTATAAAAATACCAACACTTAATTAATAATTTTTATAACATTTCATTACTTAGAGAATGATATAATTATACCATAATTTCATTTATAATATTCCTAATTTTTTTATACATTCATGGGTGAAGTTACTATTCATTTGGCTAGTTTAATATTCAAAAGGGTCATATTACTATTCCCAAGTTCAAGTTACTATTTCATCGATATTAGTTCCTTAACTTCCTAAAATACTTTTTATTTAATTAATAAATCATTTATAAAGTTTTTATTATGGTATATAAGTGATTTTATGTGATTTATTCTATATGAAATTTCTATAATAAGGGATAAATTCCATTGATAAAATAAAGGGGTTGTTACATTTCCCCTTCCTTTGAAATTTCACCCTAATATTTTTGTTTTACATAAAAGTGTGAAGGTATTTATCCTTCATCACCTCCTATGGTTCTGAAGTTTCATATTCATATTTATGGTTCCTCCATAACACTTTGACAAGGTGGTTTTTCTTGTTGCATATAACCTTATCTCTTCGGTCCAGAATCATTACTAGACACTCCTAATAAGATAGATCATCTTCTAGCTGCACCACATATGAGTTTAGTACATGTGAGGGATCTGGTATGTACTTCCTGATTAGTGATATGTGGAACACATCATGAACTTGATTCATATTCAGTGGAAGTTCATGTCGATAGGCCACAAATCCTATGCGATCAAGGATCTCAAAGGGGAAAATTTTCCTTGGTTGTAGCTTCCCTTTCCTTTCAAACTGTATGAATCTCTTGCATTTTGATATTTGAAAAATGAAATTATCTCTAATGTCAAACTCCAAGTACCTTCGATGGTTTCTATCATAGCTCATTAGTAGACTCTAAGAAGATTTTATATGTTGATAGATGGATTAAACATTCTCTATCATCTCTTGCATAAGATCAGGTCTAAGTAGATTTATTTCACCAACTTCATCCCAATAGGTTAGAGTTCTACATAACATTTCATACAGAGATTTATATGGAGGAATCTGAATACTCGAGTGGAATCTATTTTTGTATGAGAACACAACCAATGATAGACTCTAAACCCATCAACCATTGAATTATAATGATAAGGCTCTTATAAAATCTTTGAGCATCTCAATAGTCCTTTTTGATTGGACATTAGTTTGGGGGTGTTATGCCATGATAAAATTTAATTCAATACTTAAATCATGTTGAATACTTCTCTATAATTCTTATGTGAACCTGAGATCATGATTAGAGACAATCGATAGTGGAACCCCATTAAATATCACAACATCCTTCAAATATATCGTTGCATTTTTTTAAGCAAGAGATCTTCCTGAATAATGATAAGGTTGGTAGTATTGTGTAGTTAGTCCACCACAACCCATATCACATTATTTCATTTGTATGTATTTGGGAGACTTGCAACACATTCCATAGTGACATTAACCCATTTCAACTTGGGAATAGGCAATGGTTTCATCATACCTTTGGACTTATGTCTCTTCATTAACTTGCTGACATATTAACCACCTTGAGATATACCATGCAATATATTTCTTCATGTTATCCCACTAGAAGTGTTCCTGAAGATCATGATGCATCTTGGTACTCCTAGGATGGATTGAGAATGTTGAGCTATGTGCATTATCCAATAGATCTTTCATTATACAAGGTGATAAAGGAACAAAAAGCCTCATGCCAAACCAAATCACAGAAATATCATTGATATGGTACTATTGTAGATTCCCTTCCTTTACTACATTCACTTTATTTTATAACTTAGGATCATACCTTTATTCCTCCTTAATAATTTCCTAATCTATCCATTTAATATCCATGAAGACATCATATTTCTCAATCTGCAACATGGATAGAGTAGCATGTTTTTCTATACTATGAGCATTAACTACCTCGTTTTCCTTTCCAGGATGATAGTGAATAAGGAAATTGTAGTCCTTAAATAGATCTAACCATCTCCATTGTCTCATGTTCATCTCCTTTTGTGTGAATATGTACTTTAGTCTCTTGTGATTGGTATATATGTCACACTTCTCACCATAGAGGTAGTGCCACTAGATTTTCATGGAAAAATCACAACTGCGAATTCCATATCACACGTCAAGTAGTTATAATCATGTATCTTCAACAATCGTGAGGCATAGGCTATCACATTATCAATTTTTATGAGTACAAAAACCAATAATTTCATTAAAGGATCACTATATATCACAAAATATCATCCACATTTTGGTAATGTGAGTATATGTGAAGTGATAGGCCTCTTATTTAGCTCCTTGAATATTTCCTCACATTATAAAGTCCATACATAATTTTCCTCTATCCTTGTTAACTTTTTTAGTGAGGTTGAAATTCATGAAAAATTTCCCACAAAACATCGGTATTAGACAGCTAATCCAAGAAAACTTTAGATTTCGATGAAACTAGTGGTTCTGGGCCATTCCTCAATTTCTTTTGTTTTTGAAGGGCCCAATGAAATTCCCTCACTTATGATCACATGTCCCAAGAATGTGATTTGCTGCATCCAAAGGCCACACATTCTCAACATGATGTATAACTTCTCCTTCCTTAATTTCTCTAACACAATCTTCAAATGTTATTCACGTTTCTCCTTACTCTTAGAGTAGAAGATAATATCGTCGATAAACACTACAAAAAATTTGTCGAGGTAATTTCTAAATAAACTATTAATCAAATCGATAGAGAATGAAGGGGTATTAATAAGTCCAAAGAGGATCACCAAGAACTCATAGTTCCCATATATTTTATAGATGGTAGTCTTATTAATATCTTCCTTATTCATCTTTAGTTGATGATATCCAAAATAGAGATTCACTTTTGAGTTTTACTGAGCTCCTCATATCTAATTGAACAAGCCATCAATCCTTGAAAGAGGATACTTACTATTTATAGTGATCTTGTTGAGTTCCAAATAATTGATACATAGCCACATTGATTCACCATTCTTCTTGAAAAAGATCTCTAGAGAACCCCAAGGTGATGCACTAGGTCCTATGAACCATTTTTTCAAATACTCTTTCAAATCCATTTTAACTCCTATAGTTTGTTAGGATCTGTCCTATAGGGATATTTTGAGACAAGAGTAGCTCTGAGTATGAGTTCTATTGAAAACACTGTATTGTGATTTGGGGAAGGTCTAGGTAACACTTTTGGAAATAAATAAATGTATTCCCTCATAATGGGAATTCAACCTAGTTTTATACCTTTTATTGACTCAACAATTTGAACGAGCTATGATTTTTCACAGGGATTAAACAGCCACACTATTAAAGGATTTTCACGATGAGATTCATGATATTCCTGAATTTATATAGGAGAATAGGATAATTTGTAATATGAAAACGTATTTCCATTTCCTTAAAGTTTGAATGTGCTCTATATAATGAAATTCATTCAATTCCCATTATAGTGTCAAATCCCACCAAGGGAAGTATCATGAGATTTGCTGAAAAAATCATCCCACATATGCCAAAAGGAGAAGAGTCCAACACTTGGATTTAAATTATTGATCCTATTTGTGGTTATTCAAATATATATACTTAAATTTTTCAAGTCATTGATTCAATAGTTCTAGAAAACATGAAAGATATAAATGAATGTGTAGAACTAGAATCAAATATGACTTTTTTACATTTTTGAGTGAATGGGATCTGTACCTTGTACGAATTATTTTTCTTGCACTAATTCAGTAGTATTGGTGGCATAAACCTTCCCTTTCTCCTTTATCATTGATGGATGATCACAATGATTACCCTTGAGGACATGAGGTTTACTGCACTAGCTTGTATAATTCCATTTCTTTCTATAGTTGTAGCATTGGGAAATGGGTGGTGATCTCATTTCCTCCACCACATTGTCCTTATTACTCATGTACTTTAAACATTCATGATCTTGGTGGCCTTCTCTCCCAAAAATTAAGAATTTCCCCATCCCTTTGAAGAAGTTCCCATGCTGCTTTTTCCAATATTTTTGACATGTGGGTGGTTGAGTTTTCTTTCCACCTTTATCATTTGATCCTTTGGCTTGAAACTCAACCTTTCATTTCTTATCACCATATCCATGGGATGATTCTCCAAACTCCATCTCCACATTTATAGAACATCGAAAAACATCTTCATAACTCTCAAAGTCTCAAAATTATATATAATTTCAATGGTGTTGTTTTAAAAAACTAAAGAATCTATCCATTTTTCTATCATTGTTGATAACAAAACTTGAAGCGTACCTTGAAAGCCTTGTGAACTTTTCTTGGTAGCCCATGAAAGATTCCCCTTCATTTTACTTCAACTCTATAAATTCTCTCTCCATATTTGTATGAAGTGTTTGAGGGAAATACATATTTATAAACATTATATTATAGTCTTCCAAATACATATCATCAATTTATTCCATTAGATTGGTGTTCTTAATCAACTCCCACCATTGGTCGACCTCTCTATCGATATGATAAATGAAAAGAGACACCATCTCCATCTATGAATAGTGAAGTAAAAAAAATATCATTTCTATTGAGTTGACACACTGTTCCATGACTAGTGGATGAGAATATCCAATAAACATTGGTGGTCATTTCCACATAATGGACATAATAGCTAGTTTTTCCCTCTTATGTGAAGGTGAATATTCCACATTAGTCATGTTATTGTTCATAACTTGAGATATATGGGTATTCATCACTGTGAAATTTTCAAATCCTCACCTAAGGAATTGGGGATGTCATTTAGGAAATCACTACATTGTCCCTCCCAGGGTTTTTAGGCATGGTTTCTCCTAGTTCCAACCATTTTATAAGTTATAAATGTTTAGAAAAAATATAAGTCAAAATTTCATGAATAAATAATTTATTATTTTGTGCAATTATGTTTAAAGTAATATCATATGGGATGCCCATTTTTATAACATTATAAAACAAAGATTATTGGGTTCATAATTTTTTTAGTCTCATACTAAGGATTGAAACTAACATTCTCTAATCCAAATTCCCAAATTAACTAAACTATTCTCTGATATTAACTATAGTGACCCAGTTTTTTCATACATAACTTATTACACCATTCTATAGAAAAACAATAGAAAATAATTACACAACCAAGATCCAAAGTTTTAGTGTCTTGGGAAAACTAGGACCATACATGACATTTAAAAAATAAAACATAAACATATTTAATTCCTTCTTCTCTATATTTTTATTGTCCCTCATGCTCTCCATAGTACAAGTAATATCTTGAGGATATACATCAAATAAAGGGGTGAGATAAAATCCCATTAAGAGGATAAATAATAACGTGAATAAATATAACCGGGGGTGAGCATAATAATTATCATCATAATATAGGTTCATAATCATGATAAGAATCATTAATAAAAGTCTTGGAATGTGGCAATGCATAAAACTAAAACATCATGTCTTAATGGTCAATTACCACTCATATCCATGGACAAATATAGCATCATGTTCATGAATATTTAAATTTTAATCATTAAATACATCACATTACCCAATGAATTGGAGATTTATATAATTTCAGGTGCACCTGTCACATCATATCATAAACACAAGCTATATAATTTTGGGTACACCCATCAAATCATAACATATACATTATCATGCATTCCAAATGGAACTTATATCAATAATGAACATAAAATAATCCATGGAACAAAATAGTTTCATTTAATAAATCATAAATTAATTAATAAACATTTGGGATCCCAAAATAAATAGGGAATAACATAATTAGTATAAGAATCATCAATTTGGAGTGTAGAAGAAACAATCCCAAAAGAATTATAAGATGTGTTTTTAGAAAGAATACTTATTTTGGAAAAATATTTTCACATTTCATAAAAATAGATTGGTAACATGTATATACTATAAAATTTAAGATAATTATGAATAAAAGATATATAAATAACATTAAAGGAATATCCATAATGAAAATTGTGTGAAAGAGGGAAACCCTAAAGAAAGAGAGTTGGTTTCTAGAATTCCCCTTACCTTATGTCTGAATTATTTTATCTCTTTAATATATTGTATAATTATATTATATTCATTAATTAAAAAATAAATATCCTTTTATACATTTTTTTTATTAATTATGGTTTTATTAAGTTCATTTATGGACTTTTATATGAGTTATAGTGGTTAATTTCATCTATCAGGAGAGTTTGTTTTCATAGTTTTCATGATTGGTTCACTTGTATAACTGAACCGATGTTCATGTAAAATATGGATAAATTTCCAAAAATATTATTATATGTTATTAATTATTATATATAAGTTTAAATTATCTAATAAATATTTTTTTATTTGGTATGAGGATTGATAATTAGATAACAGTTAATGATGATCATTTTAGGTAAATTTTGGCAGTTTTTCGATCACAACAAACTCGTTTTGTTTTATTATTTAGTACTATGAATATAGTTTAGTTACAGAACATAAATGGATTTGTGACATATATTTTAAAATATTTTTCAACCATTATAATTATATTATTAACATAATTTAAGGAGTCATGAACTAGCCTAGGTCAACCCCAAACTGGGAACCCGATCCGATCCAAAACAAGGCCTGAAGGGCGTTCCCGATCCCCATGGGTTAGAAACTAGTGTCGGTCATCATCAGAGTAGAGAAGGGAACAATTTTATCCAAATATAATCAAGTAGGAAAATAGTGGAACGAAATGGAAACCCCAATAAACATTGATATAAAAGTTAAATTGAACAACGATGTACAAGAAACTGAAAATACAACTGAACAAACAACAAAAAAACTCAACCAAATGAATCAGACAACCAACTAACTCCATGTGACCCTACTGGTCACTCTCTAACAAAATTATCCCAAGTCTCTCAAGGCAATTGAACTCAAGCTAAAACCTTCACAAGAGCTAAAAAAAGAAAAGAACTATAAGCGTGAGTATTAAAAATCAGTAGGCTAGCCCAATAATCTATTCCCAATGAACATCCTTTAAAATAAAAGAAACACCAATTTCAAGTTTTAACTAAAATATATATAAGTAAGGTTTTCTGCATGTTTACTCAAAACAATGTATGATCCATTTCCCTTATTCATTTCCAAAAATAGATTCATTTCACTAGTGTGTCGTTTGCATTTTCAAGGGGAAAGTGTTGCTTACATTTTTCAGATCTGTACTAGGAGGATAAAAAACAATAATTTGAAATCCATTTTTAGAAACCTTATTAAAATTATACCATCAATTTCAAAGGAAAAGAATACATAATAAGTCATGATAGTAATAACACAACAATGGAAATGTAAATATACGTACAAGCATTATATTCATCACTATAAGAAACTAAAAGCCAATAGACATGGGTGAACCTAGGAGATCAAGAATAATCCAGAAGACACCAATACATGAGACCTCATACCTATTAACATGTCAAACACGATGAAATCAAAATTTCCAATACACTCAACCATCCTTTCTCAGGTAGGCTGAGGGAAAATACCATAGTAATAAACCCAATATATCCACCTACTATGGGCCACTAGTCAGTACCATAACCTACCAGTGTAGTAATCATTATTAGAATATTCTATCAATATTCCAAGTTCCCATGTCTCAATTATAAATAGGGGTGATCCAACCGATGACATTTGAACATCCAATCACAACATATATAGTAATAATAATCCACAACAGGCCTCACCCTGAGTCTCCCCAAGGATGACTCTCATGCCTTAATATTAATAGGCCACAAAGGGATCCAACTGAGAAACCCTTATAATGGAACCTGGGGATTCCTCAATAAGGAAATAACAACCATTACATTTCAACAAGGCATGAGAAACATCCAACATAGGTTTTTATAACCAACACTTTTCATTATTTTCACAAAGTGGCCAAATGGGCCCTTAAAAATTTCTCACAAAACTAAACTTTAACAAAAATGCATCCCATATTTCAAAAGAGGTATCAATAACACCATTAACATATAAAAACATTTATAAAAATCCTTAAAATCACTTCTATCCAACTTTCAAACCAAAACCATTTTTTCTATGAAAGTGCCAATTGGGCCATAATTCATCGTCACACAACCAAATGATTTTCAATAGCCAAACACACATTTTACATGACTTCAAACCATTGAAAAATCTTTCAAGAAACCCAAAATCATAATTTCACATGCCACATAATTATTAACATGTCCAAACTATTCTTTACATACCACAAACTACTCAAAAAATTCAACCGAGCATTTCATCAAACACATGGTGTGCAATATTTAACAGGAAAATTATATTTATCACATATCAAGGTATAAAACACCAATTTTCACACCAAAAAATGAAACCAAGGATCATAAATCAATATTTATCAATGAAAAGTGGTTATAAAAGCATGAAATTAATTAATCTTTCATTAAAAAGGAAAGTGCAAAGGGAAACCTACATCAAATCCATGGCGGAATGGAAACACACACCTGAAAACTCCCACTGCGGGTTACGAAACCCTTGGTCTACAAAGACCATACATAATAGAACAAAAACCCCATAAAAAACTTGGGGAAAACATAACCCTAGGTTGAGAATGACCATGATATAAGAGAAAACCATGAAAAATTGGAAGAAAAAGAAAGAGGTAAGAGAGGAGAAGAGGAAATTGAAGGATTTGAGGAAGAACCACTAACCTTTGGTGAGAAATCAGACAAAACATGGCCCAAATTAGGTAGAACGAAGGGGGGATCCCTATGATCTATAGAAAACACATATGGATTAAAATAGAAGGTGGAATCACTCAAATAATATTTTTAGAGTGAAAGTTATTAAGCCCGTAAGTGGCTGCACGGTTTAGAAAACCGTGCTCAAACCGTGTGAGGGATACTGAAATGAATCTATAACTTTGCATGGTTAGGTTGCACGGTTTGGGAAAGCCATTCTCAAACCGTGCGGCCTGAAAAATTAGCTAAAAACCCTCAAATGACACCCAAACACTAGGGAACCCCACCCAATGATTCTTGAATGATTTAAAACACAAAAAGGTGACACCGTGGGTGTCCAAAACTCTCCAACACACCACTTTCTCCCCATACAAACCAAGGAAACCAAGATTGAAATATTATTCAATGGAAACACTTAATAACTCAAACCCCTTCACACCCGAGATCCAAGAAAAAGATTAGGATTCCCAACGAACCGGACCATAAACAAAAACTTGAAAAACTGGGTGTGATAATTCTCCCCACCATTAACACTTTCCACCCACAAAAATCCATAACAATTTCCAACTGATTAATCAATGCCTAAGGATTTCACATCAACATGATGCAACCTCATCAACCAAGAAAAATTCAATCACAAAAAATAGAACTTAATCATATTTCCTGACACAAAACAACAACTCAAAACCACTTCATGAGAATCAACAGAAGGATCAAGACCCCACATCCACAACCAATCTGACAACAAGACCATTGGGCCTTCATCCAAGAAACCCAACGCTCACCAAAACCAAATAGGAAACTAAGAAATAAACAACTTCAAAAGAAAGCTAATTCTACTGAACAAAAACTAAAACCAAACCAAAAATAGATCACCAGTAGAGGGGATACCCAAATGGACTCCCCACTATTAAAAAATGACTAGCACTTTAAAAATTCTTAAGAGGAAACTCCATGAGACCGGCAGTGGGTCTCCCCACCATTAAGAACCAAATATCAAATGAGAATTTGAAATGATCTAGAATCGAGAATCTCCCACACAGGCCAACCAAAACACCCCAAAACAACCTACCGACCCAAGCTAAAAGGAACAAAGCATGAAAATTTAAACTGCCCTCTCCCCAACAGAGGGGATAAGAACTAGGCCAACACTTTCTACACAGATCAAAAACCCTTTACACTTGGGTCGGGGAGGGAAGGGTCCCAATGCTTGGACCACTGAAACCAAAACTGACAACTACCCAACACTCGACTCCTATGGATGAATAAAATAGAGACCGCACCTGAATCATATGGGCGGTCTACACAAGAACACTGATCAGAAACCTGCATTTAAGATGGCATATTCAAAGAAATTGCATGAGGGGTAAGTACACCATGATCTTTGAAACCCAGGGGAATATTTCATTGATATAGGACCCACGATAGGAATACTGAAATTTCCTTACCGCAATGGTAGAGGCACAAACTTCACCTGAGAGGTGGTGAGGGTTGGTATTCATTGTAGAGGAGAGGGGTGCTTTCTCATTATTATATTCACTAGTTTATTATTTTGCCTCAATAATATGAATATTTTGAGATTTATCACTCAATATATTAAAATAATGAATGATAGTTTGATATTTTTGGCTTAAATCATCTATAAATCATCTATAAAAATATAATTAATTTATTTAACATTTATCATAAATTATTGTATTTTACTATTCATAAAAATTCAAGTATTTTAGAAAAATCCCAAAAAATTACCACAACTATTTTTCGATCTATATAATTAAAAAATGTACTCCATTTTATGAAAATTATTTTACAAATATGAGTAATTTAATTTTTAATTAAAATCATAATTTACATGGAAAATAAAGATTTTAAAATTATTACTGATTTTGTAACACTTTTAAAAACTTTTAAGGTCTCATAAAATTATCATAAAATAATAATACATAAAAATTTTAATTTATGAATATATTATATGAAGATACATTTTCTTTTAAATTATTAAATTAATCATAAAATTATAATTAAATATTTATGACTTACAAAATTTCTAGAACTTAATTAATAATTTTTAAAACATTTATTTTGTTATACTATGATATAATTATACCATACATTCATTTATAATATTCCCAATTTTTTTTATACTTTCATGGATGAGGTTACTATTCATTTGGAAGGTTTACTATTCACAAGGCTCATATTATTATCAATAATTTCAATCTACAATTTCATCAATATCAGTTCCTTAATATCTATAAATACTTCTTATTTCATTAATTCTTCAGTTATAGTTTTTTTTTGTTATGTTATATAAGTGATTTTATATGATTTATAATATATTACATTACTATATTAAGGGAGAAATTCTATCCATAAAAGTTTGGGTCATCATAATTTTCATGGTAATGTAACATGATATGATATTTCATTCCTCGTGTCATGGTAGGATTGGTTTTGTTTATGGTTGGATGGTCCCATGAAATGATTAGTGATTTTTGACAATGTGTTGAAGTAGGATAGGCTAACCTCAGATCTCAACCCAAAACTCATGGGTCAGAAGGTTAACTTAATTGTAGTATTAATTTGTTAATTGATTTCCCTATATATCAAATTATTTTATTCAATATACTCCCCAGATTGGAATTATTCAGACATGGTGATGTCAACCTATAGAGTTTTATTCACACCATACTCAAGACACCATTACACTTGGGTACTTGAGTAGATATAACATGTTTTTAGGTACCAATTAGGAATATGAATTTAGATATAATGTTTGAATATGAATGATCGAATTGTTTCATGATATTGGATGAGGTATAGTGTAGATATTTCATGGATCCAATCTGTTAGTATTCTTTTGTTATATTTTATTTATATTATTGGTCTAGTGGGATGTTTTTTGTATGTTTCAACATGGTTTTTCATGCCTTTAAAACAATTAATATATTTTTTGGATTTTTATTTATTTTCTCTTACTCTGATTGTTAATTTCCCTAGAATATGTTTGTTTATAAATTTGTTATTTCACACTCTAATATTGTGGGTATAGTCTCCCCACTATACCATTATACACCCTTGCTACTTGTTAGTATCTTATAGAGTATGGGGAGGCACATATGAGGTCTTATGGAGGATAGGTTTGGGCAATGGGTATGTATTAAGTTTGGGAGGGATGTTACACAATAGCATCAAAGGGTTGTTTTTCCTTTATTCATATAAATTTTGGGATATGGTAAACTAGTGATTTAGGGATGGGCCAGTGCATATGTTGGATACATGGATAGTTCTTCGAGGAACACAACTCAAGTAGGAATTCCTTATTACATGGTATGGGATTGTTGTTTTCATTTTCATTGTTATAGTTGTATTTCATTTTCTCCTTTCTAGACACACATGTAGTTTGGATGTTTTGATATCTAATGGATATATGACTTTTGGACTTTTGGAATGTAGTGAGTCATTTTATTTTATTTTAATCTTGACCTAAAGAGGAAAGATGAAACTCATGGACCACATCAAGCATGTAGTATTCACATGACATGATCTCTTGATAGTGTGTGATTTCACTAAAAAGTAACTATTATTTAAGGTGTCCACACCTACTCATATGACCTTTTCATGTATATGAACTTGGTGGAAATATACTTATCTCAGCTAACTTATATATGGATTAATTTTTATGTAAGGTTATTTGGATCTATTTTGGATTCTTGAGGATGGGGATGATTATTCAAACCTCATATAGAGGAGGTACAATGACCTGGTGGGTTGTTGTTTCACTTGGTAAACAACCTTTTGACCCTCTGAGAGTGGCCTTGTTTGGTTTGGGTTTTATTACATGCTTTATTCCTACAAGGGGTATTCTATTGTGTAGGTTATTATAGATAATGGGTTCCATAGATTATTTTTGGAGGGTTGTATTTTGTTTCCTTTCATTGTGATACTTAAAGATAGACTTTTTGACATATTGATGTCATGTGACATTGATGCAAGATCATGCTTAATGCCCCGTGAGTGGTGAAATTATGAGATTTTAAATTATAGACTAGGTGGTTAGGCCTAGTGTCCTTCATGAGACTTTAATGGGTTAGTATTGGTGGGATACATAGAGATCATTGTTTAGAAATGGACCTTTATGGAGTCGGTGTTCTATTTTTTCAAGGTTTGACTCTAATGCATAAAAAGTGATCAGGGGTCTTGGTGAAGAGAACCACATAAGTTGGTTATTCATGAATTAATGTAATTTCTTGAGGATATGAAATAGGTTAAAAATATTCCATTGTGTTATGTACACTTTCTAGTATAGTCATCACTTGGGTGGATTCACTTAACATGAGAAGAATCCGTTGATGGTTAAGCATGTGTATGTGGTTGACACATGTTCGGAAAAGGATGATCTCCTTAAGAACTAGAATAACACCGTGAGGAAGGTATTTAGGATATAATTTTTTCATAGGTAAATGCATGTTTTCAATAAAGTAGTTCTAAGATAGATTCTGGCATGCTGAGACTGATGAGCTTGGAGGCCTTGATAGCTACATTAATGGGAGTTTTTTTCTAGTTCTGATGATGAAAAAATCCTCAAATTTTGAGATTAATTCAGTAAATGGTCGCATCCTTATGTGCGACCTAGGGTTTTCTAATTATAATTACATATTTGTAACATATTGGTGATGTGAGAATCAATTTTGAATGTGAAAACAGGTGGATAAAGAGTACACACCAATTTCATTTGATGATATCAAGGTGATGAAAACCACCTACAATGGGACATATGGTTTTGGATCGGTGTGATAGATCAATTTTCTTTCTATGAAAAATTGTTTGGGTTGAGGTAGAGAATCCTGAGTAGTGTGGTAGATGTATATCTTGAGTATAATCTCATTCACATCTTATTTAAATAGATTCATGAGGCATTATAGAGTTTTTTTCTATTGAGTCCTTGAATTTTTAATATATAGAAATGATAAGACACTTGTGGGTAGGGAGGCTTGAGACTATTGAAATGGATTGACATGCCCATATAGTAAGAGGTGACATAAAAAATGGTCATGTTTGTGGTGGTAATTATTGAATAAATCTTGGTGTACTTCTTATAAAGAGACGATCCTGACCAATATCATGAAATAATCCTAGGTATGCTAATTGGGATTTATCTATAATCCTAGTAGTATTAATGTATTACTGATTAGAGGAATCCCCTCCTCAAGGTAATTCTCATGGAGTGGTTTAAGGAATTATGTATGGTGGGGATATCACCATATGTAGTTGGAAAATAACCCTCTTTGTGAGAAGCATCATTGGATTGGTTAAAACAACCATTGTATGGATTAGTTGGTGTTTCAATGTTAAAAAGAAATAAATTTCGATCTATCTAGTTCTGTTGAAACACTAGATTTTAAATTTAGATAAGTCACTGGATGGAGTCAAGGCATTGGCACCAGGATCATAGTGTTCTGGTGTGGATTGAAGGTGATTCATGGGGTGATCCACATTTCATGATAAGTTTCATGGTGTGAGACATATTTCATGACTTGTTTCATGTGGTGTGACATGATTTTCATCCTGGTTGAGGGGAAGAACCAGTTATGTCTCCTTCTTTAAGTGGTTAATCCCTATTTCATGACACGTTTCAGGTGGTGAAACCCATGGTGAAATATTTCATGGCATGTTTCAGGGGTGAATCATGTGATAGAAAGTTTTGAGGTTTCTAATTGGGATGGAATTTATGTAAAATATTGGGGATTATATACCATGAATCATAAACATCATTCTTGTTATGATGAGAGTATTATGAGTATTAGTAGAGACATTTTTATAATATTTCATCTTATATGGGCCCTATGTTTGGGGGATTAATGGTTGTCTCTTTAGATTAGAATCAAACATGAGAGATTGAACTAACTTTATAATGTTTTTTGAATGTTTTTGGGTATGGTTGGAGAGAATCCATACCAAGTGGGTCATTGGACCATGAGGGTGTGTTTTTATATTTAACCTCAGGGGTGGTTAATTCTTTGGGTTAGATACAATCATGGATGTTGGGTTCTATGGTGTAGAGAACCCTAAACATTCTGATAAAATGGTTGGTGAAACCAATTTTTTGGAATTATAATGGTGTTGAAAGAACCTTATAAGCATTTGGTGATAGTTGGTAGTAGTGGATCAAGCCTTGTTGAATAATGTGAAATGTGTTTTGAGTTTCATTCATTAATCTCTTTGGAATATCATAATTAAATACATAAAAATGAACATTGTTTTGGGAACTAGTATATATTGTGTTTTTTTTGGTAAATTCTAATTAAGGATTCTTGGGGATGAGATGTTTTATGGTGGGGAGATTGTAAGAACTCTTGTATTCAAGGGTCATTATTTTTATTGGGAATTTGAATTAATCTATTGGTGTATTATTAATTTTATAAATAAAGAAATTGTAATGAGGTTCCATGCTTTTGAACATCTATGTATGGTGTTTTCTGATGAGGTTTTTGTTTCAGGTGTGGTCTAAGGGTTTTATGAGAGAACCAATTATCAAATAGATCTTTTGGGATACTAGAAAAGGACCATGGAGTAAATTCATGTGGTGTATATGGTATACAACATGAAAAAGATTACTATGGTTCAGTAATGAGAATACAAGACATGAAAATTGGATCATGTGGAATAAACCATTTTTTCACGCCATGACACTAGCTAGACAAGCTTAGTAAGTCACTTTTCATGACTTTTACATAATGTAGAATATATTATAGATCATGAAAACCATTCTAGATGATTTTTATCCATTTAATGTTATGATATTGTTTTATAAAACCTATAAAATTGTCCCACTTGGAACCCCTTATACGGAAATAAATAGGAACAAAGATTGTGGATTTTGAAGGATCCTATTAACTTGTTACATTGGTAATTAAATCTCCTTAGGTCACGATGGAGTCCTCTTGATGTGTTCTAGGCCTTTATATCCTATGATAATTCTTTTTCTCCTCATGTATTCTTCATCCATTGGATGTGGTTACTTTCCTGTTGGGAATGCAAATGGAAAATGACCAGTTTTCATCAGAGAATCCTTGGAGATTTGAAATAAGGGATCCTAAGATGATGTGATTTTTCATTCGTTCATCAATACATTGATCCTAGATTTGAGTTTTTCATTATGAGTAGAACACACCCTTTTTCTGATGATTTAGGATCATTGATTTGACCTAGTGGGTTATTCTCTAATTATTCCAAGTTTGTATTTAATTAATTAATTAATTATAATCATTATATTTAATTATTAATTCATTTAATTCATTTTTTAGGATCATGGGATGTTGAGATGCTATGGGATAAACAAAGATGAATCTATATGAACATGATGGTCCTTGGAAATGGCTGTCATCACTTTGTGTCGAGGGGGGAAAGCCTTGATAAAAGGGGATATTTAATGTTGATTTTTGTGTTCCATTGAAGGGTTATTTATCAAAGGTATTTTTTCCCTAAATAGAGTGGAAATATCCCTATAGATAACCCCATGATGTCTGGTCATTTATCCAACTTGTCATTATTTTTTGATGAGTATTTTGATAGGGTTGTCATTCACCATTCAATGAGAGGTTCCTAGTTATAATTCAATTAATTATAATTGTAATAATTAATTAATTGTACTTTTTTATATTTTATCTGAACCCATGGTGTTTAAGGAAGGACTATTAAGTCTTGGTTAATGAGAGTAGTGTCTTTGGACCATGTATGCCATAGAGTCATCTCTATTTGAGGTAGGTGGTCTAAAATCCCATCTTTATACCTTCCATTTGTTAAGTATGTAAAATATTATGATATTTTTCCAACTCAAACACGAACATTAGCTAATGGTATCATGGGTGATGACAATCATGTTTTTATACCTTTCCATGGACCCATTTGGGTCTTCTTGTTTTGGGTACTGACTTGGAACTACCCATTCGGTGAGCCTACCTTGCCACACTAATGAATTAACTATTGGATAATATATGATTTATTATAACATGGTACATTAGTTGATTTCCTGTTACAAAAAAACATTAGAAAATAGATTACTTGTTTAATGAAATGACTTTCATGATAATAGATTCTGTTATAAGTTGATGAAAGAAAGAAAAATTGAAATATAAGTGGTAATTGATTGAATTGACCATTGTTCCTTATGATGTTATATTATGATAATCATACTATTATTTTTTAGGTTGTATTTCATGTTTTAATTATTATATAGAGGGATTGACCCAGTTTCATGGTTTATTGATTTCATTGTGGTCTTACCCCAGTTTCATTCTATAATTATTATATAGAAGTCATGGCCTAGTTTCATGATGTAATTATTATATAACAAACTAGGTCAAGTTTAATGCTATAATGATTATATAAAAGGCTTGGCCTAGCTTCTTGTAGTAATGAATATATAGTGGGATGGACCAGTTTCATGTTGTAATTCCTATATATAAGGCATGAAATTATTTCATGTTTTAATTCATATACAGAGGGTTTTTTATAGTTTCATACTAAAATACTTATATAAAGGGATTTTCCTGTCAATTCTATAATGATTATAGTTCTTGACCTAGTTATTTGATAATTCAATGGAATTTTTATTACTGTTGTCATGGTAATGACACATGATCAAAGATTTTTGGAATTTTTCAATAGAAGGATTGGTTTTTCCATGGTTGGTACAGTCCCATTATAGGCCAAGATATTTTTAGCAGTATTTAGAATCATGTTTGGATGACATCGGGTGTCAACCAAAAACACTAGATTCATCATGTTTATTTATCAAAAATATCAATTTTTAATTATTTCACCTATTTATTATATTATTCCTTGCTCTATACACCTCATACTATATTTTTTTAGTCATGGAAGTTTCTACCAATTTTTTTTCTCAAACCTTACTCAGGGTTCCATTGCACATGGGTATTCGAGCATATCTCACATGTCTATTTCAAGTAACTATTGTTGTTTTGGCTCACGATAACATGGACGAGATGGAATGATCGTATTGTATTAGAAAATTGGATGAGGCCTGAATCAGAGATGAAATGGATCAAATTTTTTATATTATTTTATTATGGTAAATATCCATGGCATGTCTAGTGGGCAGCTTGTTGTATGATTATGCATGGTTGTTCAGGCTTATAGTTAATTTCATATATTATTGTTGGATGTTTATCTATTTATGAGTACTCATATTATTTGTTAATATTGATGATGTTCAGTTATTTATTAATTATTCCACACTCAGTTATAGGGGTATTATTATCCCCACTATACCATTTTATACCTTCTCTACTAGTCATATGACTCTAGTATATGGGGAGGCATGCCTCAAGTCCTATGGTGAATAGGCCTGAACACTGGTTTTATAGTGATCCGGTGTGGGTCATTACACCATAATCCTCTAAAATGGGAAATTATATAACCATAGAAGTGATAAGGTCTAAATATTTCTATCCAATGTGTTTTGGACATGTTTTTTTTGTCATTTTAAACCTTATCATTTTAGTTAAAACCCTATGTAAATCATTTTTTACCATAACTGCAATAATTAATTTATACCATTTTCACTATTAATTATTAAACAAAGATAATTAAAACTTATTAAATAAAATTTATTATTCTTATTCCAAATATGGAGTAAAATTTTAAAAAATAAAATCAAATATTTGGTATAATTTAGTTCAAAAATATAACCCTCAGACGCAATGAAAAGTGATTTTATAATGAAATGTTTTCATAAATACTTATGTTTTTATATTGAAATTGGATATAAATTTATCCCAATGACATTAATTAGTTATTTTTTAATATAAATTATATTATTTTACTCTTGAAAAATTTAAAACTAAAATTACCATTATAAATAATTTAAAAGAAAAGGAATTTTTCAATAAAACTAGTATTTTTCAGTATTCATCGAAAAATTAAACTTTTAAGAAAATTCTTAAAATTTATATATACATTAATTTTGACAATATTATTTAAAAAATGAAGATAATTTTTTCAAATAAATTTTATAACTATGTTTAAAAATTATTTTAATATAATTTATAAAAATTCTACGAAAGATCTCTTTAGAAAAAATATAGTTTTTCAGAAATATATTTTTTCATTAAAATGATTTTTATTTTATTTATAATTAATAGATAACCATACAAATTTCTTAATAAATGTGTAAACTAAATAATTTTTATAATTTATTTAGTATTATTCATACATTCCATCTTAATGGACAAGTTATCATTTTCATGTTTAAATAATAAAAAATTAATTGAGTATCACATTCCATTTAAAACCGTTGTTGGGTGCATCACAAGAAATTGAATATAATGAATTTATTTAAAATAATATATATCATTATGTCTTGTGTGTTTACATTATCATCTATGATTGGTGATTTGTGTCATATACACTATTGAACATGATGTTACTCTTTTAAAATCTATCAGTGTTTTATTCTACCCCCTTTAATAAATTGTGTCGTCACAATTTAATCTTGATCTAGACAATAAGGAGTTTTACATTTTGAAATACCTTTTTTGAAAACCCAAGTGTTAATAGTGGTTAATAAAATTTCATATTGATATGTGACAATGTGATGTATAATATCATTTAGAATAACACAAAGTATGTTTCCAAATATGTGAACATTTGTGTGAAGTGAATATATGGACATGGAAGAAAACCATAAATAATTTTGTATAGTGATAGAGATCATTATAAATAAGAAGTTGAATGATCAAAATAATGTTAAGTATGTAAAAAACATAAACTGATAGGGTGTGAAAAAGACTAACAGTTCATCAAATATGAAGGTAAAGGGAAAGTATTTTTGTTTCAGGGTCATTTTGTGAGAGCTGAAGAGTTACTTTACCATCATGACTAAAAAAATAAATAAATATAATTGAAAAATTTCTAATTTATAAGTGAAATTTGATATTTTGGTCTTTCTTCAATCAATTTCCACTTCAAAACTTCATTATATGAATATCCAAGATGATTTTTTTTTCTAAAGAACTAAAATTGACTTTTAATGGATTAGAAGATTCATAAAAGGATGTAAATTCACTCCTTCTATATATATATATTTTTTAAAACAAAAATTGTTAGTATAAAAAATAAAACAATACATTAATTTATAAAACCTCAAAAATAACACAAACAATTCAACTTAATCCATTTAATAATTATTTATCTTTAAAACCCTTTAGCTTACATATCAAAAAAACATGATAAAATTCTTACCAAATAATACTTTATGATAAAATTAATGGTTATATATATATCAACCAAATAATTGTCTCCCAAAATACCATTAATTACCATGAAATCAAAAAAAATTGTTCTTATAATATGTTTCCCAAAATTAACATAATATTCAACCATAAAAACATTTATATATAAAAAAATCCATACTAATTAATACATCACATAGGACAACGGTCAATGATTCAACTTTCTCATCCCTCAATTGTGGGGTCAAGTCTTATGGACTTTTTCGATACAATGGGTTTTCACTAGGCATGTGGTTTTTTTTTCCAAAACTATATTAATATAATTCCTATAATATTACCAAATTGTAAGAACTCATAATTACCTCAACATCTAAGATAAGATAAAACTTAAATATAACCAATACATTTTAACTTATTTACATTACATGTAAAGGAATTCTTCCTTAAATAACTTTTCCTATAAAAAATATATAAAACCAAAGGGTATTATTTCCATAAAACTTTCCCAAAATATTCTTAATCTTGATAAATTTCCATCACATAAAACCTAGATGGGGGTGTATATGGATTTGAACATATTATCAAACATAAAACCATAAAACCACGATGTTATCCATAACTATTAAGTTAATATTACATGAATACATATATAATTCAAAAATTAACATTGTATTGAGATTTTTGGTGATTCATATAACCAAAATAAAATTACTAAAAATAATTCTAAAATATTACAATTGAATTTGTACTTAAATTTACATCAACCCTTTCTCTTCAAAATAGGACCTCCCTTGGTATAGGGGTTAACCTTTAGAAGTTTTCCTTAATTCAGGTAATCCTTAGGTTACCCAATTTATGACAATGAAATACATATGGATCCCTAGGATTAATTATTTTCTCATAAATTCTTTTATTTATACCTTTTTTTAAACATAATTTTTTTACCATTCCTTTGAGACCCTTTCATGGGATTCTCCTTCCACATTTCTAACATAAAGAAATCATGCATTATTTACTCCAAGGTATCCATTAACTGAGGTCTTAGTGAATTACATACCTATACTATTTGGTATGTCTAGGAGTTTGTTAAGGTATATTTTTTTAATCATGTTTTAGGATAACTTATTAGGAATAATCATTATATCTTTTACTCCAGTAATTATACCATTTGGATTCACATAGTCACCTCATTGTCCTTCATATTCAATGTAAACATGAGGTTGATACTTTTACATTGATATTATAACTAATTATAAAATAACATGGAAATCAATGACTTATCTCATAATAAGGGAATTAATAATGCTAAAAACAATAACCATACATTCAATTACTAGTTCTAATAAATCCTACATAAATGGGTTAAGCCTTGACCAAAAACCCAAGTCTTTTTGTCTCATGTCGCCTACCAAATCATTAAGGGAATATATTGGGGACCACCCATAACTTATTAAGTCCAACACATTCCTCATATGAAAGGGTTGAAACATAACCAATATAAACATTTGTATTGAAAAACTAACATACAAAATGTTAATAATTAGCCAAATTAATAAAAAAATCATAAAACATTTAGATTAATATGGAAAATTGTAATAAAATTATACATCCTTAATAAAAATGATCATAAATCATTCAAATAAATAATAATGATGATATAAACACAATATATCTTCAATGGATCATAAGTAAAATAAATTGTGATGTTGTTGAGGAATAAAAATGCCATAAAAATGCCATTAAATACATCCCTAAGGAAAATATCATTGTTTAAATCTTTTCAAAACTAAAAGTTGAAAAAATATTTTGAAAATAAATATCCTTGAAAATAATATATGAAACCTTTAATGGATTCTTTAAAACATTTTATGGTCATGACAGGGTAACATCCAAATGCGATTTTTTTAGACAAATAAATGAATATTCCTTTAAAAAAATTAAAAATTAAATAATTTTTATAACGTTGAAAACATATATGGAATTTATTTTAGAACCCATAGTTTTTGAAGAAAAATGATTTTTGACTAAAGGGAGAAATAATATTGTATTTTCATAGAAAAAATTTCCACATATTTTTAAGTAAAAAATAGAGGAAAAAGGTACCATTTCATGAAAATTTCATGAATTAACCATGGATAATAATTTTTTTGAGTTTCTTGAGTGGTAGATCTAAATATTTCATCATTAAATTCGTATTCGTAAATAATCATGATAAATAATGAGATTGTAAAATAAACCCTTACCACTTTGGTAACATTTGAATCATAATAATCATGAAATAAATAAAATAAAGTGAAAAATTAAATACCATTATGAAAAGGTTTTCATGATATACCATGTCAAAGGTGAATTATAAAGACCACACAAAGTAACTTATTGGTAAATATAGAATATGTCTCATATAAGTAAATGTGAGATGAGAAACCCTGACCACAATTACAATTTCCTTCATATGTGTTTGTACCTCATATATAATAAATATAGATTTATTATATATATATATATATATTAAAGAACCATAATTATGTATCTAAAACAATATATTATTTACTTAATATCATTTTTCACATGTTTATTATGAATTATTTACTAAAATCACTATATCAAGGGATAATTTCCTTCTTTATGTATGTTTTTTTCCAGTAATTTTGGTCACTTTACATTGATCTTGGATGAATAAAATTAAAAACATAAAAATGATATAAATAGAATATATATTCACTATATATGTATACAATTTACTCTATATTATCAAGATATAGGAAATGAATTATATCCTTCCTAGAGTTAGAAGGTTTTATGCATGCATGAACAATGCTTTCATTTTCTCAAACGATTCAAAAAAAATATTAATTTAACATTAAACTATAATTATTATGTTATATATATAATTCATATTTATAAAAACCATTCTTATTATCATTCATGTTAAAATTATAAGAAAAACATTTCACATCATTACCTAGAGGCAGAAGTCCACACATATGGATGAGAGATGTTGTTGTTTTTGAAAAGGATTAGAAGTTAATAAGGTAGATTTGATAAAATATTTAAAAATTATTTTAATGGAATAAATATAAAATATATTTATTAACTTTATCCTTGCTACATTCTATGAAAAACATAGGTGAAAAATTAATCACATTGCATTGCTAGGTGGTAGTCTACTGTACACACAAGTGACGTTATCGTATCCCCCATAGAATGAAATTTAAGAAGGTATATATGATATAATAATTAAATAAGTTAAAAAATTTCATATATAACATATAAATATGTAATATTCATCTTTAAATATAATCATTAAAGGTGGCGATGGAAAATGAATTAAATCTATTCGCGAGGTAGCAGTCCGTCGTATACACGATTGAATATTTCATTTCCCATTTAATTTACAAGGAGATGGAAATGAGTTATTCCATTGAAATAATAACATATTGTTATGTACGATATTATTTTTTTATTATAAAATCAAATTTTAAGATGATTTCATGGAGGTGGTAGAAGAAAAAAATACACTCATTTAATAATTTTACCTCTTTTTGGAGTGCCTTTATTGGTTTATACCTAAAGTATTCATAGGAGGGATTCATAATAAAAATGAGGCCTCTAGAATGTGATGAGATAATTAAGGAATATATTTGTGTTGGTTATATCTAATAAAAATAGTTTTTGTTTTGATAATAGGTGAGGAGAGGGGGTGACCTTTTATAATCAATGGAGAGTACACACATGGAATTTTTGAAATGAAAATGTGACACCCACATTTTTCTAATGGAAAATGCCTCCAGAATGGGTCATTGTAAAACCATACATTGATAATGTAATGAACCAATATTTTATGAATGAAAATTACTCTTGATCTAATTAAATGTCTTATTATGTAAGATGGTTATATAATATATGCACTTCCTTGGTTTTATCTTTTTGGATTTTAAAGTACCATTAAGAATTGTGATCATTGATAATATAACCATTGAAAAGTGATCACATGATTAGTATAAATATAGGGATTTAAGAAATCCAATTTACTCAGACAAAGGAAGAAATGTCATCATCCAGTAGAATTGATCCATATGAAGCCCATTTTTCAGATCTTGGAAAGGATGTGGCATTATTGGGATTCGATCTTGACTAATCCAAAGCCGAGCTTCAACACGTGAATCTTGAACGGAACCGCCTATGAGAGAAGTGGAAGTTGATAGAGATTACCACCCAAGCGATGTTATATAAGCCACACCAAGATCCTATCACCATCACACACCTTACCCTTCGGTCTTATGTGGGTGTTATAAGAGTTTATGTAATGAGACCCTAGTACTATTATTATGTACATTATTTTTGTATAGAGAATATACATTCATTTTTTTATTGTTACTTTGTAAATAGTTTTTAAAGAAAAAATAGAATTTTTAGTTAATTAAGAAATCTATTTTGATGAATTTATGGATTTTTTAATTAAATAATATTTTAATAAAATATTATCACTAAATTAATTTTTATTAAATATAAATTACTGTATAATTATTATGAATACAATTGTGATTTTTATTAAGGTTTGAAAGCAATTTCCGTCAAAACCCATGAATTTTCAATAAATGTTGGTTTTTATTTAAAAATTAAAAATTAAAATATTTAGAAAATTATTTAGATAAAATGAATATTATTTTTGGAATAAGTACGTCAAAATTATCCAACGGTGAAATTTTCATAATTTTCTGAGATAGTCGAATTTTTGGGTAAAAATTAAATACCGTTTAAATATATAATGTGTTTTATGACATCATAATGACCCAATAGTGATGTAATAAAATAATTTAAGCATTATGTTTGGACAATATATGTTTTAATATTAAAATAATGTGATTTTAGTTTTGTTTGATTTATTCTACAAGGCTTTAGTGGACCCTTCAAGACTTATAAAACATTTTATTTTTTTAAATTGATTTCCTTGAGAGTGTGACTAAACTATACATAAGAAAAAATAATATTTTAAGAAGTTAGGACATTGAAATTATAAAATAATGTTTTCCACTCCCCTTTGGGAAAAACCATGGGCAAAAACCACATGCTGGTTTGTGGTTTTGATTAGTTTAATGTGTGGTGTCCCAAACCTAAATAATAAAGAATCCCTCCCTTTTCCTATATAAACCCACCCAAGATCCCACTTACTCTTCACTCAAATCCTTTATAGTTTGTCCAAACTCTTCCCTCATCTCTCTATAATCCTTCAAAGTCACCCCAAGCTCACAATAATCCTTTCTTAATCCCCTCCCAATCCTTTGGGATCACACTTCCAAGTAAGATATTTCTTCCTTTCCCATTTTTGTCCAAATTTCATTTTGTTGTTATACCATTTTGTTTTCAATTAAAAATGTTGGGGTATAATTTATAACCTCTCCCATACTTCCATACTTATTTTTTAATGATGAGAGACCCCTTTATCTCTCATTAATGTCTCCCATGTACACCCATTACCATGCCGAATTTCTGTAAGGGATTCCTTCCTTTCTCATTTTATCCAAGTTTATTAATATTGTTATGCCCTTTTATTTTCAATTTTAAATGTTGGGGTATGGTTTCAAACCTCCCCCATACTGTCATCTTTATTTTTGAATGTTTATAAACCCATTTATATCTCATTAATTCCTCCCATGTACACCCGTTATCATGCCGAAATTTCATAAGGAATTTCTCTCATCTCATTTACATTCAAGAAATTATTTTGTATTATGAATATAAATTCCATTACATTTGTTAGTAAATGTATATATATGACCCAATTACTGTCCATTTCATGTACATATGATGATACAACCCTTTATCTCTCATCAACCATTTTTATGAATTCTTATGTCACGCCGTTGTGATGCCGAATTTGCATCGCAATTTTCTAAGCCAAAGTCATTGTGTAGTGAATACCATTCCCATTTCTCTATAAAGTGTATTCAACTTTATGCACATTTACTTATTTATTATGGAGCTTCATGTATGAATTACACATTCCTTTATAGTGGAATAAATGATGATGTTTTATGAATCCATGTTATATGATCCATGTGGCACACTTATGCATGAAATAAAATGTTTACGAAGGGTGTGCCCTGATAGCGCTCCAATGAATTGGGTAAAGATTAGTATCATGATACGTCAAGTGCAATGAGGTTTTAATCATGCTAATTCCAGTTCAATGAGGGTTTACTCATGATCCATGTGCAATTAGCCTTGGCTCATGCTAAAACCATGTTAAGTGTTGTTGCCACATTTCCATGTTATGATAATCATTCTATATCATGCCTTTATGTTATTGTTTCTCTTATGCTTCATTTATATTCCTATTTCCTAACAAGTATTTTATTCTTAATGTTATGCCTTGTTTACTCCCTTACCGGGATTTATAGCTCACCCTTTTCTTATGTATTTCCTCAGGTTACCCCATGCAATGCTAAGTATGAGGGAATGTAGTGGTCATATAAAAGAAGTTTTCAATAAAGATGTCATGTTTCATGTTTTAAGTAGTTATGTAATGTTCCTAAGCCCCAAAGACACTAGACCTCTCAATCTTCTATATTGTATCAAGTGAATATTTTATGTAATAAATCATGTCTAAGTGTGTAATAAAGTGTAGGGTTGTTATAGATAAGGTATAAATATGTGAATCCAATGGGTGTTTGAATTTTTTTTATGTCATATTAACCCATTTATTTTAAGTTTAAACCCCTCGTAAATTTATTTTTACCTTAACTAGGATAATTATTTTTTATTATTTTCACTATTCATTATGGTCATAAATTAATTATTTATTATCAGAGAATAATAATTATTCTAATTCCAAATATGTAATATATATTCTGTGTTTAATTAACATAGTTGGATAAATATAATTTAAAATAAAACCCATATATTCGATGAAAAATGTGGTTTTCCAAAGAGAATGTTTCATATGTATGAAATGTTTTTAGGCTGAGATTGATTGTAAAATTAATAAAATGGTTATAAATTTATTAAATTTTCATATAATTGAGTTAATTTTACCTTATAACTAATTTATAATATAATTTATATTTTTAACTAATTTAAATTTCAATTATTCTTTCACTAAATTCTAGCATTTCCCACTATTCATGAAAAAATTAATATTTTTATAATATTTTGAAAAATTCACTATATGTTAATTTTTATATGATTATGATAAAAATGAATTATATCTTTTCAAATAAATTTAATAAAATAAATAAAAATATATTTTAAAATATATTCTTAAAACGTGATGAAAATACTATTTATAATTATACAGTTCTTCAAAAATATTTCCTTCTCTTTTGAATAATTATTATTTTATTTATAATAAATAGATAAAAATTGAATTTATTTTAGACGTGTGTAACAAATATAATTTTCAAAATTTATTTAAACATATTAATAATATCTAACATAATTTATAGGCTAAAATTATTATGTTAAAATAAAAATATTTTCATAGAGTATCACTTTTCATTTAGACCCGGTGTTGCATGCATCAAAAGCTATAGAAGAGATTGAATTTATTAAAAAATTAATATATCATAATGTATTAGGGTGTTAAATTATATTCTAATATTAGTTTTTTGTGTCATATACACTATAAACCATCATGTTACTCTTTTAAAATCAAGGGTTTTACACACCGGGGTAAAGATATAGAGTCACCGTCTAGCTGGTGGGAAGGGAAGTAGACCTGCTTGCTTCCTAGGATCACTAGCTGGATAGTGGAACAATGCGGGATATTCAGTTATAGATACCATATTAATGGGGGAATACTAGACATATATTTAATGGTTTTATCATAGTTATTTTTCCCACCTGCTTAAACCCTCATTCTAGTATTCCTCCCTCCTATGGCTGATAGAAGTTCCACTTTGGGGTGTTTCTCAACATTATACACCATGGTGTATTCCTATCATTTGGGGTCCATTTCTCCTTCCATTTGAAACATTATAATGTTAGAGTATGGATAAAACTAACTCCATCTATTCATACTATTCATCTAATTATTAGGTTTTTCCAATTGGGTATTTGAGCGATGATTCCACTAGATAATAATCAAATCACACCGAGATGAAAAATATTCTAGTCGTCATAGATTTAGAGCATACTAAGATGATCTATAAACCATTTGAACCATGATTTCATTTTTGGTATGTGGTTGGGTTGGTATTTGAATATGACATCCCCAAAACCCACACTATGGGATTTGATGCTGAAATCATAAACTATACATTTCCACCTTTAATACTGCTAGAGGTGACCCAAATTTCACCATCCAAAACATACAAAATCAAATGGAAATACAGGATCACATACATTCTAAATAACTAATAAGGTTTAGAGATTTATATAATTATGGAAAACTCTTACATAAATAATACACATGTCATTAAATGATATTTTTTTCCACTTAACCCATCCTTCCTTATTTCATGTAATTTCATTATCATCCCCATCCATATGAAATAGTTCTAGAAATAATTCATTTAACAAAAATTCATGTTAACCTAGGGAAAATGAAATATAAGAAGTGTTAGATCAAATAATCAACAATGTTAAACTTAAGAATTAACAATTTAAATTCATCAACGAGCATAATAAGTGAATAAGGGTATGATGACATACTCAGAGTGAATGAGAGGGTCATAAAAGAATTCATACCCATCAACACCTGAATCATAAATAATGAACATGATAGAAGGATATAATAAAGAGAATGTCATAAGAATCAATAATCATGAGAAATTTTATATCAATCTTGATCAAAGGATAAATTATAAACCCATGGTAATCATATATAAAATGAGTTGTTATATTGGGACACTCTATTCATAGAACACTTACAGAACACTTTCAATTGGAATAACCCTACAACTGACATCCAATATAATTATCCAAAGAATATAATCATTACTTAATTCATTAGAGAAATATGTTTGATCACCCATTGTTTAATCTATAATGGGATCACAGAGAGCTATCATGGAAACTCCATCACATAAGCTATAATGGGCTCACTTGGTGTTATCTGGGTCACCATATCATATAAGTTATAACAGAATTACCAGATGCTATACAGGTTCACTGATACCATATAATGACCACGATCCAAGAATAAGTTACATATAGAATAATATTTATCATCAAACAAGAAAACATAATCATTATTCCCTAAATAAAATTATTAACCAATGGAAAAAATGGGTTCCATAACAATCTCTTTTAAACATGATTAACCCGTTGAAAAGAAATGGTTTCCACAACAATATATTTGAAACATTCAGAATCCATCCAAAGTAAGAATGATGGTGGTATCAATAAAAAATATCCATATTTTAGGATAATTACCAACAATGGTTATTCATTTTTAATAATTTTAATACCATAAAAATATCATTAAAATAAATCTTTTGGAAAATATCCATTTCTTTTGGAAAATCTCTATTTAAAACAAGAAATATTTTGAAAATAATATTACTTTAAAATAAATTTTATAAACTAAAAATTTCCATAATATTAGTAAAAATATTTTATTAAAATATAACCTTATAAACATACAAAGTATAATTTAATGAAATTATGTTCATTTTTTTGGGTAATTCGATACATGCTGTGTAAGTTAAAACACCATTATTTTTACAATATAATAATTATAAAAAATAACCATAATCAGAATATGATAAGAAGATTTGATTGAATGTTTTTTTGTAAAAATGTAAAATGGTTAATAATTTCATCAAATAAATGATTTTTAAAGTGATAAAAATTTTATTTTCTTTACAAAATATTGTTTTGGAAGAAAACTAATTTTCAAATAAAGAGATAAATATAATATACTTTTCATAAAATCATTTTCTAAATTAATATAACAACCAAAGAGTATAAAAATGGTATTATTAAATGAAAATATCAGAAATAAACATGTGATAAAAAAATTAAAATGGTTTATTAGAAAATGATAAAATAATTTCCTTTTAACGAAATTTATTAATGAATCATCTCAATTTGAATGAGATAATGATCATAACCTTGAATGAATAATTAATCAATGTGTTGATTATGTGTATTAAATCTCATTCTAAAAAAAGTGTAAATATATTATATGATAACAAAAATTCATTATACTCTTAATCATATAATATTATCATCAATGATGAAGTAATATAACACAATCAAAATAAATTGAGTTATGAAATTCTTTACTACATGGTAACATTCAATTAAAATTCACTAATATTATATAATTCAAATTAAAACATAAAAAATACTTAATATTTATGTTTTTATGATATTTAATGTCATCAAGATTGTATATACACCATATAAAATAAATTAGGTGCATAAAATTATAAAATTCCTTAATGGATTGAAATTGAGATGAAATCCCTTACAAATTTTCTAATCTCAGGATCAAAACCCCATGAAAGAGAGAACATAAAATTTATTTTCAAATCAAATTATTATTCATAAATTGAACCATAAAATACATTCATGTGTAGTATATACACCACACACAAAAAGTTAAGTTGTGAACAAGGAATATATCTACCAGAAATGTATGTGAGAGGAGAAAACCCTTAACTTATGCTTCACATTGGTTTAACTTGATTAAAAATCATATATAGTGGTTTTAAACATTTTATTAACATATTAAATAATAATATTAATATTTATAATATTTTATATAATATTTTTATAACATCTTATAACATTTTTGCTAATAATTTCCCATTATTTTTAGTGTTTTGGGTGATAATTTCTTTGTTTTCTCATTCATGCTTTGTTATGAAATTCCCATTTCATGTGAATATAATATAGTAGTATCATATCTCAAATAATAAAAATTGAAATAATTATAATATTTATATATCAGTTATTCTTTTAATAACAATCATTAGTGAAGTTTTTTTATAAATGATGTATGCTACGACCATAGAGATGATTAGTCGTACGTACGCATGAGTAACGTTTCAATTTCTTGACAATCATTCTTGAAAGTAGGTAAATAATATTTTATCTTCCAAAAACTTATCATATTATGATATATACCATATTATTTATTTATATATAATTATCTATATCATCCATGTGGTATGGGAATGAAAATACATTCACATCACATCATGAAAGAGGTAGTCTACATGTACACAACCAACGTTATCACTTTTCTAGTGAGTGAAAATGTAAGAAATAAAATGATATATTATATTTATATAATGATAAAAATGTAATTAATATCATAATGATTTCATTTATATCACATATATTCATTATTGGTTGCCCTATTACCTTCTCTATAACGTGTTGTTGAGAAAATGAATCACATCACTTTGTAGGGTGATAGTCTACCATACACATGAGTGACATTATTGTATACCCCATATAATGTAATTTAAAAAATATATATATTTTATAATGACTAAAGAGGTATAATTATGTTATAAATATCATATATATACTTTATATCCATCATCATACCTAACAATGTGACATGGTAATGGAAAACGAATGAAATCTGTTAGTGAGGTAGTAGTCCACCGTACAGACAAACGATAACATTGTAACCAATTTTATAGAAGTGAATATGGTAGTAGGTCATTTTATTAAATTAAAAAATCTTAGTTTATATATGATACTTTTGTTATTATATATTCATGGTTTAATAATTACTAAATGAGGTGAAGGATGAAATAAAACAAAAATTATCATTGATGAATGTTACATCTTCTTCAGGTATCCACATTAGGATTGTAGAAAAAGCCATCATAAAATGGATTTATGCCCAAGATACGACTTATATGAAGGGAGGATGTATGTATGGAATGGAATTGGGTATGGATTGGCTGAAACAATGTTGTTTCAAGGTGTGAAGAAAAGAGTAGAGCATATGACCTTTTATAATTTTGGAGTGGAAATTTTTTAAATAACAAAAAATATTCACTATTAGGAGGTCACTCTTACCTCATGTGGCTAAAAAAATTAATTATAATGATAGGAATGGTTTATATGGTCTATAAACACCTCCACCGTATAACTTCTTTGCTTGGGATCCACTTATTAGGGGCCCCAATACAGTGAGTCACATGGCCTCATGCACACCTCCCCGTATGCTAGAGGCTTTCGACTAGAAGCATGAGTTTAGTGTGGTATAATAGGGATACTATACCATCATATTAGAGAGGAACAACCAATATGATACAAAAACAGACAATAGAGGAAGAATAAACAACTAATAGAAATAAAAATAATCAAATACCATATGCTGAGTCATATACAATGATTTCACGCAATGCTTATATACAAAAAAGGGATATAGGGGAAAGACATATAAAATATGATATAAAAAAATAAACAAAGTCCACAAGACTAATATACTATCATCACAAGAATATTCTCAGCCCTATTCTCCCATTATTGATGCTATAATTAAAATAGATAAACTATTTATAGTATGCTGTTGTCCCTTATCTACATGTGCAGACATGAAGTATACTCGATTACCAAAGGTAGCCTAAGTAGGGAGTGAGATATACTCAGTAGGCCACCACCAACGGTTCATAGAAATAATCTATCTAGTTTACATAGAATATAAGGGTTTAGGTTAATTAATAATATATTTTTTAATAATGTGTACCTTCTAGATCAGGTTTCTGTATGACACCTAGCTGGAACTACCTACTTCGACATAGGCCAGTATAAGAATCTGATCAGTAACCACACACACACACACAAACACACACACACACACACACACACACACACACACACACACACACACACATATATATATATATATATATTAATTTCATACATATATATCATATACATTTACATAAACACTATGCATGAGGATGTTTACTGCCACATACATGGATACTAGGTTCCAGATGGACCTAGGGTGTAACTTAGACAATCATAATTAGTCTAATGAGTGACATGATACAGAAATATGGTACAATCTCCGAATTGTAGATGAGTGTGGGATTTCATACTCATCACTTGATATAGGTGGTGTGATACATCATTCCAAATTCTTATATCCTAGGAACATCGAACATCATTACCATCATCCAGATTAAAGTACAATAATGTGAGAAAATATGCTTAACACCTAATGTAAAGGATCACGAAATGTCATTCTCATCAAGTCCCTTATCCATCATCCAAAAAGAAATATCCATGGTCAAATATAATAATAAATATAATAATTAGGGATTAACTCATCATAATTATAATCAATTAGAAAAAAAATCCAAGGGTGTACAATTTATATAATTTATGCTCATAATTTTGAAGCAATTGGTGAGGAATTCCCACCCATTACTATTAAATTAAATTAGTCCATTCTATCTAGAAGGAAAAGAATACAACAATTTAGGGTTAAGATAACACAGAGAAAGTGTTTGGTCATTTAAAAAATTATATTAAAAGGGTTCATTTCATTTGGAACACCCATGGGGTGGAAATTAATGAGTTCATCAATCACTAGTCACTTAAAAAGGGTCCATAGGAATATAGAAATATGCTTAACATTATTAAGGTAGGTATTAAAAACATAATGGAAACATAAAATAATGGAAAATGTTAAAAATAATGTAAAAGATATGAAAACATAAATTTTTTTTCTAGAACAACTAGAACACCAACCTTAGGGCCATAGATTAATCCTCATACAATATCGACTTCATGTTTTAAGTGTATTGGATGAAAATGGAAGAATGGTCCAAAACCCTTAAAATAGGGTGAATGAGTTCATACCAAAATAACGTAAGAGATGTGAATATAAATGAATGAAGGAAGAAAGAGGATTAGGGAGTTTACTGATGCAGATCCAATGATTCCAATGTAGAAGAATTTAGTGTCTAGGTTGAAGAGTTATCTCAATACTAAACCAAGCATTAGTAAGATACTTAGAGATAGGGGAAAGGTCTCCTTTTTCTAGAAATGGGATAAGGAAAAGAGGGGTCAAGGAATTAGGATCACTAAGGTAAAAACACTTAAATCACCCTCCAATAATAAGTTTTATGGTTTCACCACATGATTGGACAATCCCTATCCCAAATGTGAACCACCAACTTCCTTGGAACCTCACTATCACATGCCAATCACATGGTTTTCCTAACCATGTGCAATCCATAAAAAATTCCTCTACAAAAAACCTTTAAAATATCTCAAAGGTGTGCATTTAGACTCAAATGGTTATAGATAACCATTGATTCCTACTACTTCCCACTGAGTTCCCCACAAGGTTATTCTACATGATTAATACGAACCATATGTTAATTATGTGACCAAATCTATTTGTCCAATTCTCAAAACTTTAGGCTCTGAATGATCCCCTAATTCTCCCAAAACCATTCTTTGGAAGTAGGAAACATTTAGGAAGATTAAAAAAAGGATTTGAACCAAAAATCAAATGATACATAACTTCATAAAAAGACAATTCATTATAACCTCCCCTCATAAAATAAACTCATCCCCAAGTTAGATTTCAGAGGGTAAAGATGGATCATCTGGGATAACCCATAGCTAGTGGGATCGTATATCATCTTCCTGCACCCATGTTTCATCTTTTACTCTACCGTACTTCCATAGAAACATTAATAAATGAATTGACCTTATGTGGAGGATCTTTATGATCTTATCCATGATAAACACTTGATACTTCTTAAAGTAATCTTCCATCTCTAACTCATCATCATTTGGATGGAAAATGTTTGATGGGTCTAGATAGTTCTGGTACAGTTGAGATACCTAAAAGAAATCATGCATAGACCAATATATCTAATGAAGTACTACCTGATGAGATAGTGGTCTAATTACTTTCAAAACCTCAAATGGTCCAATAAATTGAGGTTAAATATAATAATGCCTTCAAATTAATTGATGGACCAACATAGGAGAAACATGAAAGAAAATATGATCATTGGCCTCAAACTCATGAGGTTGTCAACAACGGTTTTAAAATGAAATCTTTCTAGACTGATCTATCAACATACACTTTCTTGTCAACTTTACATTCTCTAAAGTCTCATAGACAATACATGGTCCCATAAAATATGCCTCCCATACCTATAACTTTCACAAAGGTAACCAAAAAGGACTACTATATAAGGCCTCAAATGGATCCATATGGATGGTAGACTAAATTCATTTATTATAGGAGAGATCAACTAGGGGTACATATTTCTCTCAAGAACCCCTAATGTTAAGGATACATATATGGATAATGTCCTCTGACACCTTAATCATATACTTTGTCTCTCCATTATTCAGAGGGTGATAGGTCGTTCTCAAAATCACTTGTGTACCCAAGTCCTTATGTAACCCCAACTAGAAGAAAGACATGAAGAAAGTGACCCTATCAGATATGAGAGAACGTAGAGAACCATGATGATATATGACCTTGCTGAGGTATAGTCTCCCATGATCATCTACTAAGGACTCTGGAATATGTAATAATTGTGTGACTTAATTCAAACAATCAGTTAAAACCCAAACTATATTGTTTTCATAAGTAGATTAGGGTAAATCATTCATGATATCCATAGATACATCATCCCATTTCCTCTTGGGAATGGAAAATAGATGAAAATGTCCTATTGGTCACTAATATTCTGCCTTCACTTGCTGAAAGGTGGAACACCGAGTGATAAAGCTGACCAGCTACCATTTCATTGATGGTAACCAATATTTGCGATGTATGTCTCGATACATCTTGGTGAAACCAGGATGTAATTCCCAAACTGATGCATGAAATTACTATATTATCTCCACTCTACTATCTACTATGACCCAAACATTCCCATGAAAGTGTATAGTCTCATCCTCAGATACAGTCCTTCTAGAAGAAGAATCATCATTTGAGATAAATTCCTATAGGAATAAACACTCTATATCTAATAATTTTCTCATTCTCACTTGTACAATAATGGTATATTCCACTTCCAATGCTAATAGGATAGCCTCAAATGATCCTCCTTAATCTTATCATGCATCTCTTAACATATTTCCATGAGTTTCCATTCACCACTAACCACCTGAACACCATGTTTCTGAGTCTTCCATCTCAAAGGACCAGCTGCTGCATTTCATTTAACATGAGTGTAGGAAATATTAACATTGAAATATTGTAGGTACTCAACCCATATTCACTACTTGATATTCAGATATAGATACATTAATATGTAATTGGGGATTTTGTGGTCTATGAACACAACAAAATTCTCTCTAATCAAATAATGTATCCAATAATGAAATCAGAAAAGATAACTGTTTTCTTGAGGTTGTGCATTAGGTAATTATGCCCATAAGGCCTTAAACGACAAGACATGTAAGCTATTACTCTCTCATCATCCATTAAAACTACTTCTAGTCAGATAATTAATGCATCATAATAAATTGTACAACTCCTTCTAGGATTCAGAAAAATCATAATCAGTGCTAAATTCAATTTTCAATTCCACTCTGAAGGGGATACATCACAATATTCTAACCATAAAGACATCACACCCTTTACAGTAAATCCTCTAGAAGACACTACTGAGAATGAGAAATCCTAGATAAAGAATCAGTAATGCCTAACTATCACCAATAAACTAATTATTTCAAATATGTTCTTGGGATGTTACTAGGAAATAACATCTCCCACATTCTCTAGGTCTACTGATACAACTGAATCTGAGATTCTATAACCTATAAAGTGGACTTTTTTAATCCCAAATTGGATGCTGAGCTTAGCATAAATCTAGATCTATCCCATCATATTCACCATGATCTAAGGATGTTGGCAATGGTTTTTTGGTAATGAGAATACTCTAATATTTCATCCACAAGTACTAAGACATATAAATCCAAGTATGGGTGAAAAAATTGACTCATTAGAACCATGACAACAGTTTCCATGTTCTTATGACTGAACATAAATAATAGGTACTCATAAATACTATACCTACTATGGAATGTTGTGGTATGTATGTATGAGGATATGAAATGTACCTATTGATAACATGACCTCAAATAGATAATTGAAAACATGATCACTCCTTGAAGTTTATCAAATTGGTCATATATTCAAGGAAGTGGATATCGTTTCTTATCGTAAGATGGTTCAACCATCAATAATCCACAAAAAGCCAGAGGGTACCATCTTCCTTTATATAAACAGACTAGTAAACCCCTTAGAGACATGCTGGGGAATATAAAAACATTATCCTCCACGCATTTAAAATATTTCTTGAGCTCTATAATCTCCATAGGTTCCATGATGTAAGGGGTAATGGACAATGGTGTCTCTACTATTACTATCTCAATGGTAAATTCTAACTCTATCACTGTATGAAGCATAGAAAAATATTCAAGGAAGTCATCCATAAATGATCAACTATATGAGGGAAAATAGTAGCTCGTAACTCTCGACCATCAATGACGAGACTAGCAATCTGGGTTGACACTCTGCCTGACCCCCGATTCTCATGTACATCTCAAGAAGTAGGGACATCCCATTCTCCCTTATAGATATTTCTAATATTATCTATTGATATAAAAATCACCATACAATGATAGAAATCTATATAGGCTTGATAAGTAAATAACTAGTCCATTATTATGATTACATTAAACTATTTTATATTGAGGATGAAAATATTTCATACCATAAGATATATGCCTATCTCAATGGGAAAATCCATACATAAGTGAAGTCTCTCTACTCGGATACCCAATAGGGTATCAAGTGTCATGAAACTGTATAAATATTCTATCTTGAGGCCCAAACTCTCCATAATTGGATAAGATATAAAATATTTTGACATGACTGTGTCAAATTAAGAAGACACTAATGTATTGGTTTCTAAAATAGTACCTCAAATACTGGAAAGTCCAACGATCTTCTTTTCCAACCTAAGTGGTACTTCTTGTAACTGGCCCATACCATAACCCTTCTTCACAACCTAACCCTCCTAACTAGGCCTTCTCTACTAGCACTACATGTCTTGAGTCTAAATCTCTCCTCCTCGACAACCACCATGGCTTGAGTGGATGGAGGTATTCTAGCTTCCTTCCAAGTGAGAAAATAAAGGCCCTGCTCTAGAACATGGGTTAGGTGTGGATACCCTCAGGATGGGAACTAATGGAATGTTTTTGCAGAAGTTCTAGATATACCCCATCATACCATAAATTCTCATTCAACTAGACCCTATATACACTGAGGTTTCGTGTGTCCTAGCTTCCCGTACTGAGGACATATAAGGAATCTATTAGTAAAAGTAGTATGACTTCTCCTATTTCTATGAAAAACCTAAAATCGATTATTTCCCCAAAAGATGAAATATTATCATGTTTTGTTGCTGAAATTTCATAGTTCCCACAATCAACTTCCCTTATATTACTCTTAGGAATGAGGGAATGGTTTAATATATCAAATATAATAGTCAACGGAAAGGAAATTACCTATGATTGGATGGTGTATTCTAGAAAATATTAAAATCTTCTAAAAGTCATATGATCATCTCCAGATAATGTTGGAGAGTAATGATAACCTTTCTAGAACTGGAAGAATACTCCATGATAGACATGGAACCCTATTGAAGGTTCAAAAAATCCCTATCTTGGTCAAACCATATAGTCTATGGAATGAAGTTTTCATAAATAATCATTTGGATGTTTGAACAGATCATATCTCAAGGCCATTCTTCATAAGTAGTTATATCCCACCAACATTTGGAATAACCCCATAATATAAGGGGAGCGATCTTGGCCCTCTACCCAGGATGTGTCTCTAGATTCTCAAAAATAGAATTCATAGTCTCAATCCATGACTCTGAAACATATGGTACACTATCCCTCAAAAAGGTTGGAGGATACTTCTACTGGAAATACGAGATCAACTCTTTGATAGTCTGAATAGGATGAGAAACACCTTGAATAAAATGCATTATATAGAAAATACCTTCTCAAAATATGGAATCAGTTCCATTATCAGGAATAACATGTGGTTACATAGTTGTCACTATAGGAGGTATCAAATGAAGCTTAGGTCCCACTACATTTGGTGCATGGTCTTCTCCACCTCCCTAGAATATGAATTGGGTCTATCATTGTGGCATGATTCTATAAATTTAAATACTCAGCTTAGAATATAATTTAACTATTGGAATTTTTATAAATAGATAACTAGGAATGGTACATAGCTTTCCTATGAAAATATCACACTTATCTTTCTACTCATAAAACAAGGTCTATGTGGGTATTAAAGGCCATAACAAGATATTAAAACATTTGATACACTCCCATCCACTCACAACATAGTAAAGGATTTGGTCTAGGTTTAGTATCAAATGACATAGGTTCTAGTATATGGAGTATAAATTTCAAGGTATATAGGAAAACAACCTTTACTTTACAATTGGTAAACCCATTTTTCATTAATTAATTCACCTTTAATTATTTAATTTCAATTATGTTCTTAATAATTCAATATATATATATATATACATATATCATGATCTAGAACCCATAGGACCAGAACAAAAAATATGGTATAATTGGCCAAAAAGGTGTTATTGTCAATCTTTGTGGGAAAAAATATTTATATTCATATAGGAACTTTAAATAATACATCTATATGTTTTATACAATAAATTTCAAAAAATTTCCGTGTATAATAAATTGGGAACTTACAATATATAGTAGGAAAATGTATACATAAAGTAGACATAGAATGGAAAAATGCATGGTATATTAGTGATAATGAGCCTATAATAACTCATGGGATGTGAAATACTTTCCATACATAGAAAAGGAATTAAAATCCATAAAATAATTTCATTATTAAAAACCTCACAAAAAAATGTGTGTCACCCGATAATAAAACCATATGAACTATAATAGGTATAATCAAATAACAACTATAACCCACCCAATGTAATTTGGGTTTCCCCTTTACATGGGTTAGCTGCTCCCAAAAAAATTATCATTACAAAATTACATTACATCCCAGTATCATTTCTAATACCCAAATATTTATAAAACAATGAAAAAGGAACTTTAATACAACATTTTAATGAACTAAACCGATATCCACTTAATTGGGGCCTAGAGTTGGTGGGTGAAAAGGCCTCAAGCATGCCTTCCCATAGGCAAGAGGCTACCAACTATCAAAAAGGGTGTTGGGTGGTAAAGTGGGGTGAATATACCCTCATACCATAGTGCAACAATAGATAATATAAAAAAGTCAATAAAATAAGTATAAATAACAAAAAATATTAATAATAATCAGATCCCATAGGATGAGTCAAATACAATGATGTCATGGACTGTAGATATACAAAAATGGGAAACAACGGACATAGATATATAATATACAATAAAAACTACAATAATTTCCCAAATACTACTCCTCTAGAATTATGAGAATATTCTTGTTACTATTCTCCAATGCACCATGATATAAGTAAAACTGATCAAGTATCTGTAGAATGGTGCTTTCCCTTATCCATACATGTAGTCAAGAACTCCACTCGTGTACCAATGGTGGAACGAGTAGGACATCTAAAAAACTCAGAATGCCACCACCAACAATGTCAAGACATAATCCATCTAGTGCACATAACTTCTTAGTGTGAAGTTGATATAAATAATAAACAATATTGAACAATAAATACCATCCAAAAAAAGTTTATACAAGACACTTATATTTCTCTACCTACTTCGGCATGGGTAGGTGTAAGATTATCATCAGTTACCAAATATATATTGTAATCACACAGACACACACACACACATATATCTAATATATGTATATTCAAACTATACATGATGATGTTTAGATCCATATGAAGGACCCCAAAACACCCTGAGAGGGGAGGGGTGAATCAGGGTGTCAACTTTTTCTTTTTAAAGTTGTGGATCTTGTCCCCATGTTGGTAGGAACTCGTTAAATCTATCAGTTAAATGAAATCAAGGAGATGACACATCACTTTTACTTGGTTCACCACAAAGGGATACGTTTAAGGATCATTAACCGACAATGTGTCGGTCGTACCTAAATACACTAATATTCACAAGTTTTGGAGTATAATATTTTGGTCACAGTCACTCTGTGCCAGGCGCACTTCCCTTACAAAAGTTCAGGAATAGATCCCCGCTTCCCTTGGATGACTTATGTAATCTCACCCTAGATCACTGCTATGAGAGAGGTCAAACTCAGTTTATCGATTTTATGGTCGCTTAAATAGATTGGCATTGAAGTCTTTGTCTCTATCCAGCATGAGAAACTGTTTTCATCAAATAACCGAGTAGATTCTCACTGAAAGGCCTGACCACTCAACAATTATACTCAAAGAAACCCTTTGCAAAGCTCTCTACCTCACAGAGCACAACCCTTCGCGGAGCTCACTGTCTGACGGAGCAACCTACTTAACGAATCTCACTGAGCCAATGCGGAACCCCCTGTCTTCTAGAATCTCATCTGAATTAGAAGCATTATCATCATTCAAGACTTTTATAGTCTCTTCATGAAGCTCAAGCTCACATAGAACAAACTGCTTCGCAGAGCTCCCCCTTACTTTGCAAAGTCAAAGCAATCCCAAATTTTCTCTCTTGAAAATCGTCCAGAATGAAGAGGGGTGGCCTCTTATTTATAGGCATAGTCAAACATGGAGCTTCGCTTCTGAAGGCATGAAATCCAGATCAACCAAAATCGTCTTTGTGGTTCTTTATCCATCTTGTAAAGCTCTGATAAAATTTCCGATTCATAGAGCTTTTTGTAACTGCATAGCTCTCCATCAAAAGCCTTTGCACCGCCACAAAGCACCAGTGCAAAGCTCCTTTCCTTCACTATTCATAATGCTCGTCGTAACTAAAAAGAAACACCATCTCAAATCACGAAGCTTCATTTCTTTGAAATACTCATTCCAGTATTTACAAAAACCATGACTTTTCCATAAAAAGAAATGTTGATTCTAGAAGAATACCATTCGAGAATCTTAGAGATAAAACTCTCATAATCTCCGAGCACACTGTCTCAATTCTTCCAGTCTCTGTGAAATCCACTTCATGAAGCCTATCTTCACAAAACTCTTACCTTTTTTATATTTTCATAAGTCCTTCAAGAAGAAAAAATTTTCTCAATGCTTTCCATTCTACAAATTTTGGACCCCCAAAATTTGGCAAACACTAGCAAATGACATCACCTTCAAAACTGCTTACAGATTGACCTGTATGATACATTTCCTTGAAATATCCCCGATAATCCATTAGAGGATTGAAAAAAAAAACAAAAACCATGCTCCTTTTCCAGCAAAGAACATCCTTAGTTCAAACACCATATACATGGATACAAGGTTCTATCCGGACACAGGGTGTAACATAGGCATCTAAAACTTGTTTAATCAGAAATATGCCCCAACAACCGGGTACAATCTATGAATCTCATATGAGTGCAAGAAATCATGCTCATAATTTGAGATAGGTGGGATGAGATTCCATGTCCACAACCAATGAATAGAAATGTGGCACGTGATTCCCATCATCTAGATAGAAGTATAATATTGTGATATATTATAATCATCACCCAATTTAAGAGAGTTTGAAACACCATCCTAAACAATTCCCTTATCCATTGAAAAATTACCCATCCACACTGTATAATAATAATAATAATAATAATGAGGAATTTACTCTAAACCATTCGAATAATTTTTAAAAAAATAAAAGGGGTTACAATTCATATAATTCATGCTCATAATTATAAAATATTAGCATAGAATTTCTACCCATTATCATTAAATTTATTTAAGATTTTTAATTTACACATAAAAAACAACACCCTTTTAGGGTCAAGCCAACAATTTAAAGGTCATTGGTAATATAAACAATTATATGAAAAGGGAAAATTTAATTTGGAACACACAAGGGGTGAAAAATAATGATTTCAACAACCTTTAATAAATTAGGAAGGATCCATGGTATTATAACAACATGTTGGAATTTATTTAGAATGGAATATCACATTTATATGCAACGTGTGAAAATGGTTGGCATGCTGTAGAGTGAGGAAGCTATGAAAAAATCATGACATTTAGGGAAAATAACAAGAACACCAACATTAAGTCAGTAGATGAATTGTTTTACAATATCAGCTTATGGATTGATGTAGATAAGAATAAAATGGAAGAATGGTCTAACACCCTGATAATAGGGAAAATAAGATCACAAAAAAATTGCACAAGAGACAAGAAGATAAATAGTGTAAGGTAAAAAGAGGATTATGGGGCTTACTGATGTGGATCTAATGCTTTCTATAGAAAAGAAATCAGATTTCAGATCAAGGATTTATCTTAATCCCTAACTAAGGAGGAGGAAAATCCTTCGGGAGAGGAAAAAGGGCTTCTGGTGCTGGAAATGGGAAAAGGAAATAAGAGGTGAGGTATTTAAGATTATTAAAGGGAAAACCATAAATCACCCTCCAATAATGGGTCTCATGGTTTGGATAGATTTTGGGGAAAACCATGCTGGAATTGTTTTCCACCCACATCCTTTTAACCTCAGTTTCACTGGCAGGGTTCACAGTTTTCTTAAACACATGCAAGCTGTAATAAATGACTCTGTGAACAAAATCTAAAATATATAACATGTGTTTTCCACACCTCATATGGCCACATAAAATCCATGAGGACTCTTTATTATCACTTAGTTCCCCACATTTTTATTCAATATAGTTTTTACTAACCGTGCATCAACTATGTGGCCCACTCAACTTGTCAATTTTTTAGAGCTCTGGGATCTGAAAAATATTTAGATGCTCCTTAAACCTTCCATAGGGTATAGGGAAAGTTTATCAGGATTAAATAAATGATTTAAACTAAAAAAACAATCCATAACTTCTTGAAAATCAAGGTTGTTACACACTGCACAAAAAGAATCAATTTTTTATAATGTTGTTCCATAGCCATTATTTTTATTGAATTGTACAATTTTTTTTACAATAGTAAATTTTATATTTTTATTAACCAATATATTTTATACTTTAATAAAAATATTAAATTATTCATATTAGATAATTTACAAGTAATGGTCCCATTTATGAAATCAAATTTATTAAATAAAATTCATAGTTTCCTGAAAAATTATTTTTATCACAAGTGCATGTAATGCACAAAACCCATTTTAACCTAAATTATGGTAATGAATTTTTAAGTATTTTCACTAATTATTATGGTAAAAAAATATATTTAAACTATTAGATAATATAAATTATTCTAATTCTAAATATGGTATACATTTTTTATAATACAATTTTCATATGTGGAAATTTGTATTTTGTAATTTATCCCGTAGACATGACGATAAAGAGCCTTTTCAAAGAGAAATTTTCAATAGTTTACAATGTGTTTATTTAAAAACTACATATGAAAAAGTTTCCAATGATTGAAATGGTATTAATTTATATACTGTTGAAAAAAAATTACATAAAACTCAGTTAAAAATATAAATTGACTTGATAAATAATAAAAAAAAGGAAATTTTCAATTAAAATTCAACAAAATTTAATATTTATTGAAAAATGAAACATATCAAAAAAATCCCAACAATTATTCATATTATAACATTGATATTATGATTTAAAAAATTATGCTTATTTTTTAAAATAAATTTTCTATATGTGGTAAATATTAATTTTAAATTAGGTGTAAAAATCAAAACTAATCCGTTCTTTTAGAAAAATATTGTTTTTATGAAAGTATTTCTTTTGATTTTAAATGATTCTTATTTTAGTGGTAATCAATATATAACAAATATTAATTTGTAAACTATATATTTTTATATGTTATTTAATCCTATTCATTTTTTTAAAAGGTTGGGGCCGAAGCCTCAATTTATTATTTAAAGCAAAGACCTATTTTTAGTGTGGGTAGAGGGAGACCCATTACATAGCCTGAAGGCCCAAGGCCAAGTGGCCTGAATATAAGGCTTGAAAGCCAATTTTTTGGCCCAAATGTCCCCTCAGTGAACAATACTGCTACAATACTCGCGCTGGTATAGTACCTTTTACAGTACTGCCACCGCTACAGTACCTGCTACAGTGCCTCCGCCGCTATAGTGCCACTGCTGCTACAGTGCCCTGCTACAATGCTGTGATAGCCCCCCCTAGAATATTGTCCCTACCTGGATTTGATCCTGGGTCTTTTGGATTCCAAGCAGGAGCTTGTACCACTTGGGTACAGACTCGTTGGCTAGTTAATCCTATTCATACACTTCATTCTAACAACTAAGTTATTTATTAAATAATAATGTTAATATTATATTTTTCTTTGTAAAAATTTGGTGTTTCATGTAATGAAAACTATCGAAGAAACATGTTAATGTGTGTAACAAAAAATTACTCTATATTGCATGTAAATAATTTTATTGAATAAAGTAAATTTTTTTTATAATTTTTTGGTGTCACATTTTCATATAATCTTAGTGTTGCATATAGTTTATTAAATCTAACATATTTTTTCTTATTTTAAAATATCAAGGTCTTACATCCCCCCTTAATGAATTAAGTTATTAGAATTTGAACATTATCATGTTAGAATAAGGTTTGATATTTGAAAATAATTTTTTTAAACCCACATCATTAAAAGGGTTAATAAAATATCTTTTTGATAAAAGTGAATGAGGAGTATGGGGGTCATCTAGAATAAAGAATAATAGGTTTCCAAAAAGGATAATATATGTGGGAAGTGATGATTAAGACGTTGATGAAAAGAATAAATCAATATTCAAAGTGATTTACATCATTGAACACAAATTTATGAAATCAATGTAATGTTAATGTCCTCAAAACCATAATTCTATAATGATTTAAAAGGACATATAATTCATTAGAAATTAATGTAATAGGATAACATTTTTTTCCAAGATCAGCCTCTTAAGGTTATGGAATTAAATTTCCACATAGTCTAAGATAATAAAAAAAACATTCTTACATAGTGAGTATAATTTAATCCTTTTTTTTAATTTTAACCACAATTTCAACTTTTTCTCCAAATGATGAGTATTCATGAATAATTTTTCATCACTACTACAACAATGGATTTATCTAGTGTTAGAGCTTTAAAAGCTCTAGCTAAACACATTGTTAAAGACCCCCTTTGTTAGTGCTAAAAAGAGTAGTGTTAAAGGGGGGCCTTTATCAAAGCTTTTTACTAGTGATGATAAATGGGGTCCTTTATCAGCACCTATAAAAAAGCACTCAAAAGGGGGGGGGGTATTAGTGCTTTTTTATAAGTGGTGATAAAATACACATCTTTATAAGCGCTTTTTTACATGCACTGATAAAATTATACTTCAAAAAAATTATATTTCATTAAAACTAATATATAAATATATAAATATATTTATATATTTTTATTGACATAAATATAATATATATTTTTTAGAATATTTTTTTGATAAGGTAAATTGGCATTTACCCTTAATATATAAGATATTTAGTTGAAATAAATAATAAAATAATAAAAAATATTTTTAATTAATAATTTTCTTGTTATTTCCATATAATAATCATTTAATATCAATTTGAAGATAAAAAAAACAAAAAATTAATAAAATATCTAAAATAAGTTGAAAATGCAACTCAAACTTCAAACAACCATAAATTTTGATTCGGGTATCTATTTGGGCTCCACCAAATATTAAATCAAAGACTATGATGAGTTATACACCCTTGGTGACATAAGTAAACCTCTATTTCATTTTTCAAATCCAAAAGGACCAGAAGACCTCCAAAACTCAGTTTTTAGTCAGCGCACCCAGATTTTTTAACAATCAATGGATTTTCAGGATCATTTTTGGGTGTCTTTTTTCCCTTTTTTGGTGGGTACTAGATTTATTCCCATGTATTACATTAATATTGATATTATTTTTTATAAATTTTATCATTTTTCAAAATGTACTGTTATTTATAATCAAATATATATAATTATATACATATTTTTTATATATTCACACATAAAATTTTAATTTTATAAATAAAGAATTAAAAAAATTTAAATAAAAAATATATTTATTAATGTATAAACATATATATAAATATATGGATAAAAAAATGTAACAAAAAATTTATAAATATATTGATATATCATAAAATGTGAAACAAAATAGTATAGAGGAGTGGAAGTGGCTTTGATGTATATGATGGAGGTCGAGGGTTTAAAACTCGATGGAGGTAGGGGCACACATGGGGGGGGATTATCCAAAGTTCTGAGAAGGGGGTGGGTAAAGCAATGATAAAGAGGTGGGGTGGGAAGAGTTGTTGAAGGGGGATATAGGGGGCATGAAAAAAATATATACCCTTTCTTAGTGAGGCCTTTATCAGCGATAAAAAGAATCATTGTTAAAGGACCCCTTTTACAACACTTTTTTTAGTATTGTTAAAGGAGGCCTTTAACATCACTTTTTCATTGATAATAAAAGCTTTGGACCTCAAACTTAACTCAAATTATCAATGCATTTTTATCACTAATAAAGTAATATTATAGTGATGTTAATGGCTTTTTTTGTAGTAGTGCATGACTTACGCACTAAAATAATACTTTTATGACCATATAACAATAAAATGGATAATCAATATATTCCACCTATCATTTGACATTAACCAAAAAAAATATGGGTAGAACATTTTTAGATAATTCCCAAAATTGATAATCCTTCATATGATACATTAATCATCAAAATTGAATGGTAATACCAAAATATGGAATTAAATAATTCCATGAATAAATGAACATATACCCAAAATAACCTCAATAACAATGACATAAATTGTCTTTTAACCTCAAATTTTATATCATAATTTTAATCTTACATGTATAAAAATCCAGTGATATTCTTTTGAAATAACATTAATCATGTAGTTACTATATCACTCTTCAATCCCATGATTATCTACAAGATAAAACTTTTGTTCCCAAAATTACCTCTATATCCAATATCCTATAAAACCTAGTGGTTATCAATTCCATAAAACATATGTCTAAATAAATTTACATGTATAGTTAAAGTTAGAAAAAATAAAGAAATACACTTCATCTTAATAAAAGGATTCCTAATATATCAGTAATCACTTTATGATCTCATCACTTAAAACCTGAAAGTGGTGTCTAAGACATTGAACATATTCTCATCCTTAATCTTATAAAAGTATCATTCTATTCATTAATCTTATGATAAACTCATAATAAAATATAATAATGTAAGGACCCGACCCCAGTTTCTTGATCCTGTGCTTTATTACATAACGTTGACATGATTACAAGAAAGTCATATCTCGAAGGAAAAAATAGTTTTGTAGATTTAGAAAAAAAATATATATATAATTTCAACATTACATCATGAAATGAAAAACAAAACTAAATTATTCCATTAGAAACATCCATACCTCCTGATTATGCCTACAAGTCACTCATAACTTACTTCTTCATATCCTATGAAAATGAAACATAAGAATGGGGTGAGATCAAACGCTCAGTAAGAGTAATAAATATATAAAAAGATAACATAAACATAAAAATTAGGTATGATGAATAATTGAAAACACATTCCTTTACAAATAATAAACTTGAACACATTATGGCAGGAATATGAGCTGAGTAAATAATGCCATAATAGAACATAATCATGGGTATTCTACTAGTCTAATAACCACATGAAATTTCAATTACTAGATTCATAATGAGTGAAGTTCATATGTTGGACATTCTGAAATATACCATTAAGGCCTCATCCAAGATGCCTAAAATTGATTAAGGCCTCGGCCAAAACCATATCACAAAATGGGCAAGGCCTTGGCCAAGTCACGTCTATTTGTCTCATGAGACCTACCGATGCATCGAGGGGATATAGCGGGCCCCACCCATCACATAATAAGTCCAATTAATTCCTCATACGATCAGGGATAAAAATAAATAAGAAATACATTCATATAGAGACTAACATATGAAATGTAAATAACTTTCCCCGAATATTAAGCTTAAACACTAACCATTCAGAGTAAATTGGTGAATGGTTTTAAGATAGAACATCCACAATAAAACTAGTCATAAACCATACAATTAAATGTGGTAGATGATATCATAAAATATTAATCCCAGTAATACATAATAATCAACAAGAGTGTTGAAATAGACAAAAATACTCTTATAAAATCATTGAGTAATTCTTGAGATAAAAACTCTTTTATTTTGAAAAGAAGAGTTCTTTTGGAAAATTATTTGTATAAAACCATAAATGGAGTAAGATAATATTTTCATATAAAAATTAATTATTTTATAAAGATAATGGTTTCTAGAAACAGATTATATAGTTCCCTTAAAAATAGTTAAGAATTTGAGAAATTCCCTTGAATCGGGCTTGTATTCCAGAAATAATTTTGAAAGATCCTTTTAAAATGTGTAACTACCCATAAAATAAAGAAGGATTCAGGTTGGTAAAAATATATAGAACACTCACACAAAATTTATGAGGAGTAAATAATAATACATAATAATTTCATTGAGGTAATTATAATAGAAAAGTAACCCAAATAAAAATAGAGGTTCGGGTGGAAAAACCCTTACCTTAAGTCTGAATGTATTCCGCTCTTGAACTTAAGGTCTTGGAATATGAAATTAGACTTATTAATAAATTAATAAAGAACCTATTATATAAGGCCCCGACCTTAAACCTTACTTAACATTGAATTAAATTAATAATTCACATTGAGGATCTTTTCAGGTTTAGAGTTTTAGAGAATTAGAACATAACTATTACATCTCAAAAGATTACAAAGTAGAAACTTCTACTAAGTTTCCATAAAATAAAAACTCTTAAAACGAAACATGTCTAGTTCCATGTTTTTGGTAGCATGACTTTCCCTTAATCCCATCCTTGACCCTATTCCACCTTAAGTCTTGTGAAAACATTTCAAAAACTTGGGATGAGCATAAAAAGCTCAGTAAGGGATACACAAAGAATGAAAACTGTTAGTTTTTTCAAAACAACAAGTAAACCATGTATACTTTAACAAAGTAATACTTTTCACCTTTTCGAAGTAGTAAAAAAAAACTCTTCACTGAATAAAAGTTCATTACATACCATTCTATAACCAAAAGATTACCATAAAACCCATATAAAGATCACATAACATATAAAGGTAACTTGGAACATAAACATACTTAAGTGGAATAACCATAAGGTCGACTTACACACATATCACTTAATGGAATAGACATTCGGCCGACTTCCATACATAATTAATGGAATAGCCATACGGCCGACTTCCATACCCAATGCATTGGAGGTTATAACATAACCACCCGTCCTGGTATTCACGACACCACCCGTCATATGGTTTATCACGTAACCACCCGTAAAATGTCCAAGTACCATCATTACACAGAAAATATTGAAAATATAAACATTTCAATAACAACATTTCATTTTCAATCAAAATTAGTAATTCCAAGATATTGAATTAATCAATCCATTTTCAAAAATCATTAAAAGAGATTTTTGAATCAAAGTGTCCCATACCACTTTGAAGATTTTATTGGAATTATAATTTTAAAAAATTAATGTCCATATAAATAAATAATGAAAAACATTTTGAAAAAACATGGACATTAAAGATAAATATTTATAATAATAAATCTTTAAAACATTTAAAACGATATTTTTGTTGAATAGTTTTTAACAAAATGAGAGACTCTTGAATATAGATAATAGCGGAATAACATTTAATCCGAACATTATAATATCATGAGAATAAAGGGATTCATGATATAATATGTGAAAGGACAGTATACACACCATATAAGAGTGAATTGGTGCGTAAAAACAATGAAGTCTCAAAAGAAATGTAAAACGAGATGAAATCCATTATAAAGAAGGTATCCTTAAATTAAGGATAAATCAATCTCATAATTATGTGTGACAAATATAAATACACCCAATATAAGTGGATATTAAGTGTAAAACAATCAAATTTTATTCACACATATTCAAAGGATGACATATTCAATAACTACATGTTGAACCCAAAGAAATCGAAATTGGGTTAAGAAGTTCCCTTGGTAAAATTCGACAGCCTAATGGCGTCACATAAAATTTTACAAAAAGGGTTGATGAGAGGGATAAAGGGGGTCTCATCACTTGGAAATAAAATTTACATAAATAAGGATATATAAGAACATATCCCAACATAATAGTATGTGAATTAAAAGACATAACAAAATAAGTCTTTTTAAAAAAAAGGAGGGTGAAAGGTCCCCTTACCGAGTTGGGTAACTTTCGAAACGTACACCCCATGGAAGAAGGGTCATACAATGAGGATGTGAATACCCATAAATGAAATTATACTACACAAAGTGTATAATAATGGGCAGTACATACACCACTCAAAGGAAATTGTGGCAAATGTAGAATAAATCTCACGGGAATAAAAGTGAGATGAAAAATCCCTTACGAAAACTCGGCAGCCTAACGGCGCCACTTAAAACTTCCAAAAATGGATTGATGAGATCAAATAGGGTATCTCATCACATTAATATAAAATTTAAATCAAGAGTAATATAAAAGAACACCCCCCATCATAACAAATAGGAGCTTAAAATAAGTGACATAAAGGAGTTTACTTAAAAAGAAAGAGAGAGGTTAGATCTCTTACGAAAATTCGGCAGCCTAATGGCACCACTCAAAACTTCCCAAATGGATTGATGAGAGAGAATAGGGTATATAATCATATGAAAATAAAAATTTCAGTAAGAGTAATATAAAATAACATCCCAATAACAAGAAAGATGAGCTTTAGAATGAATGACATAAAAGAGTGTACTTAAAAAGAAAGAGAGGAGTAAGATCCCTTACCTCGGGTCCGACTTGACTCGATCGTTCTTTAACGTCCTGAATAATAAACTTGAGTTAATTACTATTTGCTTAAGAACCTTTTTCAAGTTCATTATTCCTTTTATATCACTTATTTCCATGTTATAAACATTATGTAATCATTTAAGTTAACAATGTTTGTTTTGTCGATATTTGGTTCTTAAGTCGAAAGTGGACTTCTTACAATTACATGTTGTTCATGTGGTCAAAGGTTCTTTATATCCAGAATGACATTCCTGATTTGGATATCATATATATCATATATATCTAGAATATACATGTATTTATAATATCAAATAATCATTTAGAGTTAAGAAATGTAATGCACCGTTCATGGAGACGGTAAGCCGTACGTACGCATGAACACTACTTTCATTTCTTTGTCATATTAATGGAATTAAAACTAAAAGAGAGGTATTTATATTTTAATTCCAGAATTATATTCATCATTTAGATGTATCATTCATCATATATATCCATTATATACATGTACTTATAATAGTACATTACATTTGGGGATAAGAAATGAAATGCACCGTTCATGGAGACGGTAAGCCGTACGTACGCATGAACGCTACTTTCATTTCTATCTCATATTTTAATGGAAATAAATAATAATTATTTAGAGTTATATTATAATTCCAGTATAACATAATATATAATAACATTAAATCCATCCTTTATACGTCCCACGTATGGCATTAACGAATCACATCACTTTGAGGGGGCGGTAGTCCGCACTTCCTAAAATGAAGATATCGCGTATACCCGTAATGGAAGCCATAAAGGTAAGACACAAATTAAAAATACAGAAGTTTAAGTAAAAAATAAACATATTATATATCATATATAAATATAGTGACATCTTAATGGACACCTTTGAAGGTGTTATATGAGTGTTGAACAATCATCGTTTCGTGAGGCAGAAATTCGCCATCCACGAAAACAGTATGTTCTTTAACCATTAGATGTAGGTGTGTGTAAGTGTAGCTCGAATCCTTCTTATAAAAACATCCTAGTATATTTAATATACTGGAGTTGTTACAAAAGAAATGAATAAAAAGAGTTTAGTGGGTTGGAGAGGAAAAATAAAACAAAAGGACTCAAGTGAAGACATTACCTTAAAATCGGGTAACTTCCTTTGGTTTGAGCTCAAAGGCTTCCTTGGGAAGACTTATGCCCAAAGTGAGGCTTCAAGGAGTAATATAGGGAAGTGGAGAGAAACAATTGGCAGGGTTTGGCCGAGCCAAATGCTTTGGGAGTGTGGGTAAGGAGGTAGAGGTGGGGGCCTTTTATAAGAGGAGAGGAGGGGCACTCTTGGAAGGTAAAGAAAAGTCACTTTATTTCAAAATGGTATTCGGATTTAAGAGGTCCCACATTGATGTGTTTCTAGGATAAGGTGATAAGGGTTATAAATCCACCCATCCAATAGGTTTTTTCCATGTGTAGGTCTTAGATTTTACATTATCTTTCCATTTTATTTAAATCGTTAAATAATGAGGTCATCGCTGCATCATCATGATGTCATAAATAATTTAATTTATTTAATGTATAAAAATTATAAAAAAATACTATGATGTATGAAATCTTTTTAGCTTTCTAATTACTATTTATAGTCAAAAATATAACTTGTATAACCCCATGTAAAAATTGTTTTAGTAAAACATCTCATGTTTGTGTCATTTTTACTTTATCATTGAATAAAAAGTTATTTATGTCATTTCCCAACCAAAGTGGCTCCATGGGGTACCCAAGTTTACCAATGGCTTGTCTTGGTCGGCCATGACACATCCAATAAGGGTAGGACATGTGTCAAGATATTTTAATTTTATTATAATATCATTTTTTCCTTAAATTGCACTAATTACCTCTAATCGCGATTAAGAACTTAAAAGTTACTATTCACCAAAAAATTATTTTAATCCCATTGAACCACATTTTGCTTCTTAATGACAACCATGTTTGTCGGATTTTTGAAATTCAACACACAATGATGGCAAAATTTCATTTAAACGGAAAATTAGTTTTTATAAGTACCACTTAGTGGTTTCACTATTCATCAAAAATTGAAGTTTTTCAGAAAAATACCAAAACTTCACCCTAAGCTATATTTGATATTCTGAATTCAAAAATGATGTATATTTTAAAAAATTCAAAACATATTAGTTGAATTAATTAATTTAATAATTAATTCCCGCTGTCAGAGCAAATAGCGTGTTTTTTTGAAACAATAAGTATCAAAAGATTGACACTAGTTTAAGTCCGATTTCAAAGTGAAATTAATTCCATCGACCACTATTGGATTAAATGGTAAAAATATATTCTAATTTCACTTTAAAACCAATTCAAAAGATAATCTAATCATATAAATAAATTATATTAAAAAGAGGTTTTGAATTAAAATACAACATTTTTCATTATTCATTAAAAATTGAACTTTTTCAAAAAAATACCAAAAATTTACACAAAGTAAATTTTGATGTCCCGTTTCTAAAGAAGAATTTTATTTTGTCAAATATAACACATAAAATTGTCAAAAAGTGCATTTAAAATAGGTTCTCCATCAAAAGGCGGTTAATCGACCTTTTAAAGAATATTAGAATGTTTACGCTTAAAATTGGATTCATTCGCATTTTTAATCCTCTAACATTTATCGTAAAAAGTAAAAATATTTGACAAACATATATAATCATTTGGTAGTTAGTTCTATTCATTCCCGCCATTACAACGACTAGGCGTTAACTACTATTTAAAATAATATTATTTTATTATTAGAGTGCAACGTAAGATTCCCAAGAAACTCGTTGTTGCGTATTGGGTACGCCATCGAGCATAGCATCCCCTTTAAAGTAATATTAATATTTGATTCACAAATATGGATAAATATAAAGATGTCATATTCTTTACTTACCTGGGGTGTTACATATTAGACATGTATTTAGTTTATCATTATTTTATTAAGTTCATTATGTCCATATTTCTTAGTTATAATATTGACTTCCAATGTTCTAGAGTGTTCATTTTCTTGATTTTTATAATCTATTCACTTGTTTTTATGCAATGGAGTTTATGTGGAATGGATGTAAATATACAGAATTGAATTTAAATATTATTTATTAAAATAAAAATGTTTTAATCTTAATTTATATCATTTTGTAATATGGCATGAGGATGAATAATTAGATGAAATATTAATGACAATCACTTAGATTATTTTAGCGGTATTTTTATTATTAGGAACTAGTTTTGTCATATGATTTAATATTATGTACATATACTGGTTAAAAAATATTAAATATGATATAAAACATATATTATAGTCTTGTTAAATCATAACAATGTTTTCATGACTAGTAATGAAGGATAAATTGATGAATGAAACATCGTCGTCCTCAAAGGTTGTAAATTGGAACCTCACGGATGATGATTTTGTTTATAAAATAAAAGGGATAGAGTAATAATATTGATTATGTTTCTTCTAATAACATGATATAATTAATATATATATATATTATACTGGAGTTATCAGGTTCATTTGGATAGAGGAGGTGAGGAGAGGATCATAATAGAAAGGAACTTGAAATGAAAATGAAAGAAATAAAATGTGAATTTACCTCTTAAATCCACATCCTTGAGAATCCATATAGGGGAAGGGGTTTTGGTCTCTTGGAAAGACCAAGTGCTTCTTGGACTTGGGGAGTTACTAGAAAGGGTATTTGGGTAGAAAATTAAGGTTCTTCAAGGCTTAGATGAGTGAGTAGAAGAGGGAGTTAGGGGGGGGGGGGGGGTTATAGTGGAGGAGAGGAGTGAATTTTGAATATTTTATTTATTATTTTATTAATTCCCTCAAGACAAACAATAGTGTTATTTAATGTGACCCCTAATAGTAATAAGTGCATGTGAGTTCTAAAAAAGTGTCTTTACATCACTCATGATGTCATAAATAGTTTATTTAACTGATAATTTGTATATATGGTATTTTACTGTATTTCACTATTCATAAAAAATTCACATATTTCAGAAAAATACAAAAAAATCACCCTAACCATTATTCAACATGCTGAATTCAAAAATGAACTCTATTTTTTTAAAATAATTTTATAAATATTATTAATTTAATTTTTAAATAAAATCACAGTTTATTCGAAAAATAAAAATTTTAAAACTATCATTCATTTTATATCACATTAAAAAATTAATCAAGATCTCATTATCTTGTAACCTTAATAAAATAAGACAATATTATTATTTACTATTCATAAGGGTCATATTACTATTCATATTACTATTCATAAGGGTATGTTACTATTCACCAAAGATCAAGTTGGTTCTATAAGACTCCAAATGACTTACTGATCACAACTCTAGATGACCATTTTTCAAAATACATAACATAGAAGAGGCAAAGTTGTGTTTAACTGCTAGATTATAAAATGTGTTGTTTTGTAGGGACTCGGTGTTTCATGCATTCATTATTTATTTTCAAAAACTTGGGGTGTTACATTCTCCCCTCCTTACAAAAATTTCATCATCAAAATTCACAGAAAGTTACCTCACAAAAATATTTGGGTAGGTCTTCCTCATATGATCCTCAAGCTCCCATGTTGCCTCTTAAATTTTATGATTTCTCCAAAGCATCATTACTAGAATAGTCGTCTGATTCCTCAATGCTTGTTCTTTAGTGTCTAGAATACAGATAGGCTCTTCATAGTAAGATATTTCAGGTTCTAACTCTATACCTTCAGAGGTGAGGACATGCGTTGGGTCTGACATATACTTTCTCAGCAATGAGACATGGAACACATTGTGTACTTTAGATAGGCTAGGTGGAATAGCCAAACGATATGAAATAGCTCCAATTTTCTACATAATTTCAAAAGGGCCTGTGTACCTAGGGATCAATTTTCCTTTATTTCTAAATATTATAACACCCTTCCATGGAGATACATTCATAAAAATGTGATCTCCCACTTTAAATTCCAGATCCTTCCTTCGATTATTGATATAGATCTTTTGTATTCTTTGAGCTATTTTTATATGACCTTGAATAGTCTTTACATTCGTTGTTGTTTCCTCCACAAGCTCTAGACCCACAAGCCTCCTTTATCTAACTTCATCCCAACAAGTTGGTGTATGACATCTCTTTCCATACAATGCTTCCTATAGTGCCATTTTAATACTTGAATGGAAACTATTATTGTAGGAAAACTCCACTAAAGGCATGTATTGATCCCACATACCTTGGATGTCAAGTGAGAATGATCTCAATATTTCTTTTAAAGTTTGGATCTTCTTTTCTGATTTCCCATATATTTTAGGGTGATAAGAAGTACTCAATCAAAGCTTAGTATCCAAATTTTTTTGAAGACCTTTCCAGAATTTTGATATAAAATTTGGTTCACGATCATAAAAAATTAAGAGAGGTTCCCCATGAAGTCTCACAACTTCATTGATATAGAGTCTTACTAAGTACTCCAGTGGAAAATCCTCCCTTATAGAAAGAAAATGTGCAGATTTTGTAAGTCAATCTACACTTACCCATATCGCATCATTATTACTTGTAAATTTGTGTAATACAATGAAAAAATCCATGGTGATTACATCTCATTTCCATGTTGGAATAAATAGAGGTTTCATGACTCATTTTGAATGTTGCCTTTCAGACTTCACTTGTTGACAAACTAAACATCTTGATACATAATACGTGATTTCCCTCATCATGTTATCCCACCAAAAATGTTTCTTCAAATCTCTATAAATATTCATTCTAACTAGATGTATAAAGAAGATCAAACTATGTGAATCATACAATAACTCCCTTTTTATCTCGGGTATAGCTGGAACACAAATCCTCTTACCAAATTTCATAATTCTATCTTTAGATACGAAGTCAGCCAATCAGGTTCTCATCATCAGGATGAGAAATTTTAATCCTTTCTAATAAAGATGGTTGGGAAACCAAATGAAAAAGTAGTGATGTTTCACCTTCTTTGATAATTCTCATATCCATCCTCACTAGATACATGTACAAAGGATCCATGTCAATCCTATTTTTTTTGAGAACTCCACGATCCTTACTGCTCAATTCATTAGCTAACTTGTTTGACTTCCCTGGGTGGTAGTGTATCACACAATCATAATCCTAGAGTTGTTCAATCCATTACTGTTGCCTCATGTTAAGTTCTTTCTGTGAAAAGATATACTTCAGGCTCTTGTGATCCGTATATATCACACATTTTTCACCATAGAGATAATGTCTCCATATAATCAGAGAAAATATTATCACTGGTAACTCAAGATCATGAGTGAGATAGTTTTTTTCATGAATTTTTAACTGCCTTGATGTATATAAAATAACTCTATCATTCTGCATAAAGACACAACCAAGTCCTTTGTTTGGTGCATTGCTATAGATCATAAACCCATCATTCCTTAATGGTAGGGTTAGGATCAAAGCATTCACTAATATCCTCTTCAATTATTCAAAATAGTCCTCAAATTCTTTTTTACTTACGAACTTAAACCCTTTATGTATAAGATTAGTCATTGGGTTGGCTAAACGGGTGAAGTTTTGAACAAAACACTGATAATAACCTGCTAAACCAATAAAACTACGTACCTCAGTTATGTTCATTAGAGTAGGCCATTCTTGAACAACCTTTGCCTTTGTATGATCAACAGATATTCCATCTTTAGAGATAATGTAGCCTAGAAAGGAAACTGATTGAAGCCAAAATTCACACTTGCTAAACTTCCCATTTAATTCATTTCTTCTAAGAGTCATCAAAATAGTGCGTAAGTGATTTTCATGATCTTCATAGATTTTAGAGTATACCAATATATCATCAATAAATACCACCAAAATGTCATGAAGATATTCCTTGAAAACTCCATTCATTATATCCATGAAAATATAGGGTGAATTAGTCAGTCCAAAAGGCATTACTATAAACTCATAATTCCCATACCTGGTTCGAAATGATATTTTTGGAATGTATTCCTTCCTCACAAGCAACTGATGATATCCAGATCAAAGATCAATCTTCGAAATTTTTTGATCTCCATGAAGTTGACCAAATAAATAATAAATTAAAGGTAGGGGATACTTGTTCTTTATTTTTATAGCATTGATCTCTCTATAGTCAATGTGCAACCTCATAGATCCATATTTCTTCTTAATGAAAAGAACAGGGGCTCCCCATGGAGAAACACTGGGGAAAATAAATCCTGTACCATTAAATTCATCTAGTTGTATCATTAGTTCCATTAATTCCACAATGGAAATTCTATATGGGGTCTTTCATATGGTCCTTGAACCTGGAATTAAGTTAATGGAAAACTCAATTTCCCACTCTGGAGGATGTCTAGGTAAATCCTCTGAAAAGACATAAACATATTCTTGCACAATAGGTATATTCTATATTTGAACATTCTTTTCCTCACCCATAATTATTGCATTCCATTCCTCCCCAATAATTTAATTTAGAAGAGCTACTGGGGATAGATCTAGATGATAATTAAAGGGTTATGTTTCTACCCTAAAGATAAGGGATTCTACATTGTGGTCAAAAATTGCAAAATCCTTCCTCTTACAATAATTTTTTGCATCATGGTTTGAAATACAATCTATAATAAGGATTATATCAAATTAAATCATGGATATGACAATAAAATTAGCAGTTAAAGAATGTTTATATGCCATAATGGGGACTTATTGACACAAATTTGTTGCAATTATACTTACCTTAGGAGTTTTGACTGACAAATCCCTTATTAAATCAAATTAGAAATATCTAATTTTCTTAGAAAACTGTGATGATATGAAAGGTTGTGATGATACAGAATCAAATAAATCATTGTACAAGTTTTAGGAAATGATTAAATCACCTACCACTATATCATTAGGAACTTCAATATCAATGGTTGTGATCTCATAAGCTTGTCTATGCTCCCTTGGCCTTTTCTGTGGCATGTTTCCTTGATGGTTTGGATAATCCTTAGCATAGTGTCCCATATCCCAACAATTATAGAATTGAACAATAATAATATCTTTCTTTCCATTACAATTACCAGCAAGATGGACTTTCTGTCCACATTTGTAGCATACTCCATTTCCTTTTAAGAAGGCACCAGGGTGTTTCCTTCCACAATTATCACAAGGTGGAAATTCAACTCTTCCCTTCTTCCCCATTTCCTTATTTCCTTTTACAGAGTTTTTATCAACCTTATTATTCTCTTGATTTCCCTTAAAGTCATAACACTTAGATAATTCCTTTATTGTCTTGATATCACATGAAACTATATCCTCATATGATGAAAAACATTGGGAGACTAGTTCCCATCGGAGGAATGGATTTAAGCCATAAAAAATCGATCAATTTTTATCCTTGGATTATGTATATAGTCCACAACATGCCTTTCTAATCTTGTGAAGTTAGATTCATACTTTGAAACATTATCATCTTCCTTTTTCCCCAAATTCAGAAATTTCCTTTCCATATCTGCTCTCTATTCACGAGGAAAGTATTTCTCTAGGAATATTTCTTTAATCTCCCTCTATTCCATCTCTTATCTCTCTTCCTCCTCCTTTGTGTTTTGTATTAATGACCACCACTAATCTATATCTCTCGATAAAAGATAAACATCCATGACGAACTCCTTTCTTTCATTACATTCCAAAGAGAGAAATATCTTCTCCATGGAACTTATCCAATTCTCAGCTAAAAATGGGTTCGTAGTCCCATTGAATGACGAAGTCTGTTGTTTAATAAAGCGATCTAACAAAGCTCCTCCATGTGGTGGATCCAGATTCTCTATACAGGTAACGATATTTTTCATAACCTGAGTAAGTTGTCCGAGTGTAGTAATAAGCTTCTCTAGACCAGTGGTAGTACCAGTGCTAACATCATTATCTTGCATCGTAGGGAAATCCCTACATGGGATACGTGTGTTCATGCAGTTTCAATTTCTTCCACTAATCACCATTTCTAGATAACAACATACACTAGATTAGGTTATGAATCATAATGTATAATCTTAACTTAGAAAAATATGTATCATAAATTGAAATCCTTTTCATGGCTAACCCCATAATCACAAAAATGGTATATTTTAGGAAAAATTTACATTTAAATCCTTCGTAATGGCTTGTAAAGAAAATATGAATTATCCTATGCATATCCCCTGGGATAATCAATCCAAGTGCGCATTAAGGCCTATTTTTGTGTACCAGGATACCCCAGGTCAAGCTCGAAACTCCTTGTTGGAGTTTTCACTACAAGGTACATCTGTGCCAAAACCACATCCACTTGTAGTATCTTGACATAGATATATTTGATAGAAATATCCACATAATATATTCCTTACCAAAATACCAGGATGTTCTTGTATGTTTTTCCTCAAAGACTATCATAGGGATTTTTTCCCTAATCAAGGTATTCTAAATCTAGTTTCTATGTTTTCTAATAAACTTCCTTTGATACCAACTTCAAGGACCCAATCCCAGTTTCCCAGAGTCGGTGCCTTATTACATTATATTGGCATGATTACAAGAACATAGTATCACAAAGAAACAAATAGTTTAGTAGATTTGGAACAAATATACATATATAAGTTCAAAATTACATCATGAAATAAAAAACCACAGTAAATTATTCCATTGAAAACATCCATGCCTCCTATATTATGCCTATAAGTCACTCATAACTTACTTCTTCATATCATGAGAAAATGAAACATAAGAAAGGGGTGAGTTAAAAATCTCAATAAGAGTACACAATACAATAGAAGATAACATAACCATAAAAATTAGGCATGCTGAATAATTGAAAGCACACGCCTTTACAAATAATAAACTTGAACACATTATAGAAGGAATATAATCTGAGTAAATAATGCCATAATAAAACATAATCATGGGTATTATACTAGTCGAATAACCACATGAAATTTCAATTACTAGCTTCATAATAAGGGAAGTGATTGTTCCGGACATTCTGAACCATACCATCAAGGCCTCGGCCAAAACCATATCTCAAAATGGACAAGGCCTCGGCCAAGTCCACGTCTATTTGTCTCATGAGACCTAACGATGAATCGAGGGGCTATAGCGGGCCCCAAACGTCACATAATAAGTAAAATGTATTCCTAATATGGGTGGGGATAAATATAAACAATATATATATATATTCATATAGAAAATAACATATTATATGTAAATAACTTTCCCCAAATATTGAGCTTAAACACTAACCATTCAGAGTAAATTGGTGAATGGTTTTAAGATAGAAAATCCATAATAAAACTAGTAATAAACCATAAAATTAAATATGGTAGATGATATCATAAAATATTAATCCCAATAATTCATAATAATCAACAATAGTGTTGAAACAGACGAAAATACTCGTATAAAATCATTGATTAATTCTTGAGATAAATACTCTTTTATTTTGAAAAGAAGAGTTCTTTTGGAAAAGTCTTTGTATAAAACCATAAATGAATTAAGATAGTATTTTTATAGTAAAATGAGTGATTTTATAAAGATAATGTTTTTAAAAAATATATTATAGAGTTACCTTAAAAATAGGTAAGAATTTGAGAAATTCCCTTGAATGAGGCTTGTATTTCGAAAATAATTTTGAAAGTTCCTTTTAAAACGTGTAACTACCCATAAAATAAGGAAGGATTATGGTTGGAAAAAATATATAAATACTAAAACATAATTTAATAGTATTAAATAATAATACATAATAATTTCATTGAGGTAATTAGATAATAAAAGTAACCTGAATGAAAATAGAGGTTTGGGTGGAAAAGCCCATACCTTAAGTCCGAATGTGTTCCACTATTGAACTTAAGGTCCTGAAATATGAAATTAGACTTATTAATAACTTAATAAAGAACATATTAAAAATTTATTTAGTTTATCATGATTTTATTAAGTCCATTATGTACTTATTGATTATTTATAAAATTGAATTCTGTCATTTTGAAGTGTTCGTTTTCTTGATTTTCATAATCGGTCCACTTGTTTTTATGTAATGGAGTTTATGGGGAATGGATGTAAATATATAGAATTGAATATAAATATTATTTATTCACATAAATATGTGTTAATGGTCATTTATATCATTTGTTTACATGGAATGAGGATGAATCATTAGATGAAATATTAATTACAATCACTTATATTATTTTAGCGGTATTTTGATTATTAGGAAGTAGTTTAGTCATATGATTTAATATTATGTACATATACTGGTTCATGAATATTAAATAGGTTATAAAACATATATTATAGTATTTTTAAACAATAAAAATGGTTTCATGACCAGTAATGAAGGATAAATTAAAGAACTAAACTTCGTTGTCCATGAATATTGTAAATTGGAACCTCACAGACGATGATTTCATTTATAAAATAAAATGGAGAGAGTAAGAATATTGATGTTGGATATTCCATTTTAATGATATAATTACCATATATAGATTATAATAGAGTTATAATGTTCATTTTGATATAAGAGGTTAGGAGAGGGTAACAATAGAAAGGAACTTGAAACGAAAATGAAAGAAATAAAATGTGAATTTACCTCTTGAATCCACCTCCTTGAGAATCCCTTTAAGGGAAGGGGTTTTGGTCTTTTGGAAAGAAAAAGAGTTTATTGGAAGTGGTGAGTGACTAGGAAAGGGTATTTTGGAAGAAAATTTAGGACCTTCAAGGCTTATAGAAGTTAGGAGAAGAGGGAGTGAGGGGGGGGGGGGTATAGTGGAGTAGATGAGTGAATTTTGAATATTTTATCAATCCCCTAAAGACAACCAATAGTGTTGTTTCACGTGACCTATAATATTAATAAGTGCATGTGATTTATAACCAAGTGTCCTTAAATCACTCATGATGTCATAAATAGTGTATTTAACTGATAATTTGTATATACAGTATTTTACCGCATTTCACTATTCATAAAAAATTCAAGTATTTTAGAAAAATAACAAAAATTCACCATAACCATTATCTGACATGTATAATTCAAAAATGTACTCCATTTTTTTAAAATAATTTTTAATATATTATTAATTTAATTTTTAAATAAAATCATAGTTTATTTGAAAAATAACAATTCTAAAACTATCATTCGTTTTATATCACATTGAAAAATTAATCAAGATCTCATTATCTTATAACCTTAAGAAAATAAAATAAAAATATTATTTACTATTCATAAGGGTCATATTACCATTCATATTACTATTAATAAGGTATGTTACTATTAACAAAAAATCAAGTGTATTATATCAGACTCCAAATGACTTACTGATCACAACTCTAGATGACCGTTTTTCGAAATTCAAAACATAGAAGAGGCAAATTTGTGTTTAACTGCTAGATTATAAAATGTGTTTTTTTGTAGGGACTCAGTGTTTCATGCATTCAATTTTTATTTTCAAAACCATGGTATGTTACAAATAATCTCTAAATTTGTCTAAAATAGCCTATGGTAGCAACCATAATAGTAAAAAACCCACAATCTCGAATTCAGGGCTGAAATCATAAAATTTACATTTCTAAAACTGATTTCGATGGAGGTGACCAAATTTTTCCCATAAAAAACATAGAATATGAAAAGGAAAAATTGGATCACTTATATTCTCAAGAAACTATTATTTTTATAGTTTTAGAGAAATTGGACAAACTCTTATATAATAATACCCATGTATTAAAATGATTATTTCTCCCACTTAACCTTTCTTTTCTTCTTTAACCTTAGTCACTATCATCATCCATATGAAATACTGAATGACATTATTAATTCAACATAATTTCTTGATATACTAGGGAAAAGGAAACATTAGAAGAGTGATATCAATTTCTTATTAAGGTTAAAGATAAGAATTAACAATTGTATGTCATCAATGATCATAATAAGTTCATAAGGGCAAGATGATATATTCAGAGTTCATGAGAGAATCATAAATGAAATCATACCCATAAATACCTGAATAATCAACCATGAACATGGAAAAAGGCATTGAAAAATGAATGGGGCATAATAATCAATAATCATGGGCCATGTGATATCAATATTGACCAATGAAAAAATTATAAACCCATGGAATGAATACACAACACTTGTTGGTATCTTCAGACATCATGTTCATTGAACTCAAAAAAACCCTTAATGAACCATTAGAATTTGAATAACCCTATGAAAAAAATTGAATAAAATTATCTGAAGAATATAATAATTACCCAATGCATTTGAGCATTATATAGGAGCACCAATTGTTTTAGTTATAATAGGCCACCAAATTCAATATGGGCCACCCCATCTTATAAGTTATAATGGGCTCACCTATAGCTATCTAGACCACCCCTTCATATAAGTTGTAATAGGATCACCCAACACTATCTAGGTGCACCCATTGTATATAATTTCTAACAATTGAAAATAAATTACATATATCTTAGAAATAATTATAAAAATCATAAAAGTAAAAATTATCCTCTTCATGACTAGATTAACCTATGGAAAAGAAACATGTTCCATAATAGTCACTTTGAAACATTATTAACCTATTTAAAATAATAGTTTTCCATAATAATCTCTTTGAAATAATCATAATATATCCAAAGAAAGATAGGGGATGGTATCAATAAAAAATACCACTAGTAGGGGACATGTAACAATAAGTATTTTGAGTTTTTTTAATGGAAATATTATAAAATTATCATTAATAATTTTATTTGGAAAATATCATTTTCATTTTGATAATATTTTCTTTAAAAAAATATTTTGAAAATACTTTTCATTTAAAATAACTCTAAAAATCTAGTAATTTTAAGAATATTATGAAAAAAATTTCTTTTAAAATAACCTTTTAAACTTGAAATGTATGATTGAATGAAATTAAGGTCATGTCAGGGGTAATTCCATACATATCGTATAGGTTAATAAGAACAATACTTTTGTAATATAAATGTTTTATAAAAGTTACTCAATCAAAAAATTATAATATGATTCCTTTGAAAAAAAATTATATAGAGGAAAAATGTTTAAAAATAGATTCAATAAATAAATTTTAAAAAGGTAAAAAAAATTGAAACTTGTTTTAAGAAAACATTGTTTTAAAAGAAAAAATATTTTCGTATGAATAGAAAAATGTAGTGGAATTTTCGTAAAATTAGTTTCTAAAATATTTTATGTACCAAAGTGTGGAAAAATGGTACCAATACCTTAAATTATCATTGATAAATATACTATAATAAATTTAAAAGTTTTTATTAGATAATGATAAAATAATTTACATCGATTGAAATTCAAGAATATAAAATCTCGATTGGAATGAGATAAAAATAATAAGATTGAAGTTATAACTAATAAATGAATAGATTATGTGTATCAACTAAAAATCTAGGTAAAATAGGTGGAAATTTAACATAATATAATGAAAATTCATTATGGATATATTCATATAATATTAAAAACAATGAAGACATAATATTACCCAATGAAAATAAATTGAGTTATGAAATTATTTTCCAATTGGTAACATTTAATTCGAATACCCATACATGAAAAATTTAAAATTTAAAATTAAATTAAAAAAAATAAATTTTCCTCATATTACATATCAAATGGGAAACATATACAACATATAAAATAAATTAGTCACATAACATTACAATATGCCTCAATGAAATGAAATTGAGATGACATCCCTTAGGACTTTGGAAATATCTGGATCAAGACCCCAGGAAATAGATAACCTCATATAGATTATTAAATCCAAATATTATTCATTAATTTAAGTATAAAATACATTCATGGTTAGTATATACACCACACAAGAAAATAAGTTGTAAACATGGAATATATCTCCTAGAAATAAAAGTGAGAGGAGAAAACCATTACCTCACACACACCTTTGTTTGAATCTAATTTAAACTCATGTATTATGGATTTAAAGTTTTTATTAAATGTTTAATTTTAAATATTAATATTAATAATATATTATATAATATTTTTATAAAATCATATCACCTATTCGTTACTAATTAGTTATTATTTTCATTGTTTCAGATGTTAGTTTCCAGGTTTTCTCATTCATTCTTTGTTATGAAATTACTGGTTATTGTGCATATAAAATATTACTATAAAATCCAGAATAATAATCATGAAATAATTATAATATTTATAAATAAATTATTCTTTTAATAATAATCAAGAAATATGTTTTTAAAAAATGAATTACGTTATGATCATGGAGATCGTTGGTCACATATACACAAGAGTAATGTTTCCATTTTTTGAAAATCATTATGGAAAGTATTTAAGTAATATTTTAAATTTATAGAATTATAAAAATATAATATAAATCATACTAGTTCAGAAAAAAACATGTATAAATCATCCATGTGGTGTGGTGATGAAAAGTGAGTCACATCACTTCGTGAAGGCGGTAGTCTACACATACACGAATGACGTTTTCACTTTGTCTATGAGTGAAAAAGTAAGAAATAAAATGATATATTACATTTAGATAATTATAAATATGTCATTAATATCAATATTATTTCATTTATATGACATATATTCATTATCCATACCCCTATTTCCTTCTATGTAACACATTAGTGAAAAAAAGAATCACATCACTTCACTTGGAGGAAGTCCGTCGTACACATGAGTGATGTTATCATTTGACATATGTAAATGAATATAAAAAGGTATATGTGATATAGTGACTAGAGATATACAATTATTTTATAGATATCATATTTATACTTTATATCCATCATCCTACCCAACCATGAGAGTTGGGAATGGAAAATGAATGATATCAATTCGCAAGACGACAATCCTCCATAAACACATATGACGATGTCGTTACCCATTTGATGGAAGTGGATATGTATATAGGTCATGAAAATAAAATAAAAAACTAATTTTATATAATATATTGGTGTTATTATATAATCATTATATAATAATAATTTATGGAGGTGAAGGAAGAAATAAATAAAAAACACTCATTGATGAATGTTACCTCTTCTTCATGTATCCTCCTTAGGTTTGCACAAAAATCCTTCTTAGGTTGGATTTGAGTACAAAATAAGGTATCTATGAAGATAGGATGGATTTTTTGGAAGTTATTTTTTGTAGTTCCCCATCAAACCAAATATTTTTTATGATGTGAATAAGATATGAGAGTGGTCATCTTTTATAATTGAGGAGGAGTGTCATTTTTAAAAATACCTAAAAGTATTCACTATTAAGAGGTCACTCATACCTCATGTGGCTTGGAAATTTATTTCTAATGTAAGTGAGGGTTTATTTATTATAGAAAAACCATCCCCATAGAAAATGAATCAGATATTTATCAATTAATTCCATAGTCCATATGTTAACTCATTTTTACCCTTTTTGTTTTTTACAATGATAACTTGATTATTTTTTTTACCTAATTTATATATTATTCTGGACTACAAATAAATTATCAATATTATATAATTTAATATTAATTATACCAAATATGAAATCCAGTTTATTTATTAAAATTCTATGTGTGCGAAAATTTGATTTTAATTCAAGATCATTTAACATGATAACCTTGTTTTAACCATAATGGCGGTAATTAATTTTTAAATGTTGTCACTAATAATTATAGTAAAAAGTTAAGATCAAAATTTTATATAACATAAGATATTCTAATTGAAAGTATGGAAACCATTTATTTTAGTAAGCTTATATAAGGGAAAAATTTTAATTTTAAATTAATCATGTAGACATCATGAGAAAGAGAATTTTCAAAGTCCAAATGTTCAAAAGCATATAATGATTTTATATAAAAATTAAATTTTAAAATTATTATGATTAACTATGTGTAATTATATTATATAATAATTAACTAAATTTACTTTAAAATCATTTCAAAATATTATTTAGCATTATAATTTTTTTAAAAAGAATGCGATTTTTCAATTAAAATTCAGTATTTTCATTATTAATCAAAAAATGAAATATTTTCAAAAATTACCAAAAATTCACCATAAGGTAGATTTGAAATTATTATTTTATAAAATTATGTTTATTTTTAAAAATAAATATTCTATAATTGGTAAATATTAATTTTAAAATTATGTGTGAAAAGAACAACTAATATTTTCTTTTAGAAAAATAAAATTTTTCAGAATGTGGTTATTTTTCTTTTAAATTATCTTTATTATATTAAAAATAAATAGATAACAAATAAAAATTTCTAAAAAATATATATTGATATTGTCACGACCCGTCCCCAGGGCCCGTGTTGTGACTACCCCAAACCCACCTCCCATAGGCCAGGGGCTATCAACTATCGCTGAGTAGGCATACCCCACAAAGGAGAGGCATTTTCCAAAGTGCCTGTACACACATTCCCGTCTCTAAGAAAAAGTACTAAAATAAAAACACTGATTAAACAAGTATTAATCCCACTAAGATAACCACTTAGAGTAACAATACAATACTGAAAAGTAGATGGGCCAGAATACAAGCCCAATTGAAACATAAAAGTACAAGCTCCTGGATCTCATCCGCTGGAAAACCTACCTGGAGAGTAGGTACAAAAAGTTGTTTGAATTTCACTGAATTGTACCATATCTATCAGGTCAATTTAAATCACCACCTATCTCCAACCCGCCAATGACTCCACCAATGATGTCGATCATCCTCATAAAACACGTCACGTACGGGAGAATCCCATGTAGGGGTAAGTAAAACAATACTTAGTAGGGACCCCAGAGCACAAAGGTAAACCACTAAGAAAGACACAAGGAGGACTAACAAAGATTTACATGAAGTGTATCCTTTAAAAATTCATTTAAATAGAGTCACTAGAGTCATCTCGCACTGGTATAAGTTTATAGCATGAAAAACAAGATTACCAGACATAGTTGAAAAAACACCTAATGTCGATGAGACTCGTAGTCCTATTGAGACACCCAGTCCTGATGAGACACTCAATCCCGATGATATACTCAGTCCCGATAAGACACCTTATTTCGGTATGTAATGTAGACTCCAAGTAACAAATCCACCTGTCGTATTGTCCCCGAGTCTCTGCCAGTTGTAGGATTCTGCTTGTAGCGTGCTTATTTTGAGGGAAACTACTCCTCAACCCTATGGTTATAAGTCATATTACACAAAAACTCACGCATAGTATCTCAAAAGGACCTCCTCATTACGAGAGACCCAATTCCATAAGTTGATCGTCAAATAGATTCACGGTTTGGACGTTATGCCCATTTTAGTGAAAATGGGCCTGGTCTGGCCTAGGTCTAACCTGATCCGACCAAGTTTGACCGACCCAACCTGAAATTTTTGGTCTGGGTTAGCCCAAACTATCCTGGCCTGCTGAAAGTGAGGTCTCCCCTGTATCGCACTAGAGGTGGCCTAATGGAAGTGTCTTCCCTAGGTCCAAACGGTTAAGCGACCAGATGGCTTCCATGTCGCCCACCCATGGCCAACTGTTGTGGGCCCCCAATAGTCAACATGGCCAACCATTGATCTGGCCGCTCCTCCCACATGTGGTCTGCAGGACCACATTCTAGTCAGTTGATGTGGCTCCCTACCGCGTCACAGGTCCACACCGTCATTTCTACCATCGTTGTCCATATCTGCACCACCATATGCCCCTCTGCCGATGATCGTTGAGCCAACAGTCGCATACTACTAGTTGGCCGCACCATTGTGCACTGCCACCATCTCCACCACCGAAAAATCCTCTCCTACAGGACGCCACTATCACCATGGTGGTCTTTTCTTCAAACCGAGCACATCTTCATGATCCTTGGGTCATTACCATCTCTGCCATAGGCACTAATTTGTATCACCATTGTTCTGGGGGTCTAGACACGTTTGGAACCTCTCAACAAAGCTTGATGCGATCATGGGGCTCTGTCAGTGATGAATAAAGAATAAAGAAAAGGAAAAATCACCAGGAATGCCCAAAAGAGCAGATCTAGGCCTTTGTTCATGCAGACCATGATCTATTCATGTTATAGTGTTTAATGAGGAACCAACGATATATAGATTCAGAATCGAACACCATGTTTGGGAATAATTTCATGATTTTACCAATTAATTTCTAAAAATAAATTTTGGGAAATAATATTCATTAAATTCTCCCAACCTTTAAGCTTTTTGTCGCCAAAATCAAAACCAAGGGTTACTTAAAAAGATGATAGAACTATGCATGAACCTGAACCTCCTGCCTACGTATTCTATTCTAGAGATTCTTGTGTTACCACCAGAAAAACACTAAAGTAATTGATCATACTTTAAGGATCATCCCATTTCAATACTCAATATCCACAACTTGGCTTAAAAGAGAGTTTCATGATCTGAAACTATCATCAAGGGAACATCGTGGAGTTGAACTATCTCCTGCACAGAGAGGCATCCGATGCTCTCTACATAAATCTTCTCCTGGATAGGTAGTAATTGGGCTGACTTGGTGATTCAGTCAACAATCACCGAGATGGTATTGTTTCCCCTAGATATATATAGAAAAACCATCAAGAAGTCCATCGATATCCATTCCCACTTTCTTCCTAGAACCCTAAGAAATAAAAGGAGAAACCCTTTCTAAGAACACGAGGATCAACATGACAAGTTGATAAACCAAGAACTAATTCAAACAAGCACCCAACATTCATAACAACAGGTAATCCTAGATTCAACCTATTTTCTCATCCTTGATGTCCTCCCCAAAGCCCACATGCATATCCTGATGCATCTCGCCACTCTAGGCATCCATTTTTACCATAAAAAATGGGCATCCCTACCCCAAAAAAGGAATTTATACTTTCCACACAATTATTCCTCTTAGTTCCAAAGGAAATATATGGAAATTTCTAAGAACATACTCCCTCAACTTCATTGGTACTACCGTGTGTCCCCTGAAATGAGAAACATGCTCCCCTTTTGAATATCGATCAGGGGTATGCTCTATGGAAAACTGAGCACATAGGGTCTCGTAGTTAATATCCCCAAGATGTGCCTACCTAAATCACTATAAGAGTAGAGGGTGACCACCATTTACTAGAGGTAATATGCTCCATCACCATCCATAATGTATAACTACAATGTTTCTAACTACTCCAATGTCTCACTCAACAACTACAAGATAGATCTCCTGCTTAGAGTGTCTGTCACCATGTTCCCCTTCTTAGGAGTATAGAAAAATCTTAAAGTAATAGTCCTAGAGGAAATATTTCCATTTAAACTTTCTTAAGAACATATAATTCTGGGATAAGATATAATTGAGACTCTAATGGTTAGATTAGATGGTAAATTTCTCTCTCCTCATGTAGTGGGGCCACATATTCGTCGCAAAGACTACTACTGTTAGCTCAAGATCATGGGTCGTGTAGCTCTGCCCATGCTATCTCAACTCTAGAAAACCATAGGAAATCATCAATTTTCCCTACATCCAGACACAAACAAATCTTATTCATTGATGCATCATAGAATACTACATACCCAACATCTTCCTTTGATAGTCTCAAGAAGGGAGTGCTCGTCAACCTCTACCTCAACTCCTGATGGAACTACTGACATTTCTCTAGCCACATAAAGGGATTCCCCTTCCATGTTAAAGTTATCAAGGGTGATTCCAATTTGGAAATGTAATGTATAAACATCTGATAGTACCCATAAATACCCAAAAAACTCATCACCTTGGTCACTCTCCTAGGTTGCTCCCAAGAAATCACCACCTCAATCTTTGGTGGATCCACCACAACTATTGCCTCTGAAATGACGTATCCTAGAAAGTGGACCTCCTGAATCCATAAATAACACTTCAAGAACTTCCCATAAAGGTGGTTATCTTAGTGTGCATCCAGGACCATCCTCAGGTTTGTCGCATGCTCCCCCTTGAACGACGAGTACACCAAGATGTCATCAATAAAGAACACAATGAACTGGTCTTGATAGGGATGGAAGATCATGTTCATGAGTCATATGAACACTATTGGGGCATTTATCATGCCAAAAATCATCACCAAGTAATTTTAGTGGCCATACCGACATCTGAAATCTATCTTTGGAATGTCCTCATCCTATACACTTAGTTGGCAATATCCAGATCTAAGGTCTATCTCTAAGAATCATCTCACTCCCTAAATCTGATCGAAGAGGTCATAAATACTTGGTAGTGTATACTTATTCTTCACAGTCACCTGATTTAGGAACCATAAGTCCATATATAACTTCAAGGTCTCATATTCCCTCTTGGTAAACAATATTGGGGTTTCCCACAGTGAAACATTGGGTCTCACGAAGCCCTTACTCTGTAAGTCTTCAAAATATACAAACAATTAATGAAGCTTTGTGGGAGCTATATGATATATTAGTGTATATATCGGTGTCGTCCCGAGGTATATGTCAATATAGAATTCAACCTCCCTACAAGGAGGTATTCATGGAACATATTCTTGAAATACATCCTCATACTCATCCACCACTATATGAATCTGAGGACTCATCTCATCCACTGCACCGAGGGTCATACTAGCCAACTGTTGTGTGATTGGATTCACCCTCCTACATGTGAGTCCACCATGTGCTACTTCTGTTTCCATTTCCTTGAAAAAGGAAATCCTAGTTCCGCTACTAGGGACACACCACATTCATTGCCTAAAACAATCAATTTGAACAAGAACATTGGATAACCAACCCATACCAAGAGTGATGTCGTATGGAATCGATGCTGCTACTAAGAGATCCCAACCAAAACTCTCACCTCTAAGAGTCAGGTCACACTGTAGGCACCAGTGAGTGACCATTGGGTCTCCTCCAGTAGTAGTCTCCAAGCATGAGGGTCAAGTCAATGGTTCAACCAGAATCTATGAGCCTCGAATATGATTCATGAAAAGAAAAGGATAACCAGTACCCATGTATTTAAATATGGCAGCTAAAGTAGAATAGACACATTTTGTACCCCAAATAATTCCTAGAGACATTGGGTCATATGCCTTGATCACATTCATTTGTCCCCTTTCTATCCATCAAGCTCCCTGATCCTAGTATGAATCACCTAGGGTGGTGGTGGTAACATGTCAAATTGTATACCACCTCTTGCTGGTCTCCTAGCTCCTCTAATACATCCAATACCCTATGGATCTACCTTCTATTGCTTTCCCACTACAACAATCACTAGAAAAATTTTCTTATCCATGGTACTCTCAACCACAAAGGTGTTCTCTAACACTCTAACATAGGTATTAATGCACATAGGTATAACATTGGCTCAGACCTTCATAAGCACACCTTGCTTGAAGGTCTATGACCTGAAGCATTGGTCATGTATCACATCCATCGAGTTCCTAAAAAGGTCGGTATGTCTCAATGAATACTCAGATATCGACATATTGTCATATCAAAGCTGTATAAGCTCCTATACCTACATACCCATTATCTTATAAGGAGGGAACTCCGTTATTAAAAAGGTTCTCAAACTCTATCCATGGAAAAGTGACCTCACCGTATAATCGGGTAAACATACCCCATAATCGCCCTAATGATCCACGTAGAAGTCTCATTGTCAGGACCACCATCAGAATTTGTTAGTTTCTGGACTGGGTGGAAAACTTGGGTCACTGCCTTAAGCTAGTCCTCAACCACCTATGTGTCAGTCTTGCCTTAGAACCTGAGCGGTCTCTACTGCTGAAACTCTTGAAGCGTGATCAATGTGTGCATCTCATCCACTGATAAAATGAGTATGAAGTGCTTCTCTACATGTGGTGGAATGGTTGGTGTAACACCAGGTTGTGCTATATCTGGTACAAATCCCTGTACTTACATCTAGTTACCCAAAAGACCATCCTCGGGATCATGTGGTGGAATCCTGGCTGGTTATCTAGGTAGAGGCATCATATAGAAAACCGTTATGTAACATAGTCAATATACTATACCTGGTGAGATGAATCTGAATCAATAAGGAAATGAGAACACACTCAATTCTTATATGATTCATGTAACTAGTGTTTTTGTGTACTGAGTCGAAAAGCAGAATTTGGGGTCCTCGTGTATGGATAAATTGGCCATCACACCAACACTGGACTCCCTAGCCAGAAATCCAAACTCAAAACAATTTTCCCCAAAACAAACTCATAGGCTTTAGGTTCTTAAGGTAGAACCACCCCCTCTAATACCACTCTTTCATGACCCATCCCCTAAGGCCCATTCTATGACTAACCCAAGGCTGCCTCCCATAGGCCAGGGGTTGGAGACTATCACTGAGTAGGCATATCCCACAAAGGGGAGGAATTTTACTAAGTACCCGTACACACTCATCTGTATCTATGAAAATGCATAGAAACTAAAACACAGAGTAAATAGGTATGCATCCCACTAAGACAACCATTGAGAGTAATAGTATAATACTGAAAAGTAAACATTCTAGAATATAATCCCAACTGAAACAAAAAAGTACAAGCTCCTGGATCTCGTCTATAGGAAACCCTACATCAAGGGTAGGTACATTATGTTGTCTGAATGTTGTTAGAGTGTACCATGTCCCTTGGGTCACCCTTAAGCGCCAACTTTCTCCATCCCACTAAGGACTCTATCAAATATGTCAATCATTTTCACAAGACACAACACGTACGGGCAAAACCTGAGTAGGGGTGAGTAAAAATATACTCAGTAGGAACCCCAAACCACAAAGGTAAACCAAAAATAAAGACACAAGTCATACTACCAATGAGTTACATACAATGTGGAATCTAGGAAATATAGTCACGAGAGTCACTAGAGTCAGTTCTCACTGGTATAAGTCTATAGCACAAAAAACAATATTATCAGATGTATTCCATAGAACACTTAGTATCAATGAGACATGCAGTCTTATTGTGACACATAGTCATGATGAGACACTTAGTCCCAATGAGACACATAGTCTTGATAAGACTCATAGTCTCGGTAAGTCACATAGAATCTAAGTCACAACGCCACCAAGTCGTATAGTCACCGATTCTCTACCAGCCATAGGATTTCTCCTGTAGTATGCTTGTTCTAAGAGAACCTAATCCTCAAGTATAAGTTAGTACATAAACTTCCCAAAAACTCACTTAGAATATCTCAAAAGTACTACCTCATCACTAGGGTCCCAACGCCGTAATCGGCTCATCAAACAGATGGATGTTTAGAATTTTATACCCATTTTTGTGAAAACAGGTTCGGTATGTCCTGGTCCAACCGACCTGACCAGACCCGATAGGTATGGGTCGGACCGAACTGGCCCAACTTGAAGGAGTAGCCCATTAGGCCACTAGACCGTGGCCCACTGGGCTACACGGTCCATCCCATGGGGCAGCTGGGCTGCAATCCAATGGACTGGAGGACTTAGCCCAATGGGCCGCTAGAGCAGAATGTTCCACCTAGCCCGACCTACCATAGGAAGGCCGACTCCTATCTCATGTTGAATTTATCCCATTGGCTATGTCTCCCCTGGGTCCACATGGTCATGTGACTGTGTAGATTCTGTGTCATCCACTAGCAACCAGCTGCCGTGGGCCCCCATTGGTTAACATTGTCGGTCATCGAGCCGAACTATCCTCCCGAACGTGTTCCTTGGGACCATGTGCTAGCCAGTCGACATGGAGCACTACTGCGTCACTTGTCTAAACCACCATGGACCACCCTAGACGCAGCTCCCATCAAGCTGGTGGTTGCCTACTGCTAGGTGGCTATGCTACCACGCAAAACCACCGACGCTGTCGTGTGCCGCCGCCAGTGGATCCTCTCCTACAAGCCGCCACAATCACCGTGGTGGTCCATTATTCTAACTGAGGAAATAATCACAATCCTTGGGTCACCACCATAATTACAGTTGGTTCCAATTTTCCTCACCGTTTCTCCGAGGGTCCATCCACTTTCAGAACCTCCTAGGAAATCTCGACACGACCACGGGGGTCTGTCAGCAAAGAACAGAGAATAGGGAAAAGGAAGAATCACCAAGAACACCCAAAAGAGAGTATTTAGAAACCTTTTTATGTTGGCCTTGATTTTTTCGCATTATAGGGTTTAATGAGGAGCCAATGAAATATAGATTCAATATCCCTATAATCCTCGCTAGATCGATCGACCTGCGGATCAATCTGTTCGTGGGTTGGTCCATGTTCATTGTCGAATTTAAGAATAGTTGAAACAAATCAAAAATAATGACACCCTACCTAAAGTTTGTATTTCTTGTAGAGATAGATCATTGCTGCATTTCCACGTTGATCCTTGATCCGCCAGTGTTCGTCGATTCATTATCGCTTGATCGAATCCCGATCTCTTATCCGTTTTCTCTGATGAGAGAGATCCCCCTCCTCCTTGCCTTAGGGAAAATCCAAGGTTATAATGATAAGCTTGGATTTCTGATGATTCTTATTAAAAATAGAAACTACCACTGCATCAACATGTAACATCAAAATAAAATATTTATATTTAAATATTTTATTGACATTCATGTCCAAAAACTAACATTCACCATCGACCAGCCCCGGTGGAGGTTAGGCCCCGCCTAAATAATACACTCCATTATGAACTAAACAGTGGTATCAGATTTGAAATCCAAGTTACCATTCATGAGTTATAAGGATTTGAAAAAAAATTATTTAATTATTTTATTTACAGTTACGTCCTTTTTTGGTTTTTCCATTACAGACACGTGCTGACTATGCTTAGGTCATACCTATGGTAAAGCCACTACTCTGAGTTCAACGGTTCCCTTAGATTTATAATCAAGGAACTTGTTTAAAACTTATTCCACTTTTTCAAAAAAATTTCATGTGTGCAAATGCTGTTAAAAATTAAACAATTTTCAACGAATTGTTCTGGGAACACCGGGCCTCGAAATCGCACACTGTCTTAGTGCCTAATCTCATAATTTTCCCAATTAATTTCTAAAAATAAATTCAGGAAAATACTATTCATTAAAAATATGTTATTTAATCCTATTAATACCCTCCATTTGAATGGATTGCTGATATATTAAATATAAATGTTAATATTATATTGTTATTGACTAATAGTCGGTGCTGTAGGTACTACACACTATCGAAGGAACTTGTTATTTCTTGTAACGAATGCTTACACAATTTTTCATATAACATATTCCTTCAAATAAAATTTTATTATTATATAATTTTAGGTAGTTAAATTCTTCTATAATGTTAGTGTTTCATTTCATTTATGTTGTCTTATATAATTTTATTCTTTCAAAATAATGTGATGTTACATTGAAGTGTTTTTATATAAATTATTTATCATCAATAACTTAATTTATTTTGATAGATATATATTTGAGCTGGGTTATTGGCAGTTTCATAGCATAGACCTCGAAAGGACTACTGGTCATGGATTTAGGGTAGTGGGAGTACCCAATGTGTGAATAATCATTTATCCCTAGGTGTTTTTGTTGGTTAATTAGATGCAAGTTGTTAATTAATTAAAATGTTATTGTTAATTTTTTTTGTTTGGATGTGATTTGGGGATGTGGGAGGTTGAGTCTTAGATCATGGTCATGGACAATATCAGAAAATGGGATCTTGAGATAAGGACTAAAGAGAATATACTACACATGAGGTAGGTGGTCCCTAAAATTAACCTATAGTATTTATTAATTTTAAGGTGGATTCATTTGAAATTATCACCTATTTCTGGGTAATGACATCAAAAATTTATTAGGTGTTTCTATTATGTCATTACATGGTTAAATACTAATTTAAATGTGTTATAGATCTATTATGTAGGTATGTTCCAATTAGACACTATACTTGGAATGTGACCTTAGTTTTGGGAAAATTAAATACCACACCTTTAGAATCAAAATGTGAGAAAGTGTAATTATAAGTTAATGTTTTCAGAATGTAATTAATTATTATAATGGTCTATAATGGAGTCCATAGTTGACTTATTTAAGTGTGAAAATTCTGAAATGGTAAAAATTTGATTTATTGGTAGCTTAGAGATGCTATATGAAATGTATCAGACTAATGAATCCCCCATAAATGATGAAATGGATAATGAAGTGAACATAGTAGTGAATTTTTAATTGGTAACCTTTGAAATTAGTTACCAAGATAAATAATGATGTCACTATGAATGTTTTGTTTTTATGAGGTGTTTTCTTGGGGTGAATTGATTGGATTATCTGATTGAATGGAAAAACATTATGTTTGTTTGATGATGTGTTTGTATTTAGATAAATAGATTCTTTGGATTTTGTATGAAAATTAGTATAGTAGAGTGTCATGATAAATCCTTTTATTACAAAGGGGAGTCATATGAATGTCAGAGTGTGATGATACCCCCATATTCATTGAGGGTTGATGCAAGGAATTCCATGAACATGCCATGAGATTCTTCTTAGATTTGTTATCATAATTCCATGGGGTAGGTCTATTTTGTTTTGGGTAATTTTTCTATTTATATAATTACATAAAATAATGTCATGGATTCCTAGAGGGTACCTTTTTTGAATTTTTCTAGATGTGCTCCCCTAATTTATATTGATATACGTTTTTGGAATGCCTCTAGTGTGGGTTGTGGATTCTAATCAGGTCATATTTTTTAATGTCTCACAGGATTCCTCAAGTTCAGATTAGTAGACTGTATGAGTGGAATTATAATGGACACCCGCTCTTAAGATTCATTATTTTTTGTTGAGGGGGAATTCCCTGTTGAGCCATGTGGATTACCTCATATTAGCATGGTCATGTATTCCAAGGTAGTAAAACATGGAACTTATCAAGGAGCATAGTATACCATGATCATAAAATCACTATCTTGGGATGAAGTGGGTATTCGATCAATGTTGGGTGTCACTGGAATTCCTAAGGAGTATCAGTTTTTCCAATACCTTGTATATATATTTTTAAATGGTTAATTTATATAATTGTCCAGTTATAACATTCAACAAGGATATTCTTTATCGAATTGTTATTTTACAGATGTTGTTCCTGGTGGCCTACTGTGTTTTAATGAAATCCTTCTATAGCTTCCATTATACTATGGTACCCAATAATAGCTATTACATTATGGGAAAAATATTTGGGAAATTTCCTAATGATAGATATTCCTTGGTTTATAGGGAGGAGCATGATGTTTAGGACTAGGAAAAGACTTGGATTAATTTAAAGGGGATTTTTAGACATAGGGTACCTAGATTATTTTATCTTCTTTTGATGTATTCCTTTCCTGACATGTGTTGTTAAAACTCATTTTTTATTTCAAGATTATTGATTATTTGTTAGCACTAACCCATATTTCATTGTACTATTTATCTTCCAGAATGTTGTGTGTAATTGAAATTAATTCCACTATTCCACATTCAGATATATAAGTATATTTCCTTGACTAAACAACTTTAGACTCATGCTGCTAGTTGGTAGCCTCTAATGTACTGGGAGGTTCACTTGAGGCCATGTGGGGCACCAGTCTGGAGAACCAGTTTAGTGGATCCCCTAGTGATGCATTTAACAACGACACCTAAAAAGGAAAATAAAAATTTTAACACCTATTACATCATACCATAATAGATATGACGATAACATGATAGACACTCAAGAAAAAATTGAGCAAATATCCCATGATCCTTCACGCCATTGAAAAATTTATTAGGCTGTGGTTAAATCAAATGTAAGGTTATCCCAAAACCCCTAAAATCCATAAGTATCATCTATTAAGCCCTATGTAAGATCTTTGGAGCCTCCACACCCTAGAAAAAAACCTCATGATATAACCAAACTTCTTCTTTGGATCATCATGATTCAGGACAGTCACAGTTTATGCACTATGCTGTAACAAAATAACCATGCAATGAATCGACACATCCAAATGAATTCATAGATTTTACTAATCTTCCATTACTCCAACATTATCTTAATGCTTCCAACAAAAAAAGGTACAATGCAATTTTCCATTAATATTTTCCTATTAAAATAGAAACTTCTTAGAAAATATTCATCCTCATGAATCAAAATAAATCATGGATAGAAAACATCAACTATCAAACTCAAACACTTGTAGGGAGATACCTATCAAATATGGACATCATAATTAGAAAATCACAATATAGAAATGAAAATAGACAATAGTAATCAAATTGAACCTAATATATATCTCACTTTTGAGGAAGATGAGGTTCAAAATGATGGGTCTTGACCAAGTTGTTTGACGACCTATAGTGGGTTGAATAGAATAGTTTAAAAATTTAAAAGAAATTAAATCAATGTAAATATACACATGCACAATAATTAGAAAAATAAATATTATTATAGTGATTTTGAAATTATTTAATATCAATTTGATCCAACATATTTTCTTTACATCTATCTATATAGTGAGACAAATAATATTACCTATGATTTATATATTTTTAAGGGGTGTTAAACACCTCTTAAAAGATAATTTTCTAGTGGAGGGAAAACCACCACACATATATGATTATTATTGGTGGATGGATACCTATTAAAACATGAATCTTTTTTTGATGTATTATCCAATAATAGAATAGATTTAATTTTAGAATGGAAAATAATAACCTAGATTATAGTTAAAATATAAGTTAAACGTAGAATGAATTATGAACAAAGATGTAGAAAATTTTCTACAAAGATAGAGGTAGCACAATACCTAGAAGACTGACTCGCCATGAACAATCCTTAAAATATTGAAATTGAAAGGAAGTTATGATCTTGAAGGATTTGATTGGTTTCAGGTTATTTTATTGAAAATTGCTCACATAGGATCACATGAAAGTTAATGTTTATATTTTGTGTATCATCTCCTTAGTATTTTAGAGAGGTGAATTAATAATTATTCCCAATAGTTATAAAAATTTATTCCTTTAAATAACATTATAAGAAAAGGAAAAACAATTCTATAATAGTTATAATGATTCAATATAATAAAAATATATTGAAAATATATTCCATGATTATCGCTCTAATAAACAACCAGGAATAACTAGTCAAGGCCATCTGAAATATAATCCCTAAGATAATAAAAATACTTCAGAGTTTATCAATCCTTTAAAATATATATGATCAATCGCATTAATAATCATATTTGAATACTCATTCATAAAATTTACATAATCCAATAAAACATTATATATTGATTCCTTTTGGAAATATTTTAATTTTAATAAATCAATCTAGAAACATATAAATACAAATAAATTTTAAAAAATAATATACTAATGTAAAAAAGAAAATAAATTTCAAAAAGATATAATTTTATAATTTTAAAATTTAACTAATGAAAATTTAAATAACAATTATTTCTATATCATGTCCCATATTTAAGTCATATGACATTAATTTTTATAAGGTTAAATGGATAATAAAAGGTTTAAGACCATTTCCACAAGGTTCATGACCATCATAAGGTTTATAAATATTTCTATATGGATCATTACTATTTCAATAAGGTTTTTTAAAACATCATATGGTTTCTTCTATTTTCAATATATCACTTCATAAGGTCGTTTTATGATATCATATGTTTCTTTTTGAATTCATAATGTTCAATATAAGGATTAATATAGTTTACCAAATAAACATTATAAACTTTATAAAATCATTTACATATAGAGAAGAGTGGATTAAATAAAATATTTTGATTATAAATAAATAAATTATAAATAATTAAAGATAAATTACTTGATAAATAAAAATTAAATAATAAATAAATTCAAAACCATTCATTTATTTTAAAATTGGTAATTTTTTTTAAAAAATTAGACACATTGATCTTTAAAAAAATTTTAGATGGAATAAATAAAATAGAGATTCTATAAATATTAAAATATAAAAAAAATTAAGTACCAAAGATCCACTCAACCCAAAACTGCTCAGGATATTGAATGATCACCTATTAATCATGCTCTCACATAATTATCTCTAAGAAAACATACCATTTTAGAAAGTAAAATAATTTAATGATGTGTCCACGAAATACCATTTATCAAAAATATTAAATATCCACCAGAAACTTCACAAATTTGGCATCATCATATACATTTAACTCAACCCAATAAATTAAATGGGAATCATCATGAAGATATTGATGAAGCAATGGAAGATAGAAAATATCATATAACCTATCCATCTATAGGGGATGTGAAAATGGATCCACCACCTCACTGGAACACACAAACTAATAAATAGATTTGATAAATCAAGAATAAATATAACCCCCTCATCCAAAACACCATTTCCCATGAGAAGCAGAAACCCTTATAAACACATGATCATAAACCATGAACACTAGAATTATCATTAATTGATCATCATAAAACATTTCAAGATCCTTCACGACATTCAACTTGTTCTACATCATATGATACTCCTTAGTTATTCATTGCAACCCATATAGTCCAATGAACACTATCTCTATATCATAAACCCATTTTAATAGTGATTTGAAAGGCATCATATTCAAAGCCTCCTATAGAAATATACCAATGGAAGAGTGATAACTTTTATTATGGGAAACTCAACTAAAGGAAGTTGCTTTGCATATAATCCATCAAAATCTATGACACTTGCATATAACATGTCCTCCATCATCTAAATGGTCTACTTCATCTATGTATGTGAGGGAGTTATATGGAATATGAGAGATAAAAATGAATTATAATGATCTCCCTAGAATCATTAGGAAAAAAGGTGATCTTGATCTCAAATGGTGGTCAATGGTACCATATAAATATTGACTACCACATAAACATTAACCAAGCTAAAACATAAATATATCACTACTATGAAACATTCCTTTAATAATGATGGTATTTAGTAGCACTATAACAAAATGATAATAAATGGCATATTTATTAGCACTAAATAAATCCTTGATAAATTTAACCTTTTATCAGCACCTCGTTTTTATCATTGATAAATGAAACCTTTATAAGCAATTTTTTAGTGATGATAAATGTATTCTTTATCATCATGTTATTTTTAGTACTAATAAAGGGTATCCTTTATCAATGATTTATTTTTAGCGCTGATGTAGGGTATCCTTTATCAGTGCTTTAATTTTTTTCGCTGATAAAGGGTATCCATTATCAGTAATTTATTTTTAGAGATGATTAATTTTTATATAAATAAAATGAAATAATTAAATAAAATAATAATAAAAAATGTATTTATTAAAAAAATATTACAAATTTTATTAATTAAATAATTATTGATCAAAATGAATAGATTGATTATACATTATTAATTATTAATCATTTTATTTAGTAGATAATTATGATAATTAGTGTTATTAAATTGTATATATTAAATATATAGATATATACTAATTTATATAAATTTGAATTATATATTAAAAAATATTTATGCACTTTACATTAAATAGTCCTATTTTTATTGAATAATGGATTATAATTAAAAATTATTATGAATTAAAAATATTGACTATAATTTCATAGTACTCGAAATATAATTGAATGTTGTTTGACTTTTCAATTTAACATAGATAAAATGTGTCTTATATCGATTATATATATATGTAATTAATTCATTTTTATATACAATGCACAGAAACAAATCTTATCCATTTTTTTAATATTGTGAAAGTGTACTTATTATTAATTTATTCAATTTCACTCAATCTTATCATAGATGCATGCACTTAAAAGGATATATTTATTAATAATGTTAAAAAAATATTTTTAAAAAAATATTTATAAATAAATGTATTTATAAATGTACAGTCACTATATTTATAAAATTATATATTTGTAATTATAAATAAATTAATATGTTTTAAATTTATTTATATAATTATGAATAAATAATTATGTATATTTAAATAATTATAAAATTTATAATAAATTTACATAAATAATGAATATATTCACTATATTTATATTTTTATATATTTACTAAATATATATGTGTAATTATATAAATATATATAATGATATAAATAATATTTTTAAAAAATATTCCTATAATTAGTAGTAAATAATTAATAAATTATAAAAATATATTTAATAAAGAATATATTTAATATATTTATATTAATATATATTTATTAAGTATTTATAATTTTTTATAATTTATTTATTTATATATATAATTACAAATCCTTTAACAACACTTTAGTAATAAGCAGTGATAAATAATATTTATCATCCCTTTTTCCATGCTGATAAAGATGAGGATTTATCAGCACAAAATGAAGCGCTAATAAAATGATGATTTATCAGTGATCTAATTTTAGTGCTGATATATATTGGATTTATAAGAGTTTTTTTAGCGCTAATAAAGATAGGTCTTTGTCATCACTAAAATAGTGCTGATAAATAGTCCTTTTATGAGTGATTATGTTATAAGTCTTGATAAAAGGGCTATTTATCATTGCTTATTTTTAAGAACTGATAAAAGTGTCGCAATCTATTTTAAAAACCCTATCTATTTGTGAACTCATCATGATATTAGGATATTTACATAGATTCCACTTGCTTTCGATACTCCTCCTCGGTGAATCAAAGCTCGAATCACACCACTCAATCATTGTCGGTGCTCCGGATGCACAAAAATATCATCTAGAATCTGGTTTTCAATTGAGGTTTCGATGTGGATGGGTTCTCACATCACTTTTCAGAAATTTCTCCAACCGAGGTATGTGGTTCCATGCCCTAACAATTTTAGATAATTTAATTTTCTGACATGGTTAATTTTTTGCATGATCTATAGTTTATTTTGGTAGTGTGAACATATTTTGGAAATTCATTGACATGAATTTATGTTGAAAATAAATTTTATAAAGAGAAATTTTTATGTTTATATATGTAACTTTTTATGAAATATTAATGGAAGTGTTCAATTAATTGTTTCAGTAGTGAAAATGTGTTTCTGTGGGTGTTTAAGGTGCGTGTGTCTAAAAAAAATTGATGGGAAATGGATCATTTTGGGCATGTTATCCTTGTTGTGAACTTTTGAGTATGAGTTGTGAAGTGTTTAAATAATGAATAATTAGTTTAAGAAATGAAATTTGGGATGTGGAAATGTTTTAGTATTCTATTTGAAAATAATTTTTTTAAACCCACATCATTAAAAGGGTTAATAAAATATCTTTTTGATAAAAGTGAATGGGGAGTATGGGGGTCATCTAGAATAAAGAATACTGGGTTTCCAAAAAGGATAATATGTGTGGGAAGTGATGATTAAGACGTCGATGAAAAGAATAAATCAATATTCAAAGTGATTTACATCATTGAACACAAATTGATGAAATCAATGTAATGTTAATGTCCTCAAAACCATAATTCTCTAATGATTTAAAAGGACATTTAATTCATCAGAAATTAATGTAATAGGATAACATTTTTTTCCAAGATCAGTCTCTTAAGGTTATGGAATTAAATTTCCATATAGACTAAGATAATAAAAAAAACATTCTTACATGGCGAGTATAATTTAATCATTTTTTTAATTTTAACCATAATTTCAACTTTTTCTCCAAACGATGAGTATTCATGAATAATTTTTCATCACTACTACAACAATGGGTTTATCTAGTGTTAGAGATTTAACAGCTCTAGCTAAACACATTGTTAAAGACCCCCTTTGTTAGTGCTAAAAAGAGTAGTGTTAAAGGGGGGCCTTTATCAAAGCTTTTTACTAGTGATGATAAATGGGGTCCTTTATCAGCACCTATAAAAAAGCACTCAAAGGGGGGGGGGTATTAGTGATTTTTTATAAGTGGTGATAAAATACATGTCTTTATAAGCACTTTTTTATATGCACTGATAAAATTATACTTCAAAAAAATTATATTTCATTAAAACTAATATATAAATATATAAATATATTTATATATTTTTATTGACATAAATATAATATATATTTTTTAAAATATTTTTTTGATAAGGTAAATTGGCATTTACCCTTAATATATAAGATATTTAGTTGAAATAAATAATAAAATAATAAAAAATATTTTTAATTAATAATTTTCTTGTTATTTCCATATAAAAATCATTTAATATCAATTTGAAGATAACAAAAAACAAAAAATTAATAAAAGATCTAAAATAAGTTGAAAATGCAACTCAAACTTCAAACAACCATAAATTTTGATTCGGGTATCTATTTGGGCTCCACCAAATATTAAATCAAAGATTATGATGAGTTACACACCCTTGGTGACATAAGTAAACCTCTATTTCATTTTTCAAATCCAAAAGGACCAGAAGACCTCCAAAACTCAGTTTTTAGTCGGCGCACCCAGATTTTTTAACAATCAATGGATTTTAAGGATCATTTTTGGGTGTCTTTTTGCCCTTTTTTGGTGGGTACTAGATTTATTCCCATGTATTACATTAATATTGATATTATTTTTTATAAATTTTATCCTTTTTCAAAATTTACTATTATTTATAATCAAATATATATAATTATATATATATTTTTTATATATTCACACATAACATTTTAATTTTATAAATAAAGAATTAAAAAATTTCAAATAAAAAATATATTTATTAATGTATAAACACATATATAAATATATGGATAAAAAAATGTAACAAAAAATTTATAAATATATTGATATATCATAAAATGTGAAACAAAATAGTATAGAGGAGTGGAAATGGCTTTGATGTATATGATGGAGGTCGAGGGTTTAAAACTCGATGGAGGTAGGGGCACACACTGGGGGGGGATTATCCAAAGTGCTGAGAAGGGGGTGGGTAAAGCAATGATAAAGAGGTGGGGTGGGAAGAGTTGTTGAAGGGGGCTATATGGGGCATGAAAAAAAATATATACCCTTTCTTAGCGAGGCCTTTATCAGCGATAAAAAGAAGCATTGTTAAAGGACCCTTTTTACAACACTTTTTTTTAGTATTGTTAAAGGAGGCCTTTAACATCACTTTTTCATTGATAATAAAAGCTTTGGACCTCAAACTTAACTCAAATTATCAATGCATTTTTATCACTAATAAAGTAATATTATAGTGCTGTTAATGGCTTTTTTTGTAGTAGTGCATGACTTACACACTAAAATAATACTTTTATGACCATATAACAATAAAATGGATAATCAATATATTCCACCTATCATTCGACATTAACCAAAAAAAATATGGGTAGAACATTTTTAGATAATTCCCAAAATTGATAATCCTTCATATGATACATTAATCATCAAAATTGAATGGTAATACCAAAATATGGAATTAAATAGTTCCATGAATAAATGATCATATACCCAAAATAACCTCAATAACAATGACATAAATTGTATTTTAACCTCAAATTTTATATCATAATTTTAATCTTACATGTATAAAAATCCAGTGATATTCTTTTGAAATAACATTAATCATGTAGTTACTATATCACTCTTCAATCCCATGATTATCTACAAGATAAAACTTTTGTTCCCAAAATTACCTCAATATCCAATATCCTATAAAACCTAGTGGTTATCAATTCCATAAAACATATGTCTAAATAAATTTACATGTATAGTTAAAGTTATAAAAAATAATGAAATACACTTCATCTTAATAAAAGGATTCCAAATATATCAGTAATCACTTTATGATCTCATCACTTAAAACCTGAAAGTGGTGTCTAATACATTGAACATATTCTCATCCTTAATCTTATAAAAGTATCATTCTATTCATTAATCTTATGATAACCTCATAAGAAAATATAATAATGTAAGGACCCGACCCCAGTTTCTTGATCCTGTGCTTTATTACATAACGTTGGCATGATTACAAGAAAGTCATATCTCGAAGGAAAAAATAGTTTTGTAGATTTAGAAAAAATATACATATATAAGTTCAACATTACATCATGAAATGAAAAAAAAACTAAATTATTCCATTAGAAACATCCAAACCTCCTGATTATGCCTACAAGTCACTCATAACTTACTTATTCATATCCTATGAAAATGAAACATAAGAATGGGGTGAGATCAAACGCTCAGTAAGAGTAATAAATATAGAAAAAGATAATATAAACATAAAAATTAGGTATGATGAATAATTGAAAACACATTCATTTACAAATAATAAACTTGAACACATTATGGCAGGAATATGAGCTGAGTAAATAATGCCATAATAGAACATAATCATGGGTATTCTACTAGTCTAATAACCACATGAAATTTAAATTACTAGATTCATAATGAGTGAAGTTCATATGTCGGAAATTCTGAAATATACCATCAAGGCCTCATCCAAGATGCCTAAAAATGATTAAGGCCTCGGCCAAAACCATATCTCAAAATGGGCAAGGCCTTGGCCAAGTCACGTCTATTTGTCTCATGAGACCTATCGATGCATCGAGGGGATATAGCGGGCCCCACCCATCACATAATAAGTCCAATTAATTCCTCATATGATCATGGATAAAATTAAATAACAAATACATTCATATAGAAACTAACATATGAAATGTAAATAACTTTCCCCGAATATTAAGCTTAAACACTAACCATTCAGAGTAAATTGGTGAATGGTTTTAAGATAGAACATCCACAATAAAACTAGTCATAAACCATCCAATTAAATGTGGTAGATGATATCATAAAATATTAATCCCAATAATACATAATAATCAACAAGAGTGTTGAAATAGACAAAAATACTCTTATAAAATCATTGAGTAATTCTTGAGATAAAAACTCTTTTATTTTGAAAAGAAGAGTTCTTTTGGAAAATTATTTGTATAAAACCATAAATGGAGTAAGATAATATTTTCATAGAAAAATTACTTATTTTATAAAGATAATGGTTGCTAGAAAGAGATTATATAGTTCCCTTAAAAATAGTTAAGAATTTGAGAAATTCCCTTGAATCGGGCTTGTATTCCGGAAATAATTTTGAAAGTTCCTTTTAAAATGTGTAACTACCCACAAAATAAAGAAGGATTTAGGTTGGTAAAAATATATAGAACACTCACACAAAATTTATGAGGAGTAAATAATAATACATAATAATTTCATTGAGGTAATTATAATAGAAAAGTAACCCAAATAAAAATAGAGGTTCGTGTGGAAAAACCCTTACCTTAAGTCTGAATGTATTCCGCTCTTGAACTTAAGGTCTTGGAATATGAAATTAGACTTATTAATAAATTAATAAAGAACCTATTATATAAGGCCCCGACCTTAAACCTTACTTAACATTGAATTAAATTAATAATTCACATTGAGGATCTTTTCAGGTTTAGAGTTTTATAGAATTAGGACATAACTATTACATCTCAAAAGATTACAAAGTAGAAACTTCTACTAATTTTCCATAAAATAAAAACTCTTAAAACGAAACATGTCTAGTTCCATGTTTTTGGTAGCATGACTTTCCCTTGATACCATCCTTGACCCTATTCCACGTTAAGTCTTGTGAAAACATTTCAAAAACTTGGGATGAGCATAAAAAGCTCAGTAAGGGATACACAAAGAATGAAAACTGTTAGTTTTTTCAAAACAACAAGTAAACCATGTATACTTTAACAAAGTAATACTTTTCACCTTTTCGAATTAGTAAAAAAAAACTCTTCACTGAATAAAAGTTCATTACATACCATTCTATAACCAAAAGATTACCATAAAACCCATATAAAGATCACATAACATATAAAGGTAACTTGGGACATAAAAATACTTAAGTGGAATAACCATAAGGTCGACTTACACACATATCACTTAATGGAATAGCCATTCGGCCGACTTCCATACATACTTAATGGAATAGCCATACAGCCGACTTCCATACCCAATGCATTGGAGGTTATAACGTAACAACCCGTCCTGGTATTCACGACACCACCCGTCATATGGTTTATCATGTAACCACCCGTAAAATGTCCAAGTACCATCATTACACATAAAATATTTAAAATATAAACATTTCAATAACAACATTTCATTTTCAATCAAAATAAGTAATTCCAAGATATTGAATTAATCAATCCATTTTCAAAAATCATTAAAAGAGATTTTTGAATCAAAGTGTCCCATACCACTTTGAAGCTTTTATTGGAATTATAATTTTAAAACATTAATGTCCATATAAATAAATACTGAAAACCATTTTGAAAAAACATGGACATTAAAGATAAATATTTAGAATAATAAATCTTTAAAACATTTAAAATGATATTTTTGTTAAATAGTTTTTAACAAAATGAGAGACTCTTGAATATAAATAATAGCGGAATAAAATTTAATCCGAACATTATAATATCATGAGAATAAAGGGATTCATGATATAATATGTCAAAGGATAGTATACACACCATATAAGAGTGAATTGGTGCGTAAAAACAATGAAGTCTCAAAAGAAATGTAAAACGAGATGAAATCCCTTATAAAGATGGTATCCTTAAATTAAGGATAAATCAATCTCATAATTATGTGTGACAAATATAAATACACAAAATATAAGTGGATATTAAGTGTAAAACAATAAAATGTTATTAACACATATTAAAAGGACGACATATTCAATAACTACATGTTGAACCCAAAGAAATCGAAATTGGGTTAAGAAGTTCCCTCGGTAAAATTCGACAGCCTAACGACGTCACATAAAATTTTACAAAAAGGGTTGATGAGAGGGATAAAGGGGGTCTCATCACTTGGAAATAAAATTTACATAAATAAGGATATATAAGAACATATCCCAACATAATAGTATGTGAATTAAAAGACATAACAAAAGAAGTCTTTTAAAAAAAAAGGAGGGTGAAAGGTCCCCTTACCGAGTTGGGTAACTTTCGAAACGTACACCCCATGGAAGAAGGGTCATACAATGAGGATGTGAATACCCATAAATGAAATTATACTACAAAAAGTGTATAATAATGGGTAGTACATACACCACTCAAAGTAAATTGTGGCAAATGTAGCATAAATCTCACGGGAATAAAAGTGAGATGAAAAATCCCTTACGAAAACTCAGCAGCCTAACGACGCCACTTAAAACTTCCAAAAATGGATTGATGAGATCAAATAGGGTATCTCATCACATTAAAATAAAATTTAAAGCAAGAGGAATATAAAATAACACCCCCATCATAACAAATATGAGCTTAAAATAGGTGACATAAAGGAGATTACTTAAAAAGAAAGAGAGAGGTTAGATCTATTACGAAAATTCGGCAGCCTAACGGCGCCACTCAAAACTTCCCAAATGGATTGATGAGAGAGAATAGGGTCTCTCATCATATGAACATAAAAATTTCAGTAAGAGTAATATAAAAGAACATCCCAATAACAAGAAAGATGAGCTTTATAAGGAATGACATAAAAGAGTGTACTTAAAAAGAAAGAGAGGAGTAAGATCCCTTACCTCGGGTCCGACTTGACTCGATCATTCTTTAACGTCCTGAATAATAAACTTGAGTTAATTCCTATTTTCTTAAGAACCTTTTTCAAGTTCATTATTCCTTTTATATCACTTATTTCCATGTTATAAACATTATGTAATAATTTAAGTTAACAATGTTTGTTTTGTCGATATTTGGTTCTTAAGTCGAAAGTGGACTTATTACAATTACATGTTGTTCGTGTGGTCAAATGTTCTTTATATCCAGAATGAAATTCCTGATTTGGATATCATATATATCATATATATCTGGAATATACATGTATTTATAATATCACATAATCATTTAGAGGTAAGAAATGAAATGCACCGTTCATGGAGACGGTAAGCCGTACGTACGCATGAACACTACTTTCATTTCTTTGTCATATTAATGGAATTAAAACTAAAATAGAGGTATGTATATTTTAATTCCAGAATTATATTCATCATTTATATGTATCATTAATCATATATATCCATTATATACATGTACTTATAATAGTACATTACATTTGGGGATAAGAAATGAAATGCACCGTTCATGGAGACTGTAAGCCGTACGTACGCATGAACGCTACTTTCATTTCTATCTCATACTTTAATGGAAAGAAATAATAATTATATAGAGGTATATTATAATTCCAGTATAACATCATATATAATAACATTAAATCCATCCTTTATATGTCCCACGTATGGCATTAACGAATCACATCACTTTGAGGGGGCGGTAGTCCGCACTTCCTAAAATGAAGATATCGCGTATACCCATAATGGAAGCCATAAAGGTAAGACACAAATGAAAAATACAAAAGATTAAGTAAAACACAAACATATTATATATAATATATAAATATAGTTACATCTTAATGGCCACCTTTGAAGGTGTTATATGAGTGTTGAACAATCATCGTTTTGTGAGGCAGAAATTCGCCATCCACGGAAACAGTATGTTCTTTAACCATTAGATGTAGGTGTGTGTAAGTGTAGCTCTAATACTTATTATAACAACATCCTAGTATATTTAAGATACTTGAGTTGTTACAAAATAAATGAATAAAAAGAGTTTAGTGGGTTGGAGAGGCAAAATAAAACAAAAGGACTCAAGTGAAGACATTACCTTAAAATAGGGTAAATCCCTTTGGTTTGAGCTCAAAGGATTCCTTGGTAAGACTTCTGTAACACCCCAAGCTTCCTCGGTATGTTTTCTTTCGAATAATGCAACGGCGTGCATTGTACGCAACTTCGAGATTTTAACACACCATAACCAATCAAACTAGCCGTTATGAATAATAATACCTACTTTTTGAAATTTTATAAATTCTATCTCTAAAAATGGACTTCATTTTTGGATTCGGAATATCGAAATTAGCCTAGGGTGAAATTTTGGTACTTTTCGGATAACTTTCATATTTTGATGAATAGTGAAAATTACTAAATTTTAATTAAAAACAACTTTTTTAATCAAAATAATTAATAGTGATAAATTATGAATTTGAGTGGTTTTAAAGTATATTTAGAATATATTTTTACCATATAACACAATGTGGGTCAATGAACATAATTTCACATTTAAACTAGACAAAAACAAGTGACAATCTTTTGATAGTTATTATCTCTAAAAAACACGCTTTTTGTTTTTACAACGGGAATTAATTTTAAATTAATTTATGCCACTTCTGTGTTTGGAATTTAGAAAAATGGATTCCATATTTGGAATCAGGATGTCCAAATTGTGTAAATAGGTAACTTTTATTTTTAGACATTTTGAATAATTACTGCGGTAAATATTTTATTTACCATGGTTAAAGGGTAAATCCGGTAAATAAGGGTTAAAAAATAATATTATAATAATACAAAATTACCCTAAAACGTGTCCTAACCTTATTGGTGGACACATACCCTACCATGGGAATCCTTGGGTCGATTTGGGGACCCCTTGGAGCCGCTTGTATGTGGTAGGGACACATTATATTAATAAAGTTAAAATAAAAATAAAAATGGCATAAGCTTACATCTTTTAGAAGAACAATTTTTACATAGGGTTATACATGTTGGATTTTCGATTATAAATATTCATTAGAAAGATAAAAAGATTTCCTACATAATGATATTTTATTTATAATTTTTAGACATCAAATAATTTAAATTATTAATGACACAATAATGATGCAATGTTTACCTCATTAATAAATCATTTAAATAAATAACATTATAATGATTAAAATATTATCTAAAACCTGTCCAATTATTATTGGTTTATGTTATTTATAAAATGAGTCATATTATATTCGACCTCAATTATTTTTGGACCATTATAAACCGAATATAATTATATTATAAAGTAATACTTTCACTCTTTCCTAAAGATCCCCTCCTCTTCCTTATAAAAGGAGACCACTTCTACTCATTCCTCACACCTCTCAAGCCACTTGGCTTGTCCAAACCCTGCCCAAATACTCTCCCAACTTCCCTCACTACAACATAGAGGCCTTAGTTTGATCATAAATCCAACCTAAGGAGCCCTTTTGATCAAATCAAAAGGAAGAACCCGAAGAAGAGGTAATGTTTTCACCACCCCTTTTCAAGTTCCTTTCTTCTTCCACTTCTTCTTTATTTGTTCTTACCATTATAAAATAATAACTCCAGTATCTCACATATACTGTGATGTTATTATAAATATGGTACAACCATATTCAGTATTCTATCCACCCTTTGAATAACATGTCACCATACGTGCGTACGTACGGCTTACCGTCTCCACGTCGTGGTGTAATTGTTATTCAATATATTATTATTTGGATGGGTATAATAATGATGTTCAACTCATGTAAATAATAAATATAACATGTTAATTATTCTGTATATATGATATAATATCCATTTATATATTATTTTAATATCAAAAGAATGATATTGTCGCTCGTGCGTACGTACGGACTACCGTCTCCACAAACGCGATAAGATTCATTCTCCATCGTATCCATTCAAGTATAATTATCATTTGATGATTTAAAAATAGTATCTAAGGACTTGATATAATTCTGGATATGAATAATATACATCCCATTAATAACGAATATGGCTCACATAACAAAGAATATAAAGTAAAATGAACCCGTTAACACCCGAAATAACGATAATTCTAAGATATTATTAACAAATCAATGTTAAAAGATCATATATGATATCATATTAAAGTAAATGATTCTTTTATTATTCAATAACAATTATTTCACCATTATACAGGAGGTAAACCTACCATCGACCAAGGAAAAAGTACAAGTAAGTGATTTTCTTATCTCACTTTCAATTCCGTGAGATTTCCATTGTTCGCCACTAAATTATTGAAAGTGGTGTATTGTTTACTGCCATTTGATATATATTATCATGATTCTCTTTATATTCATGTTATTCTGTAAATCATTTGGTGGTTATTAACTTTTGGCTATACAACTCAGTTGATTAACGTGGTAAGGGATTTTCTTATCTCACTTTCAATTCCGTGAGATTTCCATTGTTCGCCACTAAATTATTGAAAGTGGTGTATTGTGTACTGCCATTTAATATATATTATCATTATTATCTTTATATTCATGTTATTCTGTAAATAATTTGGTGGTTATTAACTTTTGGCCATACGACTCAGTTGATTAACGTGGTAAGGAGTTTCTTATCTCGCTCTTAATTTCGTGAGAATTCCATTGTTCACCACTTAATTATTACATGTGGTGTATGTGTACTGCCCATGATTGTATTCATTGTGTAATATACTTTAATTTATGGGTATTTACATAGTCATGGTATGATCCTTATTTCATGGTTGTTTGTTTCGTAAGTTACCAAATCGATAAGGGAATTTGAGATTTCAATTTCCACTCATTCGGCTTTACGCATATTTCATTGATTATATTACTCCAAGATTATGTGTGGAATCACTATTCATTTGATTATGTCATAATTTCCACTCCCCTTCCTGTGGATATACTTTTGATACACATAATCACTCCATTGATAATTCTCAAGTCATTAATATGAATTTGATAAGAGTAATTTTAACTCTTTCACCATTTGTTGAGTTAAACATCCAATTCGTTGGTGTTGTTTCTACAAGAATATGTGTGAATATCCTTTGATTGTTTTACACTGAATATTCAATAATATTTAGTGTATTTATATTTTTCCACACATAATTATGTCGTTGATTTATCCTTAACCTAAGGATATGGCCTTTATGAGAGATTTCATCTCAATTTACATTCAACTGAGACTTCTTTGTTGATATACACCAAATCACTTTTATGTGGTGTATATAATGTACTTTGACATAGTATATCATGAATCCCTTTATTCTCATGATGTTAAAAATTTTTGATTACCTCAAATATTTGTATTCAAGTGTCTCTCTTTTGGTTAGAATCTCTAACCAAAATACCATTTTAAAATGTTTTAAAGACTTATTCTTCTATATCTTGCTCATTAATGTCCATGTTTTAAAAATGGTTTTAAGGATTTATTTATATGGACATTAAATTTTTAAAATTAAAACTCCTTTTAAAAGTTTCAAAGTGGTATGGGACACTTTTATTCAAAAAATCTATTTTTAAATGGCTTCTTGACAAATAGTGTGACTTTTAAATGATTTCAAGAAAAGGGAGATATTTCCCTCAAATAGTTTTGATGATTATTTTCATCTATGTCAACATCCTTCATTATTCATGATTGAGGTTAATGTGATACAATACAATCTTCCATATTGTATCAAATGAGTTATGTTTGACTGTGGATGTTCTATTTTTATACCATTCATGGTTTGTGGTTAAAGTATTGACATTTCGTATTCTAGTTTTAATACGAATGTTTATGTTATGTTTAAACCTGTTCATATGAGGAATGAATTGGACTTAATAAGTGACGGGTGGAGCCCGCTATAGCTCCTCGATGCATCGGTAGGTCTCATGAGACAAACTAGTGTCTTGGCACAAGGCCTTGGCAAAATCTTATTTGTAGTCTTGGCACGAGGTCTTGGCTATGTGGTTATGATAGTCTGGCATTATGCATTCCATCATTATGAAAGTGGTTATTGATATTGCATGTGATCATTCGACTAGTAGAATATCCATGTGAGTAAGTAAATGGAATTATTTCATTTTACCTTTTCCATTTTATGCTGAAGTTCAAGTTTAAAAGGCTTTTGTTTTAGTTATAAAGTTCCTTAAGTGTTTATGCCTATTTATGAAAGCTTCTGCTATAATGTTATCCTTACTGAGCATCTGAGCTCACCCCTTTCAATGTTTTATTTTTCCCAGGATTATGAAGAAGTAATTTATGAATGACCTGCAGGGATAGTATGAGGGGATATGAAGACAAGATGTTTTTTTTGATGTAATGTAAAACTTATGGATATATCTAGTGTTTCCAAGGCTACTAAACCAATCGGTCTTTCGAGATTTGATCTTTCTTGTGATCATGCCAATGTTATGTAATAATGCACCGACTCTGGGTAACTAGGGTCGGGGCGTTACAGTTGGTATCAGAGGAAGTTTAGTAAAAACTTTGGAAGCTAGATTTAGATAAACTCTGATTACAGCGCGTAGACCTAAGATGAACTTTGAGGATTATTATAGAAGAACTTCCTAGAATTTTGGTATTATAGAAGATTTTGTGAGTTTTCCGAGAAATACATCCCTGTCTGGATACGAGCAGGTAGAGGTGGCTCTGGCACAGATGTACCTAGGGGTAAAACACGAAAACACCGCTTTGAGCTAGACTCGAACGGGAACTGGTGCACGACAACGGGCCTTGCTGCACTCTTGGTTACGACACTCCCGGGGGATATGCTTTGGTAAATTCACAAGATTAGTATAAACCATTATTAAGGGAATACAAAAAAAATGCCCCTAAGAATATATGTCGGCAAATAGATAGTGGATAACCTAGATTTAAACATAGGGTACCCCAAGTTAGGATATATTGTTCAATTACAAGATTATCCTATTATATCTATTTTTTTTACATTCTTATTAGATAAGTATTCAAAAACCCTAATTGTATTTTCTTTTGTTAGTTGAAACATGGAGGGAGAAAGATCATGAACAACTCTTCTCTCTCTTCCTGAAGAACTACTTGCAATTATTATCCAGAAGTCATGCGCAGACGATGTTGAAAGTTTTTCAAATGTCCAAGTTACATGCAAACAACTTTATGAGACATCCAATACCTATAGCATTGCACGATTCTTTCAAGGATCAAGTACCGACTATGGGATAATGTTGCGCTCTCAACTTTCTTACCACGCTAAGCGTGGGAAGTACCATCAGGGTCTTTTCAAATTATTCACTTTATCTCAAAATTACGATGCACTAAATGATTTTCTAGATGCTGCAGAAGAGGGAGACCTTCGAGCAGCCTATATGTATCAAATTATATATTTATGTCTTTTGGGATATACGAAAACTGATTTACCAAAACCTTATTTTGAAATATTTGAAGATGAATCAGTGAGAATTTTTCTAAAAAAACATGTTAAAGACGATGTCTCAAAATTATATATAAGAAATACCTATTTTTTTATGATGCATCGATGCTTCCATCGATATAATCCAAAATGGATGAGAAGTTTTTGGGTAAAGGAAGTAGATGATTTTGAAAAATTCCTGAGGTACCATTGTGACACATGAATGCATTCTACCAAAATGCAAACCCGCCTAGTCTCTCCAGAGTTCATGTTGTGATCCACATATCTCTAGTGACAAAATACATGCCTGACCCAACGCATGTACTCACCTATGAAGAATTATAACTGGAACCCGATCTATCTTATTGTGGAGAGCCTATCAGAATTCTTCATACCAAAGATCAAGTGTTGCGAAACCGGATGACTCGTCTGGTAAAAGATCTATGGAGAAATCATAAGATGGAAGAGGCAATGTGGGAACCCGAGGAACATATTATGAAGAACCTATGTGGAAATAAATAGATGGTGAAATGTTTAAAAGTGTTAGTGCTCTTTATTGATGGGATTACTTTGGAATAATTTTCTCTTGTATGTGTAAACCTGCAATTTATCATGTGAAAATGATATTTGAGGAAGAATTATCTTTTCTGTTGCAGATATAGTTATAAATAACCATTTGGTCTTACATGATCATTGGGTTTGAGGAAATTATAAGTTATTATAATTTGGGATGAAAATGCAAGGTATGAGATAAGATTTGTGGTTAAATTATGTTATGGTATTTTGAGGAATTTATCTCATTTTGGTAATATTATAAAATATAGTTTTTGAAAAAGGACAACACGTAGACCGTGTGACAACCCGTCACGTCGGACAAAGCTGTGGGAATCGAACCCACAACCAAAGTGCGATTGGGATTTATCGCCTACCACTGGACTACGTGAAGTCCCTGGTTAGTGTGACTTTTTTTTAGTTAAATGATTTTATTGATCAATAATAAGTTGATTTGGGTTCTTATGTATTATCAAATGAATACCCTTGGTATAGGAAAATGATTTGGTGATTAAGTGATAAATGTTATTTTGGAAGATGTTCGTTTTGTTAGGAACACTATATGCCCAAGGAAAATAGAATACAATGAGGTTTCATTTGTAGAGTAATGGTGGATTTTTATCTACGTTTTTATTGTTGATTTATAGTGATTTGGGTTATTAATGGAAATGATTAACCTATAACAGAGAATATGTGATGATGTTAATTACTTTTAAGTATGTGACTTTAAGAGTATTTGATGTCATTTGGAGATACAATGTAACATGGGAGACTAAATAATCAAATTATTCTATGTTTTGGGTTTCAATATTAGTTTGGATTATATTAAAGGATTTTAAGGACAATTGGTTATTGAATGGTATCTATTTAACTTTGGGGTATTGTTGGTTTAATTTTAGAAATTAAGATTAGTGCATATTTATCTCAAGGAATATCCTTTTGGGGGATCATTAGATCATTCACTAACCATTTTGGTTTTGATTAATCTTCAAAGACAATGTAAATATATAGTTTATCCTGCATGGATCATGTGATTCTATAGAAGTTTATTCTAGCTCTTCCAGTGTGACCAAGTCTTCTTGAATACTCGTCGTTTAAAAACAAATTGAGTTAGTGGTGGAAATTTATTAAAGAATGAAACTCTACTTAAAATGTAAGTATATATCTTAATGTTCTTAGTCAATATCATAAATTAATTCCTCGTCCTTATGTAATGTAACTTAAAAAAAATGTTGTCTGTTTACTTTCCTACTAGGAGACTAATGGTCGTTTGTCCCAACACAAGTTTGTGGTTTTCTTATTGTCAACTTTCTCCTGATCATGATTTCTATCCCTCTCCATAAAAACTTGACACTTAGTTTATCATCCATATCCATGTTTTCCTACATGGAATCCGAGTATGGGTTATCTTGGATGACCCTTATACCTCTCTTTCTTTCTTTTAAAGTGATAGTTTTATTGACTCTTTTTCCGATATGGGACTTTACATTATATTCCCAAGCACAATTTTAAAAATTGTGAGGACGCAATTTATTGAAGGAGGGGAGAATGTAACACCCCAAGCTTCCTTGGTATGTTTCCTTTCGAATAATGCAATGACGTGCATTGTACGCAACTTCGAGATTTTAACACACCACAACCAATCAAACTAGCCGTTATGAATAGTAATACCTAATTTTTGAAATTTTATAAATTCTATCTCTAAAAATGGACTTCATTTTTGGATTTAGAATATCTAAATTAGCCTAAGGTGAAATTTTGGTACTTTTCGGATAACTTTCATATTTTGATGAATAGTGAAAATTACTAAATTTTAATTAAAAACAACTTTTTTAATCAAAATAATTAATAGTGATAAATTATGAATTTGAGTGGTTTTAAAGTATATTTAGAATATATTTTTAGCATATAATACAATGTGGGTCAATGAACATAATTTCACATTTAAACTAGACAAAAACAAGTGACAATCTTTTGATAGATATTATCTCTAAAAAACACGCTTTTTGTTTTTACAACGGGAATTAATTTTAAATTAATTTCTGCCACTTCTGTGTTTGGAATTTAGAAAAATGGATTCCATATTTGGAATCAGGATGTCCAAATTTTGTAAATAGGTAACTTTTATTTTTAGACATTTTGAATAATTACTGCGGTAAATATTTTATTTACCATGGTTAAAGGGTAAATCCGGTAAATAAGGGTTAAAAAATAATATTATAATAATACAAAATTACCCTAAAACGTGTCCTAACCTTATTGGTGGACACATACCCGACCATGGTCATCCTTGGGTCGATTTGGGGACCCCTTGGAGCCACTTGTATGTGGTAGGGACACATTATATTAATAAAGTTAAAATAAAAATAAAAATGGCATAAGCTTACATCTTTTAGAAGAACAATTTTTACATAGGTTTATACATGTTGGATTTTCGATTATAAATATTCATTAGAAAGATAAAAAGATTTCCTACATAATGATATTTTATTTATAATTTTTAGACATCAAATAATTTAAATTATTAATGACACAATAATGATGCAATGTTTACCTCATTAATAAATCATTTAAATAAATAAGATTATAATGATTAAACTATTATCTAAAACCTGTCCAATTATTAAAGGTTGATGTTATTTAGAAAATGAGTCATCTTATCTTCGACCTCAATTATTTTTGGACCATTATAAACCGAATATAATTATATTATAAAGTAATACTTTCACTCTTTCCTAAAGAGCCCCTCCTCTCCCTTATAAAAGGAGACCACTTCTACTCATTCCTCACACCTATCAAGCCACTTGGCTCGTCCAAACCCTGCCCAAATACTCTCCCAACTTCCCTCAATACAACCTAGAGGCCTTAGTTTGATCAGAAAGCCAACCTAAGGAGCCCTTTTGATCAAATCAAAAGGAAGAACCCGAAGAAGAGGTAATGTTTTCACCACCCCTTTTCAAGTTCCATTTTTCTTCCACTTCTTCTTTCTTTGTTCTTACCATTATAAAATAATAACTCCAGTATCTCACATATACTGTGATGTTATTATAAATATGGTACAACCATATTCAGTATTCTATCCACCCTTTGAATAACATGTCACCATACGTGCGTACGTATGACTTACCGTCTCCACATCGTGGTGTAATTGTTATTCAATATATTATTATTTGGATGGGTATAATAATGATGTGAAACTCATGTAAATAATAAATATAACATGTTAATTATTCTGTATATATGATATAATATCCATTTATATATTATTTTAATATCAAAAGAATGATATTGTCGCTCGTGCGTACGTACGGACTACTGTCTCCACAAACGCGATAAGATTCATTCTCCATCGTATCCATTCAAGTATAATTATCATTTGATGATTTAAAAATAGTATCTAAGGACTTGATATAATTCTGGATATGAATAATATACATCCCATTAATAACGAATATGGCTCACATAACAAAGAATATAAAGTAAAATGAACCCGTTAACACCCGAAATAACGATAATTCTAAGATATTATTAACAAATCAATGTTAAAAGATCATATATGATATCATATTAAAGTAAATGATTCTTTTATTATTCAATAACAATTATTTCACCATTATACAGGAGGTAAACCTACCATCGACCAAGGAAAAAGTACAAGTAAGGGATTTTCTTATCTCACTTTCAATTCCGTGAGATTTCCATTGTTCGCCACTAAATTATTGAAAGTGGTGTATTGTGTACTACCATTTGATATATATTATCATGATTCTCTTTATATTCATGTTATTCTGTAAATAATTTGGTGGTTATTAACTTTTGGCCATACGAATCAGTTGATTAACGTGGTAAGGGATTTTCTTATCTCACTTTCAATTCCGTGAGATTTCCATTGTTTGCCACTAAATTATTGAAAGTGGTGTATTGTGTACTGCCATTTAATATATATTATCATGATTATCTTTATATTCATGTTATTCTGTAAATAATTTGGTGGTTATTAACTTTTGGCCATACGACTCAGTTGATTAACGTGGTAAGGAGTTTCTTATCTCGCTCTTAATTTCGTGAGAATTCCATTGTTCATCACTTAATTATTACATGTGGTGTATGTGTACTGCCCATGATTGTATTCATTGTGTAATATACTTTAATTTATGGGTATTTACATAGTCATGGTATTATCCTTATTTCATGGTTGTTTGTTTCGTAAGTTACCAAATCGATAAGGGAATTTGAGATTTCAATTTCCACTCATTCGGCTTTACGCATATTTCATTGATTATATTACTCCAAGATTATGTGTGGAATCACTATTCATTTGATTATGTCATAATTTCCACTCCCATTCCTGTGGATATACTTTTGATACACATAATCACTCCATTGATAATTCTCAAGTCATTAATATGAATTTGATAAGAGTAATTTTAACTCTTTCACCATTTGTTGAGTTAAACATCCAATTCGTTGGTGTTGTTTCTACAAGAATATGTGTGAATATACTTTGATTGTTTTACACTGAATATTCAATCATATTTAGTGTATTTATATTTTTTCACACATAATTATGTCGTTGATTTATCCTTAACCTAAGGATATGGCCTTTATGAGAGATTTCATCTCAATTTACATTCAACTGAGACTTCTTTGTTGATATACACCAAATCACTTTTATGTGGTGTATATAATGTACTTTGACATAGTATATCATGAATCCCTTTATTCTCATGATATTAAAATTTTTGATTACCTCAAATATTTGTATTCAAGTGTCTCTCTTTTGATTAGAATCTCTAACCAAAATACCATTTTAAAACGTTTTAAAGACTTATTCTTCTATATCTTGCTCATTAATGTCCATGTTTTAAAAATGGTTTTAAGGATTTATTTATATGGACATTAAAGTTTTAAAATTAAAACTCCTTTTAAAAGTTTAAAAGTGGTATGGGACACTTTGATTCAAAAAATCTATTTTTAAATGGCTTCTTGACAAATAGTGTGACTTTTAAATGATTTCAAGAAAAGGGGGATATTTCCCTCAAATAGTTTTGATGATTATTTTCATCTATGTCAACATCCTTCATTATTCATGATTGAGGTTAATGTGATACAATACAATCTTCCATATTGTATCAAATGAGTTATGTTTGACTGTGGATGTTCTATTTTTATACCATTCATGGTTTGTGGTTAAAGTATTGACATTTCGTATTCTAGTTTTAATACGAATGTTTATGTTATGTTTAAACCTGTTCATATGAGGAATGCATTGGACTTAATAAGTGACGGGTGGAGCCCGCTATAGCTCCTCGATGCATCGGTAGGTCTCATGAGACAAACTAGTGTCTTGGCACAAGGCCTTGGCAAAATCTTATTTGTAGTCTTGGCACGAGGCCTTGGCTATGTGGTTATGATAGTCTGGCATTATGCATTCCATCATTATGAAAGTGGTTATTGATATTGCATGTGATCATTCGACTAGTAGAATATCCATGTGAGTAAGTAAATGACATTATTTCATTTTACCTTTTCCATTTTATGCTGAAGTTCAAGTTTAAAAGGCTTTTGTTTTAGTTATAAAGTGCCTTAAGTGTTTATGCTTATTTATGAAAGCTTCTGCTATAATGTTATCCTTACTGAGCATCTGAGCTCACCCCTTTCAATGTTTTATTTTTCCCAGGATTATGAAGAAGTAATTTATGAATGACCTGCAGGGATAGTATGAGGGGATATGAAGACAAGATGTTTTTTTTGATGTAATGTAAAACTTATGGATGTATCTAGTGTTTCCAAGGCTACTAAACCAATCGGTCTTTCGAGATTTGATATTTCTTGTGATCATGCCAATGTTATGTAATAATGCACCGACTCTGGGTAACTAGGGTCGGGGCGTTACAATTTCTGCCCAAAGTGAGGATTCAAGGAGTAATAGAGGGAAGTGGAGAGAAAAAATGGGCAGGGGTTGGCCGAGCCAAAGGCTTTGGGAGTGTGGGTAAGGAGGTAGAGGTGGGGGCCTTTTATAAGAGGAGAGGAGGGGCACTCTTGGAAGTTAAAGAAAAGTCACTTTATTTCAAAATGGTATTCGGATTTAAGAGGTCCCACATTGATGTGTTTCGAGGATAAGATTATAAGGGTTCTAAATCCACCCATCCAATAGGTTTTGGCCAGATGTAGGTCTTAGATTTTACATTATCTTTCCATTTTATTTAAATCGTTAAATAATGAGGTCATCGCTGCATCATCATGACATCATAAATAATTTAATATATTTAATGTCTAAAAATTATAAAACAAATACTATGATGTAGGAAATCTTTTTAGATTTCTAATTACTATTTATAGTCAAAAATCTGACTTGTATAACCCCATGTAAAAATTGTTTTAGTAAAACATCTCATGTTTGTGTCATTTTTACTTTATCATTAAATAAAAAGTTATTTATGTCATTTCCCAACCAAAGTGGCTCCATGGGGTCCCAAAGTTTACCCATGGATTGTATTGGTCAGCCATGACACATCCAATAAGGATAGGACATGTGTCAAGGTATTTTCATTTTATTATAATATCATTTTTGCCTTAAATTGCACTAATTACCTCTAATCTCGATTAAGAACTTAAAAGTTACTATTCAACAAAAAATTATTTTAATCCCATTGAACCACATTTTACTTCTTAATGACAACCATGTATGTCAGATTTTTGAAATTCAACACACAATGATGGCAAAATTTCATTTAAACGGAAAATCAGTTTTTATAAGTACCACTTAGTGGTTTCACTATTCATCAAAAATTGAAGTTTTTCAGAAAAATACCAAAACTTCACCCTAAGCTATATTTGATATTCCGAATTCAAAAATGATGTCTATTTTAAAAAATTAAAAACATATTAGTTGCATTAATTAATTTAACAATTAATTCCCACTGTCAGAGCAAATAGCGTGTTTTTTTGAAACAATAAGTATCAAAAGATTGACACTAGTTTAAGTCCGATTTCAAAGTGAAATTAATTCCATCAACAACTATTGGATTAAATGGTAAAAATATATTCTAATTTCACTTTAAAACCAATTAAAAAGATAATCTAATTATATAAATAAATTAGATTAAAAAGAGGTTTTGAATTAAAATACAACATTTTTCACTATTCATAAAAAATTGAACTTTTTCGAAAAAATAACAAAAATTTACACAAAGTAAATTTTGATGTCCCGTTTCTAAATAAGAATTTTATTTTGTCAAATATAAAACATAAAATTGTCAAAAAGTGGATTTAAAAGAGGTTCGCCATCAAAAGGCGGTTAATCGACCTTTTAAAGAATATTAGAATGTTTACGCTTAAAATTGGATTCATTCGCATTTTTAATCCTCTAACATTTATCGTAAAAAGTAAAAATATTTGACAAACATATATAATCATTTGGTAGTTAGTTCTGTTCATTCCCACCATTACAACGACTAGGCGTTAACTACCATTTAAAATAATATTATTTTATTATTAGAGTGCAACGTAAGATTCCCAAGAAACTCATTGTTGCGTATTGGGTACGCCATCGAGCATAGCATCCCCTTTAAAGTAATATTAATATTTGATTCACAAATATGGATAAATATAAAGATTTCATATTCTTTACTTACCTGGGGTGTTACATATTAGACATGTATTTAGTTTATCATTATTTTATTAAGTTCATTATGTCCATATTTATTAGTTATAATATTGACTTCCAATGTTCTGGAGTGTTCATTTTCTTGATTTTTCATAATCGATTCACTTGTTTTTATGCAATGGAGTTTATGTGGAATGGATGTAAATATACAGAATTGAATTTAAATATTATTTATTAAAATACATATGTTTTAATCTTAATTTATATCATTTTGTTATATGGCATGGGGATGAATCATTAGATGAAATATTAATGACAATCACTTAGATTATTTTAGCTATATTTTTATTATTAGGAACTAGTTTTGTAATATGATTTAATATTATGTACATATACTGGTTAAAAAATATTAAATATGATATAAAGAATATATTATAGTCTTGTTAAATCATAACAATGTTTTCATAACTAGTAATGAAGGATAAATTGATGAATGAAACATCATCGTCCTCAAAGGTTGTAAATTGGAATCTCACGGATGATGATTTTGTTTATAAAATAAAAGGGATAGAGTAATAATATTGATTATGTTTCTTCCAATAACATGATATAATATATATATATATATATATATATATATATGATACTGGAGTTATCGGGGTCATTTGGATAGAGGAGGTGAGGAGAGGATCATAATAGAAAGGAACTTGAAATGAAAATGAAAGAAATAAAATGTGAATTTACCTCTTAAATCCACATCCTTGAGAATCCATATAGGGGAAGGGGTTTTGGTCTCTTGGAAAGACCAAGAGCTTCTTGGACTTGGGGAGTTACTAGAAAGGGTATTTGGGTAGAAAATTAAGGTGCTTAAAGGCTTAGATGAGTGAGTAGAAGAGGGAGTGAGGGGGGGGGGGGTTATAGTGGAGGAGAGGAGTGAATTTTGAATATTTTATTAATTCCCTCAAGACAAACAATAGTGTTATTTAATGTAACCCCTAATAGTAATAAGTGCATGTGAGTTCAACCCAAGTGGCTTTACATCACTCATGATGTCATAAATAGTTTATTTAACTGATAATTTGTATATATGGTATTTTACTGTATTTCACTATTCATAAAAAATTCATGTATTTCAGAAAAATACAAAAAAATCACCCTAACCATTATTAGACATGATGAATTAAAAAATGAACTCTATTTTTTTAAAATAATTTTCTAAATATTATTAATTTAATTTTTAAATAAAATCAAAGTTTATTCGAAAAATAAAAATTTTAAAACTATCATTCATTTTATATCACATTAAAAAATTAATCAAGATCTCATTATCTTGTAACCTTAATAAAATAAGACAATATTATTATTTACTATTCATAAGGGTCATATTACTATTCATAAGGGTATGTTACTATTCACCAAAGATCAAGTTGGTTCTATAAGACTCCAAATGACTTACTGATCACAACTCTAGATGACCATTTTTCAAAATACATAACATAGAAGAGGCAAAGTTGTGTTTAACTCCTAGATTATAAAATGTGTTGTTTTGTAGGGACTCGGTGTTTCATGCATTCATTATTTATTTTCAAAAACTTGGGGTGTTACATTCTCCCCTCCTTACAAAAATTTCATCATCAAAATTCACAGAAAGTTACCTCACAAAAATATTTGGGTAGGTCTTCCTCATATGATCCTCAAGCTCCCATGTTGCCTCTTCAATTTTATGATTTCTCCAAAGCATCTTTACTAGACTAGTCGTCTGATTCCTCAATGCTTGTTCTTTAGTGTCCAGAATACAGATAGGCTCTTCATAGTAAGATATTTCAGGTTCTAACTCTATACCTTCAGAGGTGAGGACATGTGTTGGGTCTGACAGGTACTTTCTCAGCAATGAGACATGGAACACATTGTGTACTTTAGATAGGCTAGGTGGAATAGCCAAACGATATGAAATAGCTCCAATTTTCTACATAATTTCAAAAGGGACTGTGTACCTAGGGATCAATTTTCCTTTATTTCTAAATATTATAACACCCCTCCATGGAGATACATTCATAAAAATGTGATCTCCCACTTTAAATTCCAGATCCTTCCTTCGATTATCGATATAGATCTTTTGTATTCTTTGAGCTATTTTGATATGACCTTGAATAGTCTTTACATTCATTGTTGTTTCTCCACAAGCTCTAGACCCACAATCCTCCTTTATCTAACTTCGTCCCAACAAGTTGGTGTATGACATCTCTTTCCATACAATGCTTCCTATAGTGCCATTTTAATACTTGAATGGAAGCTATTATTGTAGAAAAAATCCACTAAAGGCATGTATTGATCCCACATACCTTGGATGTCAAGTGAGCATGATCTCAATATGTCTTTTAATGTTTGGATCTTCTTTTCTGATTTCCCATATATTTGAGGGTGATAAGAAGTACTCAATCGAAGCTTAGTATCCAATTTTTTTTGAAGACCTTTCTAGAATTTTGATATAAACTTTGGTTCACGATCATAAAAAATTAAGAGAGGTTCCCCATGAAGTCTCACAACTTCATTGATATAGAGTCTTACTAAGTACTCCAGTGGAAAATCCTCCCTTATAGAAAGGAAATGTGCAGATTTTGTAAGTTAATCTACAATTACCCATATCGTATCATTATTACTTGTAAATTTGGGTAATACAATGAAAAAATCCATGGCGATTCCATCTCATTTCCATGTTGGAATAAATAGAGGTTTCATGAATCATTTTGAATGTTGCCTTTAAGACTTCACTTGTTGACAAACTAAACATCTTGATACATAATACGTGATTTCCCTCATCATGTTATCCCACCAAAAATGTTTCTTCAAATCTCTATACATCTTCATTCTAACTAGATGTATAAAGAAGATCAAACTATGTGAATCATCCAATAACTCCCTTTTTATCTTGGGTATAGCTGGAACAAAAATCCTCTTACCAAATTTCATAATTCTATCTTTAGATACGAAGTCAGCCAACTTTCCCTCATTCACAACATTAATTTTATTTTTCAGGTTCTCATCATCAGGCTGAGAAATTTTAATCCTTTCTAATAAAGATGGTTGGGAAACCAAATGAAAAAGTAGTGATGTTTCACCTTCTTTGATAATTCTCATATCCATCCTCACTAGATACATGTACAAAGGATCCATGTCAATCCTAATTTTTTTGAGAACTCCACGATACTTACTGCTCAATGCATCAGCTACCTTGTTTGACTTCCCTGGGTGGTAGTGTATCGCACAATCATAATCCTTGATTTGTTCAAGCCATTACCGTTTCCTCATGTTAAGTTCTTTCTGTGATAAGATATACTTCAGGCTCTTGTGATCCATATATATCACACATTTTTCACCATAGAGATAATGTCTCCATATCATCAGAGAAAATATTATCATTGGTAACTCAGGATCATGAGTGGGATAGTTTTTTTCATGAATTTTTAACTGCCTTGATGTATATAAAATAACTCTATCATTCTGCATAAAGACACAACCAAGTCCTTTCTTTGGTGCATTGCTATAGATAATAAACCCATCATTCCTTAATGGTAGGGTTAGGATCAAAGAATTAACTGATATCCTCTTCAATTATTCAAAATAATCCTCAAATTCTTTTTTACTTACGAACTTAAACCCTTTATGTATAATATTATTCATTGGGTTGGCTAAACGGGCGAAGTTTTGAACAAAACACTGATAATAACCTGCTAAACCAATAAAACTATGTACCTCAGTTATGTTCATTAGAGTAGGCCATTCTTGCACAACCTTTGCCTTTGTAGGATCAACAGATATTCCATCTTTAGAGATAATGTAGCCTAGAAAGGAAACTGATTGAATCCAAAATTCACACTTGATAAACTTCCCATTTAATTCATTTCTTCTAAGAGTCCTCAAAATAGTGCGTAAGTGATTTTCATGATCTTCATAGATTTTAGAGTATACCAATATATCATCAATAAATACCACCACAATTTCATGAAGATATTCCTTGAAAAATCCATTCATTATATCCATGAAAATATAGGGTGCATTAGTCAGTCCAAAAGGAATTACTATAAACTCATAATTCCCATACCTGGTTCGAAATGATATTTTTGGAATGTCTTCCTTCCTCACAAGCAACTGATGATATCCAGATCAAAGATCAATCTTCGAATTTTTTTGAGCTCCATGAATTTGATCAAATAAATCATCAATTAAAGGTAGGGGATACTTGTTCTTTATTTTTATAGCATTGATCTCTCTATAGTCAATGTGCAACCTCATAGATCCATATTTCTTCTTAACGAAAAGAACAGGGGATCCCCATGGAGAAACACTGGGGTAAATAAATCCTGTACCATTAAATTCCTCTAGTTGTGTCATTTGTTCCATTAATTCCACAATGGAAATTCTATATGGGGTCTTTGATATGGTCCTTGAACCCAGAATTAAGTTAATGGAAAACTCAATTTCCCAATCTGGAGGATGTCTAGGTAAATCCTCTGGAAAGACATAAACATATTCTTGCACAATAGGTATATTCTATATTTGAACATTCTTTTCCTCACCCATAATTATTGCATTCCATTCCTCCCCAATAATTTAATTTAGAAGAGCTACTGGGGATAGATCTAGATGATAATTAAAGGGTTATGTTTCTACCCTAAAGATAAGGGATTCCACATTGTGGTCAAAAATTGCAAAATCCTTCCTCTTACAATAATTTTTTTGCATCATGGTTTGAAATATAATCTATAATAAGGATTATATCAAATTAAATCATGGATATGACAATAAAATTAGCAGTTAAAGAATGTTTATATGCCATAATGGGGACTTCTTGACACAACTTTGTTGCAATGATACTTACCTTATGAGTTTTGAATGACAAATCCCTTATTAAATCAAATTAGAAATATCTAATTTTCTTAGAAAACTGTGATGATATGAAAGAATGTGATGATACAGAATCAAATAAATCATTGTACAAGTTTTAGGAAATGATTAAATCACCTACCACCATATCATTAGGAACTTCAATATCAATGGTTGTGATCTCATAAGCTTGTCCATGCTCCCTTGGCCTTTTCTGTGGCACGTTTCCTTGATACTTTGGATAATCCTTAGCATAGTGTCCCATATCCCGACAATTATAGCATTTAACAATAATAATATCTTTCTTCCCATTACAATTACCAGCAAGATGGCCTTTCTGTCCACATTTGTAGTATACTCCATTTCCTTTTAAGAAGGCACTAGGGTGTTTCCTTCCAAAATTATCACAAGGTGGAAATTCAACTCTTCCCTTCTTCCCCATTTCCTTATTTCCTTTTACAGAGTTTTTATCAACCTTATTATTCTCTTTATTTCCCTTAAAGTCATAACACTTAGATAATTCCTTTATTGTATTGATATCACATGAAACTATATCCTCATATGATGAAAAACATTGGGAGACTAGTTCCCATTGGAGGAATGGATTTAATCCATAAAAAAATCGATCAATTTTTATCCTTGGATTATGTATGTAGTCCACAACATGCCTTTCTAATCTTGTGAAGTTAGATTCATACTTTGAAAAATTATCATCTTCCTTTTTCCCCCAATTCATAAATTTCCTTTCCATATCCGCTCGCTATTCACGAGGAAAGTATTTCTCTAGGAAGATTTATTTAATGTCCCTCTATTCCATCTCTTATCTCTCTTCCTCCTCCTTTGTGTTTTGGATTAACGACCACCACTAATCTATATCTCTTGATAGAAGATAAACAGCCATGACGAACTTCTTTCTTTCATTACATTCCAAAGAGAGAAATATCTTCTCCATGGAACTTATCCAATGCTCAGCTAAAAATGGGTTCGTAGTCCCATTGAATGATGGAGTCTGTTGTTTAATAAAGCGATCTAACAAAGCTCCTCCATGTAGTGGATCCAGATGCTCCATATAGGTAACGATATTTTTCATAACCTGAGTAAGTTGTCCAAGTGTAGTAATAAGCTTCTCTAGACCAGTGGTAGTACCAGTGCTAACATCATTATCTTGCATCATAGGGAAATCCCTACATGGGATACGTGTGTTCATGAAGTTTCAATTTCTTCCACTAATCACCATTTCTAGATAACAACATACACTAGATTAGGTTATGAATCATAATGTATAATCTTAACTTAGAAAAATATGTATCATAAATTGAAATCCTTTGCATGGCTAACCCCATAATCACAAAAATGGTTTATTTTAGGAAAAATTTACATTTAAATCCTTCGTAATGGCTTGTAAAGAAAATCTGAATTATCCTATGCATATCCCCTGGGATAATCAATCCAAGTGCGCATGAAGGCCTATTTTTGTGTACCAGGATACCCCAGGTCAAGCCCGAAACTCCTTGTTGGAGTTTTCACTCCAAGGTACATCTGTACCAAAACCACATCCACTTGTAATATCTTGACATAGATGTATTTGATAGAAATATACACATAATATATTCCGTACCAAAATACCAGTATGTTCTTGTGTGTTTTTCCTCAAAGACTATCATAGGGATTTTTTCCCTAATCAAGGTATTCTAAATCTAGTTTCCATGTTTTCTACTAAACTTCCTTTGATACCAACTGCAAGGACCCAATCCCAGTTTCCCAGAGTCGGTGCCTTATTACATTATATTGGAATGATTACAAGAACATAATATCACAAAGAAACAAATAGTTTAGTAGATTTGGAACAAATATACATATATAAGTTCAAAATTACATCATGAAATAAAAAACCACAGTAAATTATTCCATTGAAAACATCCATGCCTCCTATATTATGCCTATAAGTCACTCATAACTTACTTCTTCATATCATGAGAAAATGAAACATACGAAAGGGGTGAGTTAAAAATCTCAATAAGAGTACACAATACAATAGAAGATAACATGACCATAAAAATTAGGCATGCTGAATAATTGAAAGCACATGCCTTTACAAATAAGAAACTTGAACACATTATAGAAGGAATATGATCTGAGTAAATAATGCCATAATAAAACATAATCATGGGTATTATACTAGTCGAATAACCACATGAAATTTCAATTACTAGCTTCATAATAAGGGAAGTGATTGTTCCAGACATTCTGAACCATACCATCAAGGCCCCGGCCAAAACCATATCTCAAAATGGACAAGGCCTCGGCCAAGTCCACATCTATTTGTCTCATGAGACCTACCGATGAATCGAGGAGCTATAGCGGGCCCCAAACGTCACATAATAAGTAAAATGTATTCCTAATATGGATGGGGATAAATATAAACAATATATATATATATTCATATAGAAACTAACATATGATATGTAAATAACTTTCCCAAAATATTGAGCTTAAACAATAACCATTCAAAGTAAATTGGTGAATGGTTTTAAGATAGAACATCCATAATAAAACTAGTAATAAACCATAAAATTAAATATGGTAGATTATATAATAAAATATTAATCCCAATAATTAATAATAATCAACAATAGTGTTGAAACAGACAAAAATACTCATATAAAATCATTGATTAATTCTTGAGATAAATACTCTTTTATTTTGAAAAGAAGAGTTCTTTTGGAAAAGTCTTTGTATAAAACCATAAATGAATTAAGATAGTATTTTTGTAGTAAAATGAGTGATTTTATAAAGATAATGTTTTTTAAAAATATATTATAGAGTTACCTTAAAAATAGGTAAGAATTTGAGAAATTCCCTTGAATCAGGCTTGTATTTTGAAAATAATTTTGAAAGTTCCTTTTAAAACGTATAACTACCCATAAAATAAGGAAGGATTATGGTTGGTAAAAATATATAAATACTAAAAAATAATTTAATAGTATTAAATAATAATACATAAGAATTTCATTGAGGTAATTAGACAATAAAAGTAACCCGAATGAAAATGGAGGTTTGGGTGGAAAAGCCCATACCTTAAGTCCGAATGTGTTCCACTCTTGAACTTAAGGTCCTGAAATATGAAATTAGACTTATTAAAAACTTAATAAAGAACATATTAAAAATTTATTTAGTTTATAATGATTTTATTAAGTCCATTATGTACTTATTTATTAGTTATAAAATTGAATTCCGTCATTTTGAAGTGTTCGTTTTCTTGATTTTCATAATCGATTCACTTGTTTTTATGTAATGGAGTTTATGGGGAATGGATGTAAATATACAGAATTGAATATAAATATTATTTATTCACATAAATATGTGTTAATGGTCATTTATATCATTTTTTTACATGGAATGAGTATGAATAATTAGATGAAATATTAATTACAATCACTTATATTATTTTAGCGGTATTTTGATTATTAGGAAGTAGTTTAGTCATATGATTTAATATTATGTACATATACTGGTTCATGAATATTAAATAGGTTATAAAACATATATTATAGTCCATTTAAACAATAAAAATGGTTTCATGACTAGTAATGAAGGATAAATTAAAGAACTAAACTTCGTTGTCCATGAATATTGTAAATTTGAACCTTGCAGACGATGATTTCATTTATAAAATAAAAGGGAGAGAGTAAGAATATTGATGATGGATATTCCATTTTAATGATATAATTACCATATATATATGATAATAGAGTTATAATGTTCATTTTGATATAAGAGGTTAGGATAGGATAACAATAGAAAGGAACTTGAAACGAAAATGAAAGAAATAAAATGTGAATTTACCTCTTGAATCCACCTCCTTGAGAATCCCTTTAAGGGAAGGGGTTTTTGTATTTTAGAAAGAAAAAGAGTTTATTGGAAGTGGTGAGTGACTGGGAAAGGGTATTTTGGAAGAAAATTTAGGACCTTAAAGGCTTATAGAAGTGAGGAGAATAGGGAGTGAGGGGGGCGGGGGTATAGTGGAGTAGATGAGTGAATTTTGAATATTTTATCAATCCCCTAAAGACAACCAATAGTGTTGTTTAATGTGACCTCTAATATTAATAAGTGCATGTGATTTATAACCATGTGTCCTTAAATCACTCATGATGTCATAAATAGTGTATTTAATCGATAATTTGTATATACAGTATTTTACCGCATTTCACTATTCATAAAAAATTCAAGTATTTTAGAAAAATAACAAAAATTCACCATAACCATTATCTGACATGTATAATTCAAAAATGTACTCCATTTTTTTAAAATAATTTTTAATATATTATTAACTTAATTTTTAAATAAAATCATAGTTTATTTTAAAAATAACAATTCTAAAACTATCATTCATTTTATATCACATTGAAAAATTAATCAAGATCTCATTATCTTATAACCTTAAGAAAATAAAATAAAAATATTATTTACTATTCATAAGGGTCATATTGCCATTCATATTACTATTCATAAGGTATGTTACTATTAAAAAAAAATAAAGTGTATTCTATCAGACTCCAAATGACTTACTGATCACAACTCTAGATAACCGTTTTTCGAAATTCAAAACATAGAAGAGGCAAATTTGTGTTTAACAGCTAGATTATAAAATGTGTTTTTTTGTAGGGACTCAGTGTTTCATGCATTCAATTTTTATTTTCAAAACCATGGTATGTTACAAATAATCTCTAAATTTGTCTAAAATAGCCTATGGTAGCAACCATAATAGTAAAAAACCCACAATCCCGGATTCAGGGCTGAAATCATAAAATTTACATTTCTGAAACTGATTTCGATGGAGGTGACCAAATTTTTCCCATAAAAAACATATAATAAGAAAAGGAAACATTGGATCACTTATATTCTCAAGAAACTATTATTTTTATAGTTTTAGAGAAATTAGACAAACTCTTATATAATAATACCCATGTATTAAAATGATTATTTCTCCGACTTAACCTTTCTTTTCTTCTTTCACCTTAGTCACTATCATCATCCATATGAAATACTGAATGACATTATTAATTCAACATAATTTCTTGATATCCCATGGAAAAGGAAACATTAGAAGAGTGATATCAATTGCTTATTAAGTTTAAAGATAATAATTAACAATTGTATGTCATCAATGATCATAAGAAGTTCATAAGGGCAAGATGATATATTCAGAGTTCATGAGATAATCATAAATGAAATCATTCCCATAAATACCTGAATAATCAACCATGAACATGGAAAAAGGCATTGACAAATGAATGGGGCATAATAATCAATAATCATGGGACATGTGATATCAATATTGACCAATGAAAAAATTATAAACCCATGGAATGAATACACAACACTTGTTGGTATCTTCAGACATCATGTTCATTGAACTCAAAAAAACCCTTAATGAACCATTATAATTTGAATAACCCTATGAAAAACATTGAATAAAATTATCTGAAGAATATAATAATTACCCAATGCATCTGAGCATTATATAGGAGCACCGATTGTTTTAGTTATAATAGGCCACCAAATTCAATATGGGCCACCCCATCTTATAAGTTATAATGGGCTCACCTATAGCTATCTAGACCACCCCTTCATATAAGTTGTAATAGGATCACCCAACACTATCTAGGTGCACCCATTGTATATAATTTCTAACAATTGAAAATAAATTACATATATCTTAGAAATAATTATAAAAATCATAAAAGTAAAAATTATCCACTTCATGACTAGATTAACCTATGGAAAAGAAACATGTTCCATAATAGTCACTTTGAAACATTATTAACCTATTTAAAATAATAGTTTTCCATAATAATCTCTTTGAAATAATCATAATGTATCCAAAGAAAGAGAGGGGATGGTATCAATAAAAAATACCTCTAGTAGGGGACATGTAACAATAATTTTTTTGAGTTTTTTTAATGGAAATATTATAAAATTATCATTAATAATTTTATTTGGAAAATATCATTTTCATTTTGATAATATTTTCTTTAAAAAAATATTTTGAAAATACTTTTCATTTAAAATAACTCTAAAAATCTAGTAATTTTAAGAATATTATGAAAAAAATTTCTTTTAAAATAACCTTTTAAACTTGAAATGTATGATTTAATGAAATTAAGGTCATGTCAGGGGTAATTCCATACATATTGTATAGGTTAATAAGAATAATACTTTTGTAATATAAATGGTTTATAAAAGTTACTCAATCAAAAAATTATAATATGATTCCTTTGAAAAAAAATTATATAGAGGAAAAATGTTTAAAAATAGATTCAATAAATAACTTTTAAAAAGTTAAAAAAAATTGAAACTTGTTTTAAGAAAACATTGTTTTAAAAGAAAAAATATTTTCGTATGAATAGAAAAATGTAGTGGAATTTTCGTAAAATTAGTTTCTAAAATATTTTATGTACCAAATTGTGGAAAAATGGTACCAATACTTTAAATTATCATTGATAAATATACTATAATAAATTTAAAAGTTTTTATTAGATAATGATAAAATAATTTACATCGATTGAAATTCAAGAATATAAAATCTCGATTGGAATGAGATAAAAATAATAAGATTGAAGTTATAACTAATCAATGAATAGATTATGTGTATCAACTAAAAATCTAGGTAAAATAGGTGGAAATTTAACATAATATAATGAAAATTCATTATGGATATATTCATATAATATTAAAAACAATGAAGACATAATATTACCCAATGAAAATAAATTGAGTTATGAAATTATTTTCCAATTGGTAACATTTAATTCGAATACCCATACATGAAAAATTTAAAATTTAAAATTAAATTAAATTAAATAATTAATTTTTCCTCATATTACATATCAAATGGGAAACATATACAACATATAAAATAAATTAGTCACATAACATTACAATATGCCTCAATGAAATGAAATTGAGATGACATCCCTTAGGACTTTGGAAATATCTGGATCAAGACCCCAGGAAATAGATAACCTCATATAGATTATTAAATCCAAATATTATTCATTAATTTAAGTATAAAATACATTCATGGTTAGTATATACACCACACAAAAAAATAAGTTGTAAACATGGAATATATCTCCTAGAAATAAAAGTGAGAGGAGAAAACCATTACCTCACACACACCTTTGTTTGAATCTGATTTAAACTCATGTATTATGGATTTAAAAATTTTATTAAATGTTTAATTGTAAATATTAATATTAATAATATATTATATAATATTTTTATAAAATCATATCACCTATTCATTACTAATCAGTTATTATTTTCATTGTTTCAGATGTTAGTTTCCAGGTTTTCTCATTCATTCTTTATTATGAAATTCCTGGTTATTGTGCATATAAAATATTACTATAAAATCCAGAATAATAATCATGAAATAATTATCATATTTATAAATAAATTATTCTTTTAATAATAATCAAGAAATATGTTTTTAAAAAATGAATTACGTTATGATCATGGAGATCGTTGGTCACATATACACAAGAGTAATGTTTCCATTTTTTGAAAATCATTATGGAAAGTATTTAAGTAATATTTTAAATTTATAGAATGATAAAAATATAATATAAATCATACTATTTCATAAAAAAACATGTATAAATCATCCATGTGGTGTGGTGATGAAAAGTTAGTCACATCACTTCGTGAAGGCGGTAGTCTACACATACACGAATGACGTTTTGACTTTGTCTATGAGTGAAAAAGTAAGAAATAAAATGATATATTACATTTAGATAATTATAAATATGTCATTAATATCAATATTATTTCATTTATATGACATATATTCATTATCCATACCCCTATTTCCTTCTATGTAACACATTAGTGAAAAAACGAATCACATCACTTCACTTGGAGGAAGTCCGTCGTACACATGAGTGATATTATCATTTGACATATGTAAATCAATATAAAAAGGTATATGTGATATAGTGACTAGAGATATACAATTATGTTATAGATATCATATTTATACTTTATATCCATCATCCTACCCAACCATGAGAGTTGGGAATAGAAAATGAATGATATCAATTCGCAAGACGACAATCCTCCATAAACACATATGACGATGTCGTTACCCATTTGATGGAAGTGGATATGTCTATAGGTCATGAAAATAAAATAAAAAACTAATTTTATATAATATATTGGTGTTATTATATAATCATTATATAATAATAATTTATGGAGGTGAAGGAAGAAATAAATCAAAAACACTCATTGATGAATGTTACCTCTTCTTCATGTATCCTCCTTAGGTTTGCACAAAAATCCTTCTTAGGTTGGATTTGAGTACAAAATAAGGTATCTATGAAGATAGAATGGATTTTTTCGAAGTTATTTTTGGTATTTCCCCATCAAACCAAATATTTTTTATGATGTGAATAAGATATGAGAGTGGTTATCTTTTATAATTGAGGAGGAGTGTCATTTTTAAAAATACCTAAAAGTATTCACTATTAAGAGGTCACTAATACCTCATGTGGATTGAAAATTTATTTCTAATGTAAGTGAGGGTTTATTTATTATAGAAAAACCATCCCCATAGAAAATGAATCACATATTTATCAATTAATTCCATAGTCCATATGTTAACTCATTTTTACCCTTTTAGTTTTTTACAATGATAACTTGATTATTATTTTTACCTAATTTATATATTATTTTGGACTACAAATAAATTATCAATATTATATAATTTAATATTAATTATACCAAATATGAAATCCAGTTTATTAATTAAAATTCTATGTGTGTGAAAATTTGATTTTAATTCAAGATCATTTAACATGATAACCTTGTTTTAACCATAATGGAGGTAATTAATTTTTAAATGTTGTCACTAATAATTATAGTAAAAAGTTAAGATCAAAATTTTATATAACATAAGATATTCTAATTGAAAGTATGGAAACCATTTATTTTAGTAAGCTTATATAAGGGGAAATTTTAATTTGAAATTAATCATGTAGACATCATGAGAAAGAGAATTTTCAAAGTCCAAATGTTCAAAAGCATATAATTATTTTATATAAAAATTAAATATTAAAATTATTATGATTAACTATGTGTAATTATATTATATAATCATTAACTAAATTTACTTTAAAATCATTTCAAAATATTATTTATCATTATAATTTTTTTAAACAGAATGCGATTTTTCAATTAAAATTCGGTATTTTCATTATTAATCAAAAAATGAAATATTTTCAAAAATTACCAAAAATTCACCATAAGGTAGATTTGAAATTATTATTTTATAAAATTATGTTTATTTTTAAAAATAAATTTCCTATAATTGGTAAATATTAATTTTAAAATTATGTGTGAAAAGAACAACTAATATTTTCTTTTAGAAAAATAAAATTTTTCAGAATGTGGTTATTTTTCTTTTAAATTATCTTTATTGTATTAAAAATAAATAGATAACAAATAAAAATGTCTAAAAAATATATATTGATATTGTCACGACCCGTCCCTAGGGCCCGTATTGTGACTACCCCAAACCCGCCTCCCATAGGCCAGGGGCTATCAACTATCGCTGAGTAGGCATACCCCACAAAGGAGAGGCATTTTCCAAAGTGCCTGTACACACATTCCCGTCTCTAAGAAAAAGTACTAAAATAAAAACACTGATTAAACAGGTATGAATCCCACTAAGATAACCACTGAGAGTAACAATACAATACTGAAAAGTAGATGGGCCAGAATACAAGCCCAATTGAAACATAAAAGTACAAGCTCCTGGATCTCATCCGCTGGAAAACCTACCTGAAGAGTAGGTACAAAAAGTTGTTTGAATTTCACTGAATTGTACCATATCTATCAGGTCAATTTAAATCACCACCTATCTCCAACCCGCCAATGACTCCACCAATTATGTCGATCATCCTCACAAGACACGTCATGTACGGGAGAATCCCATGTAGGGGTAAGTAAAACAATACTTAGTAGGGACCTGAGAGCACAAAGGTAAACCAATAAGAAAGACACAAGGAGGACTAACAAAGATGTACATGAAGTGTATCCTTTAAAAATTCATTTAAATAGAGTCACTAGAGTCATCTCGCACTGGTATAAGTTTATAGCATGAAAAACAAGATTACCAGACATAGTTGAAAAAACACCCAATGTCGATGAGACTCGTAGTCCTGTTGAGACACCCAGTCCTGATGAGACACTCAATCCCGATGATATACTCAGTCCCGATATGACACCTTATTTCAGTATGTAATGTAGACTCCAATTAACAAATCCACCTGTCGTATTGTCCCCGAGTCTCTGCCAGTTGTAGGATTCTGCTCGTAGCGTGCTTATTTTGAGAGAAACTACTCCTCAACCCTATGGTTATAAGTCATATTCCACAAAAACTCACGTATAGTATCTCAAAAGGACCTCCTCATTACGAGAGTCCCAATTCCATAAGTGGATCGTCAAATAGATGCACGGTTTGGACGTTATGCCCATTTTAGTGAAAATGGACCTGGTCTGGCCTAGGTCTGACATGATCCGACCAAGTTTGACGGACCCAACCTGAAATTTTTGGTATGGGTTAGCCCAAACTATCCTGGCCTGCTGAAAGTGAGGTCTCCCCTGTATCGCACTAGAGGTGGCCTAATGGAAGTGTCTTCCCTAGGTCCACACGGTCAAGAGACCAGATGGCTTCCATGTCGCCCACCCATGGCCAACTGCTGTGGGCCCCCAACAGTCAACATGGCCAACCATTGATCTGGCCGCTCCTCCCACATGTGGTTTGAAGGACCACATTCTAGTCGGTTGATGTGGCTCCCTACCGCGTCATAGGTCCACACCGTCATTTCTACCATCGTTGTCCATATCTGCACCTCCGTAGGCCCCTCTGCCGATGATCGTTGAGCCATCAGTCGCATACTACTAGTTGGCCGCACCGTTGTGCACTGCCACCATCTCCACCACCGACAAATACTCTCCTACAGGACGCCACTATCACCATGGTGGTCTTTTCTTCAAACCGAGCACATCTTCATGATCCTTGGGTCATTACCATCTCTTCCATAGGCACTAATTTGTATCACCATTGTTCTGGGGGTCTAGCCACGTTTGGAACCTCTCGATAAATCTTGATGCGATCATGGGGCTCTGTCAGTGATGAATAAAGAATGAAGAAAAGGAAAAATCACTAGGAATGCCCAAAAGAGCAGATCTAGGCCTTTGTTCATGCAGACCATGATCTATTCATGTTATAGTGTTTAACGAGGAACCAAAGATATATAGATTCAATATCCCTTTTATCCTCACAAAGTCTATTCATCCTGAAAGAACGACAGACCCACAGATCAACCTATTCATGGGTTGGTTCATGTTCATCACCAAATTTAAGAATAGGGGAAATGAATTAAAAATAAATACACCCTAACTCGAGTTTGTATCGCTTGTAGATGTTGATCGAATTTGTTTTGTCATGTCGATCCTTGATATGCCGACATTCATTGATTCTTCGTCACTTGATCAAATCTCGATCTCCGATTAGTTATTGCCAGCATGAGAGGGAATCATCCTCCTTTCCTTTGGGAAAATCTAGGGTTATGAAAATTAACCTAGATTTCTAATGAAGATTTTTAAAAAGGGAAACCACCACTGTGTCATGATGTAACATCCAAATAAAATATTTTTATTTAAATATTTTATTGACGTTCATGTCCAAAAACTAACTTTCACCCTCAACCCATGCCAGTCGAGGTTAGGCCTCACCTAATGAAAACACCCCATTATAAACTCAATGATTGTATTGGTTTTTAATTCGAGTTACCATTCATGAGTTATAAAGATTTATAAAATAAAATAAATTTTTTAAATTATTTTATTTACGGTTATGTCCTTTTCGGGTGCTTCCACAGTAGGCCCATGAAGACTAAAATTAAGTCACACCTAGGGAAAATCCACTACTCTATTTTCAATGGTGCCCTCATATTTATGATTCAGGAAATCATTTAAAAGTTATTCCACTTTTTTTGAAAAGTTGTATGTGCATGCTATTAAAAACTAGACAATTCCCAATGAATTGTTCCAGGAACAATGGGCCTCAGAATCGAACACCGTGTTTGGGAATAATTTCATGATTTTACCAATTAATTTCTAAAAATAAATTTTGGAAAATAAGATTCATTACATTCTCCCAACCTTTAAGCTTTTTGTCGCCAAAATCAAAACCAAGGGTTACTTAAAAAGATGATAGAACTATGCATGAACCTGAGCCTCCTTCCTACGTATGCTATTCTAGAGATTCTCGTGTTACCACCAGAAAAACACTAAAGTAATTGATCATACTTTAAGGATCATCCCATTTCAATACTCAATATCCACAACTTGGCTTAAAAACGAGTTTCATGATCTGAAACTATCATCAAGGGAACATTGTGGAGTTGAACTATCTCCTGCACAGAGAGGCATCTGATGCTCTCTACATAAATCTTCTCCTGGATAGGTAGTAATTGGGATGACTTGGTGATTCAATCAACAATCACCAAGATGGTATTATTTCCCCTAGATATATGTAGAAAAACCATCAAGAAGTCCATCGATATCCATTCCCACTTTCTTCCTAGAACCCTAAGAAATAAAAGGAGAAACCCTTTTTAAGAACACGAGGATCAACACGACAAGTTGATAAACCAAGAACTAATTCAAACAAGCACCCAACATTCATAACAACAGGTAAGCCTAGATTCAACCTATTTTCTCATCCTTGATGTCCTCCCCAAAGCCCACATGCATATCCTGATGCATCTCGCCACTCTAGGCATCCATTGTTACCATAAAAAATGGGCATCCCTACCCCAAAAAAGGAATTTATAATTTCCACACAATTATTCCTCTTAGTTCCAAAGGAAATATATGGAAATTTATAAGAAAATACTCCCTAAACTTCATTGGTACTACCGTTTGTCCCCTGAAATGAGAAACATGCTCCCCTTTTGAATATCGATCAGGGGTATGCTCTATGGAAAACTGTGCACATAGGGTCTCGTAGTTAATATCCGCAAGCTGTGCCTACCTAAATCGCTATAAGAGTGGAGGGTGACCACCATTTACTAGAGGTAAGATTCTCTATCACCATCCATAATGTATAACTACAATGTTTCTAACTACTCCAATGTCTCACTCAACAACTACAAGCTAGATCTCCTGCTTAGAGTGTCTGTCACCATGTTCCCCTTCTTAGGAGTATAGAAAAATCTTAAAGTAATAGTCCTAGAGGAAATATTTCCATTTCATATTTCTTAATTACATATAATTATAGGATAAGATATAATTGAGATTCTAATGGTTAGATTAGATGGTAAATTTCTCTCTCCTCATGTAGTGGGGCCACATATTCGTCGCAAAGACTACTGCTGTTAGCTCAAGATCATGGGTCGTGTAGCTCTGACCATGCTATCTGAACTCTAGAAAACCATAGGAAATCATCAATTTTCCCTACATCCAGACACAAACAAATCTTATTCATTGATGCATCATAGAATACTACATACCCAACATCTTCCTTTGATAGTCTCAAGAAGGGAGTGCTCGTCAACCTCTACCTCAACTCCTGATGGCACTACTGACATTTCTCTAGCCGCATGAAGGGATTCCACTTACATGTTAAAGTTATCAAGGGTGATTACAATTTGGAAATGTAATGTATAAACATCTGATAGTACCCATAAATACCCAAAAAACTCATCACCTCGGTCACTCTCCTAGGTTGCTCCGAATAAATCACCACCTCAATCTTTGGTGGATCCACCACAACTATTGCCTCTGAAATGACGCATCCTAGAAAGGGGACCTCCTGAATCCATAAATGACACTTCAAGAACTTCCCATAAAGGTGGTTCTCTTAGTGTGCATCCAGGACCATCCTCAGGTTTGTCGCATGCTCCCCCTTGAACGACGAGTACACCAAGATGTCATCAATAAAGAACACAATGAACTGGTCTTGATAGGGATGGAAGATCATGTTCATGAGTCATATGAACTCTATTGGGGAATTTATCATGCCAAAAAGCATCACCAAGTAATTTTAGTGGCCATACCGACATCTGAAATCTATCTTTGGAATGTCCTCATCCTATACACTTAGTTGGCAATATCCAGATCTAAGGTCTATCTCTAAGAATCATCTCACTCACTAAATCTGATCGAAGAGGTCATAAATACTTGGTAGTGTATACTTATTCTTCACAGTCACCTGATTTAGGAACCATAAGTCCACATATAACTTCAAGCTCTCACATTCCCTCTTGGTAAACAATATTGGGGTTGCCCACAGTGAAACATTGGGTCTCACGAAGCCCTTCCTATATAAGTCTTCAAAATATACAAACAATTAATGAAGCTTTGTAGGATCCGTATGATATATTAGTGTATATATCGGTGTCGTCCCGAGGTATATGTCAATATAGAAGTCAACCTCCCTACAAGGAGGTATTCCTGGAACATCTTCTTGAAATACATCCTCATACTCATCCACCACTATATGAATCTGAGGACTCGTCTCATCCACTGCACCGAGGGTCATACTAGCCAACTTTTGTGTGATTGGATTCACCCTCCTACATGTGAGTCCACCATGTGCTACTTCTGTTTCCATTTCCTTGAAAAAGGAAATCCTAGTTCCGCTACTATGGACACACCACATTCATTGCCTAAAACAATCAATTTGAACATGAACATTGGATAACCAACCCATACCAAGAGTGATGTCGTATGGAATCGATGCTTCTACTAAGATATCCCAACCAAAACTCTCACCTCTAAGAGTCAGGTCACACTGTAGGCACCAGTGAGTGACCATTGGGTATCCTCCAGTAGTAGTCTCCAGGCATGAGGGTCAGGTCAACGGTTCAACCAGAATCTATGAGCCTCGAATATGATTCATGAAAAGAAAAGGATAACCAGTACCCATGTATTTAAATATGGCAGTTAAAGTAGAATAAACACATTTTGTACCCCAAATAATTCCTAGAGCCATTGGGTCATACGCCTTGATCACATTCATTTGTTCCCTTTCTATCCATCAAGCTCCCTGATCCTAGTATGAATCACCTAGGGTGGTGGTGGTAACATGTCAAATTGTATACCACCTCTTGCTGGTCTCCTAGCTCCTCTAATACATCCAATACCCTATGGATCTACCTTCTATTTCTTTCCCACTACAACAATCACTAGAAATATTTTCTTATCCATGGTACTCTCAACCACAAAGGTGTTCTCTAACACTCTAACATAGGTATTAATGCACATAGGTATAACATTGGCTCAGACCTTTATAAGCACACCTTGCTTGAAGGTCTATGACCTGAAGCATTGGTCGTGTATCACATCCATCGAGTTCCTGAAAAGGTCAGTATGTCTCAATGAATACTCAGATATCGACATGTTGTCATATCAAAGCTGTATAAGCTCCTATACCTACATACCCATTATCTTATAAGGAGGGAACTCCGTTATTAAAAAGGTTCTCAAACTCTATCCATGGAAAAGTGACCTCACCGTATGATCGGGTAAACAAACCCCATAATCTCCCTAATGATCCACGTAGAAGTATCATTGTCAGGACCATCATCAGAATTTGTTAGTTTCTGGACAGGGTGGAAAACTTGGGTCACTGCCTTAAGCTAGTCCTCAACCACCTATGTGTCAGTCTTTCCTCAGAACCTGAGCGGTCTCTACTGCTGAAACTCTTGAAGCGTGATCAATGTGTGCATCTCATCCACTGATAAAATGAGTATGAAGTTCTTCTCTACATGTGGTGGAATGGTTGGTGTAACACCTGGTTGTGCTATATCTGGTACAAATCCCTGTACTTACATCTAGTTACCCAAAAGACCATCCTCGGGATCATGTGGTGGAATCCTGGCTGGTTATCTAGGTAGAGGCATCATATAGAAAACCATTATGTAACATAGTCAATATACTATACCGGGTGAGATGAATCTGAATCAATAAGGAAATGAGAACACACTCAATTCTTATATGATTCATGTAACTAGTGTTTTTGTGTACCGAGTCGAAAAGCAGAATTTGGGGTCCTCGTGTATGGATAAATTGGCCATCACACCAACACTGGACTCCCTAGCCAGAAATCCAAACTCAAAACACTTTTACCCAAAACAAACTCATAGGATTTAGGTTCTTAAGGTAGAACCACCCCCTCTAATACCACTCTTTCACGACCCATCCCCTAAGGCCCATTCTATGACTAACCCAAGGCCGCCTCCCATAGGCCAGGGGTTGGAGACTATCACTGAGTAGGCATATCCCACAAAGGGGAGGAATTTTACTAAGTACCTGTACACACTCATCTGTATCTATGAAAATGCATAGAAACTAAAACAAAGAGTAAATAGGTATGCATCCCACTAAGACAACCATTGAGAGTAATAGTATAATACTGAAAAGTAAGCATTCTATAATATAATCCCAACTGAAACAAAAAAGTACGAGCTCCTGGATCTCGTCTATAGGAAACCCTACATCAAGGGTAGGTACATTATGTTGTCTGAATGTTGTTAAAGTGTACCATGTCTGTTGGGTCACCCTTAAGCTCCAACTTTCTCCATCCCACTAAGGACTCTGTCAAATATGTCAATCGTTTTCACAAGACACAACACATGCGGGCAAAACCTGAGTAGGGGTGAGTAAAAATATACTCAGTAGGAACCCCAAACCACAAAGGTAAACCACAAATAAAGACACAAGTCATACTACCAATGAGTTACATACAATGTGGAATCTAGGAAATATAGTCACGAGAGTCACTAGAGTCAGTTCTCACTGGTATAAGTCTATAGCACAAAAAACAATATTATTAGATGTATTCCATAGAACACTTAGTATCGATGAGACATGTAGTCTTATTGTGACACATAGTCATGATGAGACACTTATTCCCAATGAGACACATAGTCTTGATAAGACTCCTAGTCTCGGTAAGTCACATAGACTCTAAGTCACAACGCCACCAAGTCGTATAGTCACCGATTCTCTACCAGCCATAGGATTTTGCCTATAGTATGCTTGTTCCAAGAGAACCTAATCCTCAAGTATAAGTTAGTACATAAACTTCCCAAAAACTCACTTAGAATTTCTCAAAAGTACTACCTCATCACTAGGATCCCAACGCCGTAATAGGCTCATCAAACGGATGGATGTTTAGAATTTTATACCCATTTTAGTGAAAATAGGTTCGGTATGTCCTGGTCCAACCGACCTCACCAGACCCGATAGGTATGGGTCGGACCGAACTGGCCCAGCTTGAAGGAGTAGCCCATTAGGCCACTGGACCGTGGCCCACTGGGCTACACGGTCCATCCCATGGGGCAGCTGGGCTGCAATCCAATGGACTGGAGGACTTAGCCCAATGGGCCGCTAGAGCAGAATGTTCCGCCTAGCCCGACCTACCATAGGCAGGCCGACTCCTATCTCATGTTGAATTTATCCCATTGGCTATGTCTCCCCTGGGTCCACATAGTCATGTGACTATGTAGATTCTGTGTCATCCACTAGTAACCAGCCACCGTGGGCCCCCATTGGTTAACATTGTCGGTCATCGAGCCGAACTCTCCTCCCAAACGTGTTCCTTGGGACCATGTGCTAGCCAGTCGACATGGAGCACTACTGTGTCACTTGTCTAAACCACCATGGACCACCCTATACACAGCTCTCGTCAAGCTGGTGGTTGCCTACTGCTGGGTGGCTATGCTACCGTGCAAAACCACCGACGCTGTCGTGTGCCGCCGCCAGTGGATCCTCTCCTACAAGCCGCCATAATCACCATGGTGGTCCATTATTCTAACTGAGGAAATAATCACAATCCTTGGGTCACCACCATAATTACAGTTGGTTCCAATTTTCCTCACAGTTTCTCCGAGGGTCCATCCACTTTCAGAACCTCCTAGGAAATCTCGACACGACCACGGGGGTCCGTCAGCAAAGAACAGAGAACAGGGAAAAGGAAGAATCACCAAGAACACCCAAAAGAGATGATTTAGAAACTTTTTTATGTTGTCCTTGATTTTTTTCGCATTATAGGGTTTAATGAGGAGCCAATGAAATATAGATTCAATATCCCTATAATCCTCGCTAGATCGATCGACCTGCGGATCAATCTGTTCGTGGGTTGGTCCATGTTCATTGTCGAATTTAAGAATAGTTGAAACAAATAAAAAATAATGACAACCTACCTAAAGTTTGTATTTCTTGTAGAGATAGATCGTTGCTGCATTTCCACGTTGATCCTTGATCCGCCGGTGTTCGTCGATTCATTGTCTCTTGATCGAATCCCTCTCTCTTATCCATTGTCGCCGGTGAGAGAGATCCCCCTCCTCCTTGCATTAGGGAAAATCCAAGGTTATAATGATAATCTTGGATTTCTGATGATTCTTATTAAAAATAGAAACTACCACTGCATCAACATGTAACATCAACATAAAATATTTATATTTAAATATTTTATTGACATTCATGTCCAAAAACTAACATTCACCATCGACCAGCCCCGGTGGAGGTTAGGCCCCGCCTAAAGAATACACTCCATTATGAACTAAACAATGGTATCAGATTTGAAATCCAAGTTACCATTCATGAGTTATAAGGATTTGAAAAAAAATTATTTAATTATTTTATTTACAGTTACGTCCTTTTTTGGTTTTTCCATTACAGACACGTGCTGACTATGCTTAGGTCATACCTATGGTAAAGCCACTACTCTGAGTTCAACAGTTCCCTTAGATTTATAATCTAGGAACTTGTTTAAAACTTATTCCACTTTTTCAAAAAAAATTCATGTGTTCAAATGCTGTTAAAAATTGAACAATTTTCAACGAATTGTTCTGGGAACACCGGGCCTCGAAATTGCACACTGTCTTAGTGCCTAGTCTCATAATTTTCCCAATTAATTTCTAAAAATAAATTCAGGAAAATACGATTCATTACAAATATGTTATTTAATCCTATTAATATGATCCATTTTAATGGATTGGTGATATATTAAATATAAATGTTAATATTATATTGTTATTGACTAATAGTCGGTGTTGTAGGTACTACACACTATCGAAGGAACTTTTTATTTCTTGTAACGAATTCTTACACAATTTTTCATATAACATATTCCTTCAAATAAAATTTTATTATTATATAATTTTAGGTAGTTAAATTCTTCTATAATGTTAGTGTTTCATTTCATTTATGTTTTATATAATTTTATTCTTTCAAAATGATATAATGATACATTGAAGTGTTTTTATATAAATTATTTATCATCAATAACTTAATTTATTTTGATAGATATATATTTGAGCTGGTTTATTGGCAGTTTCATAGCATAGACCTCGAAAGGACTGCTGGTCATGGCTTTAGGGTAGTGGGAGTACCCGATGTGTGAATAATCATTTATCCCTAGGTGTTTTTGTTGGTTAATTAGATGCAAGTTGTTGATTAATTAAAATTTTATTGTTAATTTTTTTGTTTACATGTGATTTGGGGATGTGGGAGTTTGAGTCTTAGATCATGGTCATGGACAATATCGGAAAATGGGATCTTGAGATAAGGACTAAAGAGAATATACTACACATGAGGTAGGTGGTCCCTAAAATTAACCTATAGTATTTATTATTTTTAAGGTGGATCCATTTGAAATTATCACCTATTTCTGGGTAATGACATCAAAAATTTATTAGGTGTTTCTATTATGTCATTACATGGTTAAATACTAATTTAAATGTGTTATAGATCTATTATGTAGGGATGTTCCAATTAGACACTATACTTGGAACATGACCTTAGTTTTGGGAAAATTAAATACCACACCTTTAGAATCAAAATGTGAGAAAGTGTAATTATAAGTTAATATTCTCAGAATGTAATTAATTATTATAATTGTCTATAATGGAGTCCATAGTTGACTTATTTAAATGTGAAAATTCTGAAATGGTAAAAATTTGATTTATCGGTAGCTTAGAGATGCTATATGAAATGTATCAGACTAACGAATCCCCCATAAATGATGAAATGGATAATGAAGCGAACATAGTAGTGAATTTTTAATTGTTAACCTTTGAAATTAGTTACCAAGATAAATAATGACGTCACTATGAATGTTTTGTTTTAATGAGGTGTTTTCTTGGGGTGAAGTGATTGGATTATCTGATTGAATGGAAAAACATTATGTTTGTTTGATGATGTGTTTGTATTTAGATAAATATATTCTTTGGATTTTGTATGAAAATTAGTATAGTAGAGTGTCATAATAAATCCTTTTATTACAAAGGGGAGTCATATGAATGTCGGAGTGTGATGATACCCCCATATTCATTGAGGGTTGATGCAAGGAATTCCATGAACATGCCATGAGATTCTTCTTAGATTTGTTATCATAATTCCACGGGGTAGGTCTATTTTGTTTTGGGTAATTTTTCTATTTATAGAATTACATAAAATAATGTCGTGGATTCCTGGAGGGTACCTTTGCTGAATTTTTCTAGATGTGCTCCCCTAATTTATATTGATATACGTTTTTGGAATGCCTCTAGTGTGGGTTGTGGATTCTAATCAGGTCATATTTTTTAATGTCCCACATGATTCCTCAAGTTCAGATTAGTAGACTGTATGAGTGGAATTATAATGGACACCCGCTCTTAAGATTCATTATTTTTTATTGAGGGGGAATTCCCTGTTGAGCCATGTGGATTACCTCATATTAGCATGGTCATGTATTCCAAGGTAGTAAAACATGGAACTTATCAAGGAGCATAGTATACCATGATCATAAAATCACTATCTTGGGATGAAGTGGGTGTTCGATCAATGTTGGGTGTCACTGAAATTCCTAAGGAGTAGCAGTTTTTCTAATACCTTGTATATATATTTTTAAATGGTTAATTTATATAATTGTCTAGTTATAACATTCAACAAGGATATTCTTTATCGAATTGTTATTTTACAGATGTTGTTCATGGTGTCCTACTGTGTTTTAATGAAATCCTTCTATAGCTTCCATTATACTATGGTACCCAATAATAGCTATTGCATTGTGGGAAAAATATTTGGTAAATTTCATAATGATAGATATTCCTTGATTTCTAGGAAGGAGCATGATGTTTAGGACTAGGAAAATACTTGGATTCATTTAAAGGGGATTTTTAGACATAGGTTACCTAGATTATTTTATCTTCTTTTGATGTATTCCTTTCCTGACATGTGTTGTTAAAACTCATTTTTTATTTCAAGATTATTGATTATTTGTTAGCACTAACCCATATTTCATTGTACTATTTATCTTCCAGAATGTTGTGTGTAATTGAAATTAATTCCACTATTCCACATTCAGATATATAAGTATATTTCCCTAACTAAACAACTTTAGACTCATGCTGTTAGTTGGTAGCCTCTAATGTATTGGGAGGTTCACTTGAGGCCATGTGGGGCACCAGTCTGGAGAACCAGTTTAGTGGATCCCCTAGTGATGCATTTAACAACGACAACTAAAAAGGAAAATAAAAAATTTAACACCTATTACATCATACCATAATAGATATGACCATAACATGATAGAAACTCAAGAAAAAATTGAGCAAATATCCCATGATCCTTCACGCCATTGAAAAATTTTATTAGGCTGTGGTTAAATCAAATGTAAGGTTTTCCCAAAACCCCTAAAATACATAAGTATCATCTATTAAGCCCTATGTAAGATCCTTGGAGCCTCCACACCCTAGAAAAAAAACCTCATGATATAACCAAACTTCTTCTTTGGATCATCATGATTTAGGACAGTCACAGTTTATGCACCACGCTGTAACAAAATAACCATGCAATGAATCGACACATCCAAATGAATTCATAGCTTTTACTAATCTTCCATTACTCCAACATTATCTTAATGCTTCCAACAAAAAAAGGTACAATGCATTTTTCCATTAATATTGTCCTATTAAAATAGAAACTTCTTAGAAAATTTTCATCCTCATGAATCAAAATAAATCATGGATAGAAAACATCAACTATCAAACTCAAACACTTGTAGGGAGATACCTATCAAATATGGACATCGTAATTAGAAAATCACAATATAGAAATGAAAATATACAATAGTAATCAAATTTAACCTAATATATATCTCACTTTTGAGGAAGATGTAGTTCAAAATGATGGGTCTTGACCAAGTTGTTTGACGACCTATAGTGGGTTGAATAGAATAGTTTAAAAATTTAAAAGAAATTAAATCAAAGTAAATATGCACATGCAAAATAATTAGAAAAATAAATATTATTATAGTGATTTTGAAATTATTTAAGATCAATTTGATCCAACATATTTTCTTTACATCTCTCTATATAGTGATACAAATAATATTACCTATGATCTATATATTTTTAAGGGGTGTTAAACACCTCTTAAAAGATAATTTTCTAGTGGAGGGACAACCACCACACACATATGATTATTATTGGTGGATGGATACCTATTAAAACATGAATGTTTTTTTGATGTATTATCCAATAATAGAATAGATTTAATTTTAGAATGGAAAATAATAACCTAGATTATAGTTAAAATATAAGTTAAACGTAGAATGAATTATGAACAAAGATGTAGAAAATTTTCTACAATGATAGTGGTGGCACAATACCTAGAAGCCTGACTAGCCATGAACAATCCTTAAAATATTGAAATTGAAAGGAAGTTATGATCTTGAAGGATTTAATTGGTTTCAGGTTATTTTTATTGAAAATTTCTCACATAGGATCACATGAAAGTTAATGTTTATATTTTGTGTATCATCTCTTTAGTATTTTAGAGAGGTGAATTAATAATTATTCCCAATAGTTATAAAAATTTATTCCTTTAAATAACATTATAAGAAAAGGAAAAAAAATTCTATAATAGTTATAATGATTCAATATAATAAAAATATATTGAAAATATATTCCATGATTATCGCTCTAATAAACAACCAGGAATAACTAGTCAAAGCCATCCGAAATATAATCCCTAAGATAATAAAAATACTTCAGAGTTTATCAATACTTTAAAATCTATATGATCAATCGCATTAATAATCATATTTGAATACTCATTCATAAAATTTTCATAATCCAATAAAACATTATATATTGATTCCTTTTGGAAATATTTTAATTTTAATAAATCAATCTAGAAACATATAAATACAAATAAATTTTAAAAAATAATATACTAATGTTAAAAAGAAAATAAATTTCAAAAAGATATAATTTTATAATTTTAAAATTTAACTAATGAGAATTTAAATAATAATTATTTCTATATCATGTCTCATATTTAAGTCATATGACATTAATTTTTATAAGGTTAAATGAATAATAAAAGGTTTAAGACCATTTCCACAAGGTTCATGACCATCATAAGGTTTATGAATATTTCTATATGGATCATTACTATTTCAATAAGGTTATTTAAAACATCGTATGGTTTCTTATATTTTCAATATATCACTTCATAAGGTCGTTTTATGATATCATATGTTTCTTTTTGAATTCATAATGTTCAATATAAGGATTAATATTGTTTACCAAATAAACATTATAAACTTTATAAAATCATTTACATATAGAGAAGAGTGGATTAAATAAAATATTTTGATTATATATAAATAAATTATAAATAATTAAAGATAAATTACTTGATAAATAAAAAGTAAATAATAAATAAATTCAAAACCATTCATTTATTTTAAAATTGGTAATTTTTTTTAAAAAATTAGACACATTGATCTTTAAAAAAAATGTTAGATGGAATAAATAAAATAGAGATTCTATAAATATTAAAATATAAAAAAAGTAAGTACCAAAGATCCACTCAACCCAAAACTGCTCAGGATATTGAATGATCACCTATTACTCATGCTCTCACATAATTATCTCTAAGAAACCATACCATTATAGAAAGTAAAATAATTTAATGATGTGTCCACGAAATACCATTTATCAAAAATATTAAATATCCACAAGAAACTTCACAAATTTGGCATCATCATATAAATTTAACTCAACCCAATAAATTAAATGGGAATCATCATGAAGATATTGATGAAGCAATGGAAGATAGAAAATATCATATAACCTATCCATATATAGGGGATGTGAAAATGGATCCACCACCTCACTGGACCACACAAACTAATAAATAGATTTGATAAATCAAGAATAAATATAACCCCATCATCCAAAACACCATTTCCCATGAGAAGCAGAAACCCTTATAAACACATGATCATAAACCATGAACACTAGAATTATCATTAATTTATCATCATAAAAAATTTCAAGATCCTTCAGGGCATTCAACTTGTTCTACATCATATGATACTCCTTAGTTATTCATTGCAACCCATATAGTCCAATGAACACTATCTCTACATCATAAACCCATTTTAATAGTGATTTGAAAGGCAACATATTCAAAGCCTCCTATAGAAATATACCAATGGAAGAGTGATAACTTTTATTATGGTAAACTCAACTAAAGGAAGTTTCTTTGCATATAATCCATCAAAATCTATGAAACTTGCATATAACATGTCCTCCATCATCTAAATGGTCTACTTCATCTATGTATGTGAGGGAGTTATATGGAATATGAGAGATAAAAATGAATTATAATGATCTCCCTAGAATCATTAGGAAAAAAGGTGATCTTGATCTCAAATGGTGGTCAATGGTACCATATAAATATTGACTACCACATAAACATTAACCAAGCTAAAACATAAATATATCACTACTATGAAACATTCCTTTAATAATGATGGTATTTAGTAGCACTATAACAAAATGATAATAAATGGCATATTTATTAGCACTAAATAAATCATTGATAAATTTAACCTTTTATCAGCACCTCATTTTTATCATTGATAAATGAAAACTTTATAAGCAATTTTTTAGTGCTGATAAAGGTATTCTTTATCATCATGTTATTTTTAGTACTGATAAAGGGTATCCTTTATCAATGCTTTATTTTTAGCGCTGATGTAGGGTATCCTTTATCAGTGCTTTAATTTTTTTCGCTGATAAAGGGTATCCATTATTAGTACTTTATTTTTAGCAATGATTATTTTTTATATAAATAAAATGAAATAATTAAATAAAATAACAATAAAAAATGTATTTATTAAAAAAATATTTCAAATTTTATTAATTAAATAATTATTGATCAAAATGAATAGATTGATTATACATTATTAATTATTAATCATTTTATTTAGTAGATAATTATGATAATTAGTGTTATTAAATTGTATATATTAAATATATAGATATATACTAATTTATATAAATTTGAATTATATATTAAAAAATATTTATGCACTTTACATTAAATAGTCATATTTTTATTGAATAATGGATTATAATTAAAAATTATTATGAATTAAAAATATTGACTATAATTTCATAGTACTCGAAATATAATTGAATGTTGTTTGACTTTTCAATTTAACATAGATAAAATGTGTCTTATATCGATTTTATATATATGTAATTAATTCATTTTTATATACAATGCACAGAAACAAATCTTATCCATTTTTTTAATATTGTGAAAGTGTACTTATTATTAATTTATTCAATTTCACTCAATCTTATCATAGATGCATGCACTTAAAAGGATATATTTATTAATAATGTTAAAAAAATATTTCTAAAAAAATATTTATAAATAAATGTATTTATAAATGTACAGTCACTATATTTATAAAATTATATATTTATAATTATAAATAAATTAATATGTTTTAAATTTATTTATATAATTATAAATAAATAATTATGTATATATAAATAATTATAAAATTTATAATAAATTTACATAAATAATGAATATATTCACTATATTTATATTTATATATATTTAATAAATATATATGTGTAATTATATAAATATATATAATGATATAAATAATATTTTTAAAAAATATTCCTATAATTATTAGTAAATAATTGATAAATTATAAAAATATATTTAATAAAGAATATATTTAATATATTTATATTAATATATATTTATTAAGTATTTATAAATTTTTATAATTTATTTATTTATATATATAATTAAAAATCCTTTAACAACACTTTAGTAATAAGCAGTGATAAATAATATTTATCAGCCCTTTTTCCATGCTGGTAAAGATTAGGATTTATCAGCACTAAATGAAGCGCTAATAAAATGATGATTTATCAGTGATCTAATTTTAGTGATGATATATATTGGCTTTATAAGAGTTTTTTAGCACTAATAAAGATAGGTCTTTGTCATCACTAAAATAGTGCTGATAAATAGTCCTTTTATGAGTGATTATGTTATAAGTCTTGATAAAAGGGCTATTTATCATTGCTTATTTTTAAGAACTGATAAAAGTGTCGCAATCTATTTTAAAAACCCTATCTATTTGTGAACTCATCATGATATTAGGATATTTACATAGATTCCACTTGCTTTCGATGCTCCTCCTCGGTGAATCAAAGCTCGAATCACACCACTCAATCGTTGTTGGTGCTCCAGATACACAAAAATATCATCTAGAATCTGGTTTTCAATTGAGGTTTCGATGTGGATGGGTTCTCACATCACTTTTCAGAAATTTCTCCAACCGAGGTATGTGGTTCCATGCCCTAACAATTTTAGATAATTTAATCTTCTCACATGGTTAATTTTTTGCATGATCTATAGTTTATTTTGGTAGTGTGAACATATTTTGGAAATTCATTGACATGAATTTATGTTGAAAATAAATTTTATAAAGAGAAATTTTTATGTTTATATATGTGACTTTTTATGAAAGATTAGTGTAAGTGTTCAATTAATTGTTTCATTAGTGAAAATGTGTTTCTGTGGGTGTTTAAGGTGCGTGTGTCTAAAAAAAATTGATGGGAAATGGATCATTTTGGGCATGTTATCCTTGTTGTGAACTTTTGAGTATGAGTTGTGAAGTTTTTAAATAATGAATAATTAGTTTAAGAAATGAAATTTGGGATGTGGAAATGTTTTATTAAATGGTGTGAGTGATGTGAAATGTCTTTTCGAAGGGTTTTGCGTGTTTTTTTGTTTTTTTCGGGTTTTGTAATGGAAAATGGCTCTATTGTGTGTGTATGTTTTAGTGTAGTTTTCTATGGAAGGGTTTATGGGTTGTTTGAAAGGTGAAAATCATGTTTTAAATGGTGCATAAATGCATATAGGTTTGGAAGTAAGTTCTTAAATGAAATGGAATTACTTTTCCTTGTTGAACATGTTGTACCTTTTTTAATGTGAATTTTAAATTGTTTTAAAGGATGAAAGAAATGATTTAAAAATGATTTTGGGTTGTGTAAAAATTTGTAAAAAAGGGACTTATTATGGAATTGGTTGCGAATTGGTGTAAACTCAAGTTATGTTAATTAGAAGTGTTCTATAAATTAGTTAATAGATTTATTAAATTATATATGTGTTTCAAAATATGTTCGATGTGGTTATGAAATGCATTTGATCTTAAATGTAGATTTTTCATGTGAACTTGGTTGGTTTTTTTGATGTAAAGCCTTGTGGTGCCTCTGGGGGTTATTTTAGGAAACATTTTAAATGAATTATTAACATTCATAATTTGTGTGGGTCGTGTTTGTGAACTAATTTGGTGTGCATATGTTTTCAAATAGCTTTTGGGTGTGCAAGTAGTGACACACTATGTATGCTTTTTTCGGAATGATTTATGTGTGTAAATGTTCCATGTTAGTGAGTTGTGAATATGAGACATGATTGAGAACAAATAAAAGGGAATCCTAGGAAACATAGTAACTTGATTGTACTGTGTTAGGGAATCTTCATATTTGTGTAGTAAAATCATTATCTATAGAATTAATGTATTTTTTCATATTTATGTTTAATTCATTTATTTTTTGTATTACTCACATAATAATTATTTTCTTATACAGGTGGATTATTTTGTTCAGGTTGGGGTGCTCTTTCCAACATTCATGCTTCTTATCCCTTAAAATATTTTCACCCATGTAGAGGTGCACTTATCACTTTCTTTCAATTTAACTATACTTCCTTTGTAAGAAGAGAAATGATGCTACCTCTACTCAATTACATAAGCAATATCTATTTTTTGCGTAGTAAAATCATTTTCCATATAATTAATTTATTATTTCATATATATGTTTAATTCATTTATTTTTAGTATTAATCAAAAAATAATTGTTTTCTTATACAGGTGGATTCTTTTGTTTGAGTTTTGATGCTCTATCAAACTTTCATGCTCCTTATCCCTTAAAATATATCCACTAATTCAGTGGTGCATCAATCAATTTATTTCAAGTTACCTCCACCGCCTTTGCAACAATATAAATGATGTTACCTATTCTAAAATACAAAGGTAATATTTATGTTTACACAGTAAAAAAAATGTCCATAAAATTAATATATTGTTTCATATTTATGTTTAAATTATTTTTTAGTGTTAATCACATAATAATTGTTTTCTTATATAGGTGGAATATTTTATCCAAGTTGGGGTGATAGGTCCAAATTTCATGATTCCTCTACCATAAAACCTTTTAATCCCTTCAATGGTGCATATATCACACTATTTCAAGTCAACTCAACTACATTTTCAGGAAGATCAACAATGCTGACTCTGCTCAATCACATAGGTAATATTTATGTTTACACAGTAAAATTATTGTCCACATAATTAATGTATTATTTCAAAATTTATGTTTAATTTATTTCTTCTTAGTATCACCCATATAATAATTGTTTTCTTATACAGGTGGGTTCTTTTGTTCGAGTTGATGTGGTTTATTTGAAGCTGCTCATGCAGTGTTCACAGTTCGACAAATAATTTCAATGGAAATTGTGGTAATATTGATAGTTACGATTGTTTTTTAATGTATGTAATTATTTTTATTTATATAATTGTATAAATAAATGTTTTAAATGTCTATAATTTAGTGTTTTTTTGGTATTTTTGTCATTAATTTAATTTCATTTAAATTCTGTATTGGAACATGTTTTTGTTGATATATTAGGTACGTTTATGGTGCATCTGGTACTACAGTGTGATGTAACAACACACTACAGTGGTGCTGCAGTGTTGTATTTCAACAGTTTATAATATTTACTTTTATCAGAACTGATAAAGAACATCTTTATTTGCACATTTAAATGCATTTATAAAGAACACATTTATTAGCACTTCTAAAAGAGGTGGTAAAGAACACATTTATCAACGTTTCTACATCACTGATTAAGAATTAATTTAGTTGGGATTTAAGAAGCACTGATAAATTACTCCTTTATCACTTTTTTTAGTACTAATAAAATTCATGGTCTTTTAACATCAATCACATTGTTAGTGCTTTTCTAGTGCTGATAAAGGCCATTTCTAGTGCTATTAAAGGCCTATTTTGGTGTTGTATATCACCCAACTACACAGAATGATGTAAATGACTAGGATTTCTAAACCAATCCAAAATACCCAAATTTAATCAAATACAAATTTTCCTCTGTGAAAATGGAGATGAAATCCTTTAAAATGTCATCTCACTTTATTTTGGGGATATCCAATGGCTATAAGAAATATCATGGAACAAAATTCTCTGCACACACATGCTATTAGAGAAAACACCACAAAATGAACTCTACTATGTACCACATAATTCATGTCTACAGAAACTAAATCCTCAAGGAATGTCACATATTTCATATATACTATAATGATATTTTAAAAGATACACTATGTTCTCTATCATACAAGATACACAACACCAATCTTAAACAAACCCTAAATTATTATAATTTAAATGTGGACATTTTAACAGAGCTGTGAATTTTTATGTATTAATATTATTAAACAAATTTTGAAAAACATGTATAGGTCCTTCTATATAAAAATTTACTGATTATTTCATAGTAAATAATAAATCAATTTTTAGTAATGTCATTTTATTCAAAAAAAATTTTCCTCTAAAAATCATTTGTATTTTCTTTCATGAGAAAATATTACAATTAATTTCAGAATATTTTAGAAAATTTAACTAATAAAATTAACTTAATTTTTGATATAATAATTTCAATATTAGAATAGTTTTGAATTTTTATTTATTTTATGTAAATTTATAATTTTCAAGGAATTGTGAAAAATAAAAAATTTTATATGAAACTATTTTTTATTTTAATATAATTATCAGAAAAATGATATTTAGGATTATTTAATTTAAATTTTAATTTAATTAATCCATTTATATTTTTGAAATGAATATTGTACATATATTTAGAATAATAACTTTTTATATATAGAAATGCAATTTTCTGAAAAACCATTTGTCATGATGTTTTGTGGATTTAATTTTAAATTATATTCTACCAATTATGTGTCTTTAATGTTAAAAAATGGATTCTATAATTAGAATCAATGTTTCTAACTTTATTAAATGGTTTCATTTTATTTATAGATGTTATAAATAGTAACATTAGTAAATTGTTTAACCACGGTAAGGGAAAATCGAGTATCAAAGGGTTAAAAATAATATGATAAGGACTAGAAAATAAACCTAAAACTTGATTTATTTTATTATATGAAAAAATTTCATAAATAATCATATATATTTTGATTTAATGACATTTTTATTCCTTTTTGATGTGATTATAACCTTTAAAATATTTTACATACGGGAAATTCAAAAAGGTCACACAGTTTTTTTCAATAAATAAAATATTTTTAACATTGGAAAAAAAGAATATATGTTCAGTTATAAATATAATTCCTAAAGAGAAAATATTTATCTTCATAATTATATTTATTTTTAATTTTATGGAAGAAATTATTACATTAAATTCTTAGATTTTGATGATGTAGTAATTATTCAATTTATAGAAAATTAAATTAAATGATATTTTAAATATTAAAATTAGTATAATATTAAAAAATTAATGTGAAACAAGAATTTTATAGACAAATATAAAATTTTTTGTATGAATTTAAATATTTTTTTTTCAAATTTCATTTATTTTCATGATGTTATAAATTTCAATGTAAATGAACAGTTTTAAAATTTACTTTATTGATATTTAATGAAAATAATATTTATTATATGATATAAAATATATAAAAAATCATATATTCATCAAATTTATTATTATTTGGTTTAAAATATCATTTAAATTCCATTTATGTTATGTTTTACCATTTATAGTAACTTTCAGAACCTTCAATGTGTAAAAAACATTATTGTTGTGGTAAATGTGATAAAGGTCAATGAGGGGGTGAAAACCAAAAGATAATTGAAAAAACATGATAAAAAATGACTATATATTATTAAAAAAGAGTATATAGGATCATAATAATCTTATATTTTTATATTATCAATTTTTATCCATTGGTACATCTTGAAGAATTTATATTAATTTAATATTTTAAGAAATTTAAAATGTGCCACTCCCCTCTCTTATAAAGGGAACCACTTCTTATCAATTATTTACATGGAAAACCCCATTTTATTTTTACTATATATTCCCAAAAATCTTCCTAATATGCCTCAACATATTATTGAGGACTTATTTTTTATACATTACCATCTTTAGAGGTCATAAGGTGTAATGAAAATAAGGTTTTCTGAAGAAGAGATGTAGTGCTTAGCCAAGTATTTTTTTATTTCTTCTTTGACATATACAAATATTATTAAAAGATGAAAATATAATAAATTAGGTATATTACATATTATATTATGTTAATAAGTTATTGTCTTAATCTATATTCTTCTCCAACATCCATAAAATGGAAACCGAATTCATCATTCGTGAGTGCGGCGGACTACCGTCTCACGGACTGATGTAATTCATTTTCCATCACCACATATCAATGTCGGTTATAATGATGGATTTAATATATATATATATTATTCCTGAAATATTTTAAATTATTAAAATATAGTAAATAATATAATTTCTTATGTTTCCAATCCTTGAAAAATTATAACTTTTTTCATTCATATGTGCAGACTACCACCTCCACAAAGTGATGTGATTCGTTTCTCACCACCACATTATATGGATGATATATATATAATTATATTTAATGAATTTATATGTTATTAAATTTATTATGTAAATTATTTATTCTAAAACTAATACATACCTTCTTTAAAAAGTTATTATTGATAAATGGAAAGGTTTGTCATGCGTACATACATCCTACTGTCACCATGATTATAATGAAGTTCATTCTTCATAAGAATATTTAATGGTTGTATTTAAAATTATAATGTAGAACCCTAACCCGGTTTATGATGAAATATGTGATGTAGTTCAATCAGTCACTAGGCCTTATGCACACCTCCCTATACGCTAGAGGCTCCCAACTAGTAGCGGGAGTCTGTTAGGTGATATTGGAGAGACTATCCCCTCATGTAATGATAATAATAATGGTACATAAATAAAATAAATAGTGGAACAATGACTCTAAGTAGCGGAAGAAATAGATCAAATAGAGTATAAGAATATGCAAACAACAGAAGTAATAACAAGTCCAAAGGCACCATACCATTTTTAGATAAATTCACATGTCATGATAGGTCATACAAAAATAGAAATGAATTATATCCCATATAAGATCCTATAAGAACAGACTGAAAATACCCAAGAGAGACTCCATCCCGAGAAAAGAAGCAACACATTCCCTTTGTTATCCATTCCATGTAACTAAAACCCTAATCCCTATGGTCCATAGAAAAACCTAGTTCTTGAACTGATCTCAAAACCATATAGTATACACACATCCTAAGGGGCCTACATAGGGTGTGAGTATAAAATAATTATTCCACCACCAACTTGTGCCTATCTTACATCAATAATGATACACTATATGCATACCTATGTAAATATAAAAAAATAACATAGAAAAATAAACTTCTAGATCAAATTGTGATCAATGTCCAAAAGTGATCATTTTACCTTCTTTAACCAATGTTGAAAAATCAAACGATGTATCCCTTTTCAGTCATTCTGAGAGGAACTCAGAATCCCATCCACCGATGTATCACCATGAACGTCATTCAAACCAATTCAATGATAATCCTTCCATCGATTACAATTGGAATCCTAACATAATGCCAATCTTATACATCAGAATTACCATAGACATCCATTCAAAAGTAACCATCATCTCAACAACATGATTTCCTAAGGCATAGTGATATCCATCCACATATAAATGATGAATCAAAATCAGCTCAATAATCCAATATCCCATGGCATGAAAATATTTCCATCCTCTAAATAATAAATCACCATAATCTTAATAGCTCAAAATCTAGTGAACATCATGATTTTTTCATCAATAATACTAGTCCATGGGCCTTTAGTAAATATAGAGAGCCCCAACCCCAAATTAATGGTCCCAAAAACCATCTCATATGGATTTATATAGTGAAAACCTCATCCATAACTTATTTTCAACACTATAAACTAAGAATATAATACTATGGAGGCCTCCACCCATAATTAATTGTCAACACCATCTCAACTAAGTCTTATCTATGTGCACACAACTCCAATAGAAAGATCATCCAACAATGATGAGAGTAAATGAAAAAAATTCTAATCCCCACCAACTAAAGTACATGTTTCCACATGTGAACCACATCACTCATCAGTGGAATGGTCACCAAAACCCACCTCATATAAATGATCACATCACCTCAATTATGATGGTCAACACCATCCCATTTTTCTCAGGAATTTTTTCTGTCCTGACAACCCATGTTTTCTTTGTCTTAGTGATCAAAAACCCTTTAACACCTCGGGCCAAGCCTCTCATATCCCCTTAAAACTCATGAATTTATATAAAATTTTATTAATTTATAAAATTTAATCCATTAACATACCCTTCTAAATAAACCACAATCCCCATAACCATCCTACAATAATTTAAGTGGCAATATCATTCCCATAAACTTCCCATATAATCAATTAAATAATTTAAATACAATCATGAATTAATTATGGTTTTCACCTAGACAAGACACATATTCATATTTAATATCACACCCAATATCAATTGTTTGTTAATAGAGAAATAGAGGATCCACACACCTTAGATTTTTAGGTGCTCAATCATCGATTATCATACTATAATCGAAGAAAATATGAGATAAAATGAGAATTTAGAAAAGATCCTTGAAAATAGGAAAAATTAAAATTAATTTAAATAACATTACATATGGAAAAAATAAAATAAGAAAATAATTTAATGGGTTGAATAACATACATTGAGGAATATGTATCCACTAATGGCACCTGAATCAGAGTGTAAACAAAGACATGAGGCTAAAGACTAACGAGAGAGAAAGAGGGTCTCCATAGACTATGGGACGAGTGTTGTGCATGGGAGAAGGAAAAGGGGAGGAATCCACATAATTGATTATGGGGGTAAAGGTAATTTTGTTCTATTTAAAAAGCCACATGGTTACCACGCAGTTTGGAATACCATGCACCAACTATGTGGTTCTCACTATATATGAGTACAAAACCTCACAAGGTTCAATAAGAATATTAGTAAAATTGTTTAACATACCATGTGGGTCTCTATAATCCATGGCACATAATCACATGGTTATCTATACACATCACACTGTTAAAAAATATTTTCCACATCGAAAAATCGTATGCTCATTTTAGGCCGTACAGTTAGAAAAACTATCTTCCAATCATGTTCCTCTATCTATCTTTCCAAAAACAAGGTTTCTAGAGCCTAAATCTTCCAAAAACCGTTCAAACTCTCATGGAACTCACCTACACTAATAATCCATCTAAAAAAAAAATAAAAAAACACATTCAAACTCTTGGGATTTTTTCCTTATTCCTCAAATTGATGTTTTCCCATCCACCCAACATAAAATTAAATTCTACACAGGAATATAAACTATTAAAAATCCCTAAAAGTTACAAAATCCCCACAATAAGATAGACCATAAAAATGAAATTTGGATTTATCTAGAGATGGTACTTTACATACCCATGTCATTTGCATTAACCTAGTCTACCCCATTTATTAGTCATGATCAATTCCCTATATGGTGCTTCCCACTATATGAATTACCTGCTGAGTCGCTTACCATCTAAAAAATAAAATACTATGATGGTATTTTCTCACCATACCAAGACACACATGTATGATAATGACATATATATATACCTACCTCCCATATGATTAACATTCCACACCAAGGTCACACTTAACACCCATGGGTCCATGTATCACATCCAATGCTCAAAATCTCCTACATCCAACATGATTTTCAAAAGATCACACATAATTTACCATTACCATAAACATAATTCTAATTTTCAATCACCTTAGACAAGACATTAATCCTAATTGATGCACACAATATTTTCTGATTCATATGAATCTTATATATAACATAAATCATACATGATGCTATTATTTTAACTAGTGCCTAGTAAATTTAGTTACCACGCATGAAACACATGAACCCAAACAATCCATGCCAAAAAAGGCCCATTCCCATAATAACGGTGCAACACTAACCACCATTAGCACCTAATATTTCTCTAACCATTCCATAGTAACCTCATGTTCCTATATTGAAGCTCAACTATTTATGTCTGGACCTACCGATGGAGCTACACTAGGTACTATCCACTTTCCCCGCTATGTTTTCTCTATCTCTACCATGACTTGAAAACACTGTATAATCCTAGCTACTATATCATAGTATTACTCCTGGACCTACCTTAGATTCTTAACTCTGATCCATTACCTAACTTCTGGTGGCCCATGAAATATTCCTCCACAACCTCCCCATGTGCCACATCTAGTTGCATGCTTGGTACTCCTTCGTAGGTCACTCACATTGGGTCTGAAAATGACCTAGGTAACCACACTAGAAGAATAAGTTCAATGAACAACTCCTCAATGGTATTATGAAATCTATGGCTAGCCTACCCTGCTGAAACTCCTCACATACGTGCTTTTTTCTACATAATGCATCTTTACCAATCTCTCCTAGTGTAATCACATAGCTCAAATAAGTCTAGTCTATTAGAGATCTCTCAACCATCAAGGACTAATTCACTGCCTTTGAGATAGAGTTCACCCTAAATTTTTTTACTTGTACCATGATGGAATGCCTTAGTCCATACTCAAACCATATTACCCTTGGGATTTAATTTCTTACCTTAAAAGGAGTAAATATCAACAAGTCTATGAAATTAACTACAGAATCCATCACAAATGTATCTCCCTATAATCAGTTCATTAACTCATGGTCTCAATATTTCATCAATGTCTCTAAGAAGAAATTCTCAAAGAAAATGGCTTAAAAATCCTTAAAAAATAGTCCCTCTTGTCTAATATCCTACACCTATAAAACCCACTAATTATTTTCAGGTCCTCTGAGCTTATATGTAGCTTCCCCATACTACCTGGGAGTGTCTTAAGATTCTCAAAAATCATCTAAATATACTTGATATAGTTATATACTTCACGTGGTCCACCCTCACCCTAATATAATTGTGGGTGATAATATTATAACTCACAATAAAAATAATCCATAGACATATTATCTCCAAAATATCCCCTACCATTACCCTACATGACTCACACCATGAATGACCTAATCTTTTTATCTAACCATAGACCAAAAACATCCATAGATTACGACTTCCCTGCCCATATCATATCCTATACCTATGTATGATGATCAACCTGACCCTTAGAGTCCTTATATCAACCCTTAGGGGACTCATCTAGTTCACAACATAACTATAAGAACCCAACCTTAAACATTACATATTCTTGAATTAAATAGATAATTCACATTGAGGATCTTTTTAGGTTCAAATTTTTAGAGAATTAGGCATAACAATTACATTACATCTCAAAAATTACAAAGTAGACACTTCTACTAAGTTTCCATTTTTTTTATAAAATAAAAACTCTTGAAAAAAAGAGTCATGTCTAGTTCCATGTTTAATACAGTATGAAATTTCCTTGATCCCATCCTTGACCATATTCCACATTATGTCCTATGATTTTTTTTTTCAAAAACTTGGGATAAGCATAAAAAGCTCAGTAAGGGTTATACAAAAAAGAAAGAAAACATTAGTTCATAAATACATACAGAATATAAACTCTTTTAATTACCTCATGAAATCATAATATTTATGAATAACACATAGAAATCATATATCATAAAGGTAACTTGTGGCATCCATAACATACTTACATTGTAGCTATCACAGCTACATATGGAGTTACTTTGTAATACCCATCACAGTATACTACCTAAATCTCTTAGGAGAAACATTCACATTTTCCTCCGTCATGTTACCCAATGCATTGGAGAGAAATCTTGGGCTCACCAACCCTAGGTTTATCATGGAACCACCCATATACATAAATAATTCCCAAGAACCATAACATGATCATAACACATAACATAAGTATAAAGGAAAGATAACATTTCCACATTGCAATAAAAATATAAAATTTAAATCTATTAACATATAAAAACCATTATAAAAACCATTTTCAATACAAAAAATATATAAAATAGTATATGGTATTTATTTTCCTTTTAAAAAAATTATGTCTTGTTAAGGAAGCCAAAGATCAAATAATACTCACGGCGGCAGAAAGGTCGTTGTCACCGCTTATGTTAAAAAGAAACATTCTTTTTTTTTGTCGTTTAGTAAAATTTTTCATAGAAAAATATTCCATTTGAATGAAATAAAAATTCAAAGGTGTTTATACAATGTATAAAATAAAGTCGTGTATTAAAACAAAATATGCCTCAATGAAAGGAGATTGAGACGAAGTCCCTTACCTCGGGTCCGACTTGACTCGATCACTCTTTAATATCCTGAATAATAAATTAAAGTTAATTTATACTTTCTTAAGAAACTATTTCAAGTATATTATTCCTTTTATATCACCTATTACGATGTTATAAACATTATTTAATCATTTAAGTTAACAACGTTCATTTTGTCGATATTTGGTACTTGAGTAAAAAATTAACACCTTATATTTACAAGTTGTCCATGTGGTCAATAGTCCATTATATCCAGAATGATATTCCTTATTTAGATATCATATATATCATATATATCATATATATCTAGTATATATATATATTTATAACATTTCATATCATTTGGAGGTAAGAAATGAAATGCACCGTTCATGGAGACGGTAAGCTGTACGTACGCATGAACGCTACTTTCATTTCTATTTATTATTTTAAAAGAATTAAAACATAATGATACATAGGTATATTATAATTCCTGTATAACATCATACATAATATCATTAAATCCATCCTTTATACATCCCACATATAGCATTAACGAGTCATATCACTTTGAGGGGGCGGTAGTCTGCACTTCCTCAAATGAAATTATCACGTTTACCCATAATGGAAACCATAAAGGTATGCTATAAAAGAAAAATATAAAAAATAAAGAAAACATAAACATAATATATATCATATATAAATATAGTTTCATATTAATATCCACCATGAGAGGTGGTAGGAGATAATCGAACAATCATCGTTTCGTGAGGCGTTAGTTTGCCATCCACAGAAACAATATGTTTTTCACCCATTAGATGAAGGTGTGTGTAAGTTTAGTATGAATAATTATCATAAAATCATACTAGTATATTGAGGATACTGGTTTTGTTATAAAATAAAGGAATAAAAAGAGTTTATGGGTTGTATATGTAAAATAAAAGAAAAGAAGTTAAGAGGAATCGTTACCTTTAATTTGGGTAACTTCCTTTGGTTTGAACCAAAAGAATTTATTGAAGTGACTTATGACTAAGGTAAGGCTTCTAGGAGAAGTATAGATATGTATGGAGATTAATTGGGTAGATTTTGGACGATCCAAAAAGCTTGAGAGGTGTGAGGAATTGGTTAGAAGTGTTATCCTTTTATAAGGGGGAGGAGGGGCTCTTTAGGAAAGTGTGAAAATATTATTTTATTATATAATGATATTTTGTTTATAAAGGTCCAAAAATCATTATAGTAGAATATAAGACGACTCATGGTCAAAATAAAATCATCTAATAAGAATTGGATAAGTTTTAGATGTTATTTTAATATTTATAATCTTATTTATTTAAATGATTTATTAATGGGGTAAATACTGTATCATTATTGTGTCATATATAATTTAATTTATTTGATGGCTAAAAATTATAAAAAAATACCATGATGTTGGAAATCCTTTTATATTTCCAAGGAATATTTATAGTCTAAAATATAACTTATATAACCCCATGTAAAAATTAATTTACTAAAAGATATTTGTTTGTGTCAATTTTGCCTTTACATTAAATTAATTAATCTAAAGTGTCATTATCAATCTTAAGTGGCTCCATGGGGTCCCAAAATAGACCCAAATATTACCATTTTCAGATATGTATCAACAAAAAGAATTATGACACATTTTAGGGTAATTTTATAATATTATAGTAATATTTGTTTACCCTTATTTAACAGATTTATAATATTATAGTAATATTTGTTTACCCTTATTTAACAGATTTACCCTTTAACCATGGTAAATAAAATTTTTACTGAAGTAAATATTTAAAATGTATAAAAATAAAAGTTACCCATTTAAAAAATTTGGACCTATTGATTCTAAATATTTAATCCATTTTTCCAAATTCAAAACACATAAGTGGAAGAAATTAATTTAAAATTAATTTCCACTGTTAAAACAAATAGCGTGTTTTTAAGAAATAATAACTATCAAAAGATTAACACTTGTTTAAGTCCAATTTCAAAATGAAATTACTTAAAATGACCAAAATTAGATTAAATGGTAAAAATATATTCTAATTACACTTTAAAACCAATTAAAAAGATAATATAACCATATAAATAAATTATATTAAAATTCACGTTTGAATTAAAATATAGTATTTTTCACTATTCATTAAAAATGAACTTTATTAGAAAAATACCAAAATTTCATCCAAAGTAAATTTTTTTGTCCCGATTATAAAGAATAATTTTATTTTTTTCAAATTGAACATATAAAAGTGACAAAAACTAGATTTAAAGAGGGTTCGCCTTTAAAAGTCGGTAAATCGGACTTTTAATGTAAATTATGCTTAAAATTAGATTCATTCACATTTTAAGCCTCTAACTTTTTATTGGATAAATGTAAATACATTTAAAAAACATGTATAATAATATTGTAGTTTGTTTTTTTCATTCTTGATAATACAACGGCTAGGAGTTAACTACCATTTAAAATAATAATATTATATTATTAGTGTGAAATGTAAGATTTCAAAGAAACCCGTTGTTGCGTATCGGGTACGCTATCGAACATAGAAACCCCTTTAAAGTAAAATTAATATTTAATTTACAAATTTTAATAAATATGAAATAAGTTTTATTCTTTATTTACCTGGGATGTTACATCCTTCCCCCCTTTTGGGAATTGCATCCTCGCAATTTTACTTATCAAAATAAGCGGGGGTATTTATCCCTCATAGAATTTTCAGATTCCCACGTTGCCTCTTAAACCATATGTTTTTTCCACAAAACCTTTACCTAGTGAATTACCTTATTCCGCAACAATTTCTCTCTTCGGTCAAGAATCTGGACTGGTTGTTCCTCATAAGAGATATTCTCTTCTAACTAAACTACCTCTGGGCTCAAAACATGAGATGGATCTGGCATATACTTTCTAAACATCGAAACATGAAAAACATTGTGTACCTGGGATAAGCTTGGAGGTAAATCCACTCTGTACGCAACTGATCCAACTTTCTCCAGGATTTCATAAGGTCCAATGAACCTCAGACTCAAATTTACCTTCTTACCAAAACACATCACACTTTTCCATGGAGAAACTTTGAGAAAGACATGATCACCTACGTCAAAAGAAATATACTTCATTCAGTTATCTACATAACTTTTCTGTATACTCTGAGCTGTTCTCATGTGATTCTGAATCAACTAAACTTTCTCTTCCATCTCTTCTACCAATTCTGGTCCCATCAGCTTCCTTTCACCTACTTAATCCCAAAAAGCATGATTTCGGCAATGCTTTCCATATAATGCCTCAAATGGAGCCATCTGTATAATGGAATGAAAACTGTTATTATATGAAAATTAAAAAAAAGAAAGATGTTGGTCCCAACTTCCCTGTGTTGGGTCGGAAACAAACGGGGAATGATGGCAAGAGGGGGGGGGGGGTGAATTGCCTTTTAAAAAATGATTAACAAATTAAAAATCAAAGTAAAGTGCAGCGGAAATAAAGAGGCAAGACACACAAAATTGATAACGGAGTTCGGCCAAAAACCCAGCCTACGTCTCCGCTCCCAACTCAACCGTTGAGAGATTCCTACCGCTTGCTTTTCAATGGTTTTAGAAAGAAACCCACTAGGCTTTGAGGTAGCACTAGGACCTATTACAGCTTTCTTTTATTGGTTTAGCAAGAACCCACTTGCTTTTGATTGGTTTAGCAAGAACCCACTATCCTTCTTACAGGTGAAGGATAGCTCACCTTTGTCTCAATCCTTTTACAAGGTAAGGCTTGACCAACCTTTTCACACCTTAATGGTGATGTGAAACCCAAAAGAAAGGGGGATGAGAAAAGGTGTTGGGGTTTTTAGGCACAAACCCAAATTTAAAGCTCAAAAAGATAAATACGATAAAACCCGTAATTGGAGAAGCTTTGGGCGCCGGAGGATGATTGAAGTTGAAGACGTGCACTCCCAAGCTTCTATGATGGAGCTCCTTGAATGTGTAATTGAGTTGGAGCTATTGGGGTTCCCTTGGAGGAATGCGCCGGAGGTACGCCAAATGATCAACAAGGTGTCCGTGGGCTTCCGTATGGTTCCGGTAGATGTCCGGGGCTTCCTTGGCCTTTATTTATAGGCATGGAACCCTTGGGGAGGCTTCGGAGCCGTTGGAGAGGCTAAAAGAGCCGTTGGGAGCCAAGTGGGCCAGCCTGGTCAAATTGCAACGGCTAGTTTGACTGGCTCCACCGGCTGGCCGGTACAGTCCCACCGGTTGGCCGGTGCTTGAGGAATTTGGGAGAATTCGAGTGTTGGCTCCACCGGCTGACCGGTGGATGGGCCACCGGTTGGCCGGTAGCTTGGCAGTATCTATTCTTCTTTTCCAGGCACCACCGGCTGACCGGTGCCAGAGCCACCGGCTGGCCGGTGGGCAGACAGTAGCTGGCTCACAGGTCTGGGTGCCACCGGCTGGCCGGTGACAGAGCCACCGGCTGACCGGTGGAACCTGGCAGTGGGCAATGCCTCTGCCAGGTCCACCGGCTGGCCGGTGCAATCACACCGGTTGGCCGATGGACTGCAATTCAGTCCACTTTGAGAGCTTTCTTGGGCCAATCCTTTGGCAATCTTTTGCCTATCATCCACAACACTTAAAAACAAGGTTAGACAAAAAATAAGGTGATTGTGATCATGAAAATCAAAGAGTGTGGGGTACAACAATCTCCCCCTATTTTGATGATCACAATCACTTATCTAAGCAATGTAAAAACTTAAATGAAAGGCATGCTTTAAATGATAAATTGAAAATAAATACTAAGCATGAGAGAAAAGATTCTCCCCCAATCAATCAAGAAATTTCTCCCCCTTTGTGATTATCAAAATAGAATGGGGCATAAAAATTTGATTGAGGGAAATGGTTTGAAAAACTAGATATGAGAATTGAAATATCAATTGAGATTTTTGAAATTGAAATGAAAATTTGAATAACAGTTTGAATTGAAAGTTTTGAATCAAAAGCCAATTGAAATTTGAAATTTGAAACCAAATTTTGAAATTGAAAGTTTTGAATCAAAAATGAATTGAGAAATTGAATAACAGTTTGAATTGAAAGTTTTGAAAAGAGAATTGAAATGAAAAATTTGAATTGAATATTTTGAAATGAAAATTTTGATACCAAGTGTTGAAAATGAAAGGTTGAATTGAAAGTAAAAAAGACAAAAATGATCCTAACTCCCCCTAAATAAGAACAATAAATCACCGGGGAGACGAAACAAATTTTGGCCCGGAGAGACTCGCAAGAAGGGATTTTTCAATCCAAACTTGTCTCATAGCGGGTCTTCTCCTATAGAACTCATCGGAAAAGTAAAAAGATTTGGGTTGACCGTACCAGGCATTTTTACAATTACATTCATAAATAAGGTGCCCGGGTTTTTTACAATAATTGCAAAATTTATAACTTGAGCTCCCCCTTACAAAAACAGTGGGTGCATGGGAGGAGGAGGCTTGGTTGGTATACCCAAGTCCTTGAGTGGTCCTAGAAATTCGTTGGGAACCTAGGAGATTGTTCAAATTTTGTTCCCCTTGGGTGAACTTAGCTAGGGTCTCCCTTAGGTCTTTGATGGTTGATTCCATGGAATCAACATTTGGGAAATTTTGGATTTTGAGGGACATCTCCTCCTTCTCTTTGAGAAGTTGTTCTTTTTCGGAGGAGAGTTTTTTGAAAGACTTTTTTAAAGCAACAAATTTTGACGATAAAGCATGAAAACCTTTTTCTAGTTGGTCTCTAGCATGTGAGAGTTCTTCATAAGATAAATGATTTAAAGAATTTGAATTTGAAGAACATGAGGAAGAGGAATCGGAAGATGTTACCTCATGAAATGCCATTAGGCATTTGTTACCGTTGTCGCTTGAGGAGGAGGAGGAGGAGGAGGATGATGAGGAGGTGTCACTCCATGTCGCCTTGAGGACCTTTTTCTTTCCTTTTTCCTTTTGCGTGGCCCGTTTCTTGTTGAGTGGGCAATCGGGCTTGTAATGGCCCTTTTCGCCGCACCCGTAGCATTTTACCTTGGGCTCGGATTTTTCGGTGGGTTCTTGCTTTCGGTGCTTGCGGGATTTCTTCTTCTTCTTGTGCTTCTTCATAAATTTGTGCATTTGGCGGGCGAGATTCTCCATTTCCGAGTCGCCGGTTGAAGATGAAGAAGATGAAGATGATGATGAGGAGGAGGAGCTTACTTCTTTTTGTACCTTGAGGGCGATGTTCTTTGGTGTCTTGATTGGTGTGCCCTCCTTTTGTGCTTGCCTCCTCATCGTGATCTCATAAGTCATGAGAGATCCGATGAGCTCCTCTACCGGCATATTTTTGACGTCCTTAGCCTCTTGGATCGCCGTCACCTTTGGTGCCCATGAGCTCGGAAGGACCCATAAGATCTTCTTGACCATCGTCTCGGCTGAAACATCATCACCAAGAGATTTCCTTCCATTGCAAATGTCAGTGAAGCGTGTAAACATATCGGTAATAGATTCGGAAGGATGCATGGAAAAGCTTTCAAAATCTTGCCTATACATGTCTAACCGAGTATCCTTAACTTTGTTAGTGCCCTCATGGGTCACTTCCAATAGTTTCCAAATTTCATGAGATGAGGTGCAAGTGGAAACTCGGTTGAACTCATTTCGGTCAAGGCCGCAATGTAGAGCGTTCATGGCTTTTCCATCAAGCTCAAAGTTTCTAATATCGGCGGGGGTCCATTTGGATTCGTCGGGGGTAGACAAAGTATAACCTTGCATGACAATTTTGTAAATCGGATAACCTATGCTTCTTAAAAAAGTGGTCATGCGGGTTTTCCAATAATTATAGTCAGTCCCATCAAAAAATGGAGCCCGACCCAATGAGTAGCCCTCGGGGGCGAAAGAGGTGGATGCCATCACAATGGATCTTTGAATTTGAAACCTTTTAAGGTATTACTCAAATTACCCCTTTGATACCAATTGTTGGGTCGGAAACAAACGGGGAATGATGGCAAGAGGGGGGGTGAATTGCCTTTTAAAAAATGATTAACAAATTAAAAATCAAAGTAAAGTGCAGCGGAAATAAAGAGGCAAGACACACAAAATTGATAACGGAGTTCGGCCAAAAACCCGGCCTACGACTCCGCTCCCAACTCAACCGTTGAGAGATTCCTACCGCTTTCTTTTCAATGGTTTTAGCAAGAAACCCACTAGGCTTTGAGGTAGCACTAGGACCTATTACAGCTTGCTTTTATTGGTTTAGCAAGAACCCACTTGCTTTTGATTGGTTTAGCAAGAACCCACTATCCTTCTTACAGGTGAAGGATAACTCACCTTTGTCTCAAGCCTTTTACAAGGTAAGGCTTGACCAACCTTTTCACACCTTAATGGTGATGTGAAACCCAAAAGAAAGGGGGATGAGAAAAGGTGTTGGGGTTTTTAGGCACAAACCCAAATTTAAAGCTCAAAAAGATAAATACGATAAAACCCGTAATTGGAGAAGCTTTGGGCGCCGGAGGATGATTGAAGTTGAAGACGTGCACTCCCAATCTTCTATGATGGAGCTCCTTGAATGTGTAATTGAGTTGGAGCTATTGGGGTTCCCTTGGAGGAATGCGCCTGAGGTACGCCAAATGATCAACAAGGTGTCCGTGGGCTTCCGTATGGTTCCGGTAGATGTCCGGGGCTTCCTTGGCCTTTATTTATAGGCATGGAACCCTTGGGGAGGCTTCGGAGCCGTTGGAGAGGCTAAAAGAGCCGTTGGGAGCCAATTGGGCCAGCCTGGTCAAACTGCAACGGCTAGTTTGACTGGCTCCACCGGCTGGCCGGTACAGTCCCACCGGTTGGCCGGTGCTTGAGGAATTTGGGAGAATTCGAGTGTTGGCTCCACCGGCTGACCGGTGGATGGGCCACCGGTTGGCCAGTAGCTTGGCAGTAGCTATTCTTCTTTTCCAGGCACCACCGGCTGACCGGTGCCAGAGCCACCGGCTGGCCGGTGGGCAGACAGTAGCTGGCTCACAGGTCTGGGTGCCACCGGCTGGCCGGTGCAATCACACCGGTTGGCCGGTGGACTGCAATTCAGTCCACTTTGAGAGCTTTCTTGGGCCAATCCTTTGGCAATCTTTTGCCTATCATCCACAACACTTAAAAACAAGGTTAGACAAAAAATAAGGTGATTGTGATCATGAAAATCAAAGAGTGTGGGGTACAACACCCTGATAATCCATCAAGCAAGAACGTAACATATCCTCTAATGTCTGAATTGTTCGTTATGATTTCCCATCTGATTGAGGATGAAAATCTGTACTAAAATTTAATTCAGTACCCAACGACTTCTGAAGGCCTTTCCAAAAGTTAGAAGTAAACTTGGGATCACAATCAGATACAATGGAGAGGGGAACTCTATGCAACCTGACTATCTCTTTAACATACAACCAAGAAATTTGATCTACAAACAAAGTATCTAGAATTGGAAGGAAATGAGTAGATTTAGTCAATCGATCAACAATAACCCATATTGCATTATTACCTCGAGATGTCTTCGGTAATCCCACAACAAAGTCCAGGGATATATTTTCCCATTTCCACTTTGGAATCGGTAAAGGCTGAATCATCCCTTTTGGTAACTGCCACTCTGCTTTAACCTACTAAAAAGTCAAACACTTTATATTAAAATCAGCAATATCTCTTTTCATTCCATCCCACTAATAATACTCCTGAAAATCACTGTACATCTTAGTACTTCTAGGATGAACTGAAAACAGGGAACTATGATCTTCACATAACAACACATTCTTCAAATATGAATCATAAGGCACAAATAATCTCTTTCCAAATCTCAAAACACAATAATTATCAATATTAAATTCAGGCAACTTACCCTTCTGAACCAAATCTACCTTTTTCTATAACTCACCGTCTTCCTTCTGTGCTTTATTAATTCTATCTGATAGTGATGATCTCACTGACACCTGATACAAAATAGAATAATTTTCTGCACGAACAACTTCTATTCCAAAGTTTATCAAATCAAAATCCAAAGTATCTTGTTCCAAACATAACATGGTTAATGAAGCATTACTTTTTCGACTCAAAGTATCAGCCACTTTATTTGCTTTTCCCGGATGGTAATGGATTGTGCAATCATAATCCTTGATTAATTCCAACCATCTCCTCTGTCTCATGTTCAATTATTTTTGAGTTAATATATACTTTAAACTTTTTTGATCAGTATATATTTCAAATTTTACTCCATAAAAATGACGCTTCCAAATTTTTAAAGCAAAAACAACAGAAGATAATTCCAAATCATGTGTAGGGTAATTTAACTCATGTGGTTTCAACTGACGTGAAGCGTAAGAATTACCCAATCATTTTGTATTAGGACACAAACAAGTCCTTTCAACTAAGAATCAATGTAGATAAAAAACTCACCATTTCTGGATGGTAGTTCCAAAACTGGAGCAACCACCAATCTTCTTTTCAATTCCAGAAAACAATTATCACATTCTTTTGTCCAGATGAACTTCACACCTTTTTGAGTTAAATTAGTCATTTGACTAGATAACCGTGAAAATTTTCAACAAACGTCCGATAATAACCTTCCAAACCAAGAAAACTACGGATCTCAGATATATTTGTGGTTCTTGGACATTCTTCAATAACTTTTGTTTTAGAAGGATCAACAGTTATGACATTTTTTGAAACAATGTGACCAAGGAATGAAATTTGTTGCAACCAAAACTCACACTTGCTGAATTTCCCAAATAGTTTCTTTTCATTTAAGGTTTGAAAGACAACCCTTAAATGACTTTCATGTTCTTCTTTACTTTTGGAATAAACCAAAATATCATCAATGAACACAACCAAAAACTTATCCAAGAACTAATGGAAAATTATATTCATAAAATACATGAATACAGTAGGTGAATTGGTTAAACCAAAAGGCATAACTACAAATTCATAATAGCCATATCTATTATGAAATGTGGTCTTCGAAATGTATACTACCTTTACTTTCAACTGATGGTACCCCAACCTCAAATCAATATTTGAAAAATACTGAGCTCCCTAGAGCTGATCAAACAAATCATCGATATGAGGCAAAGGATACTTGTTCTTAACAGTTATGTTATTTAATTCTCTATAATCAATGCAAAGTCTCATTGAATCATCTTTCTTTTTAACAAACAAGATAAAAGCACCCCATGGTGATGTGTTAGGTCGAATTAAACCTTTATCTAATAAATCTTTCAATTGCTTCTTTAACTCTAAAAGTTCAATTTCATCCATTCGATAAGGGGGTTTTGAAATTGGCTTAGCATCAAGAACTAAGTCAACAGTAAATTCAACTTCCCGATCAGGTATAATACCAGGAAACTCATTAGGAAAAACATAAAGGAACTCATTTACGACTGGAACATCATTAATATCAATAATTTCTTTATTTTAAACAATATGAGAAAGGTAACATTCATTTCCATATTTTATTAGTTTCTCAGCTTCCTAATATGTTATCAAAATCAAGGGTTCATTCTTGTACACAAACTGGAAATCATTCTAAAAAGAAAACTCTTTAGATCTGCAATCAATATTAGCATGATAAATAGAAAGCCAATCCATACCCAAAATAACATCAAACTCTACTAGAGGTAAAATAATAAGGTTTGCAGGTAGATTCTTTCCACACACAAGGACATGAATGTTCTTATGTTTTATTTTTGTCTCAAAATTTCCTCTAGGTGTTTTTACCTTATGTTCTATATTTATATATTGAGATGGAATTCCCAATTTACTAGAAAAATTCTCAGAAATGAAAGAGTGTGTAGACCCTGAATCAAACAACACATTGGCATAATCTAAACAAAAACTATACCTGATACTACTTCATTTGATAGCCCAACATCTGCTGAAGTAGTTTTAAAGGATTTCACCACCCCTTTCTGCTTGTAGTATGGCTGCTTTCCCTCAGTTGAGTTCTTTTTTGGACACTCATTTGCATAATGACCCATTTCATTACACTTAAAATATTTTACTGACTGTAAATCAGATTTTTTCTTACCATTACCCTAATCTTTTTCAGTGCAATTACGAGCCTTATGTCCCATTTTACCACATCGGTAGCACTTACCATAAATCAAAAGACATTCCCAGCATGCTTTTTACCACAATTTTCACAAATTGTAAACACAAGTTTCTTACCATCAGACTTTATTGAAGAGTTATTACCTTTGACCTGCCACCTCAACCACTAATTCTTTTATTTTTCAAAGAAAACCTGATTATCAGCAAACTCCATTTCCACCTTCTCCGTACAACGAACAAGTTTTTCATAACTTTTCAACTCACGAGAAGATAAATCCCTTAGATACTTTGGATTTAATCCTGAGTAAAAACGGTTGATTTTACTATCAAGATCTCATATAAAATTTGGAGAAAACCTTTCTAGATGAGTGAATTTTTCTTCATAAGCAGCCACTGAGTCATCCTCCTGCCTCAATTCTAGAAATTGTTTTTCCATTCTTAGATGAACCACCTTAGGAAAATATTTCTCAAGAAACATACCTTTGAATTCATCCCAATCGAGAGCATCAATTTCCTCATTATCCCTGATATTTTTCACCATCGACCACCACTGATCAGCTTAACCTTAAAAATGATAAATAACGAGACTATCCTTTTGATGTTCTGAACAACCCTTGACGTTGAAAATCTTTTCCAGTGCTTTAATCCATCCTTCTGCTAGCACCGGGTCAAATGATCCTCTGAATGATGGGGGATGTTGCCTCATGAAATGCTCCACTACTGACATGATCCTCTATGGTTGATCTGACTAATCTCATACATGGATACCAACACCATTTATAACTTTATTAAACTGTTCCATCACTGCAACAAACTGTTCAGTTCCGATTCCGACCATCTCAGGTTGCTGATTTGGAAGGTTGTCTTCCTCCTGATGTCGTCCCAACATAGACACCCTGTTTCCTCTGTGGAAAACCATTCTGAACACAAAAATATCTTAGGCAAAGCAACATGGTAATCTATAAATTCTATATGATTTCAATACTAACAAAAATTACTTTATGGATATTAATTTAAAAATGCCCTAACTTCTAAAGTTATCTAAACCGACCTCTGATACCAACTATAAGGACCCGAACTTAAACATTACATATTATTGAATGAAATGGATAATTCAAATTGAGGATCTTTTCAAGTTTAGAGTTTTAGAGAATTAGGCATAACAATTACATTACATCTCAAAAATTAAAAAGTAGACACTTCTACTAAGTTTCCATTTTTTTTTCATAAAATAAAATATCTTGAAAAAAGATTCAGGTATAGTTCCATGTTTAAGAAAGAATGACTTTTCCTTGATCCCATCCTTGACCCTATTCCACATTATGTCCTATGAAAAACATTTAAAAAACTTGGGATGAACATAAAAAGCTCAGTAAGGGTTATACAACAAAGAAAGAAAACATTAGTTCATAAATACATACAGAACATAAACTCTTTTACTTACCTCATGAAATCATAAGATTCATGAATAACACATAGAAATAATATATAATAAAGGTAACTTGTGGCATCCATAACATACTTACATTGTAGCTATCACAGCTACATAGGGAGTTACTTTGGAATACCCATCACAGTATAGTCCCTAAATCTCTTAGGAGAAATATTCAAATTTTCCTCCGTCACGTTACCCAATACATTGGAGAGATATCTCAGGCTCACCCTCCCTAGGATTAACATAGAACCACCTGTATACGTAAATAATTTCCAAGAACCATAACTTGATCATAACATACAACATAAGTATAAAGGAAAGATAACATTTCCACATTGCAATAAAAATATAACATTTCAATATATTAACGTATAAAAACCATTATAAAAACCATCTTCAATACCCAAAATACATAAAATAGTATATGGTATTTATTTTCCTTCTAAAAACATTACTACTTGTTAAGGAATCCAAAGATCAAATAATACTCATGGTGGTGGAAAGGTCGTTGTCACCACTTACGTTAAAAAGAAACATTTTTTTTGTCATTTAGTAAAACGCTTCATAGAAAATGATTCCATTTAGATGAAATAAAAAGTCAAAGGTGTTTATACAGTGTATAAAATAAAGTCGTGTATTAAAACAAAATATGCCTCAATGAAAGGAGATTGAGACGAAGTCCCTTACCTCGTGTCCGACTTGACTTGATCACTCTTTAATCTCCTGAATAATAAACTAAAGTTAATTTATACTTGCTTAAGTACATTTTTCAAGTATATTATTCCTTTTATATCACTTATTATGATGTTATAAACATTATTCAATCATTTAAGTTAATAAAGTTTGTTTTGTCGATATTTGGTACTTCAGTAAAAAATGAACACCTTATATTTACAAGTTGTCCATGTGGTCAATAGTCCATTATATCCAGAATGATATTCATTATTTAGATATCATATATATCATATATATCATATATATATAGTATATATATATATATATATATTTTTATAATAGTTCATATCATTTGGAGGTAAGAAATGAAATGCACCGTTCATGGAGACGGTAAGCCGTACATACGCATGAACACTACTTTCATTTATATTTCTTATTTTAATGGAATTAAAACATAATTATACATAGGTATATTATAATTATAGTATAATATCATATATAATATCATTAACTCCATCCTTTATATGTCCCACATATGGCATTAATGAGTCATATCACTTTGAGGGGGCGATAGTCCGTACTTCCTCAAATGAAATTATCGTGTTTACCCATAATGGAAACCATAAAGGTATGCTATAAAAGAAAAATACAAAAGAATAAAGAAAACATAAACATAATATATATCATATATAAATATAGTGTCATCTTAATGTCCACCATGATAGGCGGTAGGAGATAATCGAACAATCATCGTTTCGTGAGGCGTTAGTTTTCCATCCACAGAAACAGTATGTTATTCACCCATTAGATGGAGGTGTGTGTAAGTGTAGTTTGAATCCTTCTCATAAAAAAATACTAGTATATTTAGTATAATGGTGTTGATATAAAATAAAGGAATAAAAATAGTTTAGGTGTTGGATATGTAAAATAAAAGAAAAGAAGTTAAGAGAAACCATTACCTTTAATTTGGGTAACTTCCTTTGGTTTGAACCAAAAGGACTTCTTGAAGTGCCTTATGCCTAAGGTAAGGATTCTAGGAGGAGGAGAGGGATGTAGGGAGCTTAATTGGGCAGAGTTTGGACGAGAAAAAAGGCTTGAGAGGTGTGAGTAATTGGTTAGAATTGGTGTCCTTTTATAAGGGGAGAGGGGCTCTTTTGGAAAGTGTGAAAATATTATTTTATTATATAATGATATTCAGTTTATAAAGGTCTAAAAATCATTAGAGTCTAAGATAAGATGAATAATTTTATAAATAAAATCATACAATAAGAATTGTATAATTTTTGGATGTTATTTTAATATTTATAATATTATTTATTTAAATGATTTATTAATGAGGTAAATACTGCATCATTATTGTGTCATATATAATTTAACTTATTTAATGTATAAAAATTATAAAAAATACCATGATGTAGGAAATATTTTTTTTTTCCAATTAATATTTATATTAAAAAAGATAACTTATATAACCCAATTTAAAAATTAATTTACTAAAAGATATTTGTTTGTGTCATTTTGCCTTTACATTAAATTAATTAATCTAAAGTGTCATTATCACTCTTAAGTGGCTCCATGGGGTCCCAAAATAGACCCAAAGATGCCCATGGTTGGATATGTATCAACCAATATAATTAGGACACATGTTAGGGTAATTTTATGTTATTAGAATAATATTTGTTTACCCTTATTTAACAGATTTACCCTTTAATAATGGTAAATAAAATTTTTACTGAAGTAAATATTTAAAATGTATAAAAATAAAAGTTACCTATTTACACAATTTGTAACTACTGATTCCAAATATGTAATCCATTTTTCCAAATTCAAAACACAAAAGTGGCAGAAATTAATTTAAAATTAATTCCCACTGTTAAAACAAATAGTGTGTTTTTAAGAAATAATAACAATCAAAAGATCGACACTTGTTTATATCCAATTTCAAAATGAAATTACTTATAATGACCAAAATTAGATTAAATGGTAAAAATATATTCTAATTACACTTTAAAACCAATTAAAAAGATAATATAACCATATAAATAAATTAGATTAAAAGGCACTTTTGAATTAAAATACAATATTTTTCACTATTCATTAAAAAATGAACTTTATCAGAAAAATACCAAAATTTCATCAAAAGTAAATTTTGTTGTCCCGATTATAATGAATAATTTTATTTTTTCAAATTGAACATATAAAAGTGACAAAAACTATATTTAAATAGGGTTCTCCATTAAAAGACGGTAAATCAGTCTTTTAATGCAAATTATGCTTAAAATTAGATTCATTCACATTTTAAGACTCTAACTTTTAATTTGATAAATATAAATACATTTAAAAAACATGTATAATAATAGTTTATTTAGTTTTTTTCATTCCCTCCAATACAATGACTAGTAGTTAACTAGCATTTAAAATAATAATATTATATTATTAGTGTGCAATGTAAGATTTCAAAGAAACCCGTTGTTGCGTATCGGGTACGCTATCGAACATAGAAACCCTTTTAAAGTAAAATTAATATTTAATTCATAAAACTTTAATAAATATGAAATATTTATTATTATTTATTTACCTGGGATGTTACAATAGCGATGCCACATCTCTACCCTCCTAACACTCCATCAGAATCCATCTAGGAGGGATCATCTAAAAACCAAATATTATGGTCAATACAAACATAAGAGTATATATATATATAAATGATATGGAATGTTGTAATAGGAATTTCATCTCAAAAACCTTAATGTCCCCTAATGCACCCATTTTATATATCATCTTGCCTTATGTCCTCTTGCTTACCCATAATAGATTCATACATCCCAGATTATGAATATCAGATATCATCAATTTGGGTTGGATTAGTAGAACTCAACAAAAAAGAAATTCAGAAAAAACCATGTTTAAATTTTTATTGAAATTTAAAATGGATCACACCTTTTCAAATATCCATGCCTTCCCATAATATAATCAGGCCCATATATACCATATATGAATAGCATCACATACTAATATTAGATTGAACTACAAACCTGGGCTGGCTATGTAGACGTCAACCGAAAAGTCTATACAGGAAAATACTTTTTATATTCTTTTGAGACATTATACAGGACAACCCCTATTAGTATATTCAAGGATCCCAATTTTAATAAAAAAATATAGAAAAATTATGTGACCCAAATTTCCTTCCATGATGAAAATATAATCCTCACTTTCCATACAATTTCAAGGGTCAAAATATCATAATCCAAAAATATCACACCTGAGTTCACCACTTGAGGTGGAAATCAATCAACTATAAAAGTGAAAAACATAAAATCAATTTCCAGCCAATGGTAACATGTTCTATCCCCAATGCATGGTGATTTAGTGAACCAAACATGAGCTCTTTATCTAGTTACATATAGATCATATTCTATCGTCTACCATAAGACATATAGTAAAATAGAAAAGGAAATGAAACTACTATAAAAAATTTGTAGCACACAAACCTGCTTTTATACATAACCTATTCTTAGGGTTGGTGGTCCACTGGGCCATATGTGGACCTCCCCTTATGCCAAATCCTACTAACTAATAGCGAGGGTATATTAAGTGATATTGGGGAGACTACATCCTCTGGTGATGATAATAATAATGGTCTATAAAAATTATAATAACAGAACAAGGATAATAAAAAGTATAAGAAACATAATAAACATAGAAGATTAAAATTCAAATAGCAAAAATAATAACATGTCCAAATTTATTGTACCATTTAAAATTAAATACATATGTCATGATAGGTTATAAAAAATAAAAATGGTAGATCACCCTTGGATGATCATATAAGAACAGATTCAAAATCCCCAAAGGAAACCCCAATTCAAGCATATAATCACCATGGTTATTCTATCATCCATCCCATGTAACTCCAACCCATATCATTATGATACAGAGCATGAACCCCTCCCTAACCTTATCTCAAAACCATAATTTCTACATGATTTCTGAGGGGCCAGTGTAGGGTGTGAGTATTAACTCAGTAGGGAACTTCCATCACAGTCCTATCACATATACTTAATTATATAGTGTCTGTAAGTTTAATTAAATATTAGCATCTCACGCACAATAATAAATAACTCTCTCCACTTTTTATCAATATTCACATGTTATCATCTTACCTACTTTGTCCAATAGTGAAAAATGGAATGATATATCCCTGGTCAGTAAGTGAAGAAGGACCTCAGTATCCAATTCACTACTGTGTCACCTGATATTTCATTCCATATAATACCACAAGAAAAATCATATTTAGTATGAATGGTGTCCTAATGAAACACCCAACAAATATGACACAAGTCCCACAGGAATCCATTCAAAATTGATTATTGGCTCAACAACCTGATGTTCCGATACATGATGATATCTATCCTCATATAAATACTGAATAAATATTGGCTAAAAACCTAGAATCTCATGGAATGGTGATATAATTCCTCTAAATAATAAATCACTATCTTCTTAGCTGTCTAACATTGAAGCCATGACGAGATCATTCCTTAAACAATCCATCCCCATCAACCTCAAATATAAACAACGATCCCCATCCGCAAACCAATGTAACCAAACACCATCTCTCATGTATTTCTATAGTGTGAACCACCTCCCCAATTTATGGTAAAAAACATCCCCTGTTACACTAATACAATAGAGGCCTCCAACCATAATGAGTGGTAAAAACCACCTCAACATTGCCTTATAAATGTGAATAAGACTATGATGGAAATATTTGCCATCAGTAGTGAGCAAAAATCTCTAGAATTTCTTAATCCACACCAACTGAAAACCTCTTTTCCACATGAAAAACCAATATCTGATCCATGGAATGGTCACCAAAATTCAACTTATCCTGATGATCACATCAAAACAATTATAATTACCAACACCATCCCAAATATCTTGGGCCACAACCTCACCTTGATGAGCCTCATAGTCTCAGTCCCAGTGATCAACATCACCTTAATACCATAGGAAATTACCATTAGGTTCCATTGGAACTCATGAAATCATATCTCATTTAATTATTTTAAATATTTTAATCCATTGGCATGACCTTCCCAATTAGAACCAAGCCCCATACCCATATTGACATAGTTAAAGAGTAAATAACATTCCCATAAACATATGTTAACATCAATTAAATAATATAAATACAATAATTAATTAATTAAGGATTTCACCCAGTTAACCCAAATATAAATATTTAATAATTCACCCCATAACAGCTGTATATTTATGGATAAGGCTTTTAACCACTCACCTTAGACTCATAGGTACTCGATCATTGAATATCAACCCCATTTCCATGTCTAAATGAGTGAAAACAAGTCTATAGAAAAACAACCTGAAGATAGGGGAAATGATCATTTATAAGTATAAAATTACATATGGATAAATAAAATAATAAAATAAAAAATGGATTTAAGAACTTACCAAGATGAACCCATTTCCAACAATGACACATGAATCAGAGCTCAAACAAAGATGGAAGGCTAGTGCCTAGGAAGAGGGAAGGAGGAGCTCCATGGCCAGGTTTAGGGGATCTATACCTGGGAGAAGGAAAAGGGGAGTAATAATCTTAAATATGTATCAGGAAAATGTTTATTTTGGTATCTAAAATAATAAACATGGTTACTTCTAGCTTTGTCAAACCGTGTGCCAACCGTACAATGCTCACTGTCCAAGACCACCACACCTCACATGGTTCAAGAACATAGTTAGTCAAACTGTGAACCTAACCATGCATGTCTCTCTACCTCATTACAAAAGCATGAAAGGTTCAAAAGTCATAAAACATATCTAAAAAAACCATACCCCTTCAAAAAATATGAAACATAGTTTATGATGTACGGTTAGAAAAACCCTGAGCCAATCATGTGGATCTATCTGCCTTTATCAAAAATGGGGTTTGGAACTCAACACCTCTGAAACACATTAAAAATACAAATTCACACACTAATACTTAAACCCCATCTAAACATGATATATAAACACATTTAAAATCTTAGTATTAGGCCATAAATACAAAAATAAATGTTTTCTCGTCCACCAAACATAAAATTAAAATCTACCGAGAAAAGTACCCATTCAAAAACCTAGGATTCTATATATAACTAATTTATAAAAATGTATTTTATTTCATGATTATTATTTATGATATCATGTAAAATGGACTTTTTTACCACATTCAACTTTCCAACGTCATTTTGGACTTATGAACCAAATATCATCAAATCATTTGACATGAACTTAAATGATTAAGTAATTGTTTTTAACAAGGTAATAACTGAAAAAAGGAATATTAAACTTGAAATTGGTTCTCAAAAAGATAAATAATTAACATAATATTATTATTATGAATTATAAATAATTTATGTGAAGAGACTAGCTTCAGATGATGGATTTTGTCTCTATTTCCTTTCAATGAGGCATATTTTAATGTTATAAACTGTATTTCTTTTATATTGTCTATATACTACAGATTTTACATGTTATATAATGAATACATAATAATTTATGACATTTTATGTGTCATTTTAAATTATTTTATCTATGTTAATTTTATTTTAATGTTATGAAGTGGTAATGGGGTTTTGACACAATTTCATTTCATTAGGTTATACTGATTTCTCATTGAACTTAATATGACATGATTATGTGTGAATTGATATATAAATTATTTTATAATTAATATACATTTCCTTTGATTGTATTTATATTTTTTATACATAATTTATCCATTTATTAATTCTCAATTCAATGATATGATCATTGTACGGATTATTCATCTCAAATTCTCTTTATTTAGGTCATATCTTTATATTTTTCACCTAACTTATTTTACATGGTTTATGTACTACACCATTGAAATTTTATATTACAAAACTCCTTATTTTACTGATATTTAATTATTAATTTGATTTTATTCTTTCATAGGGAATATTATTTAATAATTTCCAAATTGGAAATGGATTTATGTTACAATCTCTTTTCATTTCGAGATTGTTAGTGTTCAAGGTTCCACAGGGGAAAATCATATGATCATATTTTTAGGGAAAACAAATATTTTATTCTCTAGTTGTTCAGAATTTGATTTACATGATTAGTTTCCATTTATTATCTTATTTCTTAATGATACATCGACATGTTTTATTGTTAGAAATAGAGATATTGTATCTTTCCTTAGATTGAGATTCTTTATCTTTAATAACTATTTTTAGAAAAATAATTTATAAAATGTTATTTTATAAAAATAAATGATTTCATAAAGCTATTTTACATGATCTTTGAACTTATTTAAAATGGTTTTAAAAATAAATTTCATATGGTTTTCGAAATGAGTCACTTTTTACTCCCTTATTTAAATGACTGAAAAATTGTTAATTTTTATTTTTTACAACATGTGATTATTTTTCAACCCTCATAGAAATTAGTTAATTTTATATTCCATTACAATTTTCCATGTTTATTTTCAAATAAATGTATTTTCATAAAAAAAATTAATTTTTTAATTTTTGAAAAGTGATTGTCAAAGTGAAAATGAAATTTTCCTCAAGAATTATTTTAATGATATTTCAATGGTATTTCCATTCAACAAAATCCAAAACCCTTGGTGTTACATATAATTCATTGGGGATTTTTTTTGATACCATCCCCATTAGTACTCAGGATGGATTATTATTATTTTTAAATTGATTATCTTAGAACCCATTCCTTTTCCAAAGTTTAATCAAGTTGTGAAATTAATAATAAATGTTTTTAAGTGTTTTATAATGGAATTCAAGATCAATATTTAGTATATATGTTATGGTTCTTTATAATTGTTTATTGTGATTGGTGGTTCTATTATAAACTACAACTCGGTTACCCTTTTATATCCCTCTAATGCAAAAAGTTGTCCTTATACACTAACCTTAGAAAAAAAAAAGAAACATAATTATGAAAAATTGTATTATGTGAAAAAGAAAAAAGTAAATAATTAAATAAAAAAGTATAATTAACATGTTCCTAAAAGTTTCATATATTCATGGGAGGATCCACAACAACTTATTGGATTAATCTGGTGTACAAGAAAAAATAATCAACTAGAAAACACAAACATTAATGTTTCATTAAAAATTCATTAAAAAATTTAAAAAATTATATAGAGTATATTATAATAGTAAATTGTACATGCATCAAATCTACTATTTAGGATCATCACCCATTCCTTTTATGAAAAATTTCATCCAATTTTCCTTGTAATTAATTATGAATCCTCCACAATGAATGTTACCTACGATATATGGTAACAATATTGACCTTCAAAACATTACCTTATAAACAATTATAGATTTATATTTCCTAAGAATTAATTCTGGATTGTTTTATGACACTCTGTACCACAATTAATGTCAATTAAAGTATGAAATTATGATCACCCATCTTCTGCATTGGATGACTATAATTTCAAAAATGTTGATCTCAACAATATGATGCTAATCAAATTTATGATTTAAATAAATTTCATAAAATAACATCATATCCTATGAACATGTGATTAGTCTAAACCAGGTTTCACATCCCAAAAATCTCCCACATAAAGACTTTTTCTTGGGAATACCTCTACCACTCTCATTAGAAAAACTTCATGATTAGTAAGAGTGTTCCTCTACCTTTCTTTCTTCTATTCACCGAAGCCCCATTGAGGAATCATTTTACGCATACCTATTGAAACTAAATTCTTATTGAAAATTATTTCTAGATTATAGATACCATTTATATTCTATAGATCTAACAATTTCTCTAATATATTGTTAATTATGAAGTGTTACTTTAGGTTTATTTTCTTTTCCCTTAAATGGAATACCAGTTTTTTATCAAAAGAGAACATACATTGGATATGGAAAAAAAGAGTAAATTCTTACTGAATTATTAAAAATTATTTTAGAAATTGTTTCTACCTATCCATCTCTTTATAGGCATCTGTTTCCAATACATACTCTACATTAATTATACTTATAGTAATGACCTTTTTTAGCTGTGACATCCAACTGATTATTGTTACATTATAAGTAAATATGAATACTTTTATGTTATTTTGACAATATGAATTTCCAAAAATATAATATTCAAATAATATTTATAACAGGTCTTCCTTATAAATAAAATATCCCTTTCTTTCAATCCATTAAAATACTAATGAATAAATATGAATACATACTATTATTCCTTCCTAGGGTTATAAATAAAACTACTTGAAACTCCCACTACAAAACAAATATCCTATAGTGAAAAAATAATTTCATTCATTGTACTTCAGACAAAGAAGTCATAAGTTACATTCTCCATGTACCAATTCTCATCTCCAATTATAGTTTTGTGTTCCATGGATAGTTTTAAGTGTCCCATAATAGGGGTAGATTTTTTTTTGTTTTGTTCATTCCTAACCTTATATTGATTTTTTTGGATTTACTAGTTTTGGGATCAAGCCAGATTTATAGTATTTCTACCTCTTTATATCATTAAACACTATATCCTACTCAATTTCTATATATGTTTCATCTCAAAATTAATGGAAAATTTACATTTTTATATCTATGTAATTTGTAAATATAATTCAACTAGAAACATATAATTGAATCACAACAATAAAAAATTAAATGTTCTATTAACCAATTACAGATGATAGGAGAACAGATATTCATTACACATGTCCAAACCATATTTTATCACGATCCCATTGAATTCCCAATTCCACTATAATGGGGATATCTTCATCCAATACAATCATTTCTTTAGTTTACAAACCAAAATAAAATTACCATCCTCAGATACACCAATTGGCTATTTCATGTAAATCACATATTCCAACTCACACTGAAAGAAATATATTGTGGAATCCTTATTTAATAGATAATTATTTTACAATCAAACCATACATGGTATAATTTTGAGAGTGTAATGTTTAACTACCAGTGATATTATTTATAAGAAATATAAACCACCCTTTTGTTAGAATCCCTTCACCCCAACCATGATTTATATATATTCTAACCTCTTTCTTGATCTAGTGAACCCAATTATTATAAAGTTCCATTTTACCCTATAGTATATCAACCTTATCTTATGTTCTATTGAGCATAAATTAGTTAATTTCCTCATTAATATCTTAATACCATAACTTACAGTCACTAAATGAAGCCTCCACCTCAATATTTTTAGGTTACCCAACATCTGTTAGGAGTAAAAAATTATAATAAAGACCAAAACATTATGTCAGTCACTTGATTCTACTTATTTTATTCAATATAATCTACTAAACAGAACTACTTGGATCTACTAATTTTAGTAGTACCAAAACAACTGGTCTATATACATATCGATAATGAATATTTAATGCTTCGACCTGATCTTCAGGTCGACATAAAATTCTAGTAATTTCAATTGCCTTTCTCTTGAAATTATGATTCCATCATTATTTTCATATGATTTCATCTATTTTTTTGAACTACCTATACTATGATAAACCTAGATTTTGATATTTTATTTTCCCTCAACATCAAATTCCTATAAGTTCCAATCTTTAAATGTGATCTTCTCATCAAACAAATCATCTATACTTCTGATGATTTTTTCCTTTCACCATCCAACAAATGATATCTAAATTTTTCATCTCCAAACATAATGATAAAACACATTTTATATTTTGATTCAGGTTTACTACAGTCCATAGAATTTATAGGAACATATTTTAAACTATCAATGTATTTATGATGAAAAAAATTTGGTATGTTTCTCAACCATAGAACATATATATGTTGTATAAGGACTATTGATGATGAACATTTCATTGTGAGATATTTCATCATTTTGTGTACCTCTTCTAAAATAACTTTAGGAAATCCTGAATGAAACCTCAAATTACTAAGTATATTCCTAAATGTTTGAGTCATCCTTTTATTCTCCACTATTAAATATTTTCTTAGATCCCATATTCTCATTCCATATCCCTTCATTAATGATCAAATTCCTAATGATATATATGGTATCCTCCCCACCATTATTGGATTTTATTCACATAATCATCTGATTGTATTCCCTTTCTTAAATTTAATTCCATGGAAAAAACACCTAAAAACATCATATATATACATCAGGATGTAAATATATGCATTTATTTTATAATCACAAATTAAAGATTCAATTTAAAGGAAACCATTGTTTGATTGAATAGGAGGAATTCCAAAAATAACTAAGTTTACACGTTCCTACTTCCGATCCATTAGATTACAACTATCCAAGATAAAAGAAACTCTATTCTACTATCCTAGCACATAACATTAATACTATTCAATTTCTATGTGATCAAGATTTAATATACCCTTTTCCTTTTGACAATTCATTATTCTCACTAAGGTGATGATACCTACATTTCCATTCTTCTGTACTATCAGAAGTTGAACATATAATGACTATTATCCTTCGATAATGTAACATGACCCATCATTTACACTTGATAAAATTATCATGGATATACTGGAAACCTTCCATAACCCATCACCAAATCTATTTCCATAGATTGTGTCATCAAACTTCCCAATTGAAATTATATTTCTCCCTAGGCTACATATGTGAAAAACATCTATTATTTTCATGAATCCTTCATTTTGCATTTGGATTTTGAAATATCCATTAAAAAAAACTTCCTAGGATTCACTATCCACAATATGGACTTTCCTAAAATTCCCAAATACATACATTTTAATTAATCATAGATTTCTAATTGAATATAATGATGATCTAGGGTCAACCTACAACTCATCTATCAGTGTATTCTAGATTATCACCTGACCTTCATTAACTTTACTTGTATCCACTGAATCTGAACATCTAAATGTGAATTTACTTATTGTTCTCTCCTAGTTACTACTAAAATCCTTTTTTAAATATCATTTACCTCTTTATTTTCATAAATTTAGAATAGGGAAAGCTGCCTTACCTTTAGTACTCTTATGATACTTTTATTCTAATCACTTATTCCAATAGAAATACTATGATGGGGTGACCTACTGCTTCCATCAATATTAATTACACTACTTTTTGGTACTTGAATTTAAATTCCCTGATGTTCTTAATAGAGTAACATATTTTTAGAATCATGAAATACCATATTAGATTTACTATTGGAGTTTCTAAATGAAGTAAAAATTGTATCCCATTGATTCAGAATATATAAAAGAAGCATAAATTTCCATTAATCATCAATATAGGTTACCTTTATAGATTGAATCTTCACTTTAATATTGTTGAATTAATCCACATGATGGTACACTAGTCTTCATTCTATGAACCTTAAATTGAACAACCATCATAGCATGAAAACCTTGTTTAGGGAATTTAGTTTCTCATACATTTCTTCAAATTACTTTATAACGTCAGTTGTGACATTTTTTCTCTATTATTGAATACAACATTACTTTTTATAGACATCCTTTCTAGTTCTATAGAATTTATGTATAACTTCTCCCATTCATATTTCTCTATTATCACTAGAATTACCCTAGTCAATGGATAATCCTTGTCCATTTGAATCCAAAGGTCATCATTTTGTATACATCATAATCCAAAATTTGATCCATCAAACTTCTTAGTTTAGATCATCACTTTATTTAATTGGATTCTTATGCTACTACTAGCATGATGAACCACGAGTTTCATAAGGAACCCTTTAATACTACATGATGGTAAAATGGTAACCCATGAAATGAACCATGAAATACCTAAAACCTATACTACTGGATGATCACTAGTAATACAATCAATAACTCCCCCAAAAAATCACATGCTATAGTATTACAGTGAAAACCATATATTTAGAAGTTCATTTCCTTTCCTTGGACTAAATGTATTGGATGTAGGAAGTCACTTCACCCTACCTACCGGATAAAGTTGACCTCACACACACACCTTTGTAGAAATAATAAAGAAACATAAATACATGAAATTATAATACATGAAACTAAAGTACATAATTATGTAGATGAACATGAAAGATTTAAAATTATTTTGAAATTTCCATATATGAATGGAGGAGCCATAACTATTTCTTATTAATCAAAATTATAATAAAAACAATCACCTAACATTAATTATCAATAGTGTTCCATTATAGAGTAGGTAAAAAACTATAACAAGTTTCTACTCATTATATTCCATAGTTACACTATATATTCATTTGATAAATTGTTCAAAGTTAGTTCCCAAATTTTTTATAAGAAATTCAATCTAGTTTGGTTGGTCACAATGCCTTAAAAAATTCATGAAGAATCCCCCTTAAGGAATGTTACCACTAATTTCCTATAACATTTTGACCTTAACTTCTTTCACTAGAAAAAACCTATAGATTCTTCTTTCCATATAATTTCTTCTTGATGGTTCACCAACATTTTGGATAATCCTTTATGTCCTCAAAAGAATGAAATTCAGAAGCCTGTGTACTACTTAGGAGGATTGTTGCTGGAAACACGCTGACAACATCCAACTGTCACTGATTGAATTTCTTATTCACATAAATATGATATAAACTATTGATTATATAAACATATAAATAGTCTATAAAAATAATTAAATTCCCAAAAATATAACCATCCACCTTCATGGTGAATAACATTAAAAACCTCCATGTTTAAACACTAGTCTTGATGAATCCATTTTATATCATATCATCAATATGAATCCTCAAGTACTGAAACTATGAAGGTATTATTAAATAAGGATACCATATAATCTGGTATTCAATAATTTTAAATTATTTTCCAAAAATGATATCACATTTAGTTGTAGCATAAAAACCACTTTGGAATTTTTTTTGAATATCCTTAACATTATTGGGGAACACTACCCTTTCACCACTAATAAACCCAACAATAACTCTAATATTATTGAAAAATAGGCCTTTAATGAATATTATTCATATAATGAACCCTATCACTAAAAAACTATATACTATCCTTTAAAATCATTGAATTAAACTCTCCAATAGAATAAATCAATGAATACATGTAAATAATATAACCAATCCATGCCAAGAATGTTATTATTTGATTATATATATTGCAAGAAGAAACCCTTCAAAACCTTGGGATTCCCCATTATCAGCTCACTACCTTGGTACACGACATGTAAGAAAGAGTGAAATATAACTATAATGGTCAACACTTGGGGATTTGTAAGCCTCTAAAACTTGAGTCCCAAGATATGAACCATGACGGGTGAAATAAAGGACTGCGTTGGTCTAGAATAAAATAAAGAGAGCTTTTGGGATGATGATAAGAAGAAAGTACCATTTAAAATATATGGCCCTATAGGTGTAAGAATCTACATGGCATGAAATTTATAATTTCCATCCCTTATACCTTATAAGATCTTCTGATGACCCCCACCATAGTCACACTCATCACTATGTCTATGGATAGTTAACATCATGAGGCCGACATCTTACTTCTGAATATCTTATCAACTAAATAAAAACCTACTAACACTAATACTTATAAATACTCAAATGTAAATATTTATATAGTGGAATATTTAACTCTCCAAATATGTTGTTCTTTCCATGGAGAAATTTTGGTCACTAAAATCACCATAGACCATGTAACCCATAAACTAAGAACCCATGTATGGAGATCTCAATTGATGCATGATAACTACCAGCTTAAGAAAAATATAATGAATAATCAGTCAACATTTTGACTATCCTGAAATATAAAACCCTCTTTAAATTTCCTTACATATCAGGATGTTTTGATGAATCACCTCTTGATTTGATCTTGATCGGTCATGAAACATCTAAATTGCCACTAGATTCTTCATCACCTCTATATGTGCAGGTAATGTTAATGTATAAATTCTTTAATGAATAGATAGATGTAGAAACTCCCCAAAAATACCTCTCTAGCCACATTATCTCAAAAATTATCATGATAAATGGTAAAAATATCCTTGAAATGAATCATTAGATTTATCTATCTCATTTTTAGCTACTGGAGGGAGAGAAAATACTACCTATTCATTACCTTAATAAATGTTGATAGGAAATTTGTTTGGAATTACTTCTAAAATTTTTCTGATGAAATATCTACCTCATTATTTTATTCCATGAAAATAATCCACCAATAGGAAAACACCTCTCAACTAAATAATAACTATTGGAACCCAATACTTTTTCCTATCCCAGATCAAACTGGAAGTGATATCAAGCTCCTCTATTTAGAGATATCTCTCCAAATATAATTAACTACCTTCACACTTCACCAAACCATGATGTTAGAACTCACACTATGTCATCATACAAGAATCATCATCCTCATTCAAGTTAACCCTCCTATGGGAAACTAGATCATCCTATTTCACCATTCCAATATGATCCACATGTGAAAGATGAATACAATCAATCTCTGTAAGCATGAAAGAAAATTTATAAGAAATTTTTGAAAAAAATTTGTTAAGGACTAATTAATTTTATTCTTATTAGCTTCTCCCAAAGTCACAACAGTAAAACAACATTCTCAAACGAACATGATTCATGTACCTATCCTAGATATCTTCCCAATAAGTATAATTACCCCTCCTAGGGTCTATAGTAAGTTTATGGTCATTTTATTGGATAATAAGTGATAATAACCTTTTTTATCCCATTTCCATCGGTAGAGAGAAAAAGTGGTCTAACTAAAACTATTTCTTTACCAACCCCTTAAAATCACCACATGTTCCTAACTCGAAACACAATTCTAAGTCTCATCCATAACATTGATACAAAATTTTCATTAATTTACACCACTATAAACCACTCCTATTCTAAATAATATAGATTATTGTGACCTTACAATCCTACCTATAATATTTCATGGGATAGAGAATACATCTTAGGGAATATAACACACAAATGTGAGACATTAACCTTATAATCCAAATAAAAATTAAATGAAACAAAAAATGAGCATCATAGTATAAAATGAAACAAATATCCCATAATATATATAGTTTAATATATAATTAGATCTCCATATATTAAATTCCCTGATAATTATCATATTAAAGGTAATACTATAGAATCTCCATGAATCAAGCTAGTAATGTCTATCAGGGACACTGAATCCATCCTAGAATCCCCCCCCAAAGTGCACCCTTGAATGAATCCATGAATCCAATGGAGAACTACAATGCAATGACACCTACAAAATGAATAACCATAAAATCGTCCATCCCTAACTTTATACTATGATAGATATGACCACATCCTGATGGATACTAATGGAAAAAATAATCAAATCCACCAAAATTCATCATCCTATTACTAGAGATTATCATTACATGGGAAAATCATATATAAGGTTAACCAAATGCCTCAGAATCCTTAGGTATCATCTCCTAACCCATATGTAAGATATTTGGAGACACAATTTCATGACCAAGACCCCTCACACCTCAAAAATAAAACTTTCTTAAAATAATGTTTGAACTAAACTCTTGTATCCTACACCCACAATGAAACATAAAAACCACACCATGACCAAACCCTTACAAATGATTTTTCATCATATACTCCACCTCCTTTCCTCTAACCATCTCTTAAGATATCCTACACCAAAAATAAATATTTTAATTGTTGAAGAAGTCATTGTTGTTACACCGTATAAGTAGGAAAAAAATTTCATACTCTTAGCATAGGATATATTATATAGGAATAACATAACACATTAAGTTGGAGTTCACACTCACTCAAAACATAATAGTATATTATTTTAAAAGGATTAAATAATATTGATGGATTTTTAAGTTTTTCTATATAATATTGTATAAAAATCTCATGATATTGATCATGTTTATAGTATTTACGGATATGACTTCAAAATTTATATAATATCCACCATCTAAAAAATATTCTATCTATTATTTGTTTTATCATTCAAATATTTTCCATGTTATTACAACTATTAAATATATCACAGTTAAACATTTTATGAACTTATAAAATCATTATCATATTTAATTAAAATTATATGATATCTTTTAGTTGGAGGAATAAATATTTTACAAGACTTACTATTATATATTTTAATTTCTCAGAATATAAGTATGACATAGTGACATTCATCTCGATAAGATTTACTTTTTGAAAAACCATCATGTGGTCGCATTCATAATTTAATGGTTTTTAAATGGTGTATAATTCTATTAATATACTATATAAACCAATTAATCTTATTCTTTTTTCACTTTTACCTGATGTCATATCAGATATAATTTTTTTTTTTGACTAACTAATTTTCTATTAGATGAGATTATTCTCTCAATGTTTTGTATAAAAACATTCTATTATAACTAACCATCATTCACATAACCTCCATATAAAACACTATATGCCTTAATAACATTAACAATAAGTATGAATTCTCTAATCCATAATTTTAATCATAGTTTTCCCCATTAAAATAAATCAATTATACAAAAGTAATAATTTGATCATACCAAATATAAATCAGTAATATGTATCATTTTACATGTTCCCACTAGATCTATCTCATACATCATACATTGTTATATAATAATTTTTTAAAAATTATATTTAACTAAAATTATTTTGGAATGTCTATATACTATATTATTATACATTAATTATTGATTCACTATATAAAATCTATATAATATGGATAAACACATATTATGTCATAGATTTATGTAGATGTGTGCCTCACATGCCACTCACCTAAATAAAAAGTACATCACATTTCAATTACCAATTGATGGTCATAAACATACTATCCCTTCCACAATCATGGTCCTAGATGTAATATTAATCATACAAAAGGAAAAATATCATCATTATTAACAAAATTCATCCATATAACTAACAACATTCAAAACTACCCTGTGATGAGAATAACCACCAGTAAATTGTGAGTATGGTATTAATGAATGATTGTTTATAAGTGAAATTATATTTAACCATAGGTATTATTTATTTTTATATACCATGTAACCTATAACATCCTTCCCCTTATCCATTGTCATGGGAAGAGGGGGTGGGTGGTATTGGTATTAGGTGACATCCCCAAGACACCAAATGAGAGAAATAAATGCCATTCACCTCAAGAACATTTGGGGGAGAATTTTCCCTATAAAAGATAATAATCTAATCCAAAATAAAATAACCAAAAAATATTCAATATAATGAATGAGTAAAAAATAAATCAACTATAAAAATAACAAATCAAATAACCATATCAGAGTACAAGTGAAAACCAAGTGACATATCCAAAGGAAAAAAGATAAAAAAACACAATGAAACCAATGAAATTCAATAAAAAATCACAAAATTCACCAAGAACCAACTCAATAATCCATTACCACAGTATCATTAAGCACCACTAAAGAACAAAGATATGATTCCTTTACCAATGTCTTGATTGATGAAATCTATAAACACACAACAGTTCCCATACATTCGATGAGTTTAAACTCAACATGAATTCCCTAATGACTTCCCAACTCATTACACTAAGATAAAAATTCTATTCACATTTATATAAATGAATTTTTATAACATTTAAAAAAATTAATATCAAATAGAAAAAATATTTACATGGAATGAAATAAAACAAAACCTTTAAAAACATTGTCAATTCCATTTGGGATTCCCCTTACATTATTCCAAACATCGACACATCAATAATTTCATGCCCAGTTCATAGATTCATACTCATGAGTAGTATCTCCTTGATCTACCAAGTCATCGCAAGGTAATAAATATCAAGTTCCCCAATGGTACATGCCACTTCTATAGGGCCACGTCTAATGAAAATGAACCCAAACCCACCATGTATGCCAAAAATCCATGCCATGAAAATTCACATAAAACCTTCCTTTTATCAAAAAAAATTCAACAACCATTTTAAATGTATTAAATCCAACCCATAATTTTAAAATCCCAATTTTAAAATTATCATTAAAGACAATTTTCAACAAAACCATTCAATTTCCATAGTTTATCAAAACCATCAATAAAGATGTTTACTTTAAGAATTACATTACAATTTAAACATAATTTCAAGAAATATATTTTTACATTTTAATAATTCATGTTCTAATAATGTGGAGTTGATAAATAATCCTCCTACCTCATAATAGTTGGATAAAATGAATAATAACACTCTGATCCTATAGACATGGTATTGGATCTCTTTTCCATCAACAGGTCCAACCGTAAAATATCAGAATTCACATCAAGGGACATGGATATATACATAGTGGTTGATATTTGAGGTTACAAGAGAGAATAAGAGAAGAGATACAAGAATAATAGGCAAGAATAAAGACTTATCAATGAATATGGATCTTCAATGGGGTTGAATTTTTAAAAACATTCTCTCAGAAGAAAGGGGAAGGTCTCTTAGGGATTGGGAGAAAAATGAGTATGGGGTTATGAATGATAATGAAATAGAAAGGGGTATCGTGACATAAATAATATAAGATACACAAATATATGATCTAGAACTATAAAAAGTATTATTAAGGATCACTTTTTGGAAGATTATGCACCAACTATGTGGTGCTACTATCTTAAGCCAACCCCTCACACGTTTGGCTGGCATGGTTAGACAAACTATGCACCAAATATGCTTTTCCCTAATGTCTATACATGTATAGATTATCTTGGAAAACCTTATGGTTTAAAAAATCTATGTTCCAATAATGTGGAAATACTATGCCTGTTGGCACAATATGCACAATTTCCTAGATGGATGCTTGGTTTTTACTAATCTTAGCCAAACCATACAACACCTAAAAGCCTCTAATGCATGGAAAAACTCCAAAAAACATCAATAAAAAACCCAGTAAATATTTATACATGAAACACATAAATAAAGTATGAATTAACTAAAACTAAGGGGTTTTTAATTCTCCACACCATTTTTATTTCCATACCAATAATATATAAAAATAAATTTGTTCTTGAAGAGTTCATGACACTACTCCAAATTTTCCTTTTCTTGCACCCATGTTTCTTCCTGAATCTAACCATATTACTTAAAAATCACACTAGAATGATATGGTTTCCATGAAATAAATTATATTTACAATCCATAATCATAATAGAACATGAAAAAACATAGCATCAAGCTCTAGGTCAACATGATCCTATCACATTACAAGGTTGGGATCAGGTTGATACTACATAAAATCAGAGAGATAAAAAAAATTGTGAACTGAACTATACCTTGGTGGAAAAGCCAATGGATATTCCACCTCAATAACTTGATCATGTATCCCAAAAGGACATATTTACCAAGGATAAAAAAATACATTATTACCAAAACAATATTTCTCAAGCCATAGAGTTATTCTCAAATACATATAGAATTTGGACAAGTACTCCACCATTTGGGATTCACATATAGGGATAAAAAGATCTTACTTCATGAGCCAATAAAAAATTTTCCATAAATAATTTTGTTTCCAAACCATTCATGGTAACCTTTTCAAAATTTCTATATCAATATTCTCCTACATCCACATGAGAACTAGTAATGACATCAACATTACCACTAGTCGTTGGTGTTCCAAATTGACCAATTGACAGGTGAGACATCTCTAAAAATACTCCGCCACTTCCCTTTTCATGTAAAACCACAAAAATTGTTCTTTCACATCTCTATAAATATTTTTAATTCCTGTATGAATAGTCCATTTTTAATAGTGGTAAGAAATAAGAATTGTTCTGAACAAAAAAAGTTACCATGGTATGATCTCTAAACCAAAAAACAAACTATTATATAACTTCCAACCTTAAAAGGACTCCTTTTAATTGATTTTTTACCTTATGGAAATAGATTAATTAGTTTATATGTGAGGATATTTCACATTTTGAACCAAATGAAGAAAAAAAATATTGATATGAAAACTACAACATCACCCTTGTCGGTACAATCCATGTTCTTTTATATTATAACTGGAATCAACTACCATTAATACAATGATTTATTACCCAATTGATTAGACAAAATACTTATTAATTAATCATCCACATTATTTCCTTTACCTAATGTATACATGAATTTTAATTCAAATATCTATAGATACATCATCTATCTGCACTATCTTAAATTCAAATCTATTTTTTGAGAATATGTGTTTCAAACTCTTTTGATCTAAAAAACTGTAAATTTATCACCAAAAAGATAATGGTTCAAAGTCTTCAAAGCTTGTAATATATTTTATAATTAAATATTTTGTATTGGTTAGTTCTTATCATGAAATAGTAACATCCACGATTCTTAAAAAAATATCTCTTTTAATGAGAATGAAACCCAACCAAGTTCATGATGCATCATAATAGAACACACCACCCTAACCAGACTCTAAAAACATTAAAATGGATATTGATGTAAATATAACCATAATAAATTTAAAGGATTTCTGAAACTCATCCTTCTATTTGAAAGGAGCACCATTCCAATTTCAAATATATAATTTGTGATTCTAAATGTGAAAATTCATATAAAAATATTCTATATTATCTCAACAATCTGAGGAGTGTACATATCTCTAATACATTATTTAGTGGTTTCTAAGAGATAACTGTGACTATCCATTCAATATCTACAAAAAAAACTATTTCATAAATTTCATGGATAGTGAAAAATATTCTTATATACCAAAATCACACATTGATAACTTGGAATACAGATGATGTTCAAACAAGGCACCCAACACTATATCCAAGTGTTTCTCATGATCTACTTTTTTCCTAGAGTACACTTGTATATCATACAAAAACCTCATAAAAAAGAATATAGAAAACTTTTAAATATTTTATTCATCAATTATATAAATATGTATGATGTGTCCATTAGACCAAATGCATAAAAACAAACTCTTAATGTCCATATCTACTTCTGAAATCCTTCTTCGAAATAACCTAATTCCAAACCCACATTTGGTGATATCCCAAATGAAATTATCTTTTATAGAACCACTGGACTTGCTAAATTGATTGAACATATCATAAATGTGTTGAAGAGGACACTGATTAATTATTATAACTTTCTTATTATTATAATAATCTATATGAATCCCAATGTTTCCATCTATTTTCTTTACAATGAGAGTTGGTGATGCCCCTAAAGATGCACCCCATCAGATAAAACCTTTACTTTCAAAATATTCCACCTAATATTTGAATTCCATAAATTATTTTATTTCTATCTGATAGTAGGGATAGAAAATATTACAGGTCCTTTGTAGGAGACCAATCATAAAATCCAATTCTTTTTTTTGGTGTAAACCCTGATAAATTGTCTAGAAAAACGTCATGTAACATGTACACAATGGTTGGAAAATATCTATTTGTGATCTCTTCTATCGATTCTAAAACAACTGTTGATAACTGGTAAGAGATAGTTCTAACTTCCCATACCAAGGGTCCTTCTCATCTTTCATCCTCTACCCACTTTCCTTTAATGAGATGTACAACCTCATTAAAAGACTTGGAAATCACATGTCATTCATAAAAATTTATACAAGACATTATGTTTTTCATCAAATACATTCATAGTATCAATTCATAGACATCCATCTCTGTCATTAAGAAATATCATACTGACGGAGTCCCATAGATTGTTATTGAACATGATAAACATTTCAAAAATCAACACTATTGTTGTCCTAATGATGTTTGGATTTTCAAAATAGAAGGAATCATCACAACATGTAAACTATTTAGATCAATAAAATGATAAGGAATAATTTATTGGGACTTAACCATATTATAAAATTATTACATATGGTTAGAATTCATAATAATCATACCAAAAAACTTTGAAGGTATCAATTGATCATACATGACAATTTTATCAGATCTAAATAATTTCTTACTATATTCACTTTGGTATTTGATTCCCTGTTAAGATTTCATAAATTTAGAAGTTATGGTTTTCCTAGATTCACCGTGTCTTTCTCACTTCTTTTAAAGAGATCTTTTCTTCTATACTCATCCCATCAATGCATATGATTCTATAGAAGCATGATATGTTCCCCTATCACTAGACTGTGGAGAAATTTTTCAATAATAGTGATGAAATCCCATTATGTTGAAATTGATACATGATCTAGTTGGTGTTGAACAATCACATTTCATATGATCAAAAGTTACACGCCAAAAAAACCAATTTTAATCTTTAATCAAGGAGGAATGTTGAACATTCCTAGAGTTTAATTATATGATATACCAACCCTTTGTAATATGATTACCTACTCATCTTGTTTCCATCATTAGAGTTCTCAACTACTACCATATGAGTAAACATGATTCCACCGACCTTACTTCGAGAGATAACTATTTCTTACACCACCTCTCAATTTACCACTTCTATATAACTTGTAATACGCTATATGGAAATAGTTCATTGAATTTTTGGTTTCAACCCTAATTCATAATGTGTTTCTTTAAGGAACCACTTATAGTAACATCCATTGAAAGGAAGAATAAATTCATAAAATTATCCCCATACCCAATTACCAAAATATTCTCCAAACATAAAATTGAATAAGTTTATTGTTCTAGAAATTATTTTCATGTGAGGATATAAATTATTTCTAATAAATTACTTAGATTCCTCCAATTATATTCTTTGGTTCAATTTAGCTTGAAGTTCTAAATCCCTCCACCCACATGATAGGTCCTCCAATATATCGGTCACCAACTATATTTTTCTCTCTCCTAGAGTCCCAATGAAATAAATGGAATTTTTCATTCTATTCATGCATAAATATTATTTTTCTAGTTCAGAATCCACCCAAAAGGTGGTAAGGTTCATATTATGGAGGTAAAATAAATGATTCACTTTTCTTCGTACATTTTTTCTCTTCCCTCTATCCATGGACTGAAAATCCTGGAGAATATCTTGGACAAACTATTGGTTAACCTTTGTCTCAAGAACAACCACATTCTCAGTAGCCTCTTCTGTATGGTTATTACAATAACTAGCCAATTCCATTATGTAAAACCAAAACAAACTTTATTTAGTATATCTAATTACAAAAAAGTGATTAATTATTTTAATTCATTTTTAAAAAATTTCTAGAATCATGTTTATCCATAATGAACCAATTTAACCATTCTCACAATACCACAGTCAATCCATTTCAAAATCATACCATTTTAGAACATTTTCAAGGATTTTCAAAATGTATTACTTTTTATAATCTTGATAAATCATTACCATAATAATGAAAAATGAAGTCCTATTGGGAGGTCATACTATAAATTCATGTCATGAAATAGTCATCAGTTAACCCATAATGATAAGGTGAAGACTCACATAGAATTTTTTAGAAACAATCATTTACCAAAATTCTATGGTAAATTGAAGTTCAACATAAAAATTTTTTCTATAAATTTCTATGATTGAAATTTTATAATTTGAAAATCACATCTCCTAACTACCATAACATGAAATAGATCGATTCAATTTCTAACACTAGTATTAAATTGAATTGAGATCCATGGATTGAAAAAACTAATAACAATTATCTAAAAAATATATTTGGACCAACCAATTATGATACTTTTTTTAATATCCCCTCCCTCACCCACTAGCTTGGGAGGAGGTGGTGGGTGTTACTGCAATTAGATGACATCCCCGAGATACTAAAGGCTATCAATAAATGGAAGGGTCATCAAGAATTTTTGGGTGATTATTTTCATTTTAAAAGATAAAAATCCTATCCAAAATAAAAATCTAAAAAATACACAATAAGAATCTTGAGTAAGAGATAAAACAAATCAAGATATAAACCATCCAACAACTATATCATATTTCCCATAGAAAACAAGTAACATAACCAAAGGTATCAAAATACAATAAAACCAAAGGCACCAATGAAATCTATCAAAATACTCCCATCATAATCCAAGATCTAACATGATTGGACACACCCATGGTATCAATAAGAATCAATAAATAAATTAAAAACCTTTCCTTTACCTGTTTCTTGATAGACGACATCTACAACCTCATAACTATTCCCATGTAGGGGGTAGTCTAAACATGGTAGGAATTCCCCTAATGACATCCCAACTCATGAAACATGGACAAAAAATATTATCACATTTATATAATACTATTTAAAATAGTTATAAATAGTTTATTTTAGAGACAAAGTATATTTCCAAGGAATAAAATAAAATAAAACCATTCAAATTTTTGACAATTACATTTGGCATGTGCATTATATGACTCAAAAAATACAAAATGTAATGTAATGTTCGTTCTTGTCCCAATAAATTTTGTGTGTAAATGGATAGAGTTGTTTGAGGGTGGTTCTAGGAGTTTTTAGTGGAGTCTGGAGGTGTAAAAAAGCTATTAGAGGGAATGAACATCATGTATTATTTACACAACATGAAATGGTCGATCACAATGTGTGTAGCCAGTTGGTTCACATATTTTAAATCTGTTAAGGGGTATACCAATAGATGAGTACACATCATGTTAGTGGGATTAAAAACTTGTATTAAATGAATGCTGAGGTGACATGTTTTTTGGAGAATGTCCTAAATTTTCCGAAACCCAAGGCTTACATGTCATGTAGTGGTTACACAATGTGAATCTAATGTGATTATAGGTCTTAATTTATTTTCTTAACCCAATATCATTTATTTGTAAAAACCTTCTTCTCCCTCATTTTTGATGAAACCTGGGTTCCCTGAGGAGACCATCTATCACTATTCACCCTTTTTTGATATGTTGGTTCTTATGAATTTTTGTTGATGATCAGTGGTAATCCCTTAATTTTTATGGGTTAGTTTTACATTTTTCTTGTCAAGGGTATTCATTTTAGTTTTTTTTTGGTTTGGGATTGAGTTTTGATTCATATTTATGATCATTTGGTGTGGTGTAGGTTGATCCTCAGTTTCTCATGGTGCGGTTTTAGTTTTTGGGGAAATTCTTCTTTACCCTATGGTGAATAGTTACTAAAAAATTCTAATTTTTTGGTGGGGAATTACTCATTTCTCTTTATTTTTTATCATTAATTATGGTATTTATTTTTTCATATATGGGTTATGGTTTTTCAAGATTAATCAAATATAAATATTTCACAAATTTAAATTAAAGGGTAAAATGGGGAATGATTCCTATGTTTTATATATCTGTTATCATTGTCAAATGATGAATTGTATGGGCTTGATTCCCTAATGGAATTTATGTCTATTGGAGGATTTTTTTTTGCGATGAAAGATATGTGATGTGATGACTACATTTTTTTATTGTTTTATATCACCCTAAAAGGTAAAATTCACCGACCACATATGTTTCTCTTTTGAAATGGTTAGTACATGATTATGGAATGTGTGATAATGCCCCATAAATATAGTGTAATATGATAAAATCCACTTTAAAAATTATATAAAATGATCTTTGTCTGTTGTGATGTGAGTTACATCATGTGGTATTGTGATATGTGTTTTTGATATGATGTGGGTGGTGGGGTGATAGATGTTTGGTCATGCTTTTCCAGCGATGTGGTGGTAGTTTTTTGGATATGATTTTGGGGTGGCGTGGTGGTGGTCATTAGGATATCACCATGTGGGATGGTTATATGTGTTTTCAATATGTGGACCATTATGGAAATTAATAGCTAAGACATTAAATAGTTTTTTTGTAATGCATTAGTTTTTCTTTTGGGTATTTACTTTTGTAGAATTTTATCAATATCCATTTTATTTATTAAAGTATTGTGGGATGGATTTGGGTTCTTTTTATATTTTTCATGGTGTTTTTATGGATGATTCAACTTATCTCTTGATATTATTTTATTATTATAGTGTGATTCCTCCTATTTAATTTGATATTTATACCCTTGGTGCAAGTTTTAAGCCCTTGGACTAGTGGAGGCGAGACTCAGTAGTCATTATCTCTATCACCTTATTGTGGTATATTTGGATGGCTGGGGTCCTGACACACACATCCACACATTCATGGCCTAGTGATTATTCCATACTCATTAGTGATCTCTCATCAATATATCAAGTCATCATAAGGAAATAAGTACCAAGTACCCCAAATGCATACACCCCATCCAAAGGATTACATCTAATTCCAATAAACCAACACCAACAATGTATGTGAAAATAAATTCCAAGATATTTCACATAAAAAACACATTCAATAAAAGTTTTTAACAACCATTCTTCATGCATGAAATAACATCCATAATTTAAAAAAATTAAATTTAAAATTATCATTAGAATAGATTTTCAACCAAACCATCCAAATCCCACAATTTCTAAAAACCATAACTATAGATATTTCCATCAAGAATAATGTCATAATTTCACAATTATTTCAAGAAAAAAATTAATCTAAAACCAATACTTCATGTTATAATCAATTGGTGTCGATAGGGAATCGACCTACCTCACAATGGTCAATGAAAACAAAGAACACAATATGATCCTCTAGATTTATATTTGGATATCCTTTACTCAAATATATCAGACCAAAAAACATCACAATTACCATCAATAAACATTTATCTATCAAAAAAAGATTATATATATGGCTTTAGGAGAGTAGAAGTGAAGAGATATAAGATGAATGTCCAAGAAAACAGACTTACTGAGGAATCAAGATCTTCAATGAGCTTTGAATCACCTAATTTTTTTCTCTCATGTAAGAGGGGAATTTATCTATGGACATAAGTGAAAAATTATTTAGTGATTATAAAATATTATGTAATAAAAATGGGTCCTAGAAATAATACATGTCAGATACACACATTTCTAATCTACACCTGTACGCCGCATGGTTAGGCCACATGGTATAGTAGACCATGCACCAAACGTGTGGTGCTACTTCCTTAAGTCAAACCATCACCTGGTTTTCTCACAATATTATGAAAAATGTGAATGTACCATGATTTTCGCCTCTATCAATACATTATTGGTTTTCTCTAGAAATCCTCCTAGGTTGGTTGAAACATGTGAAAACTGTGTGGAGCTATTTTCCCACCTACCACATGCCTCATGATTTCCTATATGGGGTGCACTATTTTATCCATATGATTGAACTCTATATATCTATATAAGTAAAAAATCAATTTAATCATTATATATCTTGATAACCTATAAATCTCTATAGATACCACTTATTAGGGATAATGCAATTTCAAATAGTAAGTTCCTTATAATTTTCACATTATGTAAAATATGTAGCCCACATAAATGAAAGATAAATCATAGATACCCTTTTTATAACATGATCTATTTTTATATAATCATAAATAACATTAATAATACTATAATATATATATAATAATAAATAAATACCATATGAAATATGAAAAATCCTATTAAACAGTATTTTTGTTTCATTATTTTGTTTTTAAATATGTTACATCTCATATAACATTTTTTACTTCCCTAGTGTTATCATCTTCTAAATCTTCCCACAAAACACATTTTTGGAGAAAAAATATATGGAAGAAAATATTTGTATGATGGTGAAATTTGGATTAGTTATCCTTATGTTCTAAATATTTAATATTATATCCATGTAATACTACCTCAATTTAAGTAATTATATGACCTTAATGAATTCTATTTTTTATTTCATAGAACTTTTTGATGAAATATATTGTTTTCATATTGTATTTTTCAATTAATTTCTTTACTTAATCTAATATCATTTGGTAGTATATGTTAATCTAAATCTATCATAATAATATTTCTTTACTAATATATAAAAAATATTTTAGAATTTAAAGATTCTTTCACCTTGAATATGACTAGTATAATCATTTTTTTGTAATAAATATTTACATTATACAATATCAAATATACTCCAACTAGACTCTTATAAGTTATATCCACATAAATATTATTCTATATAGAAATAAATTTTTGATTTCAAATAATATTACTTTTTAATGAAAATATTTAAAAAATAAAATACTAATAACCATTTCTAATGTTATATTTTTTATATTTAAAGAAATATCCATGAAGAAACCTTTTGTTTATTAAAATATACCATGGATGGATGGTACGAATTCAATCCAATATATTTTATAAAATTACTTGGATATACCAATTTCTTATAAGATAAAACAACTTTTCTTCATTCTTATCAAAACATATTATAGAATGAAGAAAACCCAAAGATATGTGTTTAAATAAAACATCTAATTTTATTCATAAATATTTTTTTCAATTAAATTATCTTATATAGTATGAGAATATTGTGATTCTAAATACAAATATTTTTTTAGTTACACAAAGAGTTGATATAAATCTAGTATTTTGTATTTCATTTATCCATTGTACAAAATCTTTCCACTTTATTTATTAAAACATCACACATGAGCCTTCATTTTCTAACATTGAACTACTATACATATTAACATTACATTTTTAATATAAAAATATGTATATTAAATAATTTAAAATAAATGAATTAATTTATATAGGATTAATACATGGAATCAAATATCTATGAATATTATTACACCACTTAATGTTTACATAGTAATAACATCACAAAGTTTTGGTCTTGACATAATGGGAACCTCCTTTATGAGTCAAATTGGAGGTTTTGATGACTGGTGTTAACTACTAAAATAATTAATAGTTTTATTCATCTCCAAGATTTACATTTTTTTACTTTAATATTTACAATATATCATGGAACTTGTATATTCTACCCAACTACACCAATATATTACGTAAATCAGGTAATTTGTTTTAAAACTCATTCTTTTTGTAGTTCTAAATAAATTGTGATTTTTTTATTAATTATTCTATACTGGATTTCCTAGAAACCTAAAACATTATTGGATAAATTTTCTTCTCACTATTTCAATTATATAAATAAGAATACTTCTCATATTAACATAGATAAAATTTCTATTTTTTATATTAAATATAAAGAACTAATTTTAAACTATGAATCCCTCATTTATTACATGTTCATGATAGAAACTCTTTTAGTCATCTTATATCATGAACATATCCATGTTCTCTTTTTTTAATTATAGGATCCATGGATAAAAGTATTATAGTAGGTAAATAATTTCAATCCTTTTTATATTTCTGTTAATAATCTAGATCTATTTATTGAATATTTTTACTAGGTCACTTTTCTAAAAGGGTTTTCACATAAAATTGTTCTCCTTGCATTATTATTGATACGTATCTATATTTATAAATAAATTATATTTTATTAAAACTATTATTATCTAAGAACAACATTTAAGAATAATATAAGATGATGATTTATCATTTCCTTGATTTTTGTAAAATAGGTGGTATCATGTTTTAAAATAATTTATCAAGAACATTTAATAAAATATATCTTAATAAAATGAAAAACCCTATTGTAATTTTTATCATACCAATAAATTATATAGGTTATATATTTTATAATAATTAGTTCAATTTCAAATTTCTCACATCCCTTATCTATTTTGATAGACCATCAGATTAATTATATCATATATGAATATTGGATATTTGATTGGAAAACTAATTGTCAAAATCCATAATATGGATTATCCTAAATACATTCCTCTAACTACTTAATCAGAATAGGGTTTAACTTCTATGTGTATCCAAAATTTATTTGCTAAATATGAGAATATAATAATACTAGGATCACCCATATCCAGTTGTACATATATAATATAATCCACGAGCACTCATATTTCAAATGGCCTACCCATTTGGATGATGACGTTATTGACTTATGTTTAAATTATAATAAATATAATATTTACTATTTTATTTAATTTTAAATATATCAATATTTCATCACATGTATTCCATACCTATATGAATTATTTTAATGATATAGTTTGTATCATAAAACATTTAATAATTTAATTATTTTCAAACATAACAATGCATAAAAATTTATACAACTGATGATCGTTGTTACTTACTAAAAAAATAAAATCTAATCATGATAACACATATATAAATTAATCTCATCTATTAGAAACATGAAAGAATTTAATGTAATGTTTTATAATCATAGAAAACCCCAATTTATTCATGATCATGTAAATGTTATCCAACCCCCAATTTTCTCAAAATAAGATTAAGATCATAGACTAGTTTGAGGTTCAAACTAATGCACCACTATTTATAGATCAATACATAGGATGGAAAATAATTATAATATAATCATAACACCAAAAATTCATTACTGAGTTGATAACCCAAAAAAATAATATTCTCAATTGAACATGTCAATGATTTTTGTCATTTATAGAATTTCACTCTTTATATGCATCATATGATATTTATAATTGGTATTTTAAGATATCTAATCTAATGTATAATAATAATTTTAAAATAAACTAGTCATATTTATGAATAAAATGTTGGGAAACAATATATAAATGAACAATTCAAATATTTATAAATGATGAATTCATTTATAAACATTTCATAAATTAAAAATTTAAGAAGAATTTATAATTTCCATATTATCTTTCAAACATTGTATTACATAAATATATGATGATTTCACATTTATATTCTAACATGAAAATTTCATGATTCATAATTTACAAATAAAATATATGAAATACATTAAATAAAATTTATAATTTTTAAAGAAACAAAATTACTTCATATTCTATAATATATAATATCTTATGATTATTAATGAAAAAAATCTATATTATACTGATATCTTATATATTATACCTATTTAAACCATTGAAAAAAATCCTAAAAAGAACATTTACTTAGTTTAAATAAATTTATAAACTAATTTATTTAATTTGAAAATTTTATATATTAATTTATAACCATTCCACAAAAATATATACAAACTTTTTTATCTATAATATCTTTATAATTTACAAACCAATTACAGAGGATTTTATAACTTTATCATAAAATGTTATATTAATATTCGTATCATAAATAGTATAAATTATTATTTTTTGTTCATAGATCAAATAGTGTACCACTGAGTGTGTGTGTGTGTGTTTGGGGGGGGGGGGGGGGGTGAATCCATAGTGATTATTTTGAAAAATTATTCCTTCAATGAATTAATCTATTCTTACTGGTTATAGTGGTTATTAAATTATAATGAAATATTCTCACCCATAAGTAGAAGATAAAATGAATATAAATTGAATACTCAAAATTTTATAATGTTTGAAACCAATGTGAGATCAAAATCCTTTCATGGTTTTGATCAAGTTTCCAGTCATAGATTATAACTAACATAATAGACATTACATGAGAGTGTAAATTCACATCCTCTAATCCTGGTGGATTTCTAATATATAATATAATTCAAGGGCTTGTGACATCATTTAAATTATACATAAAAAAAGATAATCTATTTTTTTAAAATTTCACTAAAAACCATTAAATATTTCCTCCTCACTCTTAGCTGAATCAAATATTTAAATCACCACTTGAATCCTCATAATCAAATAAAAAATCTTCTTAATAGAAGAAATCAACTACTATAGTAATATCACTATAATATTATACTCATTAGCTTCATTTAATATTTTATCTGTATTATATATTCATTAATTATAGCATTCATTCGTGATGATGATACCCTACATTATTTATAGAATTATCCAGGGAAAATAGAAGTTAAATAATATTACCCATTCATCCTCACAGTCCTCAGATGAAATTATAGCCACGATTTTCCAATCACATTATCTCCTCAATATAGAAAGTCTTCAACATAGTTGAGTATCAATACCATTATCTCAGTTATTGAACACTTATATTTCTTTAATTTCTCCATTTTATATTTTCATAATGAATAAGAATGATAATTCCAGAAAATATTCTTGAAACTCCTCATTTCATTGGGAACCAAAGATACTTGTGAAAGTCTCTAATAAAATACCATTAATATTTATGGAAAATAATTTTATATATTTTATTTTGATATATCCATGATTATACTAAAAGTATATCACATTAATTTACAACTCTAATATCATTTAAAATTTCTTTGAAAATAGATAGAACCAATGACAGACTAAGCTAATGATATTTAAGAACTCCATTATAGTAAATAATTATTTGTTTTACATATCATTTTATTTATTATAAATATTCTAGAAATCATATAAATTAAATAATAAGGAATTCCTCATAATTATATAAAAACAATCATTATAGTGCTCATAACGATTATTTCAAATATATTTTTTATATAGACTTCACTGATTCTTAAATAGCTTGGATGATTCTTATACAGAATAGAACATAATTATGGTGATCAAACCGATACATATGTATACAATATTTATGAAAATGTACCTAATTCTTACGAAGCTTATATAATGATTACACAATTGAATACATCATTATATAACACAAAATTCATGTTTATGACATAATAAATATATATATATAGAAAACACATCCTTATGAAAACTCAAAATGATATATATGAAGATAAAATTCATGTATAAATAGAAAAGAAAAATTCATTATTATCATTATTAAATATTCCATATATCATGCACTGAATCAAATAATAGCTTCCAAATTCTATCAAACACTTCCAAATTCTGAAAAAAACCTGAACATCATCAAATAATTCCTCCTAATGGTTGAAGAAAAAGAAATAATTTTCGTCAATTCTAAGGGAAAAATAGTCACCCCCCTTATATTTGTTGTCATACCACACAACCCTTTCTTAATATATAATATCTCATACAAGAGACACCAAATTATAACCTTTTTTATGAGGCAAACATATTAACATAACACTATAGTTTAGAGTAGTGTTTTTTAGAATTATATCTCTAAATGAAAAAAGATATTTTGGCCAAGTGGTAGGATGATATCCCATATAATAAGGAAACTCACTGCTTCATATAACTCCTATTAATCATAATAAAAACAACCATTAAATTAAAAATAGATATAAATATAAATGAAATCTTACTATTTCGAAAAATAAAGAAGTTATTATCTTATTTACCACCATTTTACAATATAATCCAAGAACCATTATGGTTCTAGTTAAATAAAAATAATGATATGGAAGTGGATGAGCATTCAAATATAGCCTCAAGGTCACAAATCATTCTTTAGGGAAAACCATGGTGGAAAAATCAACCAACATGTATTGAATATGAATAAATTAAAACTTTATGATTCCATCAGCCACCCTGTCTTTAATGAAATGAAATCAGATAAATATGTTATTTTACCTTGAATTTGTCAGTGTTTTTTTAGAATTATTTATATTATAGTGACTATTACAATGAATTATGAGAGGTATTTCTACTTTAACACTAAAAAAATCTGGATGCTCCTTCATCCAAGTCATTTGGATGCTTTCACTAGTAGTAGAAACTTATTTGATCTATCTATAAATCAGAGTGATTTTTTTCTTTAAATTACAGTGAAAACTCACAAATCAATCTCCCAAAAGGAAGATTCAGCATGAAGTATATATTCTATCAAAACAATCACCTTACATGTTTGTATTTATTAATATAGATAGATTCAATTTTTCCCTTCTTATATAACATCACATCGTTTATAATCCCACTAACATATCTATGGACCAAATTAACACCTTTAAAATGCTCCACATTTTGAAGAAATTGATATCCAGCACCAAGACTCACAACATATTCAATATCTATCATTTATGTTGTGAGATAATTTGGGTTACCAAACTATTTTCTGAATTCCCTTTTACTAACACTTGAACCTATAATATATATAGACTATTTTAGCCCCAATTGAATGGTGGTAAATAGTGTATTTTAATACCATATATTAAAATTATTTAATATTTATCTATAAAAATTCTAATGGCATAAGAAAATCAAATTTCTCCTTGTATTACATGAAACACTAATAAGTATATCATCTCACTAGGAATAGACATGTCAAATTATAATTTCATTTATTTTTTTAAATTTTATTCATGTACTTTATTAATAATTAAAAAAATTATTTAATTAACATATATAATAACAATACACGAATCTAATCCCATTACCATGATATATAGATTTATTTTATATTTTACCTCGGTGAATTGGAATTCAAAAAAATATCAATCCATTAATACTAGTACCTATTGGATTTATTTATTTTATATATTTATTTATTTAATTTGAATACCATTGAACCATCATTATGAAACACAAAAACTCTAGGATTATCAATATACACCTCTTCTTAAATATCTCTATTAAAAAAGTTATAACGGATATCCATTTGAAAGATTACATATTACTCAAAGTATTCTAGGAAAAGTAATATTCTGGTGGACACCAATCATGAAATTAGAGAAAAAATTTCATCAAAATACACACTATAAATAAGATATTAACTATTACACACATCTACATTCATTTTTCTGAAAATAATTTATGATCATTCGGCATTTTCATTAATACACATTTTTTAATAATGGAATTAGTATGGTTAGGTATTAGAACAAGGTCCCATGAATCATTATATTCAATATAATTCATCTCATAATTCATAGACTCAATGAATTTCCTATATATAAATTATTTATCCACTATATATTTCATAACTAGAGAGATTAAAGTTGTTTGGTTTTTACACTATATTCTTCTTCTGGTCAACATATGTGTTGAATAATTTCAAAAAATATCCTTAAACTCCACATCCTTCTTCAATATTTTTCATTTATAGATTTTATTATCCAATCCTTCACATAACTAGTCTGATAAGACTCAATTTAAAATACATGTAGTTCATATCCTTCCTACAAAATTGCTTCTTCACCATAATCTTGCTTCTTAGTTTTTTCTAAATTATCAAAATGTACAACATTTAGAGAATTTATTATTGTACTATTATCAATATTTTTCATATCATAGCATTCAAAAAAAATTTGTTGTATCTTATGTAACAGCATAATATTTTATGATTTTTTTATACAAATAAATCTAATTTATTTAATAGATTGTGTTATACATAACACTGAGTTTAAAAGAACCAAGATATACTTTGAAAATATAATTATTTAGTGTGAAATTTACCTCATATCTGATGGATTGGAATATATGAATATTATTATCTATATTTTTAAAATTTTTTGTATTACATATCTATAAAATGAATTATATTATTTTCAAATAATTATAAGGGAAAATAAAAAACAATTTAAAATAAATGAGATGTTTTTCTGAAGAAAATAATTAGGCATTGAATGTTGTTTATTTAATTAATTAAATTGATCACTATTGTTGAATTATTTTAATGACATTATATTTTTAATAAAATATTTTATCATTCTCCTCATATTTATTCTAGGTATGGGAAAATAATTAATTCTACATTTATTCTTAATAATTGTATTTTTCTAAAAATAAACCTTGACATGTTTTTCCCACTTATTTTAAAATTATATTTTTAAACTTTTATAAAATTTATATGTCAATATTAAAAACCAATTATTAAATAAAAAATTTAAAATTATCATAGAGTAAATTTTTTATAATTTTCAGAAAAGATTAAATTTCCAATGAATTTAGAAAAGTACTAATTCAAATTAAAAAAAGTCACTTAATCTAAATAATTTTCAAATTTTCTTATTAAGTGGATTAAAAATTAAAATTAGTTCAATTATATTATTATTATTCCCATTTATTTCATTTAATTCAATTATATGTGGAATTTTGATATTCAAACATTTTATACATATGAAAACATTTTCATTGCAAGAGAGATTTTTATCATGTTTGCAGAATTAATATTAATTTAAATTATACTAATTCATTAAATTTAATTTTAAAAAATTAATTTCATATTTGGAATCATCTCAATAAATGTTAGTAATTAAGTTTAACTTAATTTTTGTTTATAATGAATAACAAAAACATTAAAAAAATTTCACCACAGTTAAAGATTAAATAGGTTTACTAAGGGTTTGATTAAAAAGATAATGGGTATAATTTTCAAAAAACATATTGGAACACCATTTTTTGGATACATATGAAACCTAACCTTAGAACATCCTTCTATGATCCATCATAGTTTCATTTTTAATGGAATGTGAATTGTAATTGTTTTGAATCATTGAAAATTTATAACTATGTCACTCACCTCAATTATAAAAGGAAACCCTCTAACCTATCCTCACCAAACCTGAATATCCTCTTCTATCTACCAATACATTCCAAAATACCTTTATTAAATCCATCTCTTAGACCTAGAATCATTTTTTTCATAAGTAAACCATAATACGAAGCCTTTAGCTATAAACCTAAAGATGTTTTCTGAAGAATAGGTGTAGTTCTTATTAATGTGTTTTCATTTTATTTATTCATCTACTCCCTTAAAATAATCATAAAATATTGTAAGATAATAACACCAATATATTCCATATACTGATATGTTATTATACTACTTTAATAACCTATATCAATCTCCCCTTTCATCAAATGAGAAACAAACATTTCGATCATGTGTAAGACAAACTACAACCTTACAGACCAAGGTAAATATTTTTCCATCACAGAATCCCATAATGGATATTGTAAGATATTGAAATTTTATGAAGTTATCTATGGATTTATATCAAGAAATATTTTTCATTTTTTTATAAATTAGTTTTTTATGACTTGGTGTGTGATTGGGTGGAATTTTGAGTGAAATCAAAGAAAAAGTCATTGCGCATGATTGGAACATGTTTAGAGAAAATCGTGCACCCTAGCATAGAAATTACTGAAGCCCCAGATAATGGGGAATCACATGGCTAGAACATGGGTTGGAAAACTATGTGCCTAAAAAAGATAAATCATTCACCCCTAAATCAATAGGCGGACAGTTGGTGAATGGTTTGGGAAAACCATGCACCTCTTCCTAGGAAACCATGAATGATTTTTAAAATGGACAAAAAATTATTTTTAAAATACTTTGACCCCTATAACTCACCTATTTAAACCCCCATTCGACCCTAGGATTTTTTTCAAGTTTTTAGAGATTTATATAGGGATTCCAAATATTTTTGAACTCTGTTATTCATGATTCAAATCATGAATTGAAGATTTTATCCTTTCTAGGCAAGTGGATATCATCTCGATGCTTTCCTATTCATCCTCTTAATTTCTGTCATTACTTTAATGAGATGCAATATTATTATTTTCTATATCTAGATCTATATTTGGTGTATCTATATCTATGATTGATAATGTACATTTGAAATAAAGAGATCTTTTTGTGTTGATCTTGATTTAATGTTTTGAGATTCTGACCTATATCTATGTCATTATGTTCCTAAAATTTTAGGATTTCTATTCTGTGATCGTTCATCAAAGAATCAATTTAGGTGGTCTAAAATTACATCCCATGATCATTATTTTTATTATATATATGCATGTTAATGAATTTCAGAGTTTAATAGCAATTGAAATCCCTAATTAAATAAATTAATTGAGACAATTTTGAAATTGTGATATTTATGGATTGTTGACCAATATAATTAATTGGAGTATTACATATGAGATATTGAGATTTTTGATTTTATAAATAATTTTTGTAATTAATAATTATTGAGTTGATATATTTGGATTGATAAATTCAACGTGGAATAAGGATATTTAGTTGGTGAATTAATTATCAACGACTAATTAGAAAATCATGGATAATTAATTATTCTATTAATTATAATATTGATGAATTGTAATTAAGAATAATTATTTGGTGAATTAATTATTGGATTTTGAAATTTTGGAATGGTTAATTGATTATTGAATTAATTAATGGAATTTTACATAGTTAATTAATTGTATAATTAATTAACAAAGTTGGATTACTTAATTTATGAATTAAATAATAGAAGTAGTTGTGGTTAATTATGATAAGAGTATTAATATTGTTTAATCATGGATGTGAAATGGGATATTTGACATGATGATATAATCATATTAAATAATGATATAAATACATGGTTGAGATTTGGGAAGTTATACATGGAGACCTACACTAATGATGCATATGTATTTTTGAGATTTGGGGTGTTAGAAATGGAATTTTACACCAATGAGGTATATGAAAAATTGATATTTGGGTTTTTAGAAATGGTGTTCTAAACCAATGAGGAATATTTTTTGTTGAGATTTGGGGTGCTAGACATGACATTCTACACCAATGAGAAATACGAATGTTTGAGAATTAGAGTATTAAACATTATGTTCTATACCCAAAATATTGGCATTGGAATATGGTTCCAAGTGGAATAGTAATGAATGTAAAATAAAATGGATAATTAAATTCCTTTTTTGAAAGGATTTTTGATATGAATATGTAACATGGTTTAGAACTACTTTGAGCCGAATTAGGTATTAGGAACGAGTGTCCTCAAGAACCCGGTTTTCTATGTGGTTTAATAAATATTAATTGATTATTTGATAAATTCTTACTTATTCATTGTAATTATGTCTTTATACAACCACATGAACTTTTAATTTTACTAGAATTATTTTATACACCATTTTTGGTGGCCTACTGAGTTGTACAAACACCCTACTTGGGATGCCTGATTAGTATCCGAATAGAAATTATGTTTTTTAGATAGGTTAAGGGAAATGGTTCGTATTTAGAAGGATTATATTGGATAGAGAATGTATTAGGGAACTAGACATGGTTCAAGTCCCTATTGGTAGTCAATGTTGTCTTTATTTTATGTTTTCATTTCTGACACTTGAAATGTAAATTTTCGTGGCATGTTTCTGATTTAGTTGGATATTGTATTTCATGTATTGAGTATTATGAGTTGTGGGTATTGGTAATGTTTATTTATGCTTCCACATTTTTTTACATATTTTCAATGGTATTTTATTCTAATAAAAGAGGGTATTTTCACCACATGACAGACTTATAAGACCCTCACTACTAGTTGGTAGACTTTGACATAGAGGGAGGTGCACCTAAGGACATTTGACCGACCATCTTGGGGAACCGGTTCATGGAACCTGGGTCAGGATGTTACAAAGTGGTATAAAAAGTCTAGTTTTATTTTCTACTTATTATTTATTAGTGTTTGGGAATGGTATAAAGGAGTCTGGGAAGATTTAGGGGTGTCGTAATGAGTTCATGTGTGGGAATAATAGACCAATGTATAGGGGAAAACCTAGGTACTCCATGTAGGATTGTTGTTATTGTTGTATGCTGTTACAGTTGATTATTATTTCACCTTGGGTGATTCACTTGTTGGGTTTAATGATAATTGTTGTTGATATTTCTAATAATTGACTCCGGAATAGTATGGAATGATATTTTAGACTTCATGCATAATTCTAGGAACTTAGGGTTATTATGACATGCATCATTTTTGGAACGCATGAGAAAATGTGTTATGGGTATATTTGTGAACTTAAACTATTTTCTTAGCTTATGAAATTGAATTGAAAAAGGTTCCTAATATGAATTTGGAAGTGGTAAAAATGATTCAATAATGTTAAAAAATTGGTGTCTATGGAATTTGAATAATGAGAATGCGAATACCCTTTTATAACCAAGGACTAGGTGTAATATGGTTAAGGCTGGTAATAGTTCCTAGGGTTTGATAACATGGAGAGGTTTAGGTAAATAATTGTTCAAGCTTGTTATGTTTGCATCTTACGTTACACTTGTGAATTTTTTGCTAAGAATTGTATTTGTATTTGTAAATTCATGCCTCCATGATGAATCTTGTTGAGAGGACGATGGGAGGAGATAACTGGAGATAGTTTACCAGTAGTGGAACTGGAGGCAACGATAGTGCCGAGTTAGGAATCAGGGGAAGAGTTCTGAGAGAACTTCTCTCTATTCAAGAAATTTATTAATAGAGACCTAGGGAGGGTTATGAAAATAATTTCTGATATGAAGAGTGTAACACCCCATGATTTCATAGCACATTATATATTTAAAGTAATTTAATATCTTATATTACACACAACAGTGACTTGGCTTGCGTTATACACAAGATTGAGTTTCTGTGAAACAATAGATTATTATTATAATTATTTAAATGATATATTTATTTAAAAATTAAATATTGTAATATGAATAGTAAAAAATAAATTTTAAATTTTATTTATAATGTTTTCACATAAATAAAAAGTATTTATAATGAAATGTATATGTTTTGTTAAAATAGTTATATATTTAGAAAAACTATTTTCAGAACTACTTTTTATGTCCTTTTGTGAACAATAATAAAATTAATTTTAGACACTCTTAAAAATTAAATTTGATAAAATATACTTCATTTATGAATTCATAATATCAAAATTATCTTATGGTAAATTTTTGGTATTTTTCTGAAAACATTCAATTTTTGATGAATGGTGAAAAATACTGCATAGTACATAAAAACCAACATTTTCATTTAAATAATTATTTTTAATTAAAATTTATCTTAAATTCAAAATATATACATAATACCTATATTATTCCAATTTAAGTTATTGGAGTGATTTTATAATAATATTAGATATATAAAATTTTATTGAACTTTTTAACGTCTTTTACCCACCTTCTAGGCACATTTGTAAATTTGCATAAAATGTAATTTTACCGCTTCTATGAATTGAATTTCAAAAATAAAATAGACATATTTGTCATAAATAAGTAAAATTTGGTTCAATAGGATGAAAATAATTTTTGTTTAATAGTAACTTCTGAATTTTATTTACTGCGGTTAAAGGTAAATAGGGTAATTAAAGGTAAAAATAATATTATAATAATATAAAATTACCCTAAAATATGTCCTAATTATATTTTATAATTGTATTATGACCAAAATTAACCTTAGGAAAAAAATATGATCCTTTTTTGATCCACTTGGGTTAGATTAGGACATTTATTATATTTTATTTAAAGAAGAGTTAAAAGTGTTAAATTCAAATTTTAATAACTAAACCATTTTTAATATAGTGATGTAAATAAAATAAATTAGAGTATAAATATTTATTTTAAATATAAAAATATTCCCTACATCATGGTATTATATTTATAATTTTTATACATTAAATAATTAAATTTATTTCTGACACAATAATGATGCAGTATTTTATTTATTAATGAAGGAATCAAATAAATGATATTATAAATATTGAAATAAATATAATTTGAAAGTTTTGATGCCATAAAAAAATTTTATGGATGACATTTACATATGAGGTATGATTTAATGCCTTTGGTTTGAAGGAATCAAATTTTTATGACTTTAACAAAAATCAATTACTAAATAGTGTCAAAATTGACAAAAATGGGTTTTTAAAATAAATAATATTTTATTAAATGATATAAAAATGCTAAAAATATAATATTATTACAAATGACTTAGATAAAGAAAAAAATGTCATTAATGATCCACTTGAGGTTCCCTTGACATTTTATAGTAACTAAATTAACCCTATAGTATAAAAATAAAAGAAAACATGGTAATAGTTAAATGTTTAACTAAGGGTTAATACCAGAAGATAAGGATTATTTTATGACCTAAACATGTCTAAAACCTATTGGTTGATAGGATTTAGACAAATAATCATCTTATACTCATTATTAATCAATTTTGAGCTCTTATAAACCGAATATAAATTTATAATAAATTAAAATTTCAAGATTTTCCTAAAGTGTCCCTCACCTCTCTTATAAAAAGGGAACCTTTATTTCTTTTAATTAACACCTCCAAAGACATTTGGCTCAGTTAAAACCTATTAAAATATCCTTCCAACCACCCTAAAGTCAACCTTAGGCCTTACTTTGACCAGAAACCTAACCTAAGGAGCACTTTTGTTCAAATCAAAAGAAAATTCCCGAAGAAGAGGTAATTATTTTATCGCCTCTTTCAAAGTTATTTTCTTCTTATACTTCCTATTTATCTATTGTTTCCATAATAAAATAATAAATCCAGTAAATTATACATTCTGAGATATTATTATAAATATGGTACAACCATATTCCTTATTCTATCCATCCTATAAATGAAAAAGTCACCATGCATGCGTACGTACGACTTACCGTCTCCACGCAGTGGTGTAATTTGTTATAAAAAACTATTTTATTTGGATGGATATAATGATGATAATTATGTATATAAATAATAAAAATAAAATGATAATGTTTATGTATAATTAATATACCATCTAATTCCACACCTTTTAATCATTAAGAAAATGACATCATTGCTCATGCGTACGTACAGATTACTGTCTCCATGACGTGATGAGATTCATTTCCACGTTCACCATTAAATAATGATTATAAAAATATATATTATTAATAATTATGTAATATATGAAATAATAATTCTACTGGAAAAATATATATATTTATTTAAATATATTTCATTCACTTACTTCTATTCAATATGATATGGAAACGGAAACAACATTCATACGTACGTACGACCTACCATCTCCATGAATGGTGTATTCCATTTTATATATATATCTATTATATATATTTATATTATTAATATATATGATATATAAATCATATTATAAATTCTTAAATTAAGTAAATCATGATCTAAGTAATATGATCAATAATAACAAGTCAAAACATGTACGATAAACAAAGCGATATTACCCAAAATGTTGCATTAACTTGGAATTGTTAATAAATGGGTAATATAAAGTCATAAAAGAATAATATATGATATCATAAATATTATTATGATTATGATATAAGTTAATAATATGTTTAAAAACATTATACAAGAGTTTCAGACATGTACAAAGAGTATCAGACGTAAGGTAAGGGTTAATTTCACAATCTCATTATTATTCGAGGTTGTTGACGTGTAAGTATTTATTGAAACATATTTATCATCCATGTCCATTTTTCATAAAAATGTTTTCAAAATAAATATTTTAAGGTTTTATGGAATGTTCTCTTTAACTTGATCATCATTTTAAATGCTTTAAAGATCTATTTTTCTAAATCTATTTAATTAATGTCCATGTTTTCAAAATGATTTTAAGGATTTATTTATGTGAACATAATTGTTTTAAAATGTTAACTCCATTAAAAAGTTTTCAAAGTGGTATGTGACACTTTGATTTAAAAATCTCTTTTAAATGAATTCCTTTATAATTTGTGTGACTTTTAAATGATTTCCTAAAAAAGGGATATTTCTCTCAAATATTTTTACTAATAATTTTCAAATATGTCAACATCATTTATTGGATATTATTCTTGATCAAGGATGATTTAGAATAATGCAATATTACATATTTTATTGAATGAGTTATGATATGTATAACTGTGTATGTGCTATTTTTTTACCATTCATGGTTTATAGTTAAAGTATTGACATTTCATATGATAGTTTTAATACGAATGATTATGTTATGTTTCACCATTTTCATATGAGGAATTCATTGGACTTAGTAAGTGACAAGTGAGGCCCGATATAGCCCTATGATGCATTGGTAGGTCTCATGAGACAAACTAGTATCTTTTAACAAGGCCTTGGAAAAATATTTGTGAATGATCTTGGCACAAGGGCTTGATGTAGTAGTTATTATGTCTGACATTATGCATTCCCTCGTTATGATATTAGTTATTACATGTGATTATTCGGCTAGTGGAATATACGCGTTAATGTTTATATGGTAATGTTTGATTTATTTTTCCATATTATATTCATGTTTATGTTTAAAAGGTTTTTGTTTTTATTATACATCTTTCCTTAAAGGTTTATAGCTTCTGCTAAATTATTTAGCCTTACTGAGAATCTAAGCTCACCTATTTATTATGATTTATTTTACTAGGATTACAAGAAGTGTATTATGATTGATATGCAGGGTTAGGCTAGGGGAATAATGGAATTATCAAAGGATTATTTATTCCTTGTTTTATGTTAGAAAGTGTAATGTAATGTTCATGTATGTAATCTATTTTCCAAGACTAGTAAACTGATCAGTCCTTCAGGACTTTATTCCTTGTAATCACGTCAATGTATTAAAATAATGCATTGACTATGGGTAATTGGGTTCAGGGCATTACAGTTGGTATCAGAGGAAGTTTAGCAACAACTTTGAAAATAGATTTAGAAAACTAAGATTAGGGACCATATCCCTATGATGGAATTTGAGGATAAGTATTGATGATAATCCTAGAATTTTGAAATAAAGATTATGTGGGTATTCTTATAAAATACATCCATGTCTAGATACTACAAGTGAAAGTGGTTCTCTAACAGATGTACCTAGGGGTGAAAAATTTGACAAGGTGTTCCAAACTTGACTCGGGGTAACCTGGTATATGACAACATGCCTTACTACGCACCTAATTTGATACTCTCAGGGGATATGCTTAGGATAATTCATATTTTCTTTACAAACCATTATAAAGAATTTATGAGTAAATATGTCCTCAAAGGAACCATATTTATGATTATGGATTAGATATGCATAAATTTTTAAATTTATGTTAAGTATTTTACTAGTTTAGAATTATGCATTATGATACATAACGCAATCTAGTGTATGTTATTGTTTAGAAATGGAGTCTTGTAGAAGAAATGGAAATTGTATCGACGTACATAATCCGTGTAGGGATATCCCTCTTATGAAAGATAAAGATAGTGTATATAGTGAAATAATTGGTACTGAACAGATTATAACCATATTGGGACAGCTGACTCAGGTTATGAATAATAACCTTACCCGTATAGAGCATCGTGATCCACAATGCAGAGGATCAATGTTAGACCACTTTATGAGACAACAACCTCCAAAATTCAATGGGAGTACAAATCATTTTGTAGCTGAGCAGTGTATAAGTTCCATAAAGAAAATATTTCTTGCTTTGGGGAGTAATGAGAGGGAGAAAGTTATTATGGCAGTCTATTTCCTCTCAAGAGATGCATATCAATAATGTTAATTGATTCAAAACACAAAAGAGGATGAAGAAGTAGGGAATACGGAATAGAGGGAGTTTAAAGAACTTTTCCTAGAGAAATAATTTCCTTGTGCACAACGAGCTGATATAGAAAGGAAATTTTTGAGACTGAGACAAAAAGAGGATGAGAATATTTCAAAGTATGAGGCTAACTTCACAAGGTTATCAAGCTACGATATAGACTATATACGTAACCCAAGATGTATTATTGATCTATTATTTGATGGGCTAAAACCATTTCTATGATGGGCATTGGTCTCATAATATTTCTCATTGTATGAAGATATAGTCTCATGTGCTGTCAAGATAGAAAAGGAATTTTCTAAGTCTTATGACATTAAAGTAAATCAAGAGAAGAATAGAATGGTGGAGCAGGAGACAGATAAAGGGAAAAAGGAAAGAAATATTTTCCCTTAGGTGATAATTGTGGGAAGAAACACCCTTGTACATGCCTAAAAGGAATGATAGTTTGCTAAAAATGTGGAGAATAAGGTCACCAGGCTCATGATTATAATGGGAAGAAAGAAGTTGTGCAATGTTATAATAATAAATATGTGGGACATTATGAAAACAATTTTCCAAAACATCAAGGAAATATAGCTCAGAAAAAGAAAATGGATCAAGGTCAAGCTTATGCTATTAATACAGTTGATGTGGAATAATTATTGTATTTGTGTTTTTGGATTCAAGAATTATATTCTGGTTATAATAAGAATGTTATATATATATAAGGATTGTACAACAATACAATTTGTTTTCATTATGGTTTTAATATGATTAAGGTAATCATATTTTCAGTATGTGACAATAAGAGAAACTTTACGTTGTTTGGGGAATCTAATGTTACAATCGATTTTGGAAATTTAGAGACCTTTTAGAGAGAGTTTTTATAGAAGTATTTCGGATAAGTCTAAAGGTTGGAATGAAGTAAGTTGAACACTTTATATTTTTTTTGATGTTAAAGTACGATTTATTAGATACTTTGACTAAACCTTTTGGTTTTCAGTAAACATTTAGAGGATTAAGGGAATACTTATGGACCATATGATTTATCAAATGTACTTCAGGCATAAAAAAATAATCTTTGAACATTCATTTCCTCTTGTAAGGGATGAAGTGAAAATAGATCAAAGCATAAAAAAATCATGATATTATGATTGTGATAGGTAATGAAATCGAGTATGTTTTCTTGAGTTCTTATCTTGATAGTAAATTAATCTCTCCTCTTCAAAAAAATTATCTAAAAAAATGAGTTATCCTAATACCTTATTTTTTTTTGAACCAATGATATTTTAAATCATCATATATTTATGACTTTGATGCCCTCAATTTTCCATTTATTGTTCACTTGTTTGTGATTTATGACCACAATAACTCCCTATAAATATTTACGTTTTCCTCCAATTATGTGTCTCTAATTTCCACCAATGTTATCCTATTTGAAATCCTAATTTTGTGGTGACTTTTTCATTTCCCTTTCACTCTTATTAAGACTAAATTTTATTAACCCTATTTTTGATGTGGGTTTTCCATAAAGGTATTTTCTATTTTTAACCTTTTATTTTTGAAGACCAATTTCAAATTGAGAGGACACAATTTATTGAAGGATATGAGACTGTAACACCCCATTATTTCATAGTATGTTATCTCTTCAAAGTAATTTAATAGCTTATATTTCACGCAACACTGACTTGGCTTGCGTTATACGCAAGATTGAGTTTCTGTGAAACAATACATTAGTATTATAATTATTTAAACGATATATTTATTTATCAGTAAATATTGTAATATGAATATTAAAAAATAAATTTTAAATGTTATTTATAATATTTTCACATAAATAAAACATATTTATAATGAAATGTACAAGTTTTGTTAAAATAGTTATATATTTAAAAAAACTATTTTATTAAAAGAACTACTTTTTATGTCCTTTTGTGAAAAATAATAAAATTAATTTTAGACACTAATAAAAATGGAATTTGGTAAAATAGACTTAATTTTTGAATTTTTAATATCTAAATTAGCTTATGGGGAATTTTTAGTATTTTTCTGAAAACATTCAATTTTTGATGAATAGTGAAAAATACAGAATAGTACATAAAAACTGACATTTTTATTTAAATAATTATTTTTAATTAAAATTTATCTTAATGTAAAAATAGATAAATAATATCTATATTAGTCTAATGTAAGTCATTGGAGTCATTCTATAATAAGATTAGATATATAAAATTTTATTGAACTTTTTAACGTCTTTTACCCTCCTTCTAGGAACATTTGCAAATTTGCATAAAACATAATTTTACCTCTTCTATTAATTGAATTTAAAAAATATGAAAGAAAAATTTGTCATCAGTAAGTAAAATATGGTTCAATAGGATGAAAATAATTTTTTTGTGAATAATAACTTTTGATTTTTACTTACCGTGGTTAAAGGTAAATAGGGAAATTAAAGGTAAAAATAATATTATAATAATATAAAATTACCCTAACACATATCATAATTCTATTGGATAAGTGTATGTCGACCTAAATAAACCTTAGGACAAAAATATGATCATTTTTTGATCCACTTGGGTTGGATTAGAACTTTTATTATATTTTATTTAAAGAAGAGTTAAAAGTGTTAAATTCAAATTTTAATAACTAAACTATTTTTAATATAGGGTTATACATAAGATAAATTTGAATATAAATATTAATTATAAATCTAAAAATATTTCCTCCATCATGGTATTTTATTTGTAAATTTTATACATTAAATAATTAAATTTATTTATGACACAATAATGATGTAGTATTTTCCTTATTAGTGAAGGAATCAAATAAATGATATTATAAATATTAAAATAAATAAAATTTAAAATTTTGAAGTCATCCTAGAATTTTTTGGATGAAATTGAAATATTAGGTCTGAGTTAATGCCTTTTTTTGTAGGTATCAAGTTGTTATGTCTTTAAAAAAATTCAATTACTAAATATTATCAAAATTGACAAAAATGAGTTTTTAAAACAAATACTATTTTATTAAATGTTATAAAAATACTAAAAAGATAATATTCGTCCAAATTACTTATATAATTATAAAAATTTCATTAATTATCCAATTTATGTTCCTTTGGCATTTTATAGTAACTAAATTAACCCTATAGTATAAAAATACAGGAAGACATGGTAAGAGTTAAACTATTTAACTAAGGGTTAATCCCAAAAGATAAGGATAATTTTATGACCTAAACTTGTCTAAAACATATTAGTTGAGAGTATTTAGGACCATAATCATATTATCCTCGAAATAAATCAATTTTTATTTATTATAAATCGAAAATAATTTTATAATAAATTAATATTTCAAGCTTTTCCTAAAGTGCCCCTCACCTCTCTTATAAAAAGGGCACCTCCCTTTCTTTTAATTCACACAACCAAAGCCATTTGAATCGGCCAAAAGCTGTCCAAATCTCCTCCAAACTACCCTAAATTAAATCTATAGTCCTTACTTTGATCATAAATCCAACCTAAGGACCCCTTTTGTTCAAATCAAAAGGAAACACCCGAAGAAGAGGTAATTATTTTATCACCACTTTCAAAGTTATTTTCTTCGTCTACTTCCTATTTATATGTTGTTTCCATACTAAAATAATAAATAAAGTACCTTATAAATTATTATATATTATTATAAATATGGGACAACCATATTCCTTATTCTATCCATCCTATTAAAGACAAAGTCACCATGCGTGCGTACGTACGACGTACTGTCTCCACGCAGTGGTGTAATTTTTTATTCAACACTTTGTTAGTTGGATGGATTTAATGATTATTATTATGTATATTAATAATGAAAATAACATTATAATTTTTTTTATAATTAATATACCATACAATTCCGCACATTTTAATCATTGAGGAAATGATATCGTCGCTCGTGCGTACGTACGACATACCGTCTCCACAACGCGATAAGATTCATTTCCACGTTCACCATTCAAGGATGATTATAAAAATTTATATTATTAATAAGTATGTAATATATGACATTATAATGCTACTGGAAAAATATATATATGTATTTAAATATATTTCATTCACATACTTCCATTCAATATGATATGAAATCGGAAACATCGTTCATGCGTACGTACGACCTACCATCTCCATGAACAATGTATTCCATTATATATATATATATATTATATTTATATTATGAATATATATGATATATAAATCATATTATAAATTATTAAAGTAATTAAATCATGATCTAAGTAATATGATCAAGAAAAACAAGTCAAAACATGTACGATAAACAAAGCGATATTACCTGAAATGTTGCATTAACTTGGAATTGTTAATAAATGGGTAATATAAAGTCATAAAAGAATCATATATGATATAATAAAAATTATTATGATTCTGATATAAGTTAATAATATGTTTTAAAAAATTATACATGAGTTTCATACACTTACAAAGAGTATCAGACCTAAGGTAAGGGTTAATTTTACAATATCATTATTATTCGAGGTTGTTGATGTGTAAGTATTTATTGGGAAATATTTATCATCCATGTCCATGTTTCATAAAAATGGTTTCAAAATAAATATTTTAAGGTTTTATGGAAAGGTATCTTTAATTATATCATCATTTAAAATGTTTTAAAGATCTATTTTTCTAAATCTATTTATTTAATGCCCATGTTTTCAAAATGACTGAATGGACCGAAGGACTTAATTTTTTTTTGATTTTATGATAACCCCCCTTTAAAGGGATTATGGGGGACCCTTAAAAGTCTTGTAGGCTTAGTAATTACATTTCCCGTAGGCTTTGGAGACATTCCATGGCCTGTAGGTCTTAAAAAAACCATACAGACTATGACTACTTGAAACTACTCCTCCCCAACATCTGCATCGTGATTAGCTCACCACCTTTGCATGACTGTTAGGCTAGAATGTCCTTGTGAAAAGGTGAATAGGTGCGGTACCAATGGAAAATTCCATACAATATTACATATTATATTGAGTGAGTTATGATATGTTTGACTGTGGATGTGCTATTTTCATACCATTCATATTTTATGATTAAATTATTGACATTTCATATGCTTGTTTTAATATCAATGATTATGTTATGTTTCACCATTTTCATATGATGAGTTAATTAGAATTAGTAAGTGATGGGAGGGCCCCACTATATCCCCTCAATGCATCAGTAGGTATCATGAGACAAACTAGTGTCTTGGCAAAGGCCTTGAAAGAATATTTGTGAATGGTCTTAGCACAGGGTCTTGATGTGGTAGTTATTATGTCCAACATTATGCAGTCCCTCATTATGAAATTAGTTATTACATGTGATTATTCAGCTATTAGAATATCCATGTGTATGTTTATATGGTAATGTTTGATTTATTTTTTCTATATTATGTTCAATTTTATGTTTAAAAGTCTGTTGTTTTTATTATACATCTTTCCTTAAAAGTTTATAGTTTCTGATGAATTATTTACCCTTACTAAGAATCTGAGATCACCCTTTATGTATTATTTTCCCAGGATTCCAAGAAGTGTATTATGTTTTATTTGAAGGGTTAAGATAGGGGAATAATGTAATTCTAAAATGATTATTTATGCAGTTTTTATATTAGAAAGTGTAATGTAATTTCATGTATGTAATCTATTTTCCAAGCCTGCTAAATTGATCAGTACTTCAGAACTTGATTCCTTGTAATCTTTCCAATGTATTAAAATAATGCACTGGATCTAGGTAACTAGGGTCGGGGCATTAAAACGAGGGTGTTTTTGTTATTAAACCCTCTGAATTTTATTATGGAGGGTGGACCTGAGGGAGTTGAGTTCAGGGTTGAGTTGATCGAGGTGATACTTGTCCATATGGAGAATCCTACTATGAGGAGGGTCAAGTTGGCTTCTTATATGCTTCGAGGATCTTCAAAACACTAGTGGGACTTTCATGGATATATTTTACATGTTGATGGTATTCTATAGAAGGTCTTCATGGATATGTTCTTGGAGCACTTTGACCCTAATACACTAAGACAAGAGAGAGTAGCTGAGTTAATGAGATTGACCTAGGGGTGCATGTCCACGATTGACTATGAAAAAAAATTCAAAAAAATTCATCCCTTCACACCAGTATTGGAGGAAGATGATTCAATATCAAAAAAATGATTTTAGGATGGACATAAGTGTGAAATTATATCCCAGGTGAATATATTCAGGTTGTGAAAGTTTTTAGTTGTGGAGAATCACTCACTCATCTCCAATGGGAGCCTGAAAGAGGATTTTAGTGGTTGATTGGTGGTTTCTTCTATATGACATAGAGGTATGTATTCTGAGTGAAGGAAGTATCTTTATAAAAACTTTATCCAGATCAGTGGGAAGCAAAGTTACAAGTTAGGGAGTATATTACTCCTGTTATTAACCAAGTGACATACAACCAATGTGATTGGATGGGACACTTTACTAAAACTTTTCTGAGACCATAAGTTGAGTGCTTAACTTGAGGAAATATGGGACATATAAATATGTTTTTTAGTAACCTCAAATAGATAGTTATTGGTGGAGGAATTAGATAGAACCACGTAGCGGGAAGGGGAACTTCTACACCATATCAAACTGGAAACTGATGATTTACTAGACGAGGAGGTTGGGGCAACAGATGTGGTTCTTCTGGGAAAGAGAGCTAACATCATTAGAGTGTTTCAACTCAATGGAGTCAAAAGACATCACAAGGAAGAGGTTTTGGATAGTTTCATGTGGTGGAACCTACACTTATGAATAGTGAGGCTGGTCCATCAACAATGAGAGGTACTATTCATAGAGATTATACATTATCTAGTGCCTTGTTCGATACTATTTCCTATCATTATTTTATACATGTAAAACTTGTTAATGATTTGAGCCTATCTATGAAGTTTTTGAGTGAGGTGATGACTACAGATACATTGTTGGGAGTACGGTCTAGAGAAATCTGTTTTTTCAAGGGATGTTACCTTGAAGTTGGAGAGTATCCTTTTCTATGGGATCTCTATATTCCTCATATGACAGGCATTGAACTAATTATGGGTATGTACTGCCTCATCACATATTGAGCCCATATCAATTTTTACCACAGTAGAGTGATATTCACACCTACTAAGGGTGAAAATTACATTCATCATAGAGAGTGGGATATCCAAGGAGGCTGACCAGGTCCAATCACTCTACTACTAGGAGAGATTATAGCCCTGATTTCTATTTTATTTCTAGATTATGGATGTATAAAGCATGATGAATCTCTACCAGTGGTGGAACATTTCAATGAGGAGTTTCATGAAGGCCTCTCAGGGTTTACACTTAAGATGCATGTATAATTCACTATTGAGGTCATGTCTAGGGATAAGAAAATATATATTCCACCATAAAAACATTTCACTAATGGAGCTTCAAGATATAAAAACTCAACTGGTGGAGTTAGAGGATAAAGGGTTTATTCATCCGAGTATGTCACTATGGGGACAAACTTTTTTGTCTTCAAAGAAGTATTATGGGGGATTTCACTTATGCAATGATTATTGGAAGATGAAAAAGACGATTGTGAGGAACCATTATCCTATTACGCATATCGATTTTTTTTGAATAGTAGAGAGGAGCTTCTGGGATCTCGTAGATCAACTTATGATTAGGGTAACATCAGCTAAGAGATCAGACTTCTGATATACTGAGGACTACTTTCAGAAGTTGGTATGACCTATATGAGTTCTTCGTAATGCATTTTTTATTAACAAAAATACCTACATTGTTTATGGAATTGATTAATAGAATCATCCATCCATTCCTAGATCAATTTGTGTTAGTGTTCATAGATGACATATTGGTGTAATATAAGACTCAGGAAGATCACACCCAACATCTTGAAATCATCCTAAGTTCACTAAGAGAGAATAAACTATAAACGAAGATATCTAAGTTTCAGGTTTGGATTGATCATGAACACTTCTTGAGAACATCATCTCGGTGGAAGGTGTATCAGTGAACTAAGAGAAGGTTCTGGAAATGGTTTCTTGGTAGCAGTCCATGAACTATTTCAAAATCCATAGTTTTTTGGAGTCATCTGGATATTATTAGAGACTCATTCGGGAGATTTTCGATTTGGTAACACCGTTATTGATCTTTACCAAATATGAGATAAAGATTGATTTTTTTTTAAAATTGAGAGAATGATTTATAGGAGTTGAAGAAGCATTTTTCATCAACAAATATCACAATCCTACTTGATCTAGGTGAGGATTACATGGTTTATTGTGATTCTTATGTGATCAAACGTGGAGTAGTGATGATGTAGGAGGATGGTGTTTTGGCGTATGGGTCTCAGCAGTTGAGGCCACATGAATGAAACAACAATGCAGAATACCTTAAGCTAGAAACAATGGATTGTGATATGAAGTGTTGGATACATTATTTTTTTGGAAGAGAAGTTTATAATGTTTACATATCATAATATCATAAGTTATATATTCTTGTAGTGAGAGTTGAATCATTGGAATTAGAGATAGGTTGAGTATATGACTTCATCCAAGTTTGAGATATAATATATACCATGAAGGTAAACAGTGTGGATGATTATTTGAGAAGGAAAAATTAGACTCAGGCAGTTCAGGAGTCTAGTTGGATAGTGGAAAATGATGACTTTTCTAGAAGACTGTCATATTAGTTACAGTGGGGTATAATGTTTTGAGCCAGAATAGATACATGAAGTATGTCTATCTAGAGTGATTGAACTTGAGGGAATTCATTGAAGGTGTGGCGTCACCTTCATATTTGAACATAGATGATGATGAGATCATCTATGTTAGGGATTGGGTTTTTATACCTTGGAGCATGTGATAGAAGATCATGCATGAATTTCAAGCCTCAAAGTGGGTGGTACATCCAGGTGTAGCCAAAAGGTTCCATGACCTAAGATGACAGTTTTGGCATCCAATTATGTAAACAGAGATAATAGGTTCTATGAAACGATACTTCACCTATCAGTAGGTGAAGGTTTAGCATAAAAAACCTAGTATATTTCTATAGTAGTTTCTCATTACAGAATGGAAGTGGGGGGACATGACAATGGATTTTTTATTGTTTCTTAAAAATATGTTTAGGAAGAATGAATCTATTTCAGTTATTGTGGATCAACTAACAAAATTATCACATTTCTTTCCAATATGGGAGATTTCTTAGTGGAGCAGCTAGGAGACTTGTATGTTCAGGAGATAGTCCTTCCCCATCGTGTTCCTTAGACTATTGTTTTATACCACCATATTCACTTTACATCCAAATTATGTAAGGTATTATAGAAAGATCAAGATATGTAGGTATTATTGAGTACATCCTTACACCCACAAAATAGAGTGGTCTTCAGAGTGTACTTTATAGGTTCTTAAAGGATATAATGTGGGCATGTGTGCTTGATAACATCAGATCTTTGGAGAAGCACAAAGATTTGGTGGAGTCTTCCTATAAAAACATTTATTAGGAAATGATACATATGGAACCATATGAGGAACATTATTATAGGACTTGAAGATCAACTATAAGTGTCATGCATGCAGGTGATTCATAGTTATTGGTACTGAGTCTCATGATGGAGATATCGGTGAAGGTGTAGCTAATTCAAAAACATTTGACATTGGATTATAGTAGGTAGAATTAATATGTTGATAGAAAGATAAGACACATAGTGTTTATAAAGGATAATTTTGTATTCCTTTGGGTGTCGCCAAGGTTAGTTCATTGTAAGATATGGAAATAGGGGTCCAAGATCATTGGATCTTTTGATTTTGTGGAGAGAATCTATATGGTGGTTTACCAATTAGCTCTTCACTAGAAATAAAATTATATGCTTGACATGTTTCCATGTATCAAAACTTTGGATGTATCACCCTAACCCTTCTCATGTGATCTATGTGGATGATGTTGATCTTATGGTATATGAATCCTTTGAGGAGCATCTGATACGTGCATTGAATCAAAGTGAAAAAGTGTTATGGGTAAGACCATGCTAAAAATTCATGTATTATTGAAACATGGGTGTGTGTAGGATGAAACATGGGAATGGGAAGCAAATATGTAGGCTCTATGGCGGGATCATGTTAGCTTGGAATATTAGGGAAAATTATGACTTTAGCTCAGGGATGACCTGTTATATGGTTGGGAGATTATAAGATCATAACCTTTTCTAATGTTATCTGAGGCTTGATATCACATAATCCTTTTCCTTGTTTTGAGAATTTTTTTTGGGTATGAATTTGGTTGTGTTTAGTGGAATTTTGAGATAAATGTAAGAAAAAGGGGATGTACATGGTTGGCACATGGTTAGGGAAAACCTTTCACCCCAGCCCAGAAATCCATGCAACATTAGATAGTTGGGAATTTCATGGATAACACATAGTTTGGAAAACTGTGTGACCTAAAAATTGAAAAGGTGAACCCTTAAAACAACTGGTTCAAGGTTGGATCATGGTAAGAAAAACCACATGCCTCTTCCTAGGAAATCATTTGCGACTTTTAGAGTGGCCTGAAAATTAATTTTTAAAATCTCTTAAACCCCTGAAACTCACTTATTTCAACCACCATTTGACCCTTGGTGGTATTTCACATTTATAGAGATTTTTAGAGAGATTACAAGGCCTTCCAACTTCTGTTATTCATGGTTTAAATCACGGATCGAAGATCTTATCCTCTCCTAGTAAGTGGATATCATCCTGATGCTTTCACATTCATCCTCCTTCATTCTATCATTCTTTTGATGGGAAGTAATCTTCTGTTTTCTATATCTATATATACATTTGGTGAATCAAGATCTGTGTTTGTGAATATATATTTTGAATTAAATAGATTTTGTTTTTTTGTTCTTGATTTAAGGTTTTCTAATTCGGACCTAGATCTTTTCCATTGTGATACTCAAATTCTGATATTTCCATTTGGTAATCATTTGGGATGATAGGATTGAGAAATTAAATGTGGAATATACATTTTTAATTATTGAATTAATTATCAATTTATTGATTGGGATATATTGGAATATTAATTATTGAGTTAATTATCAAATTTATAAATAGTAATTAAGAATAATTAATTGGTGAATTAATTAGTGGATGTCAAAATTTTGGAATGGTTAATTGATTTTTGAATTGATTAAAGAATGTTTACATATATAATTAATTATAAAATAATTTAATGGGCTTGGATTAATTAATTAATGGATGTTCCATTGATTAATTTTAATAATATGATTATTTTTGTTTATCATTCTTTCATTCAACCCTTTAAAAATGAAATCAACGTTAATGCGTACGTACGACCTACTATCTCAATGAACCATGTAATTCATTTCTTTACCTATAACTTTTATGGAAGACACTAAATATGTATATAATTAATCTATAATATATTTATATTATTATTAAAATTCAAGATATTAAGTAACCATGATCAATGTAAAAGTACAAAATCTATGGAACCAAAATATACATGAAAAATGAATCAGTTATCACTAGGAATAGTGATTTAGTGTAGAATTTTTAATTAAAATACAATGAAAGGTTATAAGTGAATAAAATATGGTATGATATAGAAGAGTATGTCTGTGTAAAATATTTACAATAAACATATATTTATTGAACAATAGGTTTAAAGAAGTATTAAGGAAGTCAAACCTAAGGAAAGGGATTTTTATTACAATCTTATTGTCTATCATGGTTATTTTTTATTATGCATTAGATAATGAAATTTATTATCTACTTCTCTATAATATCGTGAAATTTATTATCATATTTTTTTCTAGATAATACATGATTTTATTCCATTTCTACTCATTAATTACTATATATACAAAAAGTGTGTTTTTAAGTAAAAATGACTTTATTTCCATCCTTGATCAGAATTCTGTTCTCATCCATGACCATGATTTCATAAATTACTATAAAGAATGTCATTACTACTCAAAAATTATTTTTATATTCATTTATACACATTATTGTAATTTTTTTATTTTTTTCAAAGGTATTATCTTCTCATTTTCCAAATGAGGTTTTCTGAATTTTTATTGAAAATGTTAATGGAATCATTGTTTTAAAAAATACTACATGAAAAATATTTTTCATCATTAAGACCGATCAATGGTTTGAGTATGACATTATAATTTTCTATGTATATATTTGAAAAATAATGTTTTTTTCAATTTGTTTTTCAATTTCAAATTTTGAAAGGGTGATTTTCAATGTTGAATGGTTATTACCTTCAAAATTGATATAAGGATATTTTAATGGTATTTATATTCATAAAAAACAACAATAATTGAATTTAATTATTCACTAAAATTAATAAGATAAAATAATACCATCAACTCTGAATATTTGGATTAATGATGATGATGATGATGATTTAAGGATTATTATATAAAACTATTTTTTCACGGGTTATGCTATGTAGAAATATTTTTGAAAGAAAATTCCTTTTAATGGGTTATCATGTTATGATTAATATATTGTATTTTGTAACACATATGATTGATTTTCATTATGTGATTAGTGAGCCTGGAATAATATAGACCTCCAATGCATTGGATTAAATGATATATCTCATGAGATAATTATGGGATTCAAGTCAGTGTGCTTGATCAACTATATGAAACTAGTCATTGTGATTCATCCACTATGGGATACATGTGGTGATTCATGATCCATTATGATTTGGGAAATGGGTTGGGATACTTGATCAACTATTATTTAATGGTCTAAATAGAAAACTTTTACATATGAAATTGTTTCAATACTTATTATTGTGCCACAAATTTATAAAACCAAAATATGGTTGGTGATTGATTTATGATGATTTAGCACTATCATGATTCATGTAATTTGAAATGATAAAGATTTATTCAATTACTCAAGATTATGTACATTGATATATTGGGTATAAAATATGTATGTTACGGTCATAATATCGTACCCTTATGCTTATGTTTTGCTTTCATATGATCATTTATTAATATAAACAATGATTGCCCTTTCTAAGAATCTAAGAGAATCATATCTTATATTTCCTTTACAAAGGTAATAATGATTTTTTAAGTATGATATTTCAATGGAGAGTAATAAATGGGGAGATCATTGTGGGTGATATTGAATACCATTCAACAAAATATAATATTGAAAATCTAGTCTCAAAGTAAACTAAATATTCATGGTTCTCAGACGTTTATTTGTGAAATATATTGAATATTCATCTAACAATAAATAATATATATATATATATATAAATTAATGGTCTCTATAGTAGGTATCAGTGGAGGAATTTGTCAATCATTGTACATTGCATTCAAAAATAATTTCCCAAAATCACAAGGATATTTATTTGTATAAGGTAACATCCAAAAGTTTTTTATAATGAAGATAATATGTGGATTTCATAGAAATACCACCCTATCTAGATGTTACATGTGGATGTGTTTTTTTGAATAGATTCATCTAGAGATTATAACACTAAAAGGAGTTAGTTGAGTATTTCTCATTCATTTTTAGAGTGCATAGTGAGTTATACCTTACTATGCATCTGTTTTGACACTCTCATGAGATATTAATTGGTAAATTCACATTTACATTATGAAATATTAATAATTCTTGAAATAATGTTGACCATGTATGGATAAGGTGAAAACTAAGGAATCATAGGATGAAAATAATGTGTCATGATATTGACACTATATTAATTTGTCGTGATTATGAGGTTTTCACTATGAATACAATTTCTTAGACTTTTTATTTTGTTTTTAGTCAAAGGATAGAACCAGAAGATGTCATTATAATATCCAATAAGATAGAAAATGAAATTATTTTCCAATTGAACAACTAAATAATCATGGAGTTGTAATTCAGAATCTTGTTTATTGCCTCACAAAACATTCTTAGTTCATGATTCATGTTGAGCATCCTGAAGATTAAAATATGGGCCAATATACAATTTTTCTTTCATGAGGAATCATCCGCCTTTGTTTAGTGGATCATATGGTCCATTAGAATCTAAGTGATGGATATGCACCCATAAGAAGATATTTTTTGTTTTTTAGTTATGAAATCATTAAAAGAAGATACTAGACAACAGTAATTTGTAAGATGAAGGAGCTTAAAAGTGGGAACATGTTAATAATATGAGAAAATTGGAATAAATTTACTCTATGGAATGTGTAGAGTTTAATAAGATATTTTTTATTAATTACATCACTCATATTCTATATACATTTATGGGGAACAAATTCCTTGATCTTAAGAAAATTGGGGATGAATCAATTGTTATGTATGAGGAATGTTTACAAAACATTCTCAGTATTTTTCTGGTTTAATCATTAGACCCAAATGAAAAACTAACCTATTATTTGGTGAATTAATACAATGTCCCTAAAATTAAATAGATATAAGAGAAATTAGTAACTATAATGAAATAATTAAATGTGAACTAATGGTAGAAATGTAAATTGGGGGTTCACACAACTCTCATGGTTTGGATAAGAAAAGAATTATCATGTCTCATGAAAAGTCAAATATATCACATGACAGAATGAAATTCCATCTATCAATGTGCTATAAATGTGTGAAGAAATATCAATGTAATTTCTTGAATAATACTAGGAGGTTATTTAAATGTGGAACAGAGGGTAATAAATCTTATGAATTTTGAAAGGGAATTAATGGGATAGTTAATGAAATTGAAGAGAAGAAGACGCCATGAAATGCACATCCCCTACTCTAATGTTTCCAATGAATAGAGTATTGTTATTATGAAAACTAATGAACAAATTTGAAGGTTAATAATGATGATCAAAATAAAAATCCTCTTAATATCAATGTCAAATGGAAATATAAAGTGATTCTGACTTCCAAAGTTTGTTATGAGAATTATATGGTGAAAGGTAAAATTATTATCCACTCAAGGTTAGATAATATATTATCTAATTATAGATATACACCCAATTTTATATCTAAGTAATTTGAAAATGTCATCTAATTACCTACTCAATGATTAGATATTGTGTTATAAGGGAAAAACATTCTGTATTGATGGTCACACCTCATGTATATAGTTCTACTCTAGTTGAAGTTTTTGGGAAATTACTTCTTGAAAATATTGTCATTCTCTATTTGGTTGATTTTTATGTGATCCAAGGAATGGGTTGGATTTACTTATATGGAGATCCTAATAATTAATGAGGAAGAAAATTCATATTTCATATTATAATGGAATCCACTCCCATATATCATTTTGAGGATGAATACAAACATCCAATGTAAATCACTTCTATCATGTGGTTCATAATTCCTATCAATAAAAGAAATTTATATCATATGGTTAGGGAGAAACTAAACATAGAATACATTCCTATTTTTCATATTTTTTTATATCCATATTTAAAAATATCAGGGTATTACTCCAAGTCATGATGATATTTATTCAATTGAATTTTTTCCAAGTACAACACTTATTTCAAAGACCCCTTATAGAATAATTATTAATTACATGAAGGAATTAAAGAAGGAAATCCATGGGAATACCGATATGGAATATATTCAGACAAGTATTTTACCTTGGGGTGCACCAATTAATTTTTATAAAGAATTATGGATCAAAGTGTCCATGAATTGATTATCGAGAAAATTAAAATTTCACTATCAAGTAAAAATATCCTATATCCAATATCGATGATTTTTTTGATCAATTATGACAGCATAAATACTTTTAAAATATATATCTTCATCCTAGGTTCTATCAATTGAAGGTAAAAAGAGAATGCTTAAAAAATAAATCATACTGTAGAAGGTATAAACACTATGAATTTATAGTGATTCTATTTGGTCTATCAAATTACCATTATATCTTCATAGATTTAATGAATAGAGTCTTTAGGGATTACCATGTTTAGTTCTTGGTATTCATTATAGATGATATTCTAATATATTCAAAGTGAACTGAATATAAATAATATCACATGAGAATTAAAATGAATAACCCGAGAAAGGAGAAGTTGTAAGAATTAATTTCCAAGAGTTAATTTTATCTTCAGAAATATTCAGTCAAGGGTAATATAATCTCAAGTGAGGGTACTTCGGTGGACCCTTCGAAGATGAAAGTTATTGAGAAATGGACCAGACTAATTATAGTTACTATGATCCATAATTTTCATGGATTTGTAGGATATTATCGACGATTTTTAGAGAATTTATAGTGATTATCTAATCCACTAACCATGTTAACTTGGAAGGGAGATAAGTTCCATTAGACTGATAAATTCATGGAAAATTTCAAGGAACATGAGAAATGTTTAGTAATAACACCTATTATTACTCTTCCCTATAGCAGAAAAGGGTTTATTATCATTAGTGATGAATCATAGAATGTATTGTAATTTATTCTCATTTATAATGATATGGTGAATGATTATGACTCACACTAATTGAAGGTTCACTAGAAATATTTCCCAAGTTATTATTTGGAGTTATATGTGGTAATTATTGTAATAATTATATATAAGAACTATCTTTATGGATAAATAAGTGATATATATTGATAATAAAAATATAAATTATATATTCGCTAAAAAATAGTTGAATATTTAATAGAGAATATTTTTGTAGCTAATTATATTTTATGACTTCTCAATATAGTACAACTCAGATAAAGAGAATAAGTTGGTCAATGATTTTATTTGAAATGATCATGCCATCTTACCTATGATGAGGATAAACAAGAGCCAATATTTATTGATTTGTAAAGAATGGATATGGAAATCTTGTAGGAAGGTGTGAAATATTATCTTTCTCAAATTAATTCTCAACCATCTAACTATGTATGGATTAAAGGGATATAAATGGATGATGTGTAGTTAAAATTCATGCTGAGACATATCCATGATCTCAACCATGATTTTTATGGAGTTATAAGGTTTAGTAATTATGTATGTGTCCCTTCCATACCAGATTATATGAAGGATCAGTTGGAAGAAGCTAATAGTTCATCATTCACTATTTATCATGAATGTATGGAGATGTATAGAGATATGAGGGAGTATATATAGTGCAAAAACATGAAAAGGTATATTATGAAATAAATATATTGGTTCTTTGTATGTTAGTAAGTTTTGCTGATAGATAAAAATATTAGGTAATTTTATAGGCATTAGCCACACCAGAATGGATATGGGGTAACATCACTAGGTATTTTTTAATAATAACCCCCCAAACATCTAAAGGCCATCATACTATTTGGGTTGTAGTTGATCATTTTATGATGTCTTAAAACTTCATTTATATCAAATAATATATCACTATTGATTATATTTCTAGAATATACATTAAATAATTGGTATGGTTATATAGATTATCACATTCTACTTTATTTGATTGGAATCAAAGATTTGTCTCGATGTTCTCATGAGGTCTTCAGTAGGATTAAAATATATAGTTTTGTTTCATCACTATATATTATCATCAGTTGTATGTTTAACCTAAGGTAAACATTAAAAATCTTGAGAATATGTTCAATCATTTTTCTCTATAATTAAATTGTGGTTGGGTCCAACACCTTCCTCTAATCTATTTTTCTTACTACAATAGATTTCACTCAATATTTGAGATGGATTATTATGAATCCCTTTATTGAAGGAAGTATAGAACTCAAATTTGTTGGGATGATGTCTAAGAATGAAATCTATTCAGGCTTTAGATGGATAAAGAAATAGAGAAGAAGGATAGATCCACTCTACAACACATAAGAGAAACACAATGTCTATAAAAAAGTTATGTTAGTAATTTTCAATGTGTTTGAGAGTTTGAAGTTCGTGGAATACTATTTTTATGAATTTTTCCATAGAATAGGTTTATGAGATTCAAGATGAAAGGAATCTAATTCCCTAGTTATGTTATCCCCATTAGAGATTCATGGATGAGTTTTTATGGTAGCTTATCATTTGGAACTTCCAAAGAACCTCTATCATGTTCATGATGTGTTTCATGTATCTCTCCTGAGAAAGTACAAACCTGACCATTAATATGTACTAAACATAGTGTTCATAACATAAAAGAATGATATCTCTTATGAGGAACAGTTATAGACCATATATAGAAAGTGTTATGAGATAATACTACTCACCTGGTCAATGTTTTATGGTGAAACAACCAGATTGGGGAAGCTAAATGAGACCCTGGGGATATGATCAGATAAATTTGTCCTCAATTTTTTGCACTAGATTAATGTAATTTAGAGGTAATTTTTTTAAACATTTTTTTAATGTAAAATTTTTATATTTTCTAAAACATTTTTTCCAAATAAATTTAATTTCATCAGCATCATGTGTTACACACAATACTAAATTAAAGTGATATGTGATATATTGTAACAACACAAAATTTTAAAATAGGAATATCAGGATTTATATCATGTATAACATTGAAAGACAAGATTAAAAGAAAATATAACACCCTGATACATACAGTATATTTTTTTTAAAAATAAATTAAATATATTTAATGTATTCTGTGGCATGAAACATCATGTTTAAATAGAACATGACAACCTATTAAAATATTATTATTTAAACATGAAAAATAATATCTAAGATGTTAAAATGGAGGGTATGAATACAAATAACTAAATTATTTAAAATTTTTGGTTTATACATGTATAAAATAAAATAAATTGTTATTTTTTTGATAAGAAATAAAATAAGAACCTTTTGAAAGAAAAAAAATTGATTTTTGAAAACCTATATTTTTCTGAATGGAAGATTAGTCATTCTCATAGAAAAAAAATTTAAAATTAATTTTTACCACTTTTAGATTTTTTTGAAAAAATAAACATAAACTTTTAAATATAAATTTTATTATTATCTTTGAGTAATTTTTTGAATATTTTTTGAATTTTTTATGGGTGAGCAGGGATAAATACTAAATTTTAATTGAAAAGTACATTTTCATTTAAATTATTTATAAAGTTAAATTAAATTTAAAGTTGGTTTTAATATAAAATTATTTTAGTTTTATTAATTTTTAACAAATTTAGTCAATTTAAATCAATTTCATTTTGAAATAGTATATTAAAACATTATATAATTATGTGAATTTTCACTTTGAAAACCAACTTTTTCATTACGTATGCACGTATAATTTTGAATAGGATTCTACAAATTCAATGATTTTATTTTCAAATAATTGAATAAATATTTTGAATCAAAATAGTTTTTATTATCTAATATGGTCAAATTAATTTTTTAGCATTATGAATAGTAAAAATAGAAGAAATTAATTATTGCGATTAAGGTAAAATTGGGTTTATAGGGGTTAAACTAAGATGATAAGAGTTAAAATGACCTACTATCGTGTGAGAAACCCATTATTTGGACATATTTATACCCTATAATCTCTATGGTTGGATAATGACCCACTTTAGAGTCTTCTATCCTAATAAAAATGTCAGTGTAATTGATTCTTTTTAAAAATACCAAGTGTGTTCTCTCCCTCAATTATAAAAGGAAACTAGCTCTACTCACCTATTCACAATCCCAAATACATTTGGTTCTAACAATTACTTTAAAAATATCTTCCTTAAAACCCTCCAACATACTAGAGTTTTTTAGATTATAAATATAATATAGGAAGCTGTTTCTTTAAACCTAATAGAGTTTCTCAAAGAATAGGTATCATTTTTAACTATGTGTTACCATTTTACTTCTTCTTATAACTCTAAATATTTTCCAATTATTTTCCAATAATAAAAAAATATAATATATACTAAATATTTTTCATCCTTTCAGTATGTAATACATATTTTTTATTTTAGTTTCCCCCCATGTTTTCTATTATCCCATACCACTGATCATTATAGATATTTCATTAACAAAGTAAACTACACTAGCATCATGTTATTCAATATTTTTAGGAAATATTTATCTCTATTCAAGTGTAATGATAATACACTGTTAAGGATACATGTATTTCCCTACTACATACTTTTGTTTCCACTTCAATAATAAATTACCTTTTTTTCAGCTAACTATTCTTATAATTATGCATCTACATTTGCTAACCGGGAAACATGGATTTATATTCTTATGTATGATGACCATTCTAGGAAAATATTCCATTGATCTCATTAAAAATTTAAATAATTTTTTGGATAGGCATTACAAGTATGTTCCCATTTTTTTGTTTGCCCTCATATGTATGTTTCCTCTATCATTGAGCAGCTCTCCAAAAATTTTAACCCTCTCTGATTCCAATAGAGATACATATTTTTAAAGAAAATGTATATTTTTTCATAGACACACCCACACCATATGTAGTACTTGAAATTAGATCTTCCATAAACATATTGAGTTTTTCAATAAAACCCCACTTGGGGCCATGGTACATGGTCAAAATTATTTTTCATCATCTTTGAAGAACCATGATTCTCCTAGCCACCCTTTACTAAAATTGATATATTATAAATCATATGGGGGTTTAATTAAGTCTATGTGACATCATATTGGAATATATAACCCACACTTATAGTTGATACATGTTTGAATTTTTTAGATAAAGTAGGAATAAATTATGCATAAACAGAATCACAAGATTACTAAATACACATAAGACATTTATCCCTAACACAAATTCCATCTGAAAATAAATCATTTTTTACAAGGTTATTTTCATCTTAAAAAATCATTGATTCATCTTGGATATTAATTTATTATTGGCTATTTATATTATTTTCATATTCTTTCCTAATTATCTCTTTCTCATCCTCTATAACTTTGAGATGATCTATCTTATAAAAGTGATCATGATCTATAATTAAATACCCATATCCATAATTCTTCACCTAGATAACATTATTCTAAAAATATTTTACAAATTTTTTGAGTTGATTGTAGAGACCCGTATCTTGACATACATGGACATTACATTACTTTTGCGGAATACTTAGTACATTACAAAAACACACACACAAGGACCGTAATAGTTTAATGTCTTTGGAAACTCGGACTATAATCTTCTAATCGTGGTGAAAGATCTTCAAAATCTCCCATAAAGATCTTCCTTTTTTTTACCTAAAACCTTTCTTTATATCCTGGGGAAAAGAAAACATAAAAGGGTGAGCTCAAATGCTCAGTAAGGGTAAACAAAATAAATATCAATCACATCATATTCATAAGAACATAGCATTTTGGAAATCATAACCTGCAAAAGAGAGCATAATTTCATAATCATGGGATAAATCATGGCAGTGAAAAAGTAATCCCAATAATCATAACTTAAAACATGAAACTTTGTGGCATACACACATAATCATAGAGAATCATTTCTTGTTATTCAAGACTAATTACCAAGACTATCTTAGTGGACAAAGTCCCTTCTGAATCGAGTAACCCTCGTTTCAGTCCTGTTTCACTGAACCGGTATAACCTACTGTTCCAGCCCTGTCTATCTCATGAGATATAAAATCTTTACCCAATGCATTGGAGGGAGATATAGGTCCCACCCATCTCATAATGATACCATTCTTATGTGTGCCAAAAAATCATAAATCATACATCATTTCATAACCCATGTAGTAAAAATGGGATTCGTAAACATAGTGACATCATAAAACAATTCATATAAGATAAAGGAATTCATAAAAATAATTCCATCACAACATAACCAAATCAATGTAATAATAGGGATAGAAATAGAACACTATGTTATCTTAGATGGAAAATAATTTTGATAAAATACTTGAAATGAATTCTTGAGGAAAATATCCTTTCTTCTTCAAAATCAATTTCTTTTCACAAAACGTCATGCAATTTTAAAAGAAAGAGATTTTATTGAAAATAGTCATGAAATCTTTTGGAGGAAGCTTCATGAAAATAAGGCTTTATAAAACCGTAAAAATCCGTTCGTGCCGTATAAGTTAAAAAAAACATTCTTCGTACTTTTGTCGGAAAAGTCAAAAAGTACCTCGTACGACAAAAGATTCCTTTCATAGATATTACCTAAAAACTCACCGAAGGGTAAAAATGGATTTAAACAATTGTAGGTGGATGGAAATAATATTACATATTGATGAAACATGGATGTGGATGATAAAATACACCCCAGTAAATACTTACGAATAAAAAATCTCGGATAAAAATGAGATTGTGATATTTCCCTTACCTTAGGTCCGATTTGTTTTGTACGTGTCCGAAGCTCCTATATAATGGTTTAAATAATGTCATTGACTTATTACAGAATCATATTCATTGTTATGATATCATATATGGTTCACTTATGACATTATATTACCCGTTCTTTTGTAAATTCCATGTTAAAGAAGCGTTTTGGGTAAAATCGTTTCTTTTATCGTAGGTGTTTTGACTTGTTGTTCTTGACATTATTGTTACTTATATCATGATTTACTTACTTCCAGAATATAAAATATGATTTATATATCATATATATTCAGTATATATATATATATATATATAATAGATAGATAAATGAAATGAAAAACACCGTTCATGGAGACGGTAGTCCGTACGTACGCATGAACGCTGTTTTCCTTTCCCAATTGTCTTGAATGGAAGTAAGTAGATGACATACATATATATATATACATAAATCCAGTAGATTTATAATGTCATATATTTCATTATTATTTCTTATATATAGTTTATAATCATTCTTAAATGATTAACATGAAGAATGAATCTCATCGCGTCATGGAGACGGTAGTCCGTACGTACGCACGAACGATGATATCATTTCCATAAATATTGAATTGAATTGGAGTGGATTATACAATATATCAGAATCAATATGATTTTTTAATAACTATGTATAGTTATTCTTTACACCATTATACCCATCCATGTAAGGTGGTTGTGGAAAATAGATTACACCACGGCGTGGAGACGGTATTCCGTACGTACGCACGCGCGGTGATTTCTTTTTCCGTAGGATAGATAGATGGTGAAATAGGGTTGTTTCATACTTATAATAACATATCAATATATGAGTGATACTGATGTTATTACTTTATAATGAAACAACCTAAGAAGAAGAAGTGGAAGAAGAAATAAAGATGAAAGAATTGGTAACGGTAATTACCTCTTCTTTGAAGCGCCTTTTGGAGACCTCCTCTTAGGGAACTAAAATTGGTCTTTGAGGAAGACCAGAACCTCTAGGATGTTGCTAGGGAAGTGGATAAGAGATTTTGGCAGGGGTTGGCCGAGCTTGAGTGCTCAAATTGGTGTGAGGAGGAGGGGGAGGAGGTGTCCTTTTATAAGGGAGGAGAGGGGCACCTTAGGAATATCTCAAAATATTATTTTATATTAAAGTCAAAATCGGTTTATAATGGTTCCAAAGGGTCTTATTTCGAAGATAAAGTGGGGATGGGTCGAAATCCTATCAACCAATAGGATTTAGACAAGTTTAGGTTATTATTTTAACCTTATCAATTAGATTTAACTCTAAGTTAAATAATTTAACTTTTTCCGTGTGTTTTTGGTTTCTTTCACTATATGGTTAATACACTTACTATAACATGCCAAACGAACCCAAAATTGTATATTATTAATAAATATATCCTTATCTAAGTCATTTGGCCGAAGCTTATATTTTTAGGAATAAAATAACAATTAATAATATAATGTTTGATTTAAAAACTATTTTGTGTCAATTTTGACACTATTTGATATATGATTTTTGTGAAAGTCATAACAGAATTATATGTTCGAAACAAGTTGATTAAATCAACACTAATATATCATAGTAACCTAGAAAATTAGTTTAAGTCATAAAAAGTCTCAAATTACATTCATTTTAGCATTTATAACATCAATTATGTTAATATTTCCTTAAAAGGGTAATTACTGCATCATCGTTATGTCATAAATAAATTAATTTATTTAAAGTCTAAAAATTATAAATAAAATATAATTATGTAGGAAATCTGTTTATCTTTCTAATGAATATTTATAGTCGAATTTATCTTATGTATAACCCCATATTAAAAATGTTTTAGTTATTAAACTTTGATTTTAACTATTTTAACTATTCATTAAATAATATAATATTAAATGTCATAATCTAATCCAAGTGGACCTAAATGGATATATTATATTCATAAGGTTGTTTTTGGTCGAATTACACTTATCCAATAGAATTAGGACATGTGTTAGGGTAATAGTAATATCATATTTACCCTTAGTTACCCTATTTACTATTAACCGTGGTAAAAAAAGTAAAAAGTTACTATTCACCAAAAATTATTTTCATCTCATTGAACCACATTTTACTTACTGACATCAACCGTGTCTCTCAGATTTTTGAAATTCCATTCACAGAAGCGGTAAAATTAAGATTTATGAAGAAATTAATTTTTTTAACTACCACTTAGTAGTTTCACTATTCATCAAAAATTGATGTTTTTCAGAACAATGCCAAAATTTCATCCTAATCTATATTTCATATTCCGAATTTAAAAATGAAGTCTATTTTACCAAATTCATATCATAGAATTTTCATTAATTAATTTTATAATTAAATCCCGCTGTTAAAACAAAGAGCGTGTTTTTAAGAAACAATATCTATCAAAAGATTGACACTTGTTTATGTCTGGTTTAAATGTGAAATTACAACAAATGACCAACATTGTATTAAATTGTAAAAATATATTCTAAATATACTTTAAAACCACTCAAATTAATAATTTATCACTATTAATTATTTCGATTAAAAAAGTTGTTTTTAATTATAATTTAGTAATTTTCACTATTCATCAGAATATGAAAGTTATCCGAAAAGTACCAAAATTTCACCTTAGGCTAAATTTGATACTCCGAATCCAAAAATGAAGTTCATTTTGAAAAATAAGATTTACAGAGTTTTAAAAAGTAGTTATTACTATTCATAACGGCTAGTTTTAATAATATTTTAATAGCATATCGTTGTTTAGTGAAACTCGGTATTGCGTATTACACACGCTATCGAGGAAGGTCGTGATTGCATGTAATGCAAGGCAAGTCAAGGATGTGTGTTGTGCAAGCTCCTTTTGGTGTAGCGTACAACACAAGACTTTAATAAAATTAAAAAGAATATTTTTTTTATAAAATCTTGGGCTGTTACATTCTACCCCCCTTAAAATGAATTTCGCCCTCGAAATTCGTCGGGGTTATAAATGGTTTACTATTTTAAAGTTTCTTTAATAGAAACCCACATCGTAAAAAGGAATATCAAAACCAATCTATAAAAACAAAAGTATGAAACGTAACGGTTACCCAAATAAACTAATCATTGGGTTTCCACATAGGTGAAAATATGGATATGGAAGAGAAATCTAACCATCATGTTCTGATGGAGAGTGGTAGAGAACATGGCTATGGAAAAGCCAGTAATCACAAATCCATATATTTGTGATGATATAAGGTACCATCCGATTCATCAGGTATAAGATCACTAGGACAACATTTTTGGTTTTCAAGATCATTTCCCTAAAGTTGAAAATTTGAATTGGAATAAATACTTTCTTTATTTTGGTACAATCTCACTATTGTTCATGCCTAGAACAATTTCCACTTCATCTCTTAAATAAATTAAGTTGAATTTGTTATTCGTGAAGTGTTAGCAGATCATGTGATAGAATGACGGGTCATTCCATCTGTCTCAAACAAAAGGTTAGCAAAAATTATATACATAAGTCGATCTATAGTGAGATTAATCATATATAGTTCCTAAAATGGACTTATACTTCATATATCATACTGCTTAATATAATAAAACTAGTTTCTACTAAACAGGGACTTCCTGTAGGCCAGTGGTAGGCGATAAAGGCCAGTCGCACTTCGGTTGTGGGTTCGATTCCCACAGCCTTGTCCGAAGCGATGGGCTGTCGCCCGTCCTGCAGGTTGTCCTTTTTCTAAAACTATATTACTATAACATCCCATAAATAATATCGAAAAAACTTCTATCCTTAAACAATACTAACTTATGTCCAAAATAATCCATTCCAATCTTTAGTCCTATCCATAATACTGCATTCCATTCTCATAACATAGTGAAAACGATTACCAGAGATTTAATACCATCGTTGATCCCCATATATCATAAGATATATCTTGTTGGACACATTCCAAACATTCAAAGGCCTTAATCTTGTACTCTCTTGAATACCCATTGAACCTTAGTGAAAACTTGAATGCAGTTAAAAGTTAACACTTTCCACATACCAAAATCCTCAAAATTCTATATACTCAAACCATGATATCACTTAGTCCTTATATCAATCATGAGCTCATGAATATTGTTAAACATTTCATTTTCTCTTTTTCCCTTCATTATGCGCATAATATCTCAATCACTTTGAATACCACATTAGACCAATACATAAATATTCCAATATTCCAAGATACAACATTATTTTGGAATCCCATTACATAAACACTTAATCATTCCACCACATCGTTTTCATATTCAACATTGCCAATAGTGATTGCATGTGACTTCCCTTTGTCCTTTGCCTTAAGCGGTTGCTCATGTCGATCATCACTAACCCTTGGATTAGGACATTTATTGGCATAATGTCCCATCTCCTTGCACTTGAAGCATTGAAGTGTTGGTTGTGCGTTCTCTGCAGTGTTTGCTTTATTCACTTCATTAGAATCCCTTTTTCCATTACTTCGACACTCAGCAGCTCGATGACCTTCTTTTCCACACTTAAAACATTTTCTAGTCCCTTTAAGACAATTTCCACCATGCTTCTTTCCACACTTTGTGCATAAGGAAACATTCATCTTCTTTTCACCATTATTCTGAGATTTCTCCTTGAACTCCATCTTTCGTTTCTTGTCAAAACCATGAGATGGATATGTAACACCAACTTCCATTTCTACCTTGATAGCACAACGCACAATTTCTTCATATCTACTGAAGTCTCTTATAGCTAATGCCCTTCGAAGACTTGGTTTTAAGCCACTGAAAAATCGATCAAATTTACTTTCAGGTTGGATGATAATGCCAGATGCATACCTTGCAAGTCTTGTAAAATTCGCTTCGTATATACCAACAGATTCATCATCCTTTTGCTTTAGTTCAAGAAACTCCTTCTCCATCTTCGTTCGAAGAATACGAGGGAAGTACTTACTGAAAAACAAGTTCTTGAACTCGTCCCATTCCATGGAATCAATTTCATCTCTTTGCCTCGTATTTTTGATAAGATTCCACCATTGATCAGCTTCACCTTCCAAACAATATACTGCTAAGATGACCTTATCATGTTCAAAACATTGAAGAACTGAAAATATCTTTTCAGTAGTACTAATCCATTGTTCAGCAACTAATGGATCAGTAGACCCACTGAAAGAAGGCGGACGCTGCCTCATGAAGGATTCAACAGAATGTTGCTCCTTCCTTTGCTCGTTTGGAAGTCCTGCATGATTCATAGCTTGAGAAAGTTGTGTGAGCATGGCTACAAGATTTTGCCTTCCAGCTCCCATATCGTTTGGTTGCTCAGGGGGAGAATCATTGCATTGTCCATTGCATTGATCAACACGGTTCCTTCGGGTTCCAGCCATCGTCTAAAACCCCAAAAGAATAGTGTGAGAGGCAAAAATCATGCTAGGGAAAACAACATAATAAAGGGGTAGTACCCTCAATATCTAACATCTTAGGTTAAATTCTAAGGTCGTTAGAGCAATTCTAGGACTATAACCTATACGTATACTTAACCTTAGAGACATCCCTAGACATACCTTAGAAATATCTCTAGGGATCTCACTAACGTTTTCGCATCCTAGTTTCCAAAGGTTGACTAAACCTTTCCTCTGATACCAACTGTAGAGACCCGTATCTTGACATACATGGACATTACATTACTTTTTCGGAATACTTAGTACATTACAAAAACACACACACAAGGACCGTAATAGTTTAGTGTCTTTGGAAACTCGGACTATAATCTTCTAATCGTGGTGAAAGATCTTCAAAATCTCCCATAAAGATCTTCCTTTTTTTTTACCTAAAACCTTTCTTTATATCCTGGGGAAAAGAAAACATAAAAGGGTGAGCTCAAATGCTCAGTAAGGGTAAACAAAATAAATATCAATCACATCATATTCATAAGAACATAACATTTTGGAAATCATAACCTGCAAAAGAGAGCATAATTTCATAATCATGGGATAAATCATGGCAGTGAAAAAGTAATCCCAATAATCATAACTTAAAACATGAAACTTTTTTGCATACACACATAATCATAGAGAATCATTTCTTGTTAGTCAAGACTAATTGCCAAGACTATCTTAGTGGACAAAGTCCCTTCTGAATCGAGTAACCCTCGTTTCAGTCCTGTTTCACTGAACCGGTATAACCTACCATTCCAGCCCTGTCTATCTCATGAGATATAAAATCTTTACCCAATGCATTGGAGGGAGATATAGGTCCCACCCATCTCATAATGATACCATTCTTATGTGTGCCACAAAATCATAAATCATACATCATTTCATAACCCATGTAGTAAAAATGGGATTCGTAAACATCGTGACATCATAAAACAATTCATATAAGATAAAGAAATTCATAAAAATAATTCCATCACAACATAACCAAATCAATGTAATAATAGGGATAGAAACAGAACCCTATGTTATCTTAGATGGAAAATAATTTTGATAAAATACTTGAAATGAATTCTTGAGGAAAATATCCTTTCTTCTTCAAAATCAATTTCTTTTCACAAAACGTCATGCAATTTTAAAAGAAAGAGATTTTATTGAAAATAGTCATGAAATATTTTGGAGGAAGCTTCATGAAAATAAGGCTTTATAAAACCGTAAAAATCCGTTTGTGCCGTATAAGTTAAAAAAAACATTCTTCGTACTTTTGTCGGAAAAGTCAAAAAGTACCTCGTACGACAAAAGATTCCTTTCATAGATATTACCTAAAAACTCACCGAAGGGTAAAAATGGATTTAAACAATTGTAGGTGGATGGAAATAATATTACATATTGATGAAACATGGATGTGGATGATAAAATACACCCCAGTAAATACTTACGAATAAACAATCTCGGATAAAAATGAGATTGTGATATTTCCCTTACCTTAGGTCCGATTTTCTTTGTACGTGTCCGAAGCTCCTGTATAATGGTTTAAATAATGTCATTGACTTATTACAGAATCATATTCATTGTTATGATATCATATATGGTTCACTTATGACATTATATTACCCGTTCTTTTGTAAATTCCATGTTAAAGAAGCGTTTTGGGTAAAATCGTTTCTTTTATCGTAGGTGTTTTGACTTGTTGTTCTTGACATTATTATTACTTATATCATGATTTACTTACTTCCAGAATATAAAATATGATTTATATATCATATATATTCAGTATATATATATATATATAATAGATAGATAAATGAAATGAAAAACACCGTTCATGGAGACGGTAGTCCGTACGTACGCATGAACGCTGTTTTCCTTTCCCTATTGTCTTGAATGGAAGTAAGTAGATGACATACATATATATATATATATATAAATCCAGTAGCTTTATAATGTCATATATTTCATTATTATTTCTTATATATACTTTATAATCATTCTTAAATGGTTAACATGGAGAATGAATCTCATCGTGTCGTGGAGACGGTAGTCCGTACGTACGCACGAGCGATGATATCATTTCCATAAATATTGAATTGAATTGGAGTGAATTATACAATATATCAGAACCAATATGATGTTTTAATAACTATGTATAGTTATTCTTTACACCATTATACCCATCCATGTAAGGTGGTGGTGGAAAATAGATTACACCACGGCGTGGAGATGGTATTCCGTACGTACGCACGCGCGGTGATTTCTTTTTCCGTAGGATAGATAGATGGTGAAATAGGGTTGTTTCATACTTATAATAACATATCAGTATATGAGTGATACTGATTTTATTACTTCATAATGAAACAACCTAAGAAGAAGAAGTGGAAGAAGAAATAAAGATGAAAGAATTGGTAACGGTAATTACCTCTTCTTTGAAGCGCCTTTTGGAGACCTCCTCTTAGGGAACTAAAATTGGTCTTTGAGGAAGACCAGAACCTCTAGGATGTTTCTAGGGAAGTGGAGAAGAGATTTTGGCAGGGGTTGGCCGAGCTTGAGTGCTCAAATTGGTGTGAGGAGGAGGGGGAGGAGGTGTCCTTTTATAAGGGAGGAGAGGGGCACCTTAGGAATATCTCAAAATATTATTTTATATTAAAGTCAAAATCGGTTTATAATGGTTTCAAAGGGTCTTATTTCGAAGATAAAGTGGGGATGGGTCGAAATCCTATCAACCAATAGGATTTAGACAAGTTTAGGTTATTATTTTAACCTTATCAATTAGATTTAACTCTAAGTTAAATAATTTAACTTTTACCGTGTCTTTTTGTTTTCTTTCACTATATGGTTAATACACTTACTATAACATGCCAAACGAACCCCAAATTGTATATTATTAATAAATATATCCTTATCTAAGTCATTTGGCCGAACCTTAGATTTTTAGGAATAAAATAACAATTAATAATATAATATTTGATTTAAAAACTATTTTGTGTCAATTTTGACACTATTTGATATATGATTTTTGTGAAAGTCATAACAGAATTATATGTTCGAACCAAGTTGATTAAATCAACACTAATATATCATAGTAACCTATAAAATTAGTTTAAGTCATAAAAAGTCTCAAATTTCATTCATTTGATCATTTATAACATCAATTATGTTAATATTTCCTTAAAAGGGTAATTACTGCATCATCGTTATGTCATAAATAAATTAATTTATTTAAAGTCTAAAAATTATAAATAAAATATCATTATGTAGGAAATATTTTTATCTTTCTAATGAATATTTATAGTCGAATTTATCTTATGTATAACCCCATATTAAAAATGTTTTAGTTATTAAACTTTGATTTTAACTATTTTAACTATTCATTAAATAATATAATATTAAATGTCATAATCTAATCCAAGTTGACCTAAATGGTCATATTATATTCATAAGGTTGTTTTTGGTCGAATTACACTTATCCAATAGAATTAGGACATGTGTTAGGGTAATAGTAATATCATATTTACCCTTAGTTACCCTATTTACTATTAACCGTGGTAAAAAAAGTAAAAAGTTACTATTCACCAAAAATTATTTTCATCTCATTGAACCACATTTTACTTACTGACATCAACCGTGTCTCTCGGATTTTTGAAATTCCATTCACAGAAGCGGTAAAATTAAGATTTATGAAGAAATTAATTTTTTTAACTACCACTTAGTAGTTTCACTATTCATCAAAAATTGATGTTTTTCAGAACAATGCCAAAATTTCATCCTAAGCTATATTTCATATTCTGAATTCAAAAATGAAGTCTATTTTACCAAATTCATATCATAGAATTTGCGTTAATTAATTTTATAATTAAATACCGCTGTTAAAACAAAGAGCGTGTTTTTAAGAAACAATATCTATCAAAAGATTGACACTTGTTTATGTCTGGTTTAAATGTGAAATTACAAAAAATGACCAACATTGTATTAAATTGTAAAAATATATTCTAAATATACTTTAAAACCACTCAAATTAATAATTTATCACTATTAATTATTTCGATTAAAAAAGTTGTTTTTAATTATAATTTAGTAATTTTCACTATTCATCAGAATATGAAAGTTATCCGAAAAGTACCAAAATTTCACCTTAGGCTAAATTCGATACTCCGAATCCAAAAATGAAGTTCATTTTGAAAAATAAGATTTACAGAGTTTTAAAAAGTGGTTATTACTATTCATAACAGCTAGTTTTAATAATATTTTAATAGCATATCGTTGTTTAGTGAAACTCGGTATTGCGTATTACACACGCTATCGAGGAAGGTCGTGATTGCATGTAATGCAAGGCAAGTCAAGGATACGTGTTGTGCAAGCTCCTTTTGGTGTAGCGTACAACACAAGACTTTAATAAAATTAAAAAGAATATTTTTTTTATAAAATCTTGGGCTGTTACATTGATCATTTATTTTAATACATATATAATGTTCAGTTTTTAACATTTTCACCGTATAAGAGATATCGAATTCATCTCCATTATAACCACTTGATATTTCCTCCTTTTTATCAACACGTTCCAAGATTTTGGAATCTATTATAGCATAATAATTTTAAAAATCACTGATTAATGAATAATAATTTTCCTCTTCCTTTGTCATCATTATCCTTTTCTTTCTTCTTTAAATTATCAAATTAATTTCATATTACTTCTTATATTCATTAAAAGGTTATCCATTTGAATTTCTACAAGGATTATCTTTATTATATTCCTCATAATTCTTATCACTATTAATTTTTATATAGAATTCTATAAAAAAAATATTATATTCCTCCACACATAAAATTTTTTTATAGTAGTATTTTTTATACATTAATTTTCATTTTTAGGTTTTTTGACATAAATTATTATATTTTTTGTGTCTTGCATCTTTTTCATTATCATTCTCTTAGAAATTGGAGGGGTAAAATTATTCTACCTTGATTATAAAATTTTCCATGGATTTAAACTCTATTTCTTGATTATCCACATTTATAATTTATTTTATCATTTAATAATTCAAAAGAGTACGATAAAATTCATCAAGGAAAATATCTTCCTAATATTTGACAGATAATAAGTTTTGGATGAATTAGTATGGAAAGTACCTAGTTTATGTTGTTAACAACATTAAGATCATCAAGATTACTATCAAATCCACTTATATGAAAAATAATTTCATTTTCCTAGGTTATGTATTATTCTATAATTTCATCCATAACCTTCCAAACATCATTGAACTTTTCCCTCAAAAGATTCAATTTGGATATTTTTATCTTAATTTGTCTATTATTTTTTTGAATGTTGTCACCCCATTTCATTGGTTATTCACTAACCCAACACATTAGAGTAAATTGGTTTTATAATTATGAGAATATATAATTTTTTCTTCCCATAAATCTCATGGTTCCTCTAATCCATAAATATCATATCTACATCTTCTTTAGTCAGTGGAATTCCCATATTAATGGTATCAATAACTTCTAAACCATATGAATACAGAAAATGTACATTCTAATTATTTAATCTTTGAAAATTATTCAAATTGAAAGAGGGAAAATATTTTTTTTCATAGAACTCTAACCTTACATGTATGACTATAAAAAGAGTATAATAACTAGGGAATACTCTACTCTGATACCACTTGATGTACATGGATAAATTTATGTACCAATGAGAGTGGGAATAATCTATGGTACTTCATTTTATAAATTCTCCCAATTTTAGGATTGAGTCCATGTGCAAATTTGGAGTCTCGATTCACTCTTAAAATAAATTTCTCACCCATAAGAAAATAGTAATGAAAGATAAATATCATATGGTAAATTTTACGAGGTTTTCCATAAATGTGAGATCCTAATATTTTATCACTACTAGTAAAGTTATAATACAGTGGAATTTAATTAATATAAAACTTATTATATGATAGGGGGATTTACATCCCTTCCTTGAGAATATTTTTCTAATAGCTACTGAAATTTAAGGGCAGGTGACATCCATGAGCTTATATATAAATGATATGTAAATGTTGTTTTTTAGACTGGAACAACTAGCCTTTGATTTTTTACTATATTCTCTTGTATGAATCAGAACTTCAAATCGCCACTATATTTTGAAATGTACATGAAAAGATCTTCATCATTTAATAGTTTATTTGTTTGAGTAATATCAGTGTATAAGCATGCATGTTGTATTAAATATTTAATAATTTATTATGATATATTATTGAAGAATGAAGGTGATCTCCTTCATTCTCAGTATCAGGAACCTAGATCAATTTTAGTTGACTCCACAATCCTCAACCACCTACAAATCCTTTGATGATATACAATTCATGTTCCTCATAACACATTCTACCCTTGATATAAAATCTCATTAACACTATATCATATCAACACTAACTTCTCAATTATCAAACACATAAATTTCATTCATTGCATTTTTTTATATTTTTATAATGAATATGTATAATATTTTAGAAATCTATTTCAGAAATTCCTTTTTTCTCAGAAGCACCAATTTTCTCAATCATAGATCCCCATAAATATAATAGTAAATATTAAGAATACTAATTTTATATATTTTTATTAATAATATCAATGAATTTCAATCATCATACAACTCATTAAATACCATTTAAATACCATTCAAAATTCCATGAACTATCTGTTGGATAACTTATATAAAAAGCTACTGATATTTATGAACTCCATTAAAAAAATATTCATCACATTTAAATAACATTTCTATAAAAATAAATATTTTTGGAATCTCAATAATTAAGGTACAAGGAAATTTTTACACTTATGTAATTATAGTCTATATGGTTATTAAAATTATTCTTATGAATTTTTTTTACAATGATGTCACTCATCGTTACGTAGGTCATATGATGCTTACATAGATGAAATAGTAAGGATTATGGTTCCCACAAGAAGTAATACCTTTGTCATATGTCAATATAGTATAAAATAGTATCATCTGTGAAATTGATCCCTTTGATATAATCCTTGAGATATAAATGATGATGAATTATATTGAAAACATCTATTTTTTCAATCATAGAGTTACTTTACCTATACATTAATAGACAAATAGAGTATTCTAGGGAGAGTAGGAAATCTGACCCAATCATGCTAGATCTACACTTTAATAATTGGTTAAACTCATCTGTAATACTATATTATTTTTTTGAAAATAATCAAGGGGTTCCAATAGTAAGATAAATCTTATCATCTAGGAATCACCTTAAGTGTTCCCAAATGATACCCATGGATTACCTCTATATAGGGAAGTTGATTTTTTTATCTAGTACTTTGGAAATAGTTAATATCTCCAAATTCAATTTATTTTTCTACACTAGTGATGAGGGTATTAATGATTTAACTAAATGATTTGGATTCTAAAGTCATTATTCACCATAGTATGTCCCCATAGCCCACCCTAGGGATTTTACCCAAGAAGGTTACTAGGAACCTCCATTTGTGTTTTAATTATCAGAATTTTCAAATTGAAAAAATTGAAAAAATATCCATTTTTAAGTATTGAAAATAGTTTTTTTTCAGATAAAATATTCAAGGTGGTTTTCTGAGATTGATATCCATTTAGGATATCATTTTCATTATATGATAGAGGATGATTACCATATAACTATTTTTAAAACTACATATTTCCATTTGTAGTACCTAATGATGTTATTCAATTTAACCAAATATGATGCAGTCTTCATGGAATTGATGAACCAGATTCTCCACTAGCACATCAAATCATTTATGTTTGTTTTTTGGATGAAATTATAGTTTATTCAAGTGAAAAATGGAGAATTATGATAATTTGAGTATTTTTCTTAGAGCTCTATTTGATCATCAAATCATTTATAGATTATCCACACGGGGTTTTGAGATCCAAGATATCACTATTCACATAAATTAGGTATCAAAACATTTATCTTATTTGATAATAGGAAAATGATAGTCATGATGTCTTGAGAGGACATGAGATTTTTTTTTCAAATTAAGGAGATTCTAGGGGTTACGGGATAGTATATATTGATCATAAATTTATTATCCCAACTAGAATCACCCTTGACGTCTCTCAATCAGAAAGAGGTAATGTTATTATGGAGAGTGGAGTGTCAAGCATCCTTCGGTGAGACAAATCAGAAACTAGCATCATCAGTAATTTTGATTTCACCCATGGTTATTTAAGGGTATGTAGTTACTATGTTGCATCATGAATGGGTTTGTGGTATGTTATTATATAGGGAAATACTATGGGGTGTATGGATATTTCTAACTTCAAATATAGGAGTATAACTAATCAACCCATGACATTGAACTCATAGTTATGATGTATTCCATATTGTATTGGGTCCATTATCTTTTTTGTGGAGATGTATTCATTTTATATTGATAATAGGAGCCTATGTTATATCATCTATAAAAATGATTTCAAACATAAGAAATGGTGATGTGTGGAATACCTTTAAGGATTTAATATTGATATTTCATATATGTCAGGTAAGGTGAATTTTGTGGATAGTGATCTTATTAAGTGGTTTCCTACTCAAGATCTCAAGGATTCTAGAGATAAATTGAATTTTATAAGACAATTTTATTAGATTCATTTGGGTTATTAGTAAGGATATGAGTGCATGTTTCTTTCTAGAATCAGCTGTCTATTTCTCTTCTTGAGCTTATTATTCAAGAAAAATCTATTGGTGAGGAATTCATTAGATATAGAGAGTTATAAATGGTGGTGAAACCACTTGTGAGTTGTATTAGTCTACTGAAGGTATTTTTATTTTTGGAACTCACATGTGGTACATTTTTTCTATGTAGATGGTGGTTATGTAGAACAATCATTGATCTCAATTGAATATTTACCTAGGCACTATAAAGATGAATTATAATTATTGGATCTAATTCATATGGTTGTGTATGAGATAGGAGAGAGAGGGCATTGTGTCTCTATGTTTTACATACTATAGGATTGATGTCGTGCATCAAGGTCCTTCTTGTATACTTCATTTCCCCCACCTCTACATGGAAGTGGAAAGAGATGTGTATAGACATCATTTTTGGGATACCTCATACACATCTGGGAAATAATTCCATAAGGGAATTTATTGATCAACCAACCAAAGAATATCATTTAATTCTCATGAAGAAGAACACTAGGGTACAATATCTTGGAATTTTTATATGTAGGAAGTCATGAGGTTATACAGGGTTCCTTCTACCCTTATTTCTGATAGAGATACCTAGTTTACCTCCAAATTTTCATATTTCCACCAGAAGGCATTGGGATCCTATAGTAAGATAAGGATGACCAGATATTCATAAAATGATGGTCAGATGGAGTGGGTGACCTAGATTATTAATGATATTATCCATGCATGTGTCTTGGACCATATCGGATTATTAGAAACCCATTTGGTGATTGAATTTTTTTTTACAATAATACTTTCCAGTCATTGAGTAGGATATCCCCCATCAATTATCTATATAGTTGGACATATCGATCACCTCTATATTGGATTAAGTTTGGATATACTTCCATAGTATGTATAAAAATTGTTTATGGAATGTAGAATATGGTTTCGATTATTCTATAGAGATTAGTGATGGAACAGAGTAACCATGAGTCTTTTGTGGATCATCTATCACATCCCTTGGAGTTTTTAGGTTTAGACCTGTTGTTTTTAATGGTTCTATCTTCATTGTCTCACAAGTTATTGGGGTTTCTTCCTATGAGGTATATAGGGACACTCAAGAATACTCAAGGTTTTTATAGGTGGTATATCAGTTAGAATTACCTTATCAGTTGAGTTAAATTCATGACATGTTCAATTTCTCATAAATAGAACATTATAATTGTGACCCTTCTCATATATTGAATTATAAACAACTATAATCTAAACCTGAGAAATATATAAACAAGTAACAAATTTTTATCATTGACTTTGGGAAGAGTTTTTTATATGGGAAATAAAATTTTTAGTTTTGGGTGTTATGGAAACATAGGAATGAATCCCATGAGTCTCATAAGGGGAATCATTTATAAATGACTAGTGACTTCATATTTTTCATGATAGGACTTTGGGTTTAATTTATTAGGGTAGGAGGTGATGTGATGTAGATAATTGTCACATACATGATGTAAGTTCCAGTATGATTTTACTATAATTATTTATTCTATTATTCACTATCCTTTATGGGTGAATTTCACTTGATTTGTTTGGATTTTTTTTAAAATGTAGACTGTCACATGGTTATCACAAGTTTAAGTGTAAACACACAGAAACAATGTAATATAAATATAATTTTTATGATAGGTATTTTTTATGGTTGTAACATTATTTCCAATTTACGGGGAATGGAAATGCATGCACCTAGTTGATTTAGAGATAACATGCATGGTCAGTTAAAAAAATTCCAAACCAAGGGGCCAAATCATGTAGTATTTTAAGAATATTTAAAAAATGAAATATCTAAGATTATATAATAATATTTAACCCCTTTTTATCTATATTTAATTCTATAGTTTATTTTTAAATATATCATTTATGAGATACCCATCTCATCCACTCCTTGATTTTTTTCTAGTGGGTTATTTATCATCTTCATCAAGATCTATTCAACTAAGTTTATCTACTTATTTAACTTGGTCCTTTCCTCCATCCTCACATGGGTTTTCTTCTTTCCTATGGATTTTTTCTTAGAAATTATTGAATATAAATTTAATGGTGTGCGTAATGATGATTATTTCTTATCTTGATTCCTTAAAGTCTTCATTATACTTACAAGTGGAATCTATATGGTTCCAATGATGTTAAGTGATTAATGATAAGTGGTTATATGATACCTCATTTTTTGATGAATCAAATATTCCAAATATAATTTTAAATGTGTGTTTTAATTGTTTTTATTCATCAATGAATGTTAATAAAAAAATTATATTTACGTATGGTTCATTACAAAATGACACTCTTTTGTGTTGAGGAGGAAATGAACTAGAAAGGAATGTTTTTTTTATAATGTGTACTAGTTATTGAAATTATTTTCATTGGATAAGGTATGGAAAAAGGTAAATCTAGGTTTTTAGGTGGAATTACTTTGATAAAAACTTATAGTAAATGATTTTTTTCTCTTTGTCCTTTAGAATAAAATAAAACACTAACCATATTAATTATAATATGGATGTGGTTACTGCTATGTTTTTAGATTTTTCCTTCATTGAGAGTAATGTAGGGGAAATATTGTGAATGGTTAGATAATATATTTTATGAGGATATAAGTATGATTCCCTAACCATAGTTACCCATGGGTTATGACACAATTATTAGTTTTTATTTATTAATATAATACCTCCTATATTAATTTTAAAATTCAAAATCAAGTTTCCTATTAAATTATTTTCAAAAAAATATTTTTTATTTTTCTATAAAAATTATTATCCACATAACAATTATTGGGAACATACTGTGATTTTGTGATAAGAATACTATGGACACTAAGTGTGTGGATATATAAATTATTTTTTCAAACACAAGTTAATGAAAGTCACCACTCAGTAGTGGTTGGTTCATTATCTAGTGGCACTTGGTTGGGTGAAGGTGGTGACAGGGTGGGAGGTTATCACTCACATTGTATGGAGATGGGTATATTTATTTTATTTTAATTTCATTATTAATTTTACTTTTATATCCCAATTTTTTTTAGACATATGTATCCTTATCTTTAATGATTTTTAAATGGGTTTTAAGAGTCTTCTTTCAATGTTTGGGAGTTTAATTTTCATTTGTGTTGTAATGGTATATTTTAGCGAGAATTGTCATATTATCTCACTTGATTTATTAGGATTTCAATTCACAATGGATTTCATTGATTCCCATGTAGTAATTTTTATCCCATGAGGATTGTGAATTCCATTTGGGTCTTCAAATGGGTTAGCTCAAGTTACTGTTTAAATGGTGAACCTGGATGTTTTGATGAAAATTTTCCAAAAACACATTATAATTTTTAATTAAATTAACTTAAAATAAAACATATTTCATTAATCAAGACATGATATTATTTTCATTTAAAAACTGTGATTTTTTTAAATATACTTTATCTTGGTTATTGAAAATAATTCATTTCATATTTCATCATAGATTTAATTAATCAATTATAATGAAATATATGTTTAATTGATACCAATATTAGATTTTAATAGGAATAATACTTGTCCATATTATATATCAATTAACATTAATGCCAATATCAAATGATTATACTATAATAATTATAATTGAAGTCAAGAAATAAACAATAACATAGCTCACTCTAATGTAAATTAGTCCTAGTATTCTTCACAACTGATGAGTGAGATCCCATAAAAGCGACATATAAAATATTTCCTCGTAGGTAATTCCACATCATATATGAATCACTAATTTACTTGGGTTAAGACTTATTTCACACTCACAAACTTCTAGAATTATTGAGTTAATGACAAACGATAAACAATAGTTGTGACTTATTGAGTGTTTCATGAGAAAATAAGGTACATCCATCTCATGGCCCTTAACACCTTTTATAGTTTCCATATACATTTATAAAGAAGATGTATAATGTCAATCATATCATAAAGATTAATAATATATATTTTTTATCATTCCCATAATTTTCCAAAAAAATTAAACTTTTAAACCATCTTATAAATTATTTATAACAGTTAGTTGATCATAAATGAATTTTTTAATTCAAAAATGTTCCATAAACTCCTTAAATAATCATTACATGATATATAATGAAATATGATATTTTTAGTGGGTGAAAATAATAGTTTTCATCCATTATAATATAAATTATAATTAACAATGCACATAACTAGGGAATACTTTCCTTTATCACCACATAACTTCCTTTAGATAAAACCATGAAATTGTAAAATTCAACATTCTGTGAGTTTTCATTAATTCATAATTATTATAAATATATATTATAAAAATACTTTTACTTGATACCCAAAGTAAAATAGTGTCATATGATATGATGATAAATTATGGTTCTCTAAATAATGAAAAAATACTAATAGTGGAAGTAAAATCATTAGATAATATTTTAATTCAATATGATATGGAAGATAAAAAAAGTGGAAAAGGTTATAGGATTTTTTTTCATGGATAGGAATAGTATTTGATAAATTTATAGGTTATATTCATTGAGAATTATATATATATTGATAAATTTGAAATATTTTTTAACATTTCCAGAGGTATATCTTGAAGAGAAAATTAATGATGAAAAGATACCAAAAAGATACTTTAAAGAGATGTAAAATCAAAGATACAAATGCAATGAAAAGGTAAATATTCATTAAAATAGGTAAGTATACTATATTGAATCTAAATATGAGGATATTAATTTCTAAAATTCCATTGTTGGTTTATTTGATAAATTCATCTCTAAAAATAGAAATGAATATTTTTTTGAAAAGTTGTGGTAGACATGAAGGTTTAATTAGAATCAAATTTTGATGAAATTAATGTGAAAATTATTTAAAAATAATATATAAATCAATTATTCATGACTACAAGATTTATGTTCAATTTTTTTTGAATATATTAATATAAGATGGTGGTTGATGATTGAAAATATAGATTGATGAAAAATATAGAAGAGATAATTAATCTAAGTTTAAATGTTAATGAATATGTAATGATCATAGATGTGATGAAATATATTGTGAAATAATGTTTTTATATGATTTATGAGATATAATTTATAGTGGATAAATAAAAATAATAGATCTTAATGACCGAGTACGATAGTCAACACCTGGTATGAAAATGGATTTTATTAAAATTTATAATGGTGTTAGGTAAAAAGGAAAAATATATGGATGGATACTCCATAAAAAATATTGAAGAATTCCTAGAACCAATAAAATTAAATTTAAATGGTAATTCTAGTTCAGTTCATAAAGATATTCTTGTTTAAATGATTGTTCAATTGAAGAATAAATTACTTACACTTAATATGATGTTTTACTTGAAAAAATTAAAATAAAAGATTTTTTATTGAACATGACTCATCAGAATGAACCTAAGACTATGGGTTTAATAAATTTAATGATTAGAAATTATATACATTGTTTATTAAAAGAAAATTGGAATAATAATTCTAAAATTGACTATTTTCAGTAATTAAATTACATAGTTAATCATTTAGAAATGAATTCTGTTTTTATATGAAATTCAATTTTTTGTGCCTAGTATTAGCACAATTTTATTTATTAATCATATTGGATGAAATGGATTATACCATATAGAAGGAGTAATTTAAAACCAATGATAAACTATCAATGAAAATTATGGAATGAGTTATGATATAAAGTCAATTTGACTTCATGGAGGAAGGTGACCTCATATCCATACACTATGACTTGATCAAATAATAATTTTCGATACCACCCAAATATATTGGAAATGTTTAAAAAATATGATTTTTATTTCTAGATAATTATGTAAAACATTATAAAAATGGTTTTATTAATGATTTTATCCATATTCCTTTAATTTTTGAAATTTATGAATAACCCCACTCTACCATTATAATTGTTTCAAATAATTTATGAATATATAAATAAAAAACACAGTGATAGAAAAATTCCACAAGGAACTCTAAAAGATGGTGGAGATAAATGATATATATGTAAATCTAGAAATATAATTTTATGAAGATAATTTTTCATAAAATACAGGTAGAAAAGAATTAATAAAATATAGTGGGATGACTGGAAAATTGGTGCAACATAAAAATTAATGATTTTAATTATAGTAAAGAAAAAGTATTTGTAATAATAGTTTTATATAATTTATAAGATGTTTTGAATACAAAATTTAGTAAAGAAATTTGGGAAAAAGTACCAATTCTTTCTAAATGTTATTAATTGAGTTAGAAACAAAAAATCTAAATTACATAAAAATTAATTATTATAGAATAAAAATAAGGAGTATCTAATGTGATTTATACATTTTTTGAGAAAATATAAATTTTTTTTCAATAATTTTGATCATCTAAAATTGTTTATATTATCTAAACATTACATTTATATAAATTTTTTCGTAAATTTTTTCACTTGAATAAATATTTTTTATTCAATTTCATAAAACATCATTATCATTTTATTTCATGATTTAAATTTTCTTGGAGTTGATCATAGAGATTAATTTATTATATATGTTTTATAAATTTAATTTGATAAATCAGTGAATAGAAAAAGACGTATGTTTTGAATTTAATGTTTAAGTTGTTGAATTGGAATTCTAAATCTTAAAAAATATCTTGAATTTGATTTTTAATTGAGAATATAGATTCATGGTATTGTCGATACAAAAATGTAGATGATATTATTTTTTAACCAATAAGATTATGATGTAATGGTTTTGTTTTTAAATCATCATATGATGTACATTTTGTATTTATGATGATAATGAATTAAATATACTTCGTTAAAAAAATAAAAACAACATGCATTATGGATATATGTTCTCTAATATATATATATATATTTTTTGATATAAAAGATAAAATTCTATTGCATGAGTTATTTGATAAGGAATATTATTAAGAGAAATAATCTATTAACACCCAAAAAATAAGCATCAAAAAATTCAAAAGGGATGAAATAAATCAATATGGGTATCCTTTCCCCTATAAAATAAATAGAATAAGAAGATGGTCAAGACATATAGATCATGTGAACCTTTAAGAGACTCACGGTTGTGTGACCATTAAAAGGTCACATGAAGATTCCATGCGCAACACATAACCTGTGATTGATCCAACAGAGCCCCATTTCAACATGTCCCTCTATTTTTTGTGAAGGTGATTTGGGTAACTAGTAACCACACAGGTGGCAGTCGAATGAGTTCCCCTAGGACATGTAGGTTGTCAGTGACATACATCTCATAATACAACTTGAAAATCCTCTGAAAATGGGATGAAGGATGCTAAAATGTGGATAACTCTGGAGGTTATAGTGTTCATGAAACTCATCATCAATGAAAATGGTAATTATTCTTGAAAAAATATAACAAAATATAAAATACCTTTAAGACTTTGTCAAATAAAAAAAATGATATAAAAAGAGAGGATGCAGGAGCTACTTGCGGACGCTGAAAGACATGCAGTGCACCCCTAGCAATCCGCAAGACGCCGCAAGTCTCTAGAAAAATGTCAGCCTCATCTTGCAGAGTCCCGTTGTATGGTCATCCTCATCACATTAAAATCCATTAATATTTCTGGGCAACCATGCTATTCCCTTTGGTACTCCAAGAGAAAACAAATATAATTTTCCACAGAATGCTCGTGCACTCCAGATGACCCATATTGTTCACACGATGTATCATTGAATAATAGAGTAATAATCATTGACAATACTCATAAATTTTTTCATGTCAACCAAACATTTTTACATAAAACTAGGGGAATAAAATAGGGAGTAGGTGGAAGGAACTCTTGGTTTTAAAAATCGTATGACACATTAAGGAAGACTATCATGGGGTCCTGCGAGAACTCCAAGGAAACCATCCTTGTCTCATATAAATCCTCAGATAAATCACCAAGCATATCATGGATTCCTTCCAATAGAAACTTTGATCTCATGAAGGCTTGTTGAAATGTAAATATGATGATAAATAAGTCCTTCAACACATCTGTATGATCAAACAAGTCCCCATTAATTAGAAAAAATACAAAAATAGAGGCATTGATGAGCGGGCCTGGAGGTCACTGAAAATTAGGTGATGACCTCAGAGTGGTCTACAACAAAGACTCATGAAGATTCATGGAACCATATCCATATTCAACTCCATCATGTATTCATACTAGATAGGTTTCACAAACCTCCAAATGATTAGGGTGGTGATACCTATAAATTCCCCACCCCAACATGAAAAAGGATTAGACTTTAGATGATCCAACTATCAACCTCTAGACTCTCAGGCGCAAGGGCTAGAGTGGACTTCTCAGAGTGGATGATATCATGACTGAAAAGTATTCTATCATGTAATATACCGACGAGCATCCAGAGAAATCATGCTCCATAAATCAGGTACTTTGATTGATCCTTCATAGATCACACAAAGGATTACTGGAAAGGTGTTTGAGGAACACACCACATATTCACCAAACCATGCAATACTCAATATAAATTGATGTTGAACAATCCAAATTCATTCACAACACAATGGATAGAACCACGATTGATAGGGGAATACATAATCAAAGGACATGACTTTTGGTTCTCATGTGCTTCATGTGAGTAATCTAAAGACACGTGACAATACCAGGACACATCACCTACATCTTGAGACACTCCTTAAAAATAATATTTAGGAAACAAAAAATCCTTTAGGCATATAATATAATATCATATGGTCCCATTGATCCCAACACATTTTCCTCATGAAACCCTATGGACCTATTGCCTAAACCTTGTGACTGAAGGTTCCGGGCATAGCCAAAGTGTGGTTAGAATGGAACCCAACTTTGATTTTTACCATGATCAATGATTATTCAGGGATCAATACAAAGATGAATTACAGTCTCCATGGAATATAATCAAATATTTAGATAAAGAATAAAGAGGCCCAAAACCTTAGAGAGGATCTTGCACATCATGTTTATAATTAATTTAATTAATTTTATAAAGAAAAATAATACCTGTATCTTTGGTATTTTTCTTCATTGATGATATTGATCATCCAGAATGACCCTTCCAGATTATCTCGTTGTGCTTGTAAGGATCCAAACTATAATCCCTCTAGCGGTGATCCACACGTGCTTCGATGGCCTCTAATCGACACTGCTCATTCTCCGGGTGATAGCACGGTGAAGCGAGTGTCTTGTGTCAGTCGTTCTTGATCACTTATTATTCGGCCTTGAAGAAAATATCTCGTTTTTGATAGGGGAGAGAAGAGGATTTGAGAGAGAATTTTTTTTGGATAAAAAATTCTCCATTCACCAGGTGTGTGGTGTGGTGTATAGCATAATATACGTACTGGCCTATTTATATACCTGAAATTTTAGTTACAATATTTAATTGCATAACAACAATTAAATACATTAATGAACTTAGAGAAAACCCATGCATTTAATAATAATACCATGTCATTATTTATGGTGCGCCAACTTGTGAAAAATGGAATTATAAATAAAATTATGCGTTATAAAATAATAGCAGCATTATTTTAATTTTTTCCAACTAGTTATATAATTATTTACCATCTTGAAAATAATTATTTTATTACCAGACTGACCTTGGTCCTCTTGAACTCCACTTCCATTTATTGGTCACCAAAATAAATAATTTTTTCTCTTAAATAAATATTTTATTTACAAACTAGTAAATAAATAGTTATTAAATGTTCAATAAAATAAATAAATATATTTTATTTAATTTATGCAATCATTGTAACTTGAATAAAATTATTACACTATCTTGAGAATAATATTTATTTAATTAATTAAATTTCAAATAGAATTTAATCGAGACCACCAAAAACACTTAGTGTGTGACCCTCTAGGATTCTTTCTCATTAGCATTGGGCGGGCTTGCCTAAATTCCAAGAGTACTGTCTAGCAATGGGTTAAGGAACCCAATAAAAAGAACGTAAAGTCACAACAACGACATCCAAAAACGAATGCTCACTGTGTAATATAATCCCTTTGTCGCAATATCTCATCAAGAAGGTTTCACGATTGTGTCATCAACTTTTATTCTTGATATGTCGTTCTTTGAATACGTGAAATAAACTCTTCGTTACACCATGGAAATGGAATTTCATGCGATGGTTCTATTTCAATCAAAGGCCTGAGATATCAACTTCCATAAATGGAAGGGAAAAATCCTTCCTCAACTTATCAATTAATAACATGCCACTTGTGACGCACTCAACGTACCCTACTTCCCGCCAACTATCTACATGATGGTTTTCGTCAGCAAATCAAAGTGTGTAACTCATGTCACGTATTAATGATAATATTAAAGTCTAAGGATCATTACACATGCTTGCAGATAAAAATATATGATGGCAGCAAAACATGAATAATTTCTACTACCGGGTCTGTTCTCATAATCTCCTATCTTAGAGATTACCAAGTGTGAACTTTATGAGAGAAAATCTCATATGCTTACGAGTACTCACACCTAACGGTCTTCATGCTATGTGTCCCATCATAGCATGTCATCCAACCACATAACTATATTTAAGAATATTTTTATAGCATTTCAAGATTCTCATCATAACGAGGAACTTCCATGACCTTATCAATGCAACAAATACTCTAGGAAATTATTACATCATAGTCAAGAAGAATAATGAAAAATATGTAATAATACATTAAATATCCATGTAATCAAAGTAAAACCAGTTGGTTCTAGGAAAACAACTCTTACAAACTCCGACTTAAACTAGAGACAACTGACTACAACTTTCAATCCGCTAGACCTCACATTATGATCATGTTTCTGCCAAGTCAAGGATTTAGTCAAAGGGTCCTCCACATTTTCTTATGTGGTAATACTACTCACTGCAAATTCATGTCTCTGAGAAAAATCCCTCATGAGATGATACTTCTGAAGTATGTGCTTCGTCCAATGATGTGACCATGACTCTTTTGCTATAACCACCACTGCAGTATTATCACATTATAATGTGATGGGATATTTACTACTAGGTATCACATCAAGCTCATGGACTAAGCTTCACATCCAAAATGATTCTTTAGCTACCTTAGAAGCTGCGATATACTCGGACTTTGCTGTAGAATCTGCGACCACACTCTACTTTGAGCTCTTCCAGCTCACTGCACCTCCATTCAATGTGAAGATGTATCCCATTTTCGACTTCATGTCATCTGGATCAGTCTGGAAACTAGCATCTGCATATCCTATAATGACTAGTTCCTCATATCCTCCATAAACTAGGAACATATCCTTAGTATGCCTCAGATACTTTAGGATAGTCTTGACTACCATCCAATGGCATTCACCTGGGTTAGCTTGATATCTACCTACCACACTCAATGTGTATCCTAATACATAGCATGACATACATGAGTGACCCAATCACTGATGCGTATGGAGTTCTTTCCATTATCTTTCTTTCCTCTTATGTCTGAGGGCACACTTTCTTTGAAATATGAATGCCATGTGACATTGGCAACAATCCCCTCTTGGATTGTTCCATACTAAATCTATTCAGTATCTTATCAATGTATGTACTTTGAATTAGGCTCAACAATCTCTTGGATATATCATGATGTATCTTGATCCCAAGAATATACGCTGCCTCGCCCAAGTCTTTCATGGAGAAGTATTGATTCAACCATGCCTTAACATAATGTAATACTGGTATCTCGTTTCCAATAAGTAATATGTCATCAACAGATACTATTAGGAAAACAACTGGACTCCCACTAAACCATTTGTAGACACAAGGCTCACATTCATTCTTGATAAAACCAAATTCTTTTATGTATTCATCAAAATGAATGTTCCATGACTTGGATGCTTGATTTAATCCATAAATGAATTTCTGCAACTTGTGTACCTTATTGGAATCCTTTGGAGTCAAAAACCCTTCAGGTTGTGTCATGTAGACATCTTCCTAAAGGTTCCTGTTAAGGAATGTTGTTTTGATATCCATTTTACAAATCTCATAGTCATGGTAAGCCAAAATGGAAAGTAGAATTCTGATGGATTTCAATATTGCAACTGGTGATAAGGTTTCATCATAGTAAATTCCTTGATGTTGTTTAAAACATTTTGCAACAAGTAATGCCTTTTAGGAACTGACTTGTCCTTCCACATCCATTTTATTCTTGAATACCCATTTGCAACCAACATGATTTACATCAACTGGAGGATCTACCAAAATCTAGACTTGGTTTTGGTATATGGAATCCATTTTAGAATTCACGGCTTCTTGACACTTGGAAACGTCTGTGCCACTTACTACTTCCTTGTAGGTTATAGGATCATTATTATCAACTAATAACAAGTCACCATCCCCAGTAACTAGAAAACCGTACTATTCCGGTTCTCTAACCTCTCTTGTACTCCTATGTAGTACTTGTGTCTCTGGAATAGATTCTTCTTTCATGGGGCTTTGTGGAATATGTTCCTATACCAACTCTTGTATACCTTGATCCTCAACTTCATTAAAGTCTATCTCGCTCCCACTATCTCTTTTGGAGAAGTTCTCCCTCTTAATAAATATGGAATGTCTTGAAACTATAACCTTTTTTTCAAATGTGTTGTATAGGTAATAACACCTTGTTTCCTTAGGGTATCCTATAAAGTTACACTTTGTGCCTTGGGATGCGAGTTTGTTGCCTAAAGAGGCCTTAACAAATGCTTCGCTACCCCACACATGTAAATTTGATAACATTGATTTTCTTCCACTATATGTAATACCATTTATCGATTTAGTAGGTACTTGGTTTAGTATGTGTGCATCTGTTTATAACACATATCCTCAAAAGGATAATGGAAGACTCGCATGAATCATCATTGATCTCACCATGTCCAACAGGGTGCGGTTCCTCCTTTCACTCACACCATTCCACTGGGGCGTGTTTGGAGGAGTGAGTTGGGATAGGATCCCAAACTCCCATAAGCAATCAATGAAGTCTTGACTAAGAAATTCTCCACCTCGGTCTGAGTGGAGTTTCTTAATCTTCTTACCAAGCTGGTTCTCAACTTCATTATTGTATTCTTTGAACTTATCAAAATAATCTGACTTATACCTCATTAAGTAGATATATCCATATCTACTAAAATCATCAGTAAAAGTTATGAAGTAATAGTACCCTCCCCTTGCTTCAACTGGAAATGGTCCACACACATCAGTATGAACCAATTCAAGAAGTTATTTATCCCTTTCACCTTTCCCACTAAATGGGGATTTGGTCATTTTTCTTTGTAAACATGCATGACATATGCCAAGTGGTTTTAGTTCGAAAGAATATAAATATCCATCTTGATGTAACTTTTTCAAGCGTTTCTCGTTTACATGACCTAGCTAATGATGCCAAAGTTGGGTGTGGTATGATTCATATGGAGTATCTTTGTTATTGATTCCCATTACTTGGTTTGTGTAATCCTACATGTAAAGTCCGTTGTATAAATGTGCCCTACCATAACAAATTCTATCTTTTTAAAAGAATAAAAATTCATTTCCAAACTTGAAAAAAAATACATCTGTATCTAATATAGATACAAAAATATTTTTTTTGTAACAGAAGGCACATAATAACAACCCTTTAACACCAAGATCATCCTAGTTGGAAACAAGAGGTGGTAGTCCCTGACAGCTACTGCAGCAAGTCTGGTTCCGTTGACTGCTCATAAATCTACCTCCCCTAAATCAATCTTTCTAAATCTACTTGGTTCCTGTATTTGGATACATATGTAAGAACCACAAGCTATATCTAATACCAATTTGTAGAAATAGATAGATTGAATTCGATAACAAACGCACCTGAAGCTTCCCCTTGCTTCTTTGGCTGGGTGCAGTTCTTCTTCCAGTGTCCCTTTTTTCCACATTCAAAACAAACAACCTCCAGTTCTCTTGCCTCCCCTTTTATCTTTCTTTTCTTGGAAGGCTTTGAAGAATCTTTGGGCTTAAAGCTCTTCACCTTCCCTTTCCTTTTATTCACCATAAGGAAAAAAGGATTTTTTCTCTTCATATCTTTGTCCACTTGGAAAATGAGGATAAGAAGATCAGATAGAGACTTCTCAATGTTGTTCATATTGAAATTAACAACAAAGTTAGAGAAGCTCTGAGGTAGTGATGCAGGAATGAGATCGGTGCCCAGTTCTTCGGGGAGTTTAAACTCTAGAACCTCTAGGCGCTCAACGTAGCCAATGAGATTGACTACATGAGGCCCAGTTGGGGAACCTTATCTAAGCTTACTTTAAAAGAGTGTCTTAGAGATCTCAAACCTTTCCTGTCTTCCTCTCTCCTGGTAAAGACCACAGAGGTACTCGAGCATTGTAACAACCCGAGATTTTATGAGAATTATTCTTTTTAATTTCTATGATGTCTTTTGTAGTACACTACACCAATATTATCTTACGCTATATGCAACACCGTATTAGCTTGTAGTATACGCAAAACTATTATTGGATCGTGTTACACACAATTTCAAGTTCGTTTTATAGTAGTTATTCTACGCAAAATTGAGTGTATATATATATATATTCAATGTATAAATGAAATATGGTTGGATTTTGTTATACACAACAACAAAGTAATCTTGCACTACACGCAACCCTGAATTGGCTTGCTTTACATATAATCGCGACCTTCCACGATAGCGTGTGCTGTACGCAATACCGAGTTTCACAAAGCAATGATATGTTATTAAAATATTATATAAACTAGCTGTTATGAATAGTAATACCCAATTTTTGAAATTTTATAAATTTAATATTTCAAAATGGACTTCATTTTTTGATTCGGAAAATCGAAATTATCCTAGGGTGAATTTTTGGTATTTTTCTGAAAAATTTCAATTTTTGATGAATAGTGAAAACACTAGGTTACTATTTAAAAACCGACTTTTTATTTAAATAATTATTCATTTTATTTAAATTTATTTTAGGTCAAAATTGAGACATAATATCTATATAAGTTCAATGAAATTCATTGGAGTCATTTTATAATAATTTTAGATATATAAAATTTTATTGAACTTTTCACCGTCTTTTACCCACCTCCTAGGAGAATTTGAAAATTTACACAAAACTTAATTTTACCGCTTCTATGAGTGGAATTTTGAAAATCCGAGAGACATGGTTAATATCAAGGAGTAAAATGAAGTTCGATAAGATAAAAATAATTTTTGGTGAATAATAACTTTTTCCTTTTATTTACCACGGTTAAAAGTAAATATAGTAATTAAGGGTAAAAATGATATTATTATTACCCTAAAACATGTAATAATTCAATTGGATAAGTTTATTTTGACCAAAAACAACCATAGGACTAAAATATGACCCTTTAGGTCCACTTGGATTAGATTAGGACATTTATTATTATTTTATTTAAAGAAGATTTAAAAGAGTTAAAATCAAAGTTTAATAACTAAAATTTTTTTAATATAGGGTTATAAATAAGATAAATTCGACTATAAATATTAATTAGAAAGATAAAATGATTTCCTACATAATTTTATTTTATTTATAATTTTTTACATTAAATAAGTTAATTTATTTATGACACAATGATGATGCAGTAATTACCTTATTAACGAAATATTAAAAAAATGATATTATAAATACCCAAATAAATGTAATTTGAGACTTTTTATAAATTAAAATAATTTTATAGGTTAATATGACATGTTATTATTTATTTAATTAACTTTTTTATAACTAATCATGCTGTTATGATTTTTAAAAAAATCAATTACCAAATAGTGTCAAAATTGACATAAAATAGTTTTTAAAACAAATATTATATTATTAATTGATATTATATTTATAAAAATCCAAGGTTCGGCCAAATGACTTATATAAAGTTATATATATTAATAATGAACCACTTGGGGTTCGTTTGGCTTTTTATAGTAAGTTTATTAACCATATAGTGTAAGAAAACAAGAAGACAAGGTAAAAGTTAAATTATTTAACTTAGAGTTAAATCTAAATGATAAGGTTAAAATAGTAACCTAAAATTGTCTAAAACCTATTGGTTGAGAGGATTTAGACTCATAAACACTTTATCTTCTAAATAAGTTACTTTGTAACCATTATTAACCGAATATGACTTTATTATAAAATAATATTTTATGTTTTTTCCTAAACTGCCCCTCTCCTCCCTTATAAAAGGGCACCTCCTCCCTCTTCTATTTACACAATTTTGAGCTTTCAAGCTCGGCCAAACCCTGACAATTTACCTTATAAACTTCCCTAGAAACATTATATAGGTTCTGGTCTCCTCAAAAGACCAACTCTAGTGCCATAAGAGGAGGTTAAGAAGAGGCGCGTCAAAGAAGAGGTAATATCCTTTACCGATTCTTTCCAATTTATTTCTTCTTATACTTATTCTTATTTATTTTTTTCAACATAAATTAATAACATAAGTATCAATAATATACTTATATGTTATTATAAATATTAAACAACCTTATTTCATCTTTTATCCATCCTAAGGAAAACGAAATCACCGCGCGTGCGTACGTACGGAATACCGTCTCCACGCCGTGGTGTAATCTGTTTTCCACCACCACCTTACTTGGATGGGTATAATGGTGTAAATAAATAACTATATATGATTATTGTAAAGTGATATTGATTCTGAAATATTATACACACACTTTAATACAATTCCATGATCATGGAAATCATATCATCGCTCGTGCGTACGTATGGACTACCGTCTCCACGAACGCGATGAGATTCATTTTACATGATTAAGCATTAAAGTTTGATTATAAAGTATATATAATAAATAATAATGAAATATATTATATAATAATGATACTGGATTTATGTACATATATGTTTCATTTACTTAATTCCATTTAATTCAATAAGGAAACGAAAACAACGTTCATGCGTACGTACGACCTACCGTCTCCATGAACGGTGTATTTCTTTCCATTTATCGATCTATCATATATATTTATATGATGAATATATATTATATATAAATCATGTTTTACATTCTGGAATTAAGTAAATAAATATATAAGTATTAATATGAAGAACAACATGTTGAAACACGTACGATAAATGAAACGATTTTACCCAAAACACTATTTTAACATGGAATTAACAAAAGAACAGGTAATATAAAGTCATAAGTTAACCATATATGATATAATAACAATGAATATGATTTTTTAATAAGTCAATGACATTATTTAAATCATTATACACGAGGTTCATATACATACGAAGCATATCAGACATAAGGTAAGGGATAATTTTGCAATCTCATTTTTATCCGAGATTGCTTATACGTAAGTATTTACTGGGGTTATATTTTTCATCTATGTCCATAAAATGTTTTTCATAAAGTGTTTAATATTCTTCCATGTATGTTTAATGTCATGTTTACCCTTCTTTGAATTTTACTTTGTGTTATGGATGGAATATTTCTTTTGTTTATCATACGTGGTGCTTTTTGACTTTTCTGTTAAAAGTACGAGGAGAATGTTTTTTTAAATTATACCACATGAACAGATTTATATGGTTTTATAAAGCCTTATTTTCATGAAGATTACTCTACAATATTTCATAACTATTTTCAAAAAAATCATTTTCTTTTAAAATTTCATGGCATTTTGTGAAAAGAAAATGATTTTGAAGAAGAAAGGATATTTTCCTAAAGAATTAATTTCAAGTGTTTTATCAAAACCATTTTCCATATAAGATGGAATTATTTCATATGTGTATGTTTCAAGTATAATGTCTCTTTTATTTACATGGTTTCACTTTTATTATTATGAAATGATATCCATTTTTTTTAATGGATTATGTTATGATGGGATGATGATTATGAAACCCATTTCATACTTTGGGTAATGATGAATGATTTATGTTCATGTTGTGGAACAATTAAGAATGATTTCATTATGGGATGGGTGGGACCTATATCTCCCTCCAATGCATTGGGTAAAGATTTATATCTCATGAGATATACATGGCTGGAAGGGCAAGTTAATCTGTTTCAGTGATACAGGACTTGAACGAGGAGTGAACTCGATTCAGTAAGGGACTTTGTCCACTAAGATGGTCTTAGAAGCAATTCCTTGGATACTATGTAAATAATATCACATGCTTAATGGTTTTCCACAATTACATGATTTATTACCATGCTATTTTATGATTATTGATGTTCCATTATGATCTATGCCTTATGTACTGCCATTTTTTATGTCATTGCTCTAGATTTTGATGTTTAAACATTATGTTCATGTTTTTAAGTTCAAATGTATAAGGTTTGTTTTATTTTCTCCATGATTACCCTTATTGAGCATTTGAGCTCACACTTTATATGTTTTCTTTTCCCCAGGATTTAAAGAAATCTTTTAGGTAAGAAAACAGAAGGGGAAGATCTTTATGGGAGATGTTGAAGATATTTCACCGCGATTAGAAGATTAAATTCTGAGTTTCCAGATACACTAAACTATTACGGTCCTTGTGTGTCTGTTTTTTTTATGTATTAAGTATTCTGCAAAAATTAATTTAGTGACCATGTACGTCCAGATTTGGGTCTCTACAGTTGGTATCAGAGGAAAGGTTTAGTCAACCTTTGAAAACTAAGATGCGAAAACTTTAGTGGGATCCCTAGAGATATTTCTAAGGTATGTCTAGGGATGTAACTAAGGTTACATATAAGTATATGTTATAGTCCTATAATTATGGTAACGATCTTAGAATTTAACCTAAGATGTTAGATATTGAAGGTACTCCCCCTTGATTATGATTTTTTCCTCTCACACTATTCTTTTTGGGTTTTTAAAAATTGCTGGAAATAGGAAGATTCATGATAATGGAGAATATGATGGACAATGGAATGGTATTATTGATGATCAAGCAAATGAAATGGGATTTAGAAGGCAAAACATCGTTATTATGACTAATCAGAAATCTCATAATATGATCAATAATCTCAACTTTGGTAAGTTTCCTGACTCAGTTAATAAGAGAAAGAAGGAGTTTCATGATGATCATAGAGGAAATAAAGTTCAATTTTCCTCATGTGAATCATGTGGGAAGAGAAATCAAGGAGAATGTTTCAAAGGAACTGGAAGATGCTTTGGGTGTGGATAAGAAGGACACAAAGCCAGTAATTTCAAAGGAAAAGTTTCAGTTAACACCATGGACAAGGATAATGATATTGCTAAGACATCAACAAAGGTTAAATGTTTTAAATGTGGAATGTATGGGCATTATGAAAACCAATGCCCTAAGGGAAAATCTCATGAAGAGAATCAACATGGTCATATGGGTAGTATTTATATTGATGATGATGAAGAGACTACAAATGATATGTGAGATGAATGAATTGTTCAAGATTGGTCAATGGTTTAAAAAGGTAGTGGAATGATTACATGTTTATCAAGAGTAATGTTGTATAAGTAATCTCATGGTATTATGGAATAAAGAGACATCTAAGGATTGTTACACTATTGTTTTTACTTATGTTTTTGAAAGTATACGTTGAATGGTACCTGTAACCATGAATGGTTATTCAGATATTTTTGGAAAGTAGATGATATGCGCATAATGAAAGGATAAAGAAAAAAATGAAATGAGCTCATGACTGATATAAGGACAAAGTTATATCATGGTATGAGTATATAGAATTTTTGGGATTTTGGTAAGTAAAAGAGTTACCTTTTGATAGCATTCACGTTTTCACTAAGGTTCTATGGTAATTTATGTTTCAAGAGAATACATGATTAAAGAATTCACATGTTTGGAATGTGACCAATAAGATATATCGTATGAAAAATGATGGTATTCACGTTCTTGTTATGTGACCTTTCTAGTAATAATTTTCTTTATACTATGAGATTAGACAGATGTATTTTGAATAAGTCTAAAGATTGGAAAGGGTTATGTTGGACATCAGATAGTATTGTTTAAGGATAGAACTTTTTGATATTATTTTTGAAATGTTATAATAGTATAGTTTTAGAAAAAGGACAACCCGTAGGACGGGCGACAACCCATCGTGTCGGACAAGGATGTGGGAATCGAACCCAAAACCGAAGTGCGACACACCTTTATTGCATATCACTGGCCTACAGGAAGTCCCTGGTTAGTAGAAAAAAGTTTTATTTTATTAAGCGCTATGATAGATGAAGTATAAGTCCATTTTTCGAACCATATACGATTAATATCACCATAAGATGGACTTATAACTTTTTCTAACCTTTTGTTTGAGACAGATGGAATGACCCATCATTCTGTCACATGATCTGCTAACACTTCAAGAATGAAAAATTCAACTTCATTTCTTTAAGAGGTGAAGTGGAAATTATTAAAGGCATGAACAACGGTGAGATTGTACTGAAATAAATCAAGTATTTATTCTAATTCAAATTCTTCAACTTTAGGGAAATGATCTTGAAAACCAAAAATGTTGTCCAAGTGTCCTCATATACGATGAATCATATGGTACCTTAGATCATCAAAAATTTATGGCTTTGTGATTTTTGGATTTTTTATAGCCATGTTCTCTACCACTCTCCATCAGAACATGATGGTTAGATTTCTCTTCCATATCCATATTTTAACCTATGTTCTCCTATGTGGAAGCCCAATGAATAGTTAATTTGGGTAACCTTTACGTTTTATACTTTAGTTTTGGTATTCCATTTTACGATGTGGGTTTCAATTAAAGAAAATTTCAAGTAGAAAACCATTTATAACCCCAAAGAATTTCGAGGGCGAAATTCATTTTAAGGGGGGTAGAATGTAACAACCCGGGATTTTATGAGAATTATTCTTTTTAATTTCTTTGATGTCTTTTGTAGTACACTACACCAAGATTATCTTGTGCTATACACAACACCGTATTAGCTTGTAGTATACGCAACACTATTCTTGCATCGTGTTACACACAATTTCAAGTTTGTTTGATAGTAGTTATTCTACACAACATTGAGTGTATATATATATATATATTCAATGTATAAATGAAATATGGTTGGATTTTTTTATACACAACAACAAAGGAATCTTGAACTACACGCAACCCTGACTTGTCTTGATTTACATGCAATGATGACCTTCCATGATAGCGTGTGCTGTACGCAATACCGAGTTTCACAAAACAACGATATGTTATAAAAATAATATATAAACTAGCCGTTATGAATAGTAATTCCCTCTTTTTGAAATATTATAAATTTAATCTTTCAAAATGGATGTCATTTTTTTGATTCGGAATATCGAAATTAGCCTAGGGTGAATTTTTGGTATTTTTCTGAAAACATTCAATTTTTGATGAATAGTGAAAACACTGGGTTACTATTTAAAAACCAACTTTTTATTTAAATAATTATTTATTTTATTTAATTTTTTTAGGTCAAAATTGATACATAATACCTATATAAGTTCAATATAATTCATTGGAGTCATTTTATAATAATTTTAGATATATAAAAATTTTATTGAACTTTTCACCGTCTTTTACTCACCTCCTAGGAGAATTTGAAAATTTACATAAAACTTAATTTTACCACTTCTATGAGTGGAATTTCGAAAATCTGAGAGACACTGTTAATATGAAGGAGTAAAATGCAGTTCGATAAGATAAAAATAATTTTTGGTGAATAGTAATTTTTTACTTTTATTTACCACAGTTAAAAGTAAATAGGGTAATTAAGGGTAAAAAAGATATTATTATTACCCTAAAACATGTACTAATTCAATTGGATAAGTTTAATTCGACCAAAAAAACCTTTGGATTAAAATATGACCCTTTAGGTCCACTTGGATTAGATTAGGACATTTGTTATTATTTTATTTAAAGAAGAGTTAAAAGAGTTAAAATCAAAGTTTAATAACTAATTTTTTTAATATAGGGTTATACATAAGATAAATTAGACTATAAATATTAATTAGAAATATAAAAAGATTTACTACATAATGGTATTTTATTTATAATTTTTAGATATTAAATAAGTTAATTTATTAATGACACAATGATGATGCAGTAATTACCTTATTAATGAAATATTAACATAATTGATATTATAAATACCCAAATAAATGTAATTTGAGACTTTTTATAAATTACACTAATTTTATAGGTTAATATGACATGTTATTATTGATTTAATTAAATTTTTTCGAACTAATCATTCTGTTATAATTTTTACAAAAATCAATTACCAAATAGTGTCAAAATTGACATAAAATAGTTTTTAAAACAAATATTATATTATTAATTGTTATTCTATTCCTAAAAATCCAAGGTTCGGCCAAATGAATTACATAATGTTATATATATTAATAATGAACCACTTGGGGTTCTTTTGGCTTGTTATAGTAAGTTTATTAACCATATAGTGTAAGAAAACAAGAAGACACGGTAAAAGTTAAATTATTTAACGAGTTAAATCTAAATGATAATGTTAAAATAGTAACTTAAACTTGTCTAAAACCTATTTTTTGAGAGTATTTCGACCCATAACCACTTTATCTTCGAAATAAGTCACTTTTTAACCATTATAAACTGAATATGACTTTATTATAAAACAATATTTTATGTTTTTTCCTAAACTGCCCCTCTCCTCCCTTATAAAAGGGCACCTCCCCCCTCTTCTCTTTTCACAATTTTGAGCTTTAAATCTCGGCCAAACCCTACCCATTTCCCTTATAAAATTCCCTATAAACATTATAAAGGTTCTGGTATCCTCAAAAGACCAACTCTAGTGCCTTAAGTGGAGGTTAAGAAGAGGCGCATCAAAGAAGAGGTAATATCCTTTACCGATTCTTTCCAATTTATTTCTTCATCTACTTCTTCTTATTTATTTGTTTCATCATAAATTAATAACATCAGTATCAATAATATACTGATATGTTATTATAAATATGAAACAACCTTATTTCATCTTCTATCCATCCTATGGAAAATGAAATCACCGCGCGTGCGTACGTACGGAATACCGTCTCCACACCGTGGTGTGATCTATTTTCCACCACCACCTTACTTGGATGGGTATAATGGTGTAAATTAATAACTATATATGATTATTTTAAAGTGATATTGATTCTGAAATATTATAAATACACTTCAATACAATTCCACGATCATGGAAATGAGATCATCGCTCGTGCGTACGTACGGACAACCGTCTCCATGAATGCGATGAGATTCATTTTCCATGATTAATCGTTCAAGTATGATTATAAAGTATATATAAAAAATAATCATGAAATATATTATATAATAATGATACTGTATTTATGTACATATATGTTTCATTTACTTAATTCCATTTAATTCAATAAGGAAACGAAAACAACGTTCATGCGTACGTACGACCTACCGTCTCCATGAACGGTGTATTTCTTTCCATTTATAGATATATCATATATATTTATATTCTGAATATATATTATATATAAATCATGTTTTACATTATGGAATTAAGTAAATCAAGATATAAGTATTAATACCAAGAACAACATGTGGAAACATGTACGATAAATGAAACGATTTTACCCAATACACTATTTTAACATGGAATTTACAAAAGAACGGGTAATATAAAGTCATAAGTGAACCATATATTATATCATAACAATGAATATTATTTTGTAATAAGTCAATGACATTATTTAAATCATTATACAGGATGTTCGGAAACATACAAAGCATATTGGACATAAGGTAAGGGATAATTTTTCAATCTCATTTTTATCCAAGATTGCTTATACGTAAGTATTTACTGGGGTTATATTTTTCATCCATGTCCATAAAATGATTTTCATAAAGTGTTTAACATTATTACATGTATGTTTAAAGTCATGTTTACCCTTATTTGACTTTTACTTTGTGTTATGGATGAAATATTTCTTTTGTTTACCATACGTGGCACTTTTTGACTTTTCCATTAAAAGTTAGAGGATAATGTTTTTTTAACTTATACGGAATGAACAGATTTATACGGTTTCATAATGCCTTATTTTCATGAAGATTACTCTACAATATTTCATAAATATTTTCAACAAAATTCTTTTCCTTTAAAATTTCATGGCATTTTGTGAAAAGAAAATGATTTTGAAGAGGAAAGGATATTTTCCTCAAGAATTAATTTCAAGTGTTTTATCAAAACCATTTTCCATATAAGATGGAATTATTTCATATGTGTATGTTTCAAGTTTAATGTCTCTATGATTTACATGGTTTCACTTTTCTTATGATGAAATGATATCCATTTTTTATGGATTATGTTATGATGGTATGATGATTATGAAACCCATTTCATACTTTAGGTAATGATGAATGATTTAAGTTCATGTTGTGACACAAGTAAGAATGATTTCATTATGAGATGGGTGAGACCTATATCTACCTCCAATGCATTGGGTAAATATTTATATCTCATGATATAGACATGGCTGGAATGGAAAGTTAATCCAGTTCAGTGATACAGGACTGGAACGAAGAGTGAACTAGATTCAGTAAGGGACTCTGTCCACTAGGATGGTCTTGGCAGAAATGACTTGGCTACTATGAAAATCATATCACATTCTTAATGGTTTTCCACAATTACATGACTTATTACCATGATATTTTATGATGATTTATGTTCCATTATGATCTATTCCTTACGTACTTCCATGTTTTATGTGATTTCTCAAGATTTTGATGTTTAAACATTATTTTCATGTTTTTAAGTTCAAATGTGTATGGTTTGTTTTATTTTCTCCATGATTACCCTTACTGAGCTTTTGGGATCAACCTATATATGTTTTCTTTTCCCCAGGATTTAAAGAAAGGTTTTAGGTAAGAAAAAAAGGGGAATATCTTTATGGGAGATGTTGAAGATCTTTCACCGCGATTAGAAGATTAAATTCTGAGTTTCCAAAGACACTAAACTATTACAGTCCTTGTGTGTCTGTTTTTGTTATGTATTAAGTATTCTGAAAAAAGTAATGTAATGTCCATGTACGCAAATCTTTGGGTCTCTACAAGAATTCTATAAGCATCCATGTTTTCATGAGACTTCATGAACTCACTAGACATTAATGACAACATTAAACATTGAACGTCGACCGCGTCGTTTATATTTTTCTCATAGACTAGGAAATCCTCATCACTCACCTCTTTGGTAGGTGGATCAGGTAATACTGACTCCAGTACATATGACTTCCATTCATGGCATAGGATAACCTGAAGGCATCTAAACCATTCATGGATGTTACTGTCGGTGAGGATTTTGTCTTTATCCAGAATTGATCATAGGGATAGTGTGGTTGATGAGTTTGTCATTTTTCTTCTATAATTAAAAGAGCAGATCATTAGTACTTTCTTGATTACATTTTATAAGAAATAATAAATTTTATTAAGTCTCCCACTATTTTATCAAGTCCCAATATCCCTAACCATTGAACTCAGAATGTCCAATTTCTATGAAATTCTAGTGAAAAGGATCCATATTATCCTTCGCATAACCCCAAAAGGGTTGGTCAAGCTATTAAAAGGTATTTAGGTAGGTAGGTACTTGCCAACTATGGGCTTGCAGCTCTTTGATATGTTGAGTGGACTCCCTAATCCTGAAATCATGACTTTGGATTTCCTTAACTCTTGCCTCCAATATTACACCAAGTCTAGTAAGGGATACTACTCTTGATGTAATATGGTTAAGTCAACCCAAAACCTTTCATAAGGGCTTCCTGTATAAAAGTAGGTGTCCCTGCAAGGGTTGGTCAAATACATAGTTTTATTGAGTTTTCCCTTAATCACGTAACGGAAGGCTTGTTCTGACTTAATATTTTATTTGAGTTATTTTTATCTCTTATGCGTGAATTGCTTATTATCATTATAAAATGATTGTTAATATTAAGTGGAACTTACTTAAGTGATTAACCATGTATTGATAATATTTACGCATAGTTCTGGTTTATTTTAGTTTCATCTTGCATGCTTGTTTAATTCATTAATTATGTGATCGTGGAAATACATCCATAATGATAAACCATGTAACTGATAGAAATAAAATAAAGTAAATGGAATGATCATGTGCTTTTCTAATGGTTATTTTATCTAATGGTTGATAAAATAACCCTGACCTAGGGGAGAAATACCTTGAACCTTTTGGGTTTGTGTTTACAGCTTCCACCTGTCCACCTCTGTATCTCCTGGGATTGGTTTCGTCTCGGCTCCAGCTTGAACCGCCTCCACTAGCTTGGGAGTTCCATCCATACATATGCCTTTTTTTAACTCACATGCAGGTGAGGGGTAAAAAGGGGTTTTACATAAAATAAACCTTGGGCACACAGACCCTACATATTAATGAGGATAAGGCTCGCAAGCCAAAAAATTTAATTCAAATAAATAAATTAAAAGAAACTATCCACATACAAAGGTCACAATCTAGCTCATGATCATCCATATATGAAATGATATTTACGCATAAATAAAACTAGCAATAAATTATTTAATCATTCTTATTTAAGATAAATCACGCTCGAATCAATTAATTATCATCTTTAACTAATCAATCCTTTTATCTTAAACCATTTTATGAATTTCCTTGAGATTATCATCCATCATAATTTTAAACAAAATAAATTCATTTAAAATTATTTTTTTACGTAAATTGTACCATGGAGGAAACCCGGTTAATTCTTATTCATAACTACCCAATGAGTAGAAATGAACATTACACAGATGTTAAATTAAACACATATATATAAAACACATATCATGTGTTATGTCTCAGCTTTATGCCCACACGATGGTACACGTCTCAAGCGTTTTTATAATATAATAGTAAATTTTAATAAATCTGCATATTTTGGATGAGTGCACAACGTATAATTCCAACTACACGGTGTGCAATATTTTGCACCGTCTATCCTAAGTACATTCCCGATGAAACAATGTGTGAGTACACTTCGGAAATCTTCAGAGTACATGGCGTGTCCATTGGGCCACACACTATGTAGTTCCTTATTACACAATCTCCAGCTGGAAAAGCCATTTACGGGGCACACGGTCTAACCCTAACCTGAAAGGACTACACGCCGTGTCCATTGGGTAACACAGTGTGTAATTCGAAAACCACGTGCCACCTAATCCTGGTCAACATACAAAGTCATTTAAGACTTAGAAAGACTCCAACACATGTCTTGGTTTAGCAGACCGGTTTGATGCATTGAATCTTGACTACACGATGTGTACTTCCGAATACATGCCGTGTGTTCTGGTGTTATATGTCTAGGAAGCTTTGGCACCTCCAGACGAGATACTCTATTTTATTTTAATCAAAATTAAAAGAAAATATCATTTCTGTAAGGTGAATGAGAAACTAAATAGGAGGAATATATCTCGAGATTCAGTTTTTTAGAATGATTAACTTGAATTAAAATAACTAAATTATTAAATTCGTAATTCATCAACTAAATATTTAAATAATTATAAACTATGATGTAACCCCACTGATACAACTTGAATGTTCTGGGTGCAACGGAAGCATGGTTGGAATGATACCCAACTTTGATTTTTACCATGATAAATGATTATTCCGGGATCAATACGATGATGAATGTCAGTCTCCATAGAATATAATCAAAGATTTAGATAAAGAATAAAGAGGCGTGAAACCTTAGAGAGGATCTTAAACATCATGTTTATAATTAATTTAATTAATTTCATAAAGAAAAATAATACCTGTATCTTTGTTATTTTTCTTCATTGATGATGTTGATCATCCAGAATGACCCTTTCGGATTATCACGTTTCACTTGTAAGGATCTAAACTAGAATCCCTCTAGTGGTGATCCACACGTGCTCTGATGGACTTCGATCGACATCGCTCATTCTTTGGGTTCTAGTGCGGTTAAGTGAGTGTCTTGTGTTGGTCATTCTTGATCGCTTGTTCTTCAGCCTTGAAAAACATCTCTCATTATTGAGAGAGGAGAGAAGAGGATTCGAGAGAGAAATTGTTTGGCTCAATAATTCTCCATTCACCTGGCATGTGGTGTGGTGTATGGCATAATAGGCATACTTTTCTATTTATATACATGGAATTTTAGTTACAATATTAAATTACATAGAAAAAATTAAATACATTCATGAAATTAGATAAAACCCATGCATTTAATAATAATACCACATCATTATTTATGGTGGGCCAACTTGCGCAAAACGGAATTATAAATAAAATTCCGCATTATAAAATAATAACAGCATTATTTTAATTTGTGCCAACTAGTTAAATAATTATTTACTATCTTGAAAATAATTATTTTACTACCAGACCGACCTTGGTCTACTCAAACTCCACTTCCATTTATTGAACACCCAAATAAATAATTTATTCACTTAAATAAATATTTTATTTGCAAACTAGTAAATAAATATTTATTAAATGTTCAATAAAATAAATAAATATATTTTATTTATTTTATGTGGTCATTGTAACCTGAATAAAATTATTCAATGGTCTTGAGAATAATATTTATTTCATTAATTAAATTTCAAATAGAATTTAACTGAGATTACCAAAAACACTTAGTGTGTGACCCTCTAAGATTCTTTCCCGTTGGAATTAGGCGGACTTGCCTAAAGTCCAAGAGTACTATCTAGAAATGGGTCAAGGCACCCAAGAGAAAGAACATAAAGTCTAAACAATGACATCCACACACAAACAATCACTTTTTAATATAATCCATTTGTCACAATATCTCATCAAGCAGGTTTCATGATTATGTCATCAACTTTTACTCTAGAAACATCGTTCTTTGACTACCTGAAATAAACTCGTCGTTACACCATGACCATGGAATTTAGTGAGACGGTTATATTTCAATCAAAGGGCTGAGATATCAACTTACATAAATGTAATGGACAAATCCTTCATCGAGTTATCCAATAATAACATTCCACTTGTGACGCACCCAACACACCCTACTTCCCGTAAGCTGTCTGCATGAAGGTTTTCGTCAGTAAATCCAAGTGCGTAAGTCGTGACACGTATTAATGATAATATTAAAGTCTAAGGATTATTACACATGCTCACATATAGAAATATCCGATGACACCAAAACATGAGGAATTTCTACTAGCGGGTCTGTTCTCATAATCTCCTATCTTGGAGATTACCAAGTGCGAACTTCATGAGAGGAAGTCTCATCTACTTATGAGTACTCACACTTGATGGTCTGAATGCTATGTGTCCCATAATAGCATGTCATTCAACCACAGAACTGTATTTAAGAATATTGTTATAGCATTTCAAGGTTCTCATTATAGCGGGGAACTTCCATGACTTTATCAATGCAACAAATACTCTTGGACATTATTACATCATAATCATACAGACCAATGAATAATATGTAATAATACATTAAATATCCATGTAATCAAAGTAAAACTAGTTGGTTATAGGACAACAACTCTTACAGTTATGTCCTTAAGATGAATTACCTGACTCAAATAATGATGCCTAATCCTGTCAATAAAGTCTCTCCGTTGCACCTGAGCATGAAAACCAAGTTCTCACGATACCTATGGACATGTTGGAAGGGACCTACAAATCCCCCCAGACATGTCAACTAGCTCTTTTGATGACCTTAAGGGATATTAGCCAAGACACATGAAATCCTCTGAACCATGTCATACTAACTCCTATGAAATACTCCATATGTGTCAAACCAAACCTTGAGAATGACACTAGGGAACATTTTCTGATCATGAAACACATTTTGGGAACGCCAACCTTGTTAGGCGATAGCTCTTAGAGAAACCCATCTAGATCTTGCAATGTCTTATGGAAAAGTCAAATGGGTCTTGCAACACCCTCCAGACAAGAAGGCTAGGTCATACTGGCATCATTAGTGTTTGAAACCTAATATAAAGTTAACCACGTTGAATTTTCTTCCCAACATATTCAGGATACATTGGCCACCTCTCTAGAGGTTCGAGATCCATTTTTACCATCCAAGGTATTGCTTGTTTTTATATCCCTTATTCAACACAACGTCACTGATTAATTTATATCCATTTTTTCTCAGAACGACCATGGATCACATGGGCTTAGGGATTTTCAATGATCATGACATCTGCACTATATACCTCTACAATAATATGGTGAGCGTTAGTTTATAAATCCAAATATCAATTTAACTATGATGAATCTGATTCCTCCCAAAATTGGGATACACAGGATCTCTCCCTGAGACTCGAGTTCCATGAAAAATCATCTCAGGGCAGTCCCATCACATAATACCCACATCATAAGAAATGAAATGATCATTTTACACCCCTTGTTTCTCACACCAAGCATGGATCACATGAGCTTAGGGGGTTTCAATAGTCATGTCATCTTCACCATGGGTCTCTATAATGAAATAGATAACCTCAATATACAATCCTGACCAAATGAACCCTAAAAACTCTTATTCTTTCTATACTTGAGATACATAGGACATCCCTATATCATTAGAACTTGACTATTTGGGATCCTAGAGAACCCATAGATGTCCTTTTCATATGACATTAAACTCCATAGGTCTAATGAACTATGTGGTTTTTGATTCCTATACTAACTAGGATACATAGGATGCCTCATAATGGATCAATCCCCTACTCAGAATATCAACTACCTCCTTTTATGGTATCAATTTTTAAAGCACTTGGTTATATGGCTTTAACACATACACAACTTCCTAATACTGAAAAAATGATGGAGAACCATGAATATATATAGATTGACCCCATCAAGAGACCCTAGTCCAATGAATATGAAAGATAATTAACCTATAGTAATGTTGTTAGGGTAACCGGTCCCTTATCAGGATTAGGAAGAGATTCACAGACAAATATTAAATCCATAAGATAGTCCTGAAGGAAGAAATAATTTACCCCAAAAGGGTATGATGATCCTGAACTCCCATCCTTTCAACCAGTGTGACTCCCCATGATTAGTTGGGCCTGAAAACTTAGATGAAATCCAGCCTTTGGAATGAATGTATGTACCTATATAATAATGAGGGAACCATTAGGAGTTTATGGGAAAGAAGGAAAAAAATGTAAAACCTGATGCATGAAATTGAGGGAGTCCTTAAAACCACCCTCAATAAATCCATCGAGTGAATCCCATTACATGCCCTTGATTCCTGAAGAAATAAAAATGGTGAACCTGATGTGAAACTATATAATAACAAATGAATAGGTTATAATCTGTCAAATTTTTTTTCCACTATATGAAAAAATGCTAAACCTGACGTAAAAAATGTAATAAAAATGACCAAGTTATAAACTGTCAGACCATTTTGATTTCACACTATATGAAAAAAAAATGTTGAAACCAGTGAGAAACTATGTAATAACAAATGATTGGTGTATAATCTATCAATTCATTCCCCCTATATGAATAAAATACTGACAGGCCTGACGTGAATGTATTAAGATTATTTGTTATAAAAAACCTATAAAAAATATGAATGGATCGAGAAAAAGGTAAATTTTGTTATCCATTCATATCTAATTGATAATTTTTATACCTATGATATAGAACTAATTGGTAACATTGTTCATTGTTATCCTCATGATTACAGATACTTCTCTCATCGACAACATCCCAACCAGAGGCAATGTATTCATCATCCAGCATTTTCTCAGGTAAATCATATGTGGCCTTGACCCCCATAGGTCACAATATATACCACATACTCAACAACTCCAATGACATGTGTAGAAAATTATGGTTCATGAGTACCACTGACATGGTACAATCCTGACCATGGAAGCAACCTACAAGGCTCTCTAAAACAATTGTTGGAATATCTACATGGCCCAGTAAGGGCTGATGATAATCCAATAGCACTCATTACTACCACCAACCGCTTCATGATCATATTCCTAGATTGTAACAACTTCCAACTTCCTTATCTAATTAAGATAGAAAATGAATCCAAATATGGTTCCCTTTCTGTTCAGGTTTCACAAAGGGTTGCACCTTCCAATTGTCATCACCTACATTAGACTGTCGTTACACACCAGTTGCCTATTGTGAGTACCACCAAACAAACTTCTACCTCTTATACCCATTCTTGGGAATAAAGGAAGGCTCATAGGAGGTAAGGCACTAGATATCTAGGATTGTGCTCATATCACCACTCCTAATGAAGATTCATACTGACATAATCTGACTAGAACCAGCATGTAGGCCCATATCCCATACCCAATCAGAACATTTCTTTGTGAATATTCTCATAACAAGCATGGGGGAGGCACATATTCATACCCCCATGAATAAAGTCTATAGGAATACTCGGATGGAACAAATAGGTCAAAAGTGGGTGCATATCCCTACTTCAATTGAAGATATCTTCCAGTGTATAATAGATACAGAAAATGTGTAGGCTTATATCCCAGCACACTCTTTGCTAAAAATGTAAATATATATTTTAGAAATAGATGAAGAGATCCACCATCATATTTTAACACTGATACAGATAAAGGGATATGATCATACTCATTTCCCTACACCTGGGGAAACTCAAAACTTTGATCATCATGAATAAGTGGTTGTACCGGATTAAGCACACACTATTGCTCCCATCAAGGAGAATTTAAGGAATATTCTGATAAATTAAGAGGCACTATTCCAATCTCATACTCTCATTCCAACTTGGGATCACTAGATGAGAGTGAAAAATGCCTTAGGATAAGGGAACATGCCTTTTTAAAAGTCTAGAGACATAATCCAAGGGCCCATGATCAGGCTCATATCCCCGTTCTGGCTAAGGCTCACCATGTGAGAGGGGCAAAATCCTCGGGACAAGCTCATATTCTTATCGAAGAATTCTATCATCATACTCAAAAATCCTAGGATTGGGAATATATCCATGTTTTGGTTGAGGCTGACCAAGTGATAATGGCACAAGATTTAGGACAATATCATATTCTTATTAGTGAATTTCGCCAAAATATTCTAGCAAGTCGTGGATATAAGGCACATATTCCAACTTTCTAAGATGAACATCTATGCCATCATTATTCCAAGGAAACACATGAGGAGGACAATATTCATTCTCCCTTTTTGTAAGTTCATTGGCATATTCCGATGAATAATGAATATTTAGAATAGGATCACAATCGTATTCCAACCACGAAACACCAAGTGAGAGTGGCACAAACCATGGGGAATTCTCATACTCCTTCTAAGAAAGTCCAGTGATATATCCCAAAGGATCAAGATCAGGCCCGCAATTTCATCTTGAATAAGGCACACAAAGTGAGAATGGAGCATTCCTATGGACAAGATCACATCCCTATCAATAATTAGGTATATTATTGGTATATTCTAATAGATTATTAGTAGTGGTCTCATACTCCCGTATCACCATAAGGTTATATACATGTTCTGGTAGCTGTAACACAAGAGAATCATCTCCTTGCACAATCAAAAAAGGAAGGTCCTTATATTCAAACCACAACAAAAAACATTACCCATACTCATAATTTCCCTAGTTTCAGTTTTCTTGAGGTCATTTGAGACACATTCTTAACACCACAAGGGTCCATAGACTCTTCTATCGAGGTGTAAGTAGAAGATATTCATTACCAAGATAGTCCTCCTCATGGTGGAACCAAGATGGATTGTATAGACACTTTTCCTAATATCCACTATGGTTGACCACCCATCAGAAATATTTTCCATGGATAAGGAAATCCTCCCCTTTCCTAGACACCTTAGTATAGAGGGGTGTCCAAAAATCAAACACCTTCACATAGAGAGTTTCTTGAGATGTCGGGGTCAACTGTACATGGTTCCCCATAAACTTCTAGTAACACTCCACTCCCTCCAACATGAGACCATATGATCCATTTTCTATGGATTAACTGGATAGAGGCATGTAAGTCTAATGAGGAGGAGTCCTACATTGAAATATGGAGATAGTTAATCACATACAACCTCCCCATCATGTTTCGTACCTTCACTACTTCTATCTATGAAGTCCTAGATAAGCTATATATAGAGTGAAATCCTTAACTATTCTGAAATATGTGGGATATTGATCAAATACTGATGGATGGATATCTCCCATATCTAGGATATGAGTTTCACATTTATAAAATCAAGATACTCTACTGTTATCATGGCATATAATCTATCTCAATGGACTTAGATCCAAACCCAGAAAAGGAGAGTGCAAATTTTCAACACACATGCTACCATTACATCACGACACTTTGATATATGATCTTTGAAGAAACTTTATGCATCTATAATCAAGGATAGGGAAAGTATGGAGTGTTTCACTTTGATGGACCCTTGGAACAATATAACCACTTAGATTCAGCATCCTGTAATTTTATATCCTATGGAAAAAATCAAGGGATCGGGTAATTCTTGGGCTTGTTGATTAATAAAACACAATGAAACTTATTTGATGATTCCCAGACATCAATAAATAATGAAGAGGATAGGAAAAATAACATCAAACGGGTTACATCAAAGAATTCAGAACACATTTTGACATGAATAATTATTTGGGATCATCTGGACTGCCTCTCATGAAAAATAATTCCCATCATTGGCTATCATCACACCCGATAACCACATGAGCACATTTGTGCAACATCAAACGATCCATAATAGCAGCTTCCATAGTAGACATCTAGTAGAAAAATCGGTGCCCTATGCCATGAGAATATCTATCACTACTTCCATGCCTCATACCATGAATTCATGAGAGGTTTCAGAACATACCCTCGATAGCCGTAGGTGAACCCCATCCCACTGGGCTAGGGGAATTTACATCTCAATCATCATCTCTAGGTTTATCATCCCATGAGAGGGAACTGTAAGAATATATGGTGATTCCAGATCACCCCCACCCAACTAGGATGGGGGAATTTATATATTCATGTCCATTTTGGGAATCAACATGTCACCAACTAGAGTCATTGTGTCCCCAAAAATTGGACCAATCAATTTAATTGAGGACCACAAATTACGCCCAACCCATATAGTTGGGGGAATTTTTATCATACTTATCACCACATAGAGAATCATTCTTCTCTAGGATGGAAGGAAAAAATCAACGATTTGTGTACCACATGTTCCTCCCACCACATGAAAAAACTATAGTGGTTGGGGGCCATACGACAACCACAATTTGAAATTCCCTCAAAGTCATTGTTCATAAGTTGAGATTGGAGGAGCGTACAACAATGAAAATCAGAACCCATTGGGGTCGCAATCCAAAACATCCCAAAATTGCCTATGGTTTAAATAATGTCTTGGATAAAGGCAGTGTAGAATCATCCTATTGCGCCAAAAGTAATATCACAACCACCATTTCTCGGTATTCCCCTATAAATTTCATCACTTTCAACATGTTAGACATTGATCAAGACATGAACATAGAGAGATGCAATGTGGAAAATGTACCCTAGGAGGAGGTTGGTTTTGATGCACAAAATGAGGTTTCTTGCACCTGGAACCAAAGAAGGCTTCCAAATTTGGCACCACCGAATAACAAGTTTCCGCCTCCTCAATGGAATAATGTCAAATAAAAAGGGAAAGGTATGGATACATATCGATCACCGCCTAGAAAAAATGAAGTTATTTCCCCAAAGGAACCACTGTCACAATATGAGATTGAAATATGAGATCTCCTATAACTTAATGAGGAGATACTCAAGGGGGATATTCCCCACTAGGTATCTTCTCCATCCAGAAACAAATATTCTCCCTCCCATTACTAATCCACTAGAAATAGTGGTATATGAGCATTAGAATGGCTCCAGATCTAGAAAACAATTCTATATAAATGAGGAAGTCAAAAATTATCCTGAATTCAATCCATTTCAACAACATCCTATAACTCATCATGGAAATCATTCAGTCCTAGGGTTAATTTAGAATCAATGGGAGATAAAATTAGGACCACCTCATCAGCCCCTGCATGCACCCTATATATGGGAGGCAGCTCCAACAAAAATTCCTTCAGAGTTTCATAATGTCATTGAGTATATGAAGACTAAAATTAAATGCATGGAAGGGTGACATAAACCTACACACACTAAAAGGTTTCCATATCCCAAATGGTTTGATTATAATCCACCACCACCCAATATCGATAAACCTACCTTCCCTACCTTTGATGTTGCAGGAAACCTCAAATAACATCTCACACACATTGTATCTCGATGTGGGCCAATGATGGTCCCTCAAGATTAATAAGTGGAAAAAAAGATGAGGTGTTTCATGTAGACTCCAATGGGTAAAACCTTCATATGGTAGAACAGTCTACTTGGAGGATATGTTACAAGATGGGATGACCTTCACCATCAGTTCCCTTATCTGTTCAATTAAACATTGGTAAAAACAATGATCATTGATATGATGAACTGTAAAAAACGTGAGAACAAGAGGGTGTTTGATTTCATAGAATGGTACAAGTATTAAACCTATTCACTCATCTTCCCCCTTTCACAAGAGAAAATTATGGATCTCTATGCATAAATTCTCAATGATGAGTTACTGATTCCCCTTAACCCCATGAAATATCCATTTGGGTTCTAGAAGTTCAGTTAAATGGAAAAACATCTTGAAGTGGCTATTCATCAAACCCATTACAAGTCTCAAATCATTCCTATGGAAAAGGGGAAAACACCAGGTAGATAATAAGGTCCAAATTTCACTCTCAAGTCTATAATGGTACCCATCCAAGTGCCCAGATAGGTCCCAAACCACCTAGAACATCATGTTGAGTAGAAAAAATCATGGAATCATCCTCAGCCCGAAGTATTGAAGAATAAGGGTCTCACATGATTTTAGGAATGGATCAAAAAAGTAAACTTCATCTTGAATGAAGAACTACCCAGTTATTTCTTGGGAACTATGGATAATAACATGATCAAACACCCATATCCCAGAAGGCCTAAGGATTTCATCCTCACCAACCATCCTAATTACTTCCCATAACATAGAAGGTTAGGTCATAATATCTATGATTTGTTTGTCATCAAGGGCATACATCAATTCATGGCCATCTCTCGACTAGTTACACTATATGACTCCCCTATGTATGTGGCTTACATAACCATCATCTGGTCAGAAGAAGAGAACGATTGGAAGAATGTTCTGGCTAGACATGTGTAAAAATTTGACAACTGGATGTCTCAAAAAATAGTTTATTGATCTAACACCACTCTAAAGTAAAATCTATGAAGACTCGTGATAGCTCCAGAAACCAAGAATTAGAAAAAAAAATTCCTCCCAAAGGTGGGTGTGACCACCAAAATCTGAAAGAGATAAAAGAGGAAGACTCATATTCTTCTCCAAATCAAGCCCTAACTCTTTCAAATTTCATTCCTGCAATGTAAGTAGAATGAGAATCACCCCACCAAATTGAATCCTCATCAGATGATGAGATCATATTTGGATCTATCAGTGTGATATACTTGGAAGACCCCTTTTCTGATGATGAATATGATCCCAAATATGGTTTTCCCGTACATATCAGGGAACATGAGGGAACAAAAGCTGAAACCATGAATATAGGCAGCAACACAAATGTGACCAGACTAAATATTCTAGTCCTATCCACATTTAGAATAAATATTTAGGTAAGACTTGTGGGAAATTACTCCAGTAGGCTTAAAATGGTAAGGAGTTGGCACATAGTCCTCCATCAGTTTCCTACATCCAATTTTCTTACATGAAGGCCTAACATAAGTTTACTCCAACCAACAAAGTCAATGGGGAAGGCCAATGTGACCTGTACCACTGGAAATAGATAATCCTTCAACCTATGGGAAAATACTTGGTCTATATACCTTAGATACTTCATCTCCTAAATTGAATGCCTAGGAGTAGACCTATATTGGGATTTGCTAACCTCTGTCACAAAAGTATGATGTTATGAAATAAATAGTTGTAGTCCCATCCTAGATATCAATCCATGATGTGATACTCATTTCAAAAGAACTTAATAAGGCACTTGTTGAATCCCTCTAGAGACCACAAGAATATAAGATAGAAGTCACTACAGCTGAGGTCTATTGAATAGAGACTATATCCTCAGAATATCATGTCACCATCTCATTCATTGACAGAGATCAGGAAGATTCCATCCAAGGTAACATCAAGCCCTTATACATTTTAGGAAGACTCAATATTGTTAATGTTCAAAGGGTTTTGACTGATAATGGATATGGGATTAATCTCATCCCAGTTCGAACTCCATGACGTTTGGGATATAGCGAAGGGGATTTACCCCCCACAAACCAGACCATTCAAGGGTATGATAAAAGTGATGAAATACATAACAAGAAGATCAAACTAAATGATAAATTTGGGGAAATCACATATTATACTGATTTCATGGTTATAGATCATGACACTACATATAATTTCTTTCTCAGAGGTCCTAGACCCATAGACACTTGGAGGCACCATAAACATTAAATCTATGTATGAAGTACCCCATCAATGGAAACGTTAGCATAGTAAGTGGTGATAGTGCCCCATATAAACATGAAAATCCACATATTTTGAAGAATATTTCTAAAAAATGAGGAATGAAACCAATTGCAGATGATGATATATAGGCTGCATCTCCCAATGACTTGGGGACTGCCCTTGTAAACCACTAGAGTATGCTCGATGGTGATTATATTCTCCCCATAATCTTGGTTGAAGTTTTATATTCAATACATTGGATCCAAACCCATCCTATCCTTAGAATAAATGTAAAAATCAATCATCACTGACATCTATTTACAATTAATCATATATAAGGGGATGATTATGTCACTTCCAGTAGCCTTCCTCAACCTAATAGTGATAGAGAAGCTCCTAGATCTCCATATTCACCTAAAAATGGCTCCAGAGAATCAAAAATGGAAGAGGATGAGGATGACCTTTAGAACTCCCCTCAAGTATTCGAGTAAGTTGTTTACATCACTATAGATAAGCTTATATAAGTAAATCTAGGAATGGAAGAAGACCCACAACCTACTCTAATTAGTTTTTTCATGCACCTTGAAGATAAAGAGATATATATCACATTTTAAGGTAGCATCGATATATGTTTACCTGGAAAAATACAAAAACGTGTGGACTAAATCAATATGTGGGAAATAATCTTCTCAGAATTCCCGATGATCATCAAGGCTTCAAATAAGCAGCTAGGAGGATGAACCCCTCTCATGGAACCAATATAGAGGATGAATTTGACATGTTGTTCCAAGAAAACATTTTCTGATAGGTGAAATACCCAAGATGGATTTCCATCATCATCCCCATCAAGAAAAACAATGAGAAGATTAGATAATTAATTTATTTTAGAGATGTTAATTTACATTTCTAGAAGGACAATTTCCCATTGCCGATCAGTGAACTCTTGATCGATGAAACTATTGGCTTCTGATCCCTTTCCTTCATGGATGGGTACTCGAGGTACAATAAGATGAAGATGGCAATGATGATAAATAATTTATTGATGTCATAGAGCCATTATGAATTTTATTATATCAGGTCATGCCCTTCAGATTAATGAATATTGGAACAACATATCAACATGATAAGAAAAATATCTTTAATCAATTTTTGGGAAGGATAACTGAGTGTTATGTCAATGAACTAGTTGTTAAATTCCAAAAATGATGTGATGCCTTTATGAATCTCTAAAAAATATTTAACAAGATTTGATGGCATAGTCTAATGATGAATCCACTAAAGTGTGATTTTGGGGTAACATCATGAATGTTAATTGGCTTTGTGGTACTCCACTGTGACATTGAGGTCCACCCAGAAAAGGATACCACTATCTTTGAAATTTCGCCCCCATAAATGTCAAAGAGCTGGGGGACTCTAAGGGAACCTCACCTACATTTGGTGTTTCATAGCCAATTGGCTGAAAAATAACTCCCCTTCACCAGGATAATGAAGTAGGAAATCTCCAACCAATGGGATAATGAATGTCAAAGATCCCTTGAAAGTCTCAAGTGGTACTTTCTGTACCCACCAGTTTTTATGAATATAGTGGATGGGAGGCCACTCATCTTATATGTGGCCACCATGGAATGCACACTGGTTTCCATTATCATATATAAAAATGATGTGAAAACAGAGAATAGTCTCTACTACCTCATATAGATGATCCTAGGTACCGAGACAAGATATTATAATGTTGAAAAGGTTTTCTTTGCACTCATATTTGAAGTGAAAAAATATGAGGCACTAACTTCATCACCACAAATTCCACCTGGTCTCTAGTATTGATATGGTCAAGTACATCCTTGGCATCCCTATGTTTATAGGGTGATTGGATCTATGGTTGGTCATTCTGCTGTAATATGACATCCGATTCACATCAAAGAAGTTAATTAAAGGGAAAGACCTAGATAATTTCCTCTCACCACATCTTGCCCTGAAATATAAACCGGATGACATTGAGCTCCCAGATGAAGAGGTATTCTATGCCCATGTCACTCCCCAGACATGGGGGATATAATTTTATGGTGCCTCTTAGAGTCCTACTAACACAAGAATGGAAAACATGATGGTAAACCTGTTGCTCTATGGATTTTATTTGTCTCTCTAGACAAATTACTTCTTAATTAGTCATTCTGACTATCTTAAGGCTTCACCAATAATGGGGAATAATATCAATCCATCATTGTTGGGTTGGAACAATCCCTATAGATACACGTTGCATACCAGAATTTCAAGGGGGATTCATAATTTGAGATAAAGCAAATCAATGGTAAATATTCGAATAAAAAAGAAGAACTAGAACCTCACTATCTATGTTAGGGGATACATGGTAGAATTACCTTTTTATACCACATTGCATCATGTTCCCTAATCAGAAAATTCTCACATTGATGCACTGGTTAATCCATCCACTGTCTAGTCGACCATGACCAGGAGGAATAAATATTCTACATCAAGGATCAAAGAATGATCTCATAAATCATAATATATGAAATGGAAGAAATTAATCAGGTCATCACCTACAAAGAGTGTAGAAAACCAATGACCACCCCTAGTTGGATGGATCCCAAACTTGGTTATCTCTAAAACAAGATTATACCAATATATTGTGCATGAAGGAAATAGATTCGGTGTTGAGAAACAAACATCACTCTACATGATGGTACAAATGAGAAACAAATCCCTCTAAAACCATGGTTTTGATAGAATTATACTCAGGATTATAGTTGAAGGATAAATTTTCACCATCATGGAACAAGTCCATGTAGGCTCCTATAAGGCCCATCAATCTAGAACCAAGCTCTCCAACCAAATCAATAGGTTGGGATACTACTAGAAAACCATGATAAAGGACTAAGTGTAATTCAAAAAGAAATTTCATGAATTCCATATTCAAGAAAACATCATCCTCAACCCCAAGAATTTCTACAAACTACTAAATATTCTTAGCCATTTTTAATTTGGGGAATGGATGTTGTGGGGCCATATCCCCTGCCACAGCTAAGCTATTCATGTACATCCACAATGTTACAAACTTATTTTCTAAATGGGATGAGGAAATACCCCTTAGGGAAGTTGGAATAAAGAATATTATCATCTTCGTGATGTCCCATATCATCACTAGGTTCAGATTCCCTCACACAATATTGATCTAAAACATCACTAATTTCTATTCCATAGAGATAAAGAATCTCTACCAATAGTACAATATTGAGTCCAATCACTGATATGTCTATAAAGTGGAGTCAAAATGGATAGATAGGGGCCTTCAATAAGACTGTATCAATCATACTCCATAAGATAGTGATCACAGATATGAAAATTTTCTAGGTCTCCAAGATTTATGGGCCTACCGTATCCCCAAACAAACCGCCACACTAGAAACACCATACTCATTGGTTTATGATACCAAGGTAGTATTACCCATATAAGTATAGTTTCTTTCAATACAAATAGTCATTTTTGGGAAGATCTTAGATTATGGGTAGTCACAATAGTGGTTGGATGAATTGGAATAGCTATATGAGAAAAAAATTATGCACATTTCACAAACTAGAGGTCCATTAGAATCAGATAACACAAGCCATCAATAAAAAGAATAACCTTAATTCATTACTACAAGGAAGACATTTTATGGCTCTCATAACCCCAATAATACCATGAAAGAAGCCCCCAAAATTTGAATCAAAATTAGAAAGAACCTATGTAATACAAATGGTTTACCATAATAGATCATATTCACTAGAAAACATGGATGTGGACTGTGTCACACCGGCCACTAATGAGATATTTCTCAAGAACTACTTTGAAGAAGCTGTCATCAGTAAGGGAATACACATCAGAGTAAAAAAAATAATTTTTCATGAAACTATGACATTAAACTATATGGAGATGGTGCAACCAAATGACATAAAATAGTATAGAGACTATCCTGACAATAAGTTGTTAAACTCTACGAAGATCATCCTGGCATCATGACATTAAACTTCATGGTTTCTTGGGAACTATGTATGGATTGATTATTACTATGAAAGGATACATAGTGATGCATGAATATCTATTATTTATCCCATATCAGAGATTATTTTCCTTTCATGTTTGGTGATCCAATTTCCCAATCGCATGATGTAAAACTAAAGAAATCCATAACATCCCCCTTTATGATGGGTGACCCAATGACCTTACCGTAAGACCCAAAAATACAGAGATCCATAATTTCCAACTTCATTCATGCCAAGTCACCCAAGTGCTTACTGAATGATGTTAAACTATGCGAATCACTAGAACTATGTATGGATTGATTCTCATTTTGAATGAGATACACATGGACAACTTGATCATATATCTTGGTCTAGCCACCACATTATACAAATTTCACATGTCATGATCTTAAATTCTTCTGCACGGGACCATTTTCATTCTTTATTTCTGAAATTGAGCATAGATCATGTGGGATTAGGAATTTCATCAAGGGGTCCCCCGTATGAACAAGGAGTATCATCTTCAACATGATTTTCTTGATCCTGAATATGATACCTTAAAAATAATACCATCAGTCCTCACCACATTATGTTATACTCTATGTGATTTTTGAACTACGTGTGGTTTGATTATCATTCTCATGAGATACATAGTGACACCCAGACTTCCACCAGTGGGCCCAATCAAAATATTACCACTTTTCATGTTGGTCCATATTCATCCTAGCCACATGATGCTAAAATTTATAGTCCCTTAAAGAACTACGTAGGGATTAATTCCCATCACAATGGTATATATTGTGAAACCCATAATTCCATTCCTCGGGCCAACCATGATTCCACAATTTCATATCAGAGGATCAATGTCCCCACCACATGGAATTAAAAAACAAGACTATAAATAACTATGTGTTGGTTGATTAACATTTTCATGAGATACATAGTGAGACCCAGACATTCACCCTTGGGCACAACTGTGACATTAACATCTTCTCACATTGATTCCTTTGTCCTTACCGAATGATGATAATATGCACAAAAGTTTGTCCTGACCACATGGCATTGAACTTCAATGAAAACATCCTTTCCACATGATGATAAACATTACTGAAGAATTTCCTTTCCACATGATGATAAACTACATGAAAGTAAGTCCTTACTAGATGATGTTAAAATGCAAGGAAAAAGTCCTTAATTCCTGATGATAAACTACATGTAAGCTCAACCTTATTACATTATAATAAAATTCCTAGGAATACGCCCTTACGGAATGATGTTAAACTGTAAGGAAAACATCCTTACAGCCTGATAATAAACTCCACAGAAGCACATCCTTACCACACAATGATAAACTGCATGAAAATACTTCCTTACCACATGATTTTAAACTATATAAAAAATGTCTTGGTCACAGGACATTAAAACTGCATGAGAAAAATTCCAACTACATGAAGATAAACTGTGTAGTCTATCTCCCATATTTCATTTTATATAAAAGGACCAAAAGATACTGACATTTATCAACCAGTGTACAGGGTTCTTCTACCATCTTTTAGAGGGACCTCAATCAATATACCACACATCACATATTGTATGCATCAGGTTACTGCAAGCCTTTAATTTACCTATGAAATGAAAAAATATATCCCTCGATTGGATATACTATTGAAGTAGAAGGGATTTAGACTCACCAATCAGTGAAATCTTGGTCGAATATAAAGGGCCTTCTGATTCTCATGATCCCAAAAACAATGAGGTTGAAATCAAAATATTATATTTTTATAGGACATACAAGGTATGAATTACCCATATCTTTTCTCCTCACCTAAGGAACTCGATCTATGATTTAAAACATTTCCACCTCCCAAATAGAAGGTTTTTGGGGTACTCTTGACCCTAGTTATCCTAATTAGGCTATTGTGTGAAATCTCCCATATTAGGCCCACATGAGTCAAGACCTTAAACTGAATGTACTTTGGAAAAAGTTATATGACCTTAAAATTTATCCAATAATGGTCCAAATTGTAAGAAATTAAAACTAATAGTGAAAATGACAAAAAACTTGTCAGGTTGAAAACCCGAAAAGGAAAACCTGAGAAAAATTCAAGTATCCACCCACTAAACATTTCATTTTTAGAGATTGGGAAAAAATTAGGGTGAAAACATATTAGGCCTATAGATGATAGGGTCCACTTTGTACCCTTAGTAAAAGACATGATTTTCACAATGGACCCTATAGTCCAAGAAAAATTTATATCAATTTTTGTCACATCTCCTCGTCTTGAGAATATGTTCTCTACACGGTGAACCAACCTTCATAATTTCTATCCCTTCATGGGTATTATAATTTATGAAAATTATACATCATGATTTGGGTGCCTCAGATCACCATAACCCTATCATGGCCCATGGAAAAGATATATGTCTTCAAGATACCCTTTACTTGACTATGCACACATTCCCATTTCTCCTGTATATGATCCCATGGACATTAACTAAATGACTCACTCTACAATAGGACAATCCAATCCTTTTAATCACTGAAATTAGGGTGGAAATAATCAAAACCTAGGTGTTTGAACTACTCTCAATATTATTGTCCAATATCATCCTCCTAATCCTTGTACTTAAGGCTATAATTAATAATCCCCATGCCAAACTATCCTAGTAGATTTTTTTATCCTCAACGTTTCTTCACCATGTTTGGTACACTTTCTTAAAGACAAAATATGACACTCCATTGTTGGTCCTTTGATGTCCCAAACCTCATGAATCGAAATCACATGGCATATATCTCGATCTTCACATTAAGATCAAACCTACCCTAGGTTTCCAGAACCCTTCCTGGATATCCTTCATTCCATACCCTACATCATCATCTAGACGTTTGAGTATTTGCAAATCTGTCATATCACACAAAAATATGGGGATATCATCTTATATTGGACATGATATTGATACATAAGGGCCCTAAAATACCAACTAAATGAATCTACTCCTTGTCAAAAAGGTTATTTAATCCTTGAAAGACCTCATAACACCACAGAGGAACTCAAAACCCCAAAGTGTTACGGCCATCCCCAGTATATCAACCCCATTCCATGGTCACATACTCAAGATTTTAGGTTATGATTTATAACATTCACACTTAAACTATCCTGGAAGGCCTAGTATACCTAGTATTTTATCCCCATCCTTAATTCCTTCCAAAAACCTTATATATCCCTTGGAGAAGAGTGGAGATCATATTTTTATAGCCATGCTATTAAAGAATAAGGGATTTAACCAACTAACTAAGGGAATGTCCTTTTTTCTAGAAAGGAAATCCAATCCTCATGATCCCTATAAGATCTCTCAGGAAACTACACACCACATAGTGTTTTTATTCATCCCTGTCCTATCAGCCCCATATTCTACAAATTCATGAGTTAGAAGACCTTAAATTACAATATACCAATAGTCAGAGAAAAATTAACATAATCTAAAGATAAATAATGTCTAAGATAAATGACCTTAAAAAAATAGAACGAAGGTCCAGGAAAAATGACGGTAAACTAATGCGAAAAAAGGTCTGTGCTAGATGGCCTTAAACTAAAGTGATAGAAGGTCCATGATAAATGACCTTCAACTAATGTGCATGGTAATTATATAGCCCATCAAATATTTTGAGGCCCATTACATGGTCTTAAAATGATCAGGATTATCTTTCCAAAAGATTATCAATTTTAGAAAAGATACAACGAAGTTACCCTTCATGAGATATTCCCTACTAGGATGATCTCTCTGCAAATTAGGCGATTTCAAGATAGTTGGAATAGACTGTCAACAAAGAATCCCGTGATGGTGTGAATTTGTGATTATCTATTAGACGAGATATATTAAAATTTCTAAATTCTATTAAATATATTCATGTTCATTTAGATATAATGTAAGGGATGGGTATTAGTGGAAATTTCCAAAATTTCAAGAATTGGTGAGAAATCAATCAAATTTTTAGGGGAGGAAAATTGAATAGTATTATAGGGGATTCTAAAAACCAATTTATTGAAAATTTTAAAAGAAGGGTTGAATCTAGACATTTTAGAGCCTCTCTGAGGCCTCATTGAAAAAATGGAGTGTAGTTCAAAAGTTGAGACACTATTAAAGATGGTCATCTATGCTGGTAAGATCAACAAGTTTCTAGCGAGAGGCATCAATTGAGCGTTAGAGTGCCACTCTCTTTACTTCTTCCACTTATACCTTAGAATGGGGATCCTTGACTAGAGTAGGCAAATATTCAACCATCCTTTAATAAGTGTCCAATAAGGATGATGATGTCAAAATATTATACCTCAGATGAGCCATCATATTATTATATCTCTGTATCTGTGTCGCCCAACCATCCTTCTAAGCTTCCAATTCAGATAAAAATTGATGACCCAACTCCAATAAAATCACTATATCCATCATTTTCTTAGCAGGGGAATACTCATTCACCAAATTGTGTAGATCCATTTCATTCATGGAAATTTCTATTCGGGCTAATAAAATTTGTTGCATGGTTTCATAAAAAAGTTTTTGATCAAATCTGCATTCCACTAAGTCACGAAATAACATTTTAATGTGTTACCCTTGGTTTTGGAATATTTCTAATGGGGTCTCAGTAATAAAGGAGTGAATATGTTCCTAGATAAATCTATTATATGACTATGCCACTATAGACAATGAGGTACACACAATATAAGGATGACTGGATAGTCCTATTAATGCTATAATAGTAGAAGGAGCCCCATAATCCATTCTCTCAACAGGTGCATCATACGTATCATGTGTTAAAGGATTAACATCCTCAATGGAATTTGTTTATCCATCCAAGTGGTCATCACATGTGGGAGTTCTCTCTCTTTTTTTGTCATCCAGATCATTGATCAATTCCATCATTGCCTCAAACAATGGAATTAGAAATGAAAAAGACATGTACACATGATGAACCAACTAGACTAGCACACCATTCAGATAAGATGTTACCCAATCCTAGGAATAATCCTAGGTATGAAAAGTGGAATTAGAATCAGAATGTGGAATCATCTTCCCAGCCTATGTGTCTTCACATGTCAGGATCCTCTAAAATTGGTAGATAACCCTCGGATATCGCTCCTATAAAACACCGATGAAATCAATGGGGAGACCCTTTGAGTATTTAAAAACATATGAGAAAATATATATGATGTATCACTATGGGAAAAATGGGTATTTGCGATGGGGATAAATCCCGTCGCAAATAGTCCTGTTAGAAACTTATTTGCGACGGGGGAATTTACCCGTCGCAAATAAGTAGTTATTTGCGACGGGTTAGCTTTCCCCGTCGCAAAAAGACTGGCGCGCTTTGCGCGCCAAATAACGGGAAAGTTAGTTGCGACGGGTGGTTACCGCCCGTCGCAAATAACCGGCGGCGATAAAAGCTATTTGCGGCGGGAATATACCCCCGTCGCAAAAGGAAATCGCGGGAAAGTTAGTTGCGATGGGCGGTTACCGCCCGTCGCAAATAATCGGCGGTGGTAAAAGCTATTTGCGACGGGAATATACCCCCGTCGCAAATAGTATGTCGACAGGTTATTATTTGTGACGGGTCCCGTCGCAAATAACTATTTAACCGTTGACCGTAATAAATGAGGGCTAAGGTATTTGCGACGGGATACCCGTCGCAAATAGACCCGTCGCTAATGATCTAACCTATAAATACCCCCCATCCGTTTTTTTCATTCATTCTCAAATTCGATCTTCTCCTTCTCTCAAAACTCTATTTTTAGAGTTCAGCGTTTCTTAAGTTTAATTTTTTTTTTTTCCGGAGTTGATATTGAAGTTTTCAACAACGATCAGAGATCAACCTCAGATCAATTTTAAAGGTATTTATGTTCATTTTAATTTAATATTTATTTTAATTTTTTTATTAGTTTCAATTATTCTTAATTAGTTGTAATTTAATTATGTTTACATTGTTTTGTTACTTAATAAATTTAAATTATTAATATTCATTGTTCATAGTTAATGGTACTTAGGAATAATTAGTAATAATTTCCAATAATTAAGAATAAATGCTAATAATTAGTAATAAATACCAATAATTAGGAATAATTAGTAATAATTACCAATAATTACCAATAATTAGTAATAATTACCAATAATTACCAATAATTAGTAATAATTACTAATAATTCGTAATAATTACCAATAATTCGTAATAATTACCAATAATTAGTAATAATTTCCAATAATTACTAATAATTAGTAATAATTAGTAATAATTACTAATAATTAGTAATAATTAGTAATAATTACCAATAATTAGTAATAATTAGTAGTAATTACCAATAATTAGTAATAATTACCAATAATTACCAATATTTAGTACTAAATAGTAATAATTACCAATAATTACCAATAATTAGGAATAATTAGTAATAATTACCAATAATTACCAATAATTAGTAATAATTAATAATAATTACCAATAATTAGCAATAATTAGTAATAATTACCAATAATTAGTAATAATTACCAATAATTAGTAATAATTACCAATAATTAGTAATAATTACAAATAATTATCAATAATTAGTAATAATTACCAATAATTATCCATAATTAGTAATAATTACCAATAATTATCCATAATTAGTAATAATTACCAATAATTATCCATAATTAGTAATAATTACCAATAATTACCAAGAATTACCAATAATTAGTAATAATTTACTAATTACCAATAATTATCCATAATTAGTAATAATTACCGATAATTACGAATAATTAGTCATAATTTACTAATTACCAATAATTATCCATAATTAGTAATAATTACCAATAATTAGTAATAATTAGTAATAATTACCAATAATTAGTAATAATTACCAATAATTAGTAATAATTAGAAATAATTACCAATAATTACCATTAGTTAGAAATAATTACCAATAATTATCCATAAAAATAATAATAATTACCGATAATTATCAATAATTAGTAATAATTACCAATAATTACCAATAATTACCAATAATTATTAATAATTGGTAATAATTAGTATTAATTACCAATAATTACCACTAATTAGTAATAATTAATAATAATTACCAATAATTAGTAATAATTAATAATAATTACCAATAATTAGTAATAATTAATAATAATTACCAATAATTAGTAATAATTAGTAATAATTACCAATAATTAGTAATAATTACCAATAATTAGTAATAATTACCAATAATTAGTAATAATTATCAATAATTAATAATAATTACCAATAATTACCAATAATTACCAATAATTACAATTAGTTAGAAATAATTACCAATAATTATCCATAATTAGTAATAATTACCAATAATTATCCATAATTAGTAATAATTACGGATAATTATCCATAATTAGTAATAATTACCAATAATTACCAATAATTACCAATAATTAGTAATAATTGGTAATAATTAGTAATAATTACCAATAATTACCACTAAATAGTAATAATTAATAATAATTACCAATAATTAGTAATAATTAATAATAATTACCAATAATTAGTAATAATTAGTAATAATTACCAATAATTAGTAATAATTAGTAATAATTACCAATAATTAGTAATAATTACCAATAATTAGTAATAATTACCAAAAATTAATAATAATTACCAATAATTAATAATAATTACCAATAATTACCAATAATTACCAATAATTACCAATAATTACCAATAATTACCAATAATTAGTAATAATTAGTAATAATTAGTAATAATTACCAATAATTAGTAATAATTACCAATAATTAGTAATAATTACCAATAATTAATAATAATTACCAATAATTAATAATAATTACCAATAATTACCAATAATTACCAATACTTACCAATAATTACCAATAATTACCAATAATTACCAATAATTACCAATAATTAGGAATAATTACCAATAATTAGGAATAATTACCAATAATTAGTAATGATTCGTAATGATTACCAATAATTAGTAAGAATTACCAATAATTGGGAATAATTACCAATAATTAGGAATAATAACATTATTACATTATAGTATATTTTATTATTAATATTAAAATAATATAATTTTTTATATTATATACAATTCTCCTTTCATCTGTGTGTTTTATGTCTCCACATGTAATATTTGTATGTGGAGGCAGAAAACACACAGATGAAAGGAGAATTGTATATAATATAGAAAATTATATTATTTTAATATTAATAATAAAATATACTAATAATGTTATTATTCCTAATTATTGGTAATTATTCCTAATTATTGGTAATTATATGAATAATTACCAATAATTAGGAATAATTACCATTAATTACCAATAATTACCATTAGTTAGAAATAATTATCAATAATTAGGAATAATTACCAATAATTAGGAATAATTACCAATAATTAGGAATAATTACCAATAATTAGGAATAATTACCAATAATTAGGAATAATTACCAATAACTAGGAATAATAACATTATTACATTATTAGTATATTTTATTATTAATATTAAAATAATATAATTTTCTATATTATATAAAATTCTCCTTTCATCTGTGTGTTTTCTGTCTCCACATGTAATATTTGCATTCTTTTTCAAAATTATCAACCTAATCACTAATGGAGAGGTGAAAGTGAATGCAAATATTACATGTGGAGACAGAATGTTAAACACAGAAATGGAAGGATAATTGTATATAATATAGAAAATTATATTATTTTAATATTAATAATAAAATATACTAATAATGTAATAATGTTATTATTATATAATTAATATTTATGAAAAAATAATATTAGTACTATGAAAATAATAAAAAATTTATATAATATTAAAATTATCAATATTTGTAACAGGTTTTGATTTATTCTCAACATATTCAATTCTTAAAGGGTCAATTTTTAGGTCTATCTCAATAAAAAGTTTGCGTCAGTCGTGTATGATGTAAACTCTATAATTATCCTTTCTTGAGTGTTTTTTCTAACAAATTATTCAAAACCAGTAATGCTTTTATATTTTATAGAAAAATATGGAACAACGAGGTCGTCAACACTCAATATTAGGTGACCGCATATGGATAAATCAACGTAGAAATCCAAAAGGTTCTAGTTTAAATCTAGTATATGTAGAGGGTGTGGAGACTTTTTTATCATTTGCGGCATCAAATCCATAATTTGTTTTAGAAGGAAAAATAAAATGCCATTGTAGAAAATGTGCATTGATAACGTTTGACACGTTTGACAAAGTGGGGGGACATCTCTTGTGTTTTGGTTTTCAACCAGATTATATTTTTTGGTATCAACACGGTGAACGCAGTTCCAGAGCAGGTGATACCAACTTGATTCCGGATCCATATCGGTTTCAAGATTTAGTACATGATGTTGCAGGTTCATTTGTTCAACATACAGAAACTCCGGCTGATATAGCTTCAAATCCTGAGTTGGCACCGTCTGAATTTTATGAGTTGTTGAGGTCTACTGAGGATGCATTATATCATGGCTGCAAGATGAGCAAGTTAGAAGCATTTTCAAAATTTATGGCTATCAAATCAGATAACGAAATGTCAAACACCTATTTTGACCAGATATTTTCTTTACTTAAAACACTGTTACCCGAAGGAAATGTTTTGCCTGCAAAATACTATGAGAGTAAGAGGCTGGTTCAAAATTTGGGACTTACTTGTCAGAAGATTCATGCATGTTCAAATGACTGCATTTTATATTCTTGGGAAAATGAGTCGTTGGATAGTTGTCCCACATGTGGGCAACTGAGATATAAAGAAGGAAAACATGGTAAGTCTGGTTTGATTCCTGTAAAACAGTTGAGATATTTTCCGCTTACATCCAGACTTCAACGATTATTCATGTCTAAGAATACAATGACAATTATGTCATGGAATAAAGAGAATATTTCAACCGATAAAAGCTTGAATCATACAGCTGATGGTGATTCATGGAAACATTTTGATAGAGTGTATCCATCCTTTGCTTTGGAAGCTAGAAATGTTCAGCTGGGCCTTTCCACTGATTGTTTCTGTCCGCTCAGATCTTATGGTAGTCAATATTCATGTTGGCCTGTTTTTTTAACTCCGTACAATTTACCTCCATGGATGTTGATGAAGGAGCCATATATGTTTTTGACTTTACTAATTCTAGGACATCTGAAGAAAAATATTGATGTTTATTTGAAACCATTGATTGATGAATTAAGTTTATTTTTGAGTACTGGTGTCAGTACATATGATGTTGCAGCGAAACAGAATTTCATACTGAGAGCAGCATTGATGTGGACAATTAGTGACTTCCCGGATTATGGGATGTTATCTGGCTAGAGTACACATGGTCAGAAATAATGTACTTACTGTATGGGAGAGAACAAAGCATTTATTCTCATTCATGGAAAGAAGCCTTGTTATTTTGACTGTCATCGCTGATTTCTTCCAGCTGATAATCCTTTTCGTAGAAACATATCTCATTTCAGAAAAGGAACAATTGAAAGGGATGGACCTCCAAAAATACTATCAGGTTTAGAGTTAAAATCAGTTGTATTTTCATTACCTCCCATCACTTTTGGTCCCACAATAAACCAACAGAAAATTTCTGGTTTTGGGAAAGAACACAATTGGATTAAACGTAGCATATTTTGGGATTTGCCATATTGGTCTGATTTTTTGGTCCGACACATGTTAGATGTCATGAATATTGAGAAGAACTCTTTTGATAATTTGTTTCATACAATTTTTGATACGCCAGGAAAGAGAAAAGACAATGTAAATGCACGTTTAGATCTTGCCCAAATTTGCAGGCGTCTAGAACTGGAACTGTTTGAGAATGTCAGAACAGAAAAGTTACTGAAACCAAAAGCAGCTTATACACTGTCTAAAGAAAACCCTTTATTATTTTGTCAGTGGATTGCAGATTTGAGACTTCCAGATGGTTGTGCTTCCAATTTGGGTAGATGTGTAAAGAATGGTCATATTACTGGATTAAAAAGTCAGGATTGTCATGTTATAATGGAAATACTTCTACCCATTGGATTAAGAGGTCTGTTGAATTCTGTGATTTGGGATTCCATAAAAGACATGTCTAATTTTTTTCGGGAAATTTGTGCGGCTACAGCAGATTATGATGCTCTATGAAAACTTGAAGAAGATGTTGTTGTAATTATATGTAAACTGGAAAAAATATTTCCACCGTCTTTCTTCGACTCAATGGAACATTTGACGTTACATTTGCCATATGAAGCCAAATGTGGAGGTCCAGTACAGTTTCGATGGATGTACCCATTTGAAAGATGCATGCAAAAATTGAAAAGAAAAGTACGTAACAAAGCATCTTTTGAAGGATCTATTGCAGAAGCTTATTTGCAAGAGGAAATATCTTTTTTCTACTCCCATTATTTTGAATCTGAGTATCCTTCAAAACACAACCGAATGGGACGGAACGAGAGGAATATTGATGAAATTGACAATCAATTATCTGTTTTCAACGAGCCAGAGCTTGGTTTTGGTGGAGTTTATGAACGCTGACTTTCAGATGATGAACATCACAGAGCTCATACGTATGTTCTGCTCAACTGTGAAGAGATGACATCAGTTGTACTATAAGTGTTTATATCACTTATTCTATCATTTATGTTACAGTAAATAACTTTGGTTTTTATAGGTTGTATGATAATCATATCAAGAAAAATTCCACAAATTACAGCAGCTGCTCTCGAAGAACGCCGACTGAAAAATTTCTCTCAGTGGTTTCAAAAATTGGTAACATAAATTATTTATCTTTTAGAAAATCATTCAATGTATAGTTTACTATATTGATAATTATTTCACAAATTTTATGGTGTCTCGACATGCTGATAAAATTGACAAACGGCTGTGTATATTGAGTAACCCACCTTCCAAACTTGTTAAAACTTATAATGAATATGTGGTGAATGGATTTCGATTTCACACACATGCATATGGGGAATCGAAAAAAAAATGAACAGTGGAGTTAGCTTGAGAGGATCTCATCATTGAGAAAATGAAGTTGAATTTTATGGCATACTTGATGAAATCATTGAACTCTGTTATCTTGGAAAACATTACATAACCATGTTCAAATGTCGGTGGTTGGATACAGAGAGGCATGTGTGTTCATCCGACTCATGGAATCATCGATATTAAATGTAAAAGTGTTCTCGCAGTAAATGAACCATTCTTATTGGCTCAATAGGTACATCAAGTTTATTACGCAAAGTATTGTGCTACATCAAGAGACTTGACTGATTGGTGGAGTGTAATAAAAATCAAAATTCGAGACAATCAGTTTAGTCAAAGTGAATGTGCTTTCACTGATGTGAAAAGAATTGATGTCTTTCAAGAGAGTCATCAAAATCAATCTTTTTTACAAAGAGACATGAGTATCGATGACGACACCCCACATTTAAGAGTCGGTGATGACGATGATGTTAATGATGTCACATATGAATTTGAAATGGTAAGAGATGAAGAAACTGGAACTCGAATGGATATCGATGATGTTGAGGAGGAATATGAAGATGACACTGACATATATGAAGATGATGATGAAGATGAACACTGATAGAATTCTATGGTAGTTATATACAATCATAATATATATATGTGTATATATAATAGTAATTATCAATTATTTTCTAACAACATTAACATTTTCTGTTTCAGATGGACGACGACACATTTCATGAGTTGGCGGATGTTGACCTGCCTTTTGATGCGGATGAGTTGCTGGCAGATGAACCTCAGCCTACAGGCTCTCCAAGGAGTACGCAAAGGGGGCGCAGTCTTGCATGATTGATGATTCCTGACCCCGTTTCCGAGCGATGTCCACGTCTTGGGTTTGATCCACGCACACGGAGGTGTGATAACCTATGTGATAATTTGTGGATTTTACTAAGATTTCATTAATCTATTCACATAATAAATGTTTATTATTTTTTACAGTTTTCCGCATATAGCAGTTGGACAGGGAAGCGCTATTTTGCGCAACTATTTCTCTCAGCCGTGGACCACATGGGAGCAAATTCCCATTGATGTGCAACAGGCCATGTTCGGCCATTAGTTGGTACGTACGTAAATAAATAATTTTTATTTTGAAAATTATTTCATTTCTAACTTGATATTTTGATTTATTTGTAGGGTTTACGGTATCCGATCTAGGATACCATGCGTGACGCCATCCACAAGGCATGAGAGGTGGCCACGAGTGATCGCTTTCATCAGTTTTTGCACAATTTAAGAAAAGCTGCCACAAAGAAAGCAGGAGTGTCAGATTTTGACGAGTCATGTAGAGCACACCAGCCAGAGTACATTTCATCCCATGTATGGGATGGATTATGTGCGCACTGGTTGAGTGGTGCCTTTCAGAGGAGATCATCGGTGGGGAGGCAGAATCGAGGGACATAGGAGGTGACTCATCGAGCTGGGAGTCGTTCTTTCAGTACTCATAGACAACATCCGGTACGTACATTATTTATAAATATTTTATATAACTATAAATATTTAAAGTTTATTTTTTATTCTTATAGGCTGTCGACCACCCCGATATTACGGAGTACGACGTATATCAGAGGATGTATAGTGATCCTGCTACTGGGGAGCTCAGAGGTGATCGTCAACATCACATCGTGGTCAGTATTATTTGTTTTCAAGTTTAAAAATTAACTGCATATAATATATTCACAATTTTAATTTTAAATTGCAACTACAGGAGTCATATGAGGACGCAGCGTCACAGACCCGGCCTGAGAGTTAGGCCGAGTCATTAGATCATACCACTGGCCGTCAGTTTGATGAGGCGGCATGAATGCAGGCCACCCAGTATGCCTTCGAGAAGGGACAGGTAGTTGGTATTAGCTCTCGACTGACTCCCGGAGATTATTATGGCAGTGCTGCGATGTTGGCGTCCAGCTCGAGAGGAGCTCGTGCATCTTCTTCTGCTACACAGTATGAGGATCAGTTGCGATCTCAGACTGCACTGATAGAGAGTCTCCGACAGGAGTTGGAGCAGATGCGTCAGTAGCAGCAGCAGCATGAGGAGGAGCGTCGATTCCAGTAGCAGCTGTACGAGGAGCAGATGAGTCGGTGGCAACAACAGCACCAGGAGCAGATGGAGTACATGTGCCGACTCACTCATGCTTTAGGGATGGAGTTTCCTCCACCAGCATCTGCAGATCCGCCCCTCCCCCCTCCTTCAGATTAGAGTTTTTTATAATGTTATAAAGTTTGTTAAATCAAAATATGAATTTTTTTTCTATTCATAGTTTCTGTCTCATTATAAAATATTAATAATATTATATTTTGAAATAACAATATTAATATGAATAATAATATTATTTATATTTTATAATATTAAATTATATATATATATTAAAATTTTATAATATTATAATTTAATTATATTTTTTTGTAATATTTGAATTATTTTAATATTTGAATGTAAAATAATTCAATTATTTTTATATTAATTAAAATAACTTATTAATATTTTTTTTGTTTATGAATTATAATTCTAATATTATTATATTAATTAAATCATTTATTAATATTCTATTATTTTTTATTTTTGAATTATAATTCTATTATTATTATATTAATTAAAATAATTTATTAATAATTTATTATTTTTATTTATGAATTATAATTCTATTATTATATTAATTAAAATAATTTATTAATATTGTATTATTTTTTATTTTGGAATTATAATTGGATTATTATTATATTAATTAAAATAATTTATTAATAATTTATTTATTTTTATTTTTTTATATTATTTGCGATGAGATACTATGCCCGTCACAAATAGTATTATTATTATATTCATTAAAATAATTTAATAATAGTTTTAATTTTTTTTAAAAATAGTAATTACGACGGGCCCCGTCGCAATTACTATTTTAAAAGTTTTTACAAATATACGGAGTAATATTTGCGACGGGAAGGATCCCCGTCGCAAATCATATCTTTAGCGACGGGCCCATCGCAAATAATTGTTGTTGCGACGGGCCCCTGTCGCAAAAGGCCATTTGCGACAGGATCCCGTCGCAAATGACCCATCGCAAATACCTGTTTTTATAGTAGTGTATGGAGATCACATATGACCAGCTCATCCATCCTTGTTGTGATAAACCCATCCCAAAGGGAGATCATATAAGATAATTCATCCAGGGAGCAGTTTCCATCATCAATGATCGGCCCAACCAGTGCATGAAAGGGGGTAAAAACAAATCTTTCAGGATGGAATAGCATGACCTAAACCTCATTAGGTCATAGAGACATAACCTCAACCCCAAATATTTCCATAAATCATGAATGGGTTATAGCTTCCATGATCCTGGAAGTGTTGTAACATTCATAAAAATTGAAATGCTCCCTACCCATCCAAATTGGAACTGGAGATGATCACTTATCCAATAAGGTGTATTACACCATAAAATGTGACCTATAAATTGGTAAAGGCATTCAAGGATAGGTGCCACCATTTTTAAACACCTCATATCACCACCAACAACTTTCTAACACAGATTCTTAAAGATGTGTCCCCATCTAGAAGGAGCCACCCATTCAAGAACATGACTATAATACATGCCAGTCTTATGTTTAGTGTGATATCCAAGTTCAAAAAATATCCCCATGAGGTATAATATCCATCCTTGAAGATGTGACAATATGATCTATCACTATATTGAACTATTTTAGAGGGGAACCTATGCTGGAGAATAGCAGTTGGTCTAACTCTCTTGCTAGTGAGGAAAATTTTGATACAATTTTTAAAAGAAATAAGAGATCCCATTATCATCTACTTATTTTATTTCTCCCTTAAAATAATAAGCATCACATTTTCCAAAACTGGTGTCAACTAAGGATCATCCGATACATCCATATTGGGGAGGAATTCATCATAAATTTCTCCAAGTGGAAGAATCTTTCCAAACTGATAGATGCCCCATAAGATGATTCCCACTTCACCATGGGGCAAGTGAAATTTATTGCTACCAGGGAACTAATTGATGATAATCTTTAGAAGGAGGTCAGTATTTTGATAAAAAATAAATTGGGAGATCCATATATCTTCATAATGGTGAACCCTATATAATTCATTAAGAAACTCCAAATAGCTTTTCTGGTCTTAAAAAGCCAAACCCACTCATCCGAGAAATTATCATCAAGAGATGGATCCCATTTAAAGTTCTATCCTCTTCCTAGATCATTCAAAGAAGAGGAAAGTATACTCTAATAACACTTTGTGATAGTTTTCTAGGAGAAATCATGGTCATTTAGACTTAGAGGAGAGTTGGATAACATATAAGACAAACCCTGGGATCGAGATGTAACCAGATAACCATCCTCAACAATTGTTGTCTAAATGTAGTCAGGAGAATCATTCACCCGATTATATGAAAGATTAAAATTTAGAGGAGGAATGGTAGAATCATATATAAAATTAATCCCATATAGAGGAAGTCTAAGAGATAATGGATAATTTTAGACTTCAGATGAATGGAACCTCATCAAGGTTTCATTATCACTATGTACACAATATTAGGGATCAACATTTCATTTCATAGAAATCATGGAACTTTTATTTTCCATAGCTAAGGAACCATCAGGAGAATAAGAAACCATCTAAAAATAAGTAAGTGGCACCTGATAGACAAAGAGAACACAATATGTTTTCAAAAAAATTATAATCATGAAAGTCCCAGATACGTCATTCACATCAAATGAATCAAAAAGAAATTTGTTGATCACATAAAGTATGTGAGAATATCCTGATATCTAAATGACGCATAGGTTGAATAATCCTATAGGGAATCACATGACTGCATGATCCCATTTGAGACTCCTGATCGTGTGACTTGAACATCAACACATGAATTAGTCGAATCGAATGATCAAACCATCAGACCCTACAAAACCCTCAAGAACATCATAGTACCTCATGGATGAAACTAAATATGAATTAATGAAGTATGGTTCATTTTCAAACTAGAAAATAACATAATAAGAGGTAGGTTTTGTAGGCCAGATCTAATTCCCAAGGCTCGTGAATCGGGACTCACGATCAAGATCTGTGACATGGTCTTACGACGAAGGCGCACTATGAAACAATGTTTAGAGAGATCTAGAGAATTATAAATAGGTGGAATGAATCACTCTCCACAACCTCCTATATAATTTATATTTCTAGGAACACTGAGTGTAACACCCCAAGATTTTATGAAAAATATTCTTTTAAATTCATTGATGTCTTCTATTATACACCACACCAAGTTTATCTTGTACTATACGCAACACCGTATTAGCTTGCAGTATACGCAACACTACTCTTGGATCGTGTTACACACAATTTCAAGTTCATTTTATAATAGTCATTCTACGCAACATTGAGTGTGTTTATATATATATATATATTCAATGTATAAATAAAATATGGTTGGATTATGTTATACAAAACAACAAAGGATTCTTGCACAACACGCAACCCTGAATTGGCTTGCATTACACACAATCACGACCTTCCCTAATAGCGTGTGTTGTACGCAATACCGGGTTTTACTAAACAACAATATATTATTATAATATTGTTATGAACTAGCCGTTATGAATAGTATTAACTAAATTTTTAATTTTATAACATTATTATTCATCTTACACATTTTCTAGAACATGTTATAAGAACAAAATAAATTTTTCGGGTAAAATAAGTATTTTTAAAAAAATACAGTTTTGCCGTCTTTTGATGGCGCACCCATTTTAAATCTAGTTTTTTAAATGTTTATAAGTTCCATTTGACAAAATAAAATTATTCTTTGGAATAAATAAATAAAAATTTACTTTGGATAAATTTTTTATTTTATTCTGATAACTTTCATATTTTAATGAATAGTAAAAACGCGCTATATTTTAATTAAAAACAACTTTTTTCATCGTAATATCTTATGTGGTTAAATTATAATATTGAATGGTTTTAAAGTATAAATGGAATATATTTTTACCATTTAATATAATTTATGTCATTAGCATTGATTTTACCTTGAATTCGTAGGTTAAATCAATTCAATCTTTTGCAATGTTTTAAAGAAAAACACGTTTTCTTTCGACAACGGGATTAATTTTAATTTAATTTCTGCAACTTTTTTGTATTGAATTTGGAAAAATGGATTCCATATTTGGAATCAGTGGGTCCAAATTATGTTAATATGCTACTTTTTATTTTTGGGCATTGTGAATAGTAACTACGGTAAATTTTATTTACCATAGTTAAAGGTAAATCGGGTAATTAAGGGTAAATATAATATTATAAAATTACCCTAACACATTCCAAAATTCTATTGGATGGCTAAACGTAAACCCATATCAACTAAGGGTTGGATTATATTCATTTTATGGACTTTTGACCATGAAAATAATTTAATTATTATTAAAACCAAAGAAAGTGACAACATGTCACTCTCTTAAATCTTATAAGTATAATAATTTTAATTTAGTGATAAACATCATAAAACTTCGAACATGAATAGTCTCCAGAAATATAATAAAATTATATACATCATGATAATTTATTTAGAATTTTTAGAGATTAAATAATTGTCATTAATGGTGATACATTAATGATATAGAAATTATTTATTAAGTGGAAAATAAGTAATATTGTTTTTATTGAAATAATAATACCCATTAAAAGGCCAAAAAACCTGACCAAAACATATTTGTAGTGTATATATACACCTTAATCATCCAATGACCTAATATATAACCGTTTGGATCCTTATAAAAGTGATTATGACACTTATATTATTTTATTTTAAATGATGCCAAAGTTGTCACCTTCATAATTTAATAAATATAATAATTTAAATATTGTGATTTTAGGATGATAAATTCATGTAAAAGTATTATTGTTAAAGTTAGTATATTTATCTTCATCATAGGATTTTAGTTTAAATTTTTATGCAACAAATCAGTATATTAAATAATTATACAAAAATGTTGTAGTAATTATTTTATTAAGAGATAAACCAAATAAATGGTTTTAAAAATAATAAAATAAATATTATATGAACTATTTAATGTTATCGACTAATTCTATAGATACATATTACCTTTTATGAATCTATTAAAGATTTTATTTCGAACATATCTTCTGTATATATTTTATTTAAATTCAAATAAATGCATAGTGTCAAAATTGACACTATTGTTATTTTATAAAAATAACATATTATAAAATTGTTTAAAAATCACAAAAATATTTAAAAATTATAAATTTAAATTTATATGATCAATAATTTTATAAATTAAACAATTATGGAAAATTCACAACAAATAAGTAATTATTTGTTATAATTTAAAATTTAGAATTTTATTACCACAAATAAAATTAAATTGATTAAGTAAGGATAAATCAAGTTGATAATGTTTAAAATAATTTTCTAACATGTATAAATTTTATTGGATGATGAGATTACAACCCTATCGCATCTTATATTCTAATATGATTCATTATTGGAGGTTTTTAAGTGGGGTTAGATTTATTATAAATTAATATTTTTAAGAATTCCAAAGGTGCTCCTCTCCTCCCTTATAAAAGGGAACCTCCTCCCTCTCCTTCTCACACCAATTTGAGCCTTTAAGCTCGGAAAAACCCTGTCAAATTATCTTCTACACTTCCCTAGAAACATCCTAGAGGTTCTGGTCTACTTTAAAGACCAATCTTAGTGCCCTAAGAGGAGGTTTCAAAGAGGCGTATCGAAGAAGAGGTAATTTCTTCTCCCGATTCTTTCAAGATTCTTTCTTCTTAAACTTCGTCTTATTTAGTTGTTTCCTTATAAAGTAATAAAATCAGTATCAATAATATACTGATTTGTTATTATAAATATGAAACAACCCCATTTCACCTTCTATCCATCCTACGGAAAACAAAATCACCGCGCGTGCGTACGTACGGAATACCGTCTCCACGCCGTGGTGTAATCTGTTTTTCCACCAACACCTTACATGGATGGGTATAATGGTGTAAAGAATAAATATACATAGTTATGATAACATCATACTGATTCTGATATATTGTATCATCCACTACAATTCAATTCAATAATTATGGAAACGATATCATCGCTCGTGCGTACGTACGGACTACCGTCTCCACGACGCGATGAGATTCATTCTCCATGTAACCATTTAAGAATGATTATAAAGTATATATAAGAAATAATAAAAAAATATATGACATTATAAATCTACTGGATTTATTTATATATGTATTTCATCTACTTAATTCCATTCAACTCAATAAGGAAATGAAAACAGCGTTCATGCGTACGTACGGCCTACCGTCTCCATGAACGGTGTATTTCTTTCCATTTATCGATCTATTATATATATGTTTATTCTGAATATATATTATATATAAATCATGTTTTATATTCTGGAATTATGTAATCATGATCTAAGTAATCATATGAATAATTACAAGTCAAAATACGGACGACAAATGAAACGATTTTACCCAAAACACTCTTTAACATGGAATTTACAAAAGAACGGGTAATGTAAAGTCATAAGTGAACCATATATGATATCATAATAATGAATACGATTCTTTAATAAGTCAATTACATTATTTAAATCATTATACAGGAGGTTTGGATACATACGAAGCATATCGGACATAAGGTAAGAGATAAATTTTGCAAATCTCATTTTTATCCGAGATTGCTTATTCGTAAGTATTTACTGGGGTTATTTCTATCATCCATGTCCATGTTTTATAAAAGTGTTTTCATGTATTTTTAAAGTAATTTTTACCCATTTTTGACTTTTTTACTTTTAATACATGTTATGTAAGGAATCTTTCTGTTGTTTACGTTACGAGGTACTTTTTTTACTTTTTTGACAAAAGTATGAGAAGAATGTTTTTTTAACTTATACGACACAAACGGATTTTTACGGTTTTATAAAGCCTTATTTTCATGAAGCTTCCTCCAAAATATTTCATGACTATTTTCAACAAAATCTCTTTCTTTTAAAATTGCATGACATTTTTGTGAAAAGAAATTGATTTTGAAGAAGAAATGATATTTTCCTCAAGAATTCATTTCAAGTGTTTTATCAAAACCATTTTCCATCTAAGATGAAATTATTTCATATGTGTATGTTTCAAGTGTAATGTCTCTATGATTTACATGGTTTCAATTTTCTTATTATGAAATGATATCCATTTCATTTATATAGATTATGTGATGATGGGATGATTTTTATGAAACCCATTTTATTCGTTGGGTTATTATGAATGATGTATGTTTATTTTGTGGCACAAGTAAGAATGATTTCATTATGAGATGGGTGAGACCTATATCTCCCTCCAATGCATTGGGTACAGATTTTATATCTCATGAGATAGACATGGCTGGAATGGTAAGTTAATCCGGTTCAGTGTTACAGGACTGAAACGAGGAGTGAAATCGATTCAGAATGGGACTTTGTCCACTAAGATGGTCTTGGCAACAATGCCTTAGCTACTATGGAAATCATTACATGTGCTTAATGGATTCCACAATTACATGTTTTATTCCCATGATATTTTATCATGGTTTATGTTCCATTATGATCTATGCCTTATGTACTTCCATGTTTTATGTCGTTGCTGAAGATTTTAATGTTTAAACATTATGTTCATGTCTTTTAGTTCCAATGTATATGGTATGTTTTATTTTATCCTTGCTTACCCTTACTGAGCATTTGAGCTCACCCTTTTTATGTTTTATTTTCTCCCAGGATCAAAAGAAAGGTTTTAGGTCAGGAAACAAAAAGTGTAAGATCTTTATGGGAGATGTTGAAGATCTTTCACCGCGATTAGAAGATTACGTTCCAAGTTTCCAAAGACACTAAACTATTACGGTCCTTGTGTGTCTGTTTTTGTTATGTATTAAGTATTCCGCAAAAGTAATGTAATTTCCATGTACGTCAAGCTTAGGGTCTCTACAGTTGGTATCAGAGGAAAGGTTTAGTCAACCTTTGGAAACTAGGATGCGAAAATGTTAGTGAGATCCCTAGAGATATTTCTAAGGTATGTCTAGGGATGTACCTAAGGATAAGAATACGCATAGGATATAGTCCTAGAATTACGGTAACGATCTTAGAATTAAACCTAAGATGTTAGATATTGAAGGTAATCCCCCTTTATTATGTTGTTTTCCCTAGCATGATTTTTTCCTCTCACACTATTCTTTTTGGGTTTTAGAAAATGGCTGGAAACAGGAAGATTCATGATAATGGAGGATATGACGGACAATGGAATGATTTTCTTCATGAGAAACCAAATAAAACGGGATCTGGAAGTCCAAACATCGTTATTATGCCTAATCAGCAATCTCATAATATGATCAATAATCTCAACTTTGGTAAGTTTCCCGACTCAGATAATAAGAGAAATATGGAGTTTCATGATGATCATAGAGGAAAGAAAGTTCAATTTCCCTCATGTAAATCATGTGGGAAGAGGCATCAAGGAGATTATTTCAAAGGAACTGGAAGATGCTTTGGGTGTGGAAAAGAAGGACACAAAGCCAGTAAGTGCAAAGGAAAAGGTTCAGTTAACACCATGGACAAGGATAATGGTATTTCTACGACATCAACAATGATTAGATGTTTTAAATGTGGAATGTACGAGCATTATACAAACCAATTCCCTAATGGAAAATCTCATGAAGAGAATCAGCATGGTCATATGGGTAGTATTTATGTGGATGATGATGAGGATACTACAAATGATATATGGGCTGAAAGAAGTGTTGAAGCTCAGTCGGTTGTTTTAGAAGGTAGTGGAATGATTGTATGTTTATTGAGAGTTATGTTGTATAGTTAATGGTAATATGGAATAAAGAATCATCTAAGGATTGTTACACTATTGTTTTTCCTAAAAGTATTTGAAAGTATATGTTGAATGGTACCAGTAACCATGGAATGTTATTCAGATATTTTTGTAAAGTAGATGATATGTGCATAATGAAGGAATAAGAAGATAATGAGATGTTTGATTGTATTCATGAGCTCATGATTGATATAAGGACTAAGTGATATCATGGTTTGAGTATATAGAATTTTGAGGATTTTGGTATGTGGAAAGTGTTAACTTTTAACTGCATTCATGTTTTCACTAAGGTTAAATGGGTATTCATTTTTCAAGAGAATACATGATTAAGGCCTTCGAACATTTGTAATGTGACCAACAAGACATATCTTATGATATATGGGGATCAACGATGGTATTAACATGCTTCTTATATGAAATCTCTGGTAATCGTTTTCACTATAATATGACAATGGACTACAATATTATGGATAAGCCTAAAGATTGGAATGGATTATGTTGGACATAAGTTAGTATTGTTTAAGGATAAAACCTTTTTTCGATATTATTGATGGGATGATATAGTAATGTAGTTTTAGAAAAAGGACAACCTACAGGACGGGCGACAACCCATCGCGTCAGACAAGGCTGTGGGAATAGAACCCACAACTGAAGTGCGACTGGCCTTTATCGCCTACCACTAGCCTACAAGAAGTTCCTGGTTAGTAGAAACTAGTTTTATTTTATTAAGCGGTATGATATATGAAGTATAAGTTCATTTTTGGAACCATATATGATTAATCTAACCATAAGATGGATTATAACTTTTACTAACCTTTTGTTTGAAAGAGATGGAATGACCCATAATTCTATCACATGATCTGCTAACACATCACGAATAACAAATTCAACTTCATTTCTTTAAGGGATGAAGTGTAAATTGTTCAATTCATGAACAACAGTGAGATTTTACCAAAATCATGTAAGTATTTATTTTAATTCATCAGCTTTAGGGAAATGATCTTGAAAACCAAAAATGTTGTCTTAGTGACCTTATATCCGATGAATTAGATGGTACCTTAGATCATCACAAATCAATGGCTTTGTGATTTTTGGCTTTTTCATAGCCATGTTCTCTACCACTCTCTAACAGAGCATGATGGTTAGATTTCTCTTCCATATCCATATTTTCACCTATGTTATCCTATGTGGAAACCCAATTAATAGTTTATTTGGGTAACTGTTACGTTTCATACTTTAGTTTATAAAGATAAGTTTTGGTATTCCTTTTTACGATGTGGGTTTCTATTAAAGAAATTTTCAAGTAGCAAACCATTTATAACCCCGACGAATTTCGAGGGCGAAATTCATTTTAAGGGGGGTAGAATGTAACACCCTGAGATTTTATGAAAAATATTCTTTTAAATTCATTAATGTCTTCCATTATACACCACACCAAGTTTATCTTGTACTATACGCAACACCGTATTAGCTTGCAATATACGCAACACTATTCTTGGATCGTGTTACACACAATTTCAAGCTCGTTTTATAATAGTCATTCTACGCAACATTGAGTGTGTTTATATATATATATATATATATTCAATGAATAAATAAAATATGGTTGGATTATGTTATACGAAAAAATGAAGGATTCTTGCACGACAGGAAACCCTGACTTGGCTTGCATTACACGCAATCACGACCTTCCCTAATAGCGTGTGTTGTACGCAATACGGGGTTTACTAAACAACAATATATTATTATAATATTGTTATGAACTAGACATTATGAATAGTATTAACTAAATTTTGAATTTTATAACATTATTATTAATCTTACACATTTTCTATAACATGTTATAAGAACAAAATAAATTTTTCGGGTAAAATAAGTATTTTTCAAAAAATACAGTTTTGCCGTCTTTTGATGGTTCACCCACTTTAAATCTAGTTTTTTAAATGTTTATAAGTTACATTTGACAAAATAAAATTATTCTTTGGAATCAAGAAATAAAAATTTACTTTGGATAAATTTTTCATTTTATTCTGATAACTTTCATATTTTAATGAATAGTAAAAACACGTTATATTTTAATTAAAAACAACTTTTTTCATCGTAATATCTTATGTGGTTAAATTATAATATTGAATGGTTTTAAAGTATAAATGGAATATATTTTTACCATTTAATATAATGTATGTAATTAGCATTGATTTTACCATGAATTCGTAGGTTAAATCAATTCAATCTTTTGCAATGTTTTAAAGAAAAACACGTTTTCTTTCGACAACGAGATTAATTTTAATTTAATTTCTGAAACTTTTGTGTATTGAATTTGGAAAAATGGATTCCATATTTGGAATCAGTGGGTCCGAATTATGTTAATAAGCTACTTTTTATTTTTGGGCATTGTGAATAGTAACTACGGTAAATTTTATTTACCATAGTTAAAGGTAAATCGGGTAATTAAGGGTAAATATAATATTATAAAATTACCCTAACACATGCCAAAATTCTATTGGATGGATAAAAGTAAACCCATATCAACTAAGGTTCATATTAGATTCATTTTATGGACTTTTGACCATGAAAATAATTTAATTATTTTTAAAACCAAAGAAAGTGACAACATGTCACTCTCTTAAATATTATAAGTATAATAATTTTAATTTAGTGATAAACATCATAAAACTTTGAACATGAATAGTATCCAGAAATCTAATAAAATTATATACATAATGATAATTTATTTAGAATTTTTAGAGATTAAATAATTGTCATTAATGGTGATACATTAATGATACAGAAATTATTTATTAAGTGGAAAATAAGTAATATAGTTTTTATTGAAATAATAATACCCATTAAAAAGCCCAAAAACCTGACCAAAACATATTGGTAGTGTATATATACACCTTAATCATCCAATGACATAATATATAACCGTTTGGATCCTTATAAAAGTGATTATGACACTTATATTATTTTATTTTAAATGATGCCAAAGTTGTCACCTTCATATTTTAATAAATATAACAATTTAAATATTGTGATTTTAAGATGATAAATTCGAGTAAAAGTATTATTGTGAAAGGTAATAGATTTAGCTTCATCATAGGATTTTATTTTAAATTTTTATGCAACAAATCAGTATATTAAATAATTATACAAAAATGTTGTAGTAATTATTTTATTAAGAGATAAACCAAATAAATGGTTTTAAAAATAATAAAATAAATATTATATGAAATATTTAATGTGATCCACTAATTCTATAGATACATATGACCTTTTATTAATCTATTAAAGCTTTTAGTTTGAACATATCTTCTGTATATATTTTATTTAAATTCAAATAAATGAATAGTGTCAAAATTGACACTATTGTTATTTTATAAAAATAACATATTATAAATTTTTTTAAAAATAACAAAAAAATTTAAAAATTATAAATTTAAATTTATATGGTCTATAATTTTATAAAGTAAACAATTATGGAAAATTAGCAACAAATAAGTAATTATTTTTTATAATTTAAAATTTAGAATTTTATTACCACAAATAAAATTAAATTGATTAAGTACGGATAAATCAAGTTGATAATGTTTAAAATAATTTCCTAACATGTATAAATTTTATTTGTTGATGAGATTACAACCCTATCTCATCTTATATTCGAATATGAGTCATTTTGGAGGTTTTTAAGTGGGGTTAGATTTATTATAAATTAATATTTTTAAGAATTCCAAAGGTGCCCCTCTCCTCCCTTATAAAAGGGCACCTCCTCCCTCTCCTCCTCACACCAATTTGAACCTTTGAGCTCGGACAGACCCTACCAAATTATCTTCTCCAATTCCCTAGAAACATCCTAGAGGTTATGGTCTACTTTAAAGACCAATCTTAGTGCCCTAAGAGGAGGTTTCAAAGAGGCGTATCGAAGAAGAGGTAATTTCTTCTCTCGATTCTTTCAAGCTTCTTTCTTCTTCAACTTATTCTCCTTTAGTTGTTTCATTATAAAGTAATAACATCAGTATCACTAATATACTTATTTGTTATTATAAATATCAAATAATCCCATTTCACCTTCTATCCATCCTACGGAAAACAAAATCACCCCGCGTGCGTACGTACGGAATACCGTCTCCACGCCGTGGTGTAATCTGTTTTTTCACCAACATCTTACATGGATGGGTATAATGGTGTAAATAATAACTATACATAGTTATTATAAAATCATACTGATTCTTATATATTGTATCATCCACTCCAATTCAATTCAATAATTATGGAAACAATATCATCGCTCGTGTGTACGTACGGACTACCGTCTCCACGACGCGATGAGATTCATTCTCCATGTTAACCATTTAAGAATGATTATAAAGTATATATAAGAAATAATAATGAAATATATGACATTATAAAGCTACTGGATTTATGTATATATGTATGTCATCTACTTAATTCCATTCAACTCAATAAGGAAACGAAAACAGCGTTCATGTGTACGTACGGCCTACCGTCTCCATGAATGGTGTATTTCTTTCCATTTATCGATCTATTATATATATATGTATATTCTGAATATATATTATATATAAATCATGTTTTATATTCTGGAATTATGTAATCGTGATCTAAGTAATCATATGAATAATTACAAGTCAAAACACAGACGACAAATGAAACGATTTTACCCAAAACACTCTTTAACATGGAATTTACAAAAGAACGGGTAAAGTAAAGTCATAAGTGAACCATATATGATATCATAACAATGAATATGATTCTGTAATAAGTCAATGACATTATTTAAATCATTATACAGGAGGTTCGAATACATATGAAGCAAATCGGACATAAGGTAAGGGATAAATTTTGCAAATCTCATTTTTATCCGAGATTGCTTATTCGTAAGTATTTACTGGGGTTATTTCTATCATCCATGTCCATGTTTTATAAAAGTGTTTTCATGTATTTTTAAAGTCATTTTTACCCATTTTTGACTTTTTGACTTTTACTACATGTTATGTAAGGAATATTTCTTTTGTTTACGTTACGAGGAACTTTTTTTTACTTTTTCGACAAAAGTACGAGAAGAATGTTTTTTTAAATTATATGGCACGAACGGATTTTTACGGTTTTATAAAGCCTTATTTTGATGAAGCTTCCTCCAAAAGATTTCATGACTATTATCAACAAAATATCTTTCTTTTAAAATTTCATGACGTTTTGTGAAAAGAAATTGATTTTGAAGAAGAAAGGATATTTTCCTCAAGAATTCATTTCAAGTGTTTTATCAAAACCATTTTCCATCTAAGATGAAATTATTTCATATGTGTATGTTTCAAGTGTAATGTCTCTATGATTTACATGGTTTCACTTTTCTTATTATGAAATGATATCCATTTCTTTTATATGGATTATGTGATGATGGGATGATGTTTATGAAACCCATTTTATTCGTTGGGTTATTATGAATGATGTATGTTTATTTTGTGGAACAAGTAAGAATGATTTCATTATGAGATGGGTGTGACCTATATCTCCCTCCAATGCATTGGGTAAAGATTTTATATCTCATGAGATAGACATGGCTGGAACGGTAAGTTAATCCGGTTCAGTGTTATAGGACTGAAAGGAGGAGTGAACTCGATTCAGAATGGGACTTTGTCCACTAAGATGGTCTTGGAAGCAATGCCTTGGCTACTATGGAAATCATTACATGTGATTAATGGATGCCACAATTACATGTTTTATTCCCATGCTATTTTATCATGGTTTATGTTCCATTATGATCTATGCCTTATGTACTTCCATGTTTTATGTTGTTTCTCAAGATTTTAATGTTTAAACATTATGTTCATAATTTTTAGTTCCAATGTATATGGTATGTTTTATTTTATCCATGCTTACCCTTACTGAGCATTTGAGCTCACCCTTTTTATGTTTTATTTTCCCCCAGGATCAAAAGAAAGGTTTTAGGCCAGGAAACAAAAAGTGGAAGATCTTTATGGGAGATGTTGAAGATCTTTCACCACGATTAGAAGATTACGTTCCAAGTTTCCAAAGACACTAAACTATTACGGTCCTTGTGTGTATGTTTTTGTTATGTATTAAGTATTCCGAAAAAGTAATGTAATGTCCATGTATATCAAGCTTTGGGTATCTACACTGAGCATCACCTGACCTACCAAACTTTACCCAAGGCACTAATTCACGACACTACCAATGACTTTGGCAGTCATTTACTTTCCTCAAAATAGATCCCTTTTCCCTGTGGACATCACTATTGAGGAGGGGAATTTGTTTAAACCCACTAAATAAATTTCAAAAAATTTACAATGGATGAATTACCTGAATATGGGTATTATTTCCCAAGAAAATTAATGGAAGAGAAAGATAGTTGAGACCTGAAAATCATGTGATCCTTTATAAGGAATGTGCTAGTGTGACCATTATATTGTTATAAAAATATTCCACATGCAGCACATAACTTGTGATGGATCTCACAAATCCCCATTTCAATATGCACCTCAATTTTTGTGAAGGTTCTCCATACAACTAGTAACCACATTGGCATCATTCGGATGAGTTCCCCTAGGCAATGTAGGTTTTCGATGAAAGGAACATGGCGGTACAACATTAAAATTCTCTGAATATGGGAGGAAGGATGCATAAAAGGTGGAGATTCATGTTGTTTATAATTTTTACATGACTCATCATAAATGAGATAAGGAATTATTCTTGACAACATACAAGAAAACTCATAATAACCCAATGCCTTTTTCAAATAAAAAAAGGTGATAAAAGACGAGGAGGCGGGAGCAACTCACAGTCACTACCAGACATGTGCCACACCCCTCATTGTAACAACCCCAGATTCAACACATAAATTTAATATTGAATGAATGAAATACTATATCTATACAAAAAACCACTTTATTATAACTTGTCAAGTAAACATAATTTTCCCACCTCTGTGATTTGAATTTCGAAAAACTAACATACACAGTTGCATTCAGTAAGATATTTAGAGTCTCATAAGACAAACATAATTTTTGATGAATAGTAACATACCCTTATGAAGAGTAATACAAATAGTAATATGAATCTTATAAATAGTAAATAATGATATTATTTTATTGTCTTCAGGTTATATGAAAATGAGGTCTTGATAATTTTTCAAGGTGATATAAAATGAAATTCAGATTTAAAATTGTTATTTTTCGAATAAATTATGATTTTATTTAAAAATTAAATTAATAATATTTATAAAATTATTTAAAAAAAATGGAGTGAATTTTTTAATTCTAAACGTAGAAAAATGGTTAGGGTGGTTTTTTGGGATTTTTCTAAAATACTCGAATTTTTGTTCAATAGTAAAATATGGTAATTTACTGTATATATACTTTATAAGTTAAAATAACTATTAATAGAATCATGGATGATGTAATCACACTTGGTTAGAAATTTCATGAAAATATTACTATTCATGGTCACAATAATCAATACTATTGGTTGTCATTGGAAAAATAATTAAATAATGAGTAATATAATGGGAAACCCCTCCTCTCCTCCACTATAGCCCCCCCACTCCCACTTCTCTTCACTCATATAATCCTTTAACCCCATAAATGTTCTGCACAAATACCATTCCCTAGTCACTCCCTATATCTAAGAGATCTTGGTCAATCCAAAAGACCAAAACCCCTTCGCTTAAAAAGCTTCCCAAGGTGGTGGATTCAAGAGGTAAAATCACATTCTATTTCTTTCAATTTCTTTTCATATTTTTTTCTATTGTTATCCTCTACTCACCTCCTCTCTTAAAATAACGATTATAACTATAGTATAATATATATCCAATAATTATATCATGTTAATGGAAGATCCATCATCAATATCCTTACTCACCCTTTTATTTTATAAACGAAATCATCGTCCGTGAGGTGCCAATTTACAACCTTCGTGGATGACGATGTTTCGCTCTTAAATTTCCCCTTCAATACTGATAATGAAACCATTTTTATGGTTTTATTAGGATATTATATATGTATTATAACCTATTTAATATTCATGAATCAGTATATGTACATAATATTAAATCATATGACCAAACTAGTTCTTAATAATCAAAATACCGTTAAAATAATCTAAGTGATTTTCATTCATATTTTATCTAATGATTCATCATCATTACATGTAAAATAATTATATAAATGAACATTAAAACCTATTTATTTTTATAAATAATATGTAAATTCAATTCTTGATATTTACATCCACTCCACATGAACTCCATTACTTAAAAACAAGTGAATCGATTATGAAAATCAAGAAAATGAACACTCAGGAATGACATAATTCATTACTATAACTTATCATAAAAGACATAAATGAACTAACAAAACTTATGATAAAATAGATAAATTTCTAATAGGTTATGTATTATGTTATTAATGAGTCTAATTTCATATTCGATGACAAGAAGGTCAAGAGAGGAACATTCTGACTTAAGGTAATGGGTTTCCAATTGAACCACTATTTTCATTCGGGTTAATTTTATTATCCACTTAACTAAATTAAATTGTTATTAATTATTAATTAATCATAATAATTTCTATTTTAATGTTATATATATTTTTTCCAACCATAATCATACCTTCATTTATTGGGAGTTATATGTTTTAAAATTATCTTTAAAAAATCCTTTCTCTTAAACAATCCTGTTTTAAGGGAATTTATCAAATTCTTATATATTTTCAAGGGAACTCCATAATCAGTTTTTTAAATACATTATCATAATAAAATATCTCATTTAATTATTAAAATAATATCTTACTTCACTTATGGTTTTATACAAATATTTTTCCAAAATAACTCTTCTTTTAAAAGTAATAGAGTATTTATCTCAAGAATTACTCAATGATTTTATAAGAGAATATTCATCTATTTAAAAACCCTTGTTGATTATTATATATTATTGGGATTAATATTTTATGATATCATTTAACATATTTAATTTAATGGTTTATGATTAGTTTGGTTGTGGATGTGCTATCTTAAAACCATTCACCAATTTACTCTGAATGGTTAGTGTTTATGCTCAATATTCTGGGAAAGTTATTCATATTTCATATATTAGTTTAAATATGAATGTATATTTAGTTTATGTTTATCCCCATTCATTTAAGAAACTAATTGGACATATTAAGTGTCAGGTGGGGCTTGCTGTAGTCCCTCGGTGCATCGGTAGGTCTCATGAGACAAACTACGGTCTTGGGACCATACCTTGACAAAATGAATATTTATAGTCTTGGATAAGGCCTTGACGGTATGGTTATGATATCCCGTATTATTCATTCCTTAATTATGAAAATAGTATTTATGGTTTATGTGGTTATTACACTAGTAGAATACCTATGATTATGGTTTACTATGGAATTATTTATTCATCTCTTATTCCTCAAAAAATGTGTTTATGTTTATTTTTAAAGGCATGTGTTTTTAGTTATTCAACATAACTAATGTTTATGTTTATGATATCTTCCACTATATTTCTTACCCTTACTGAGCATTTGATATCACACATTTATTATCTTTCATTTTCATAGGACATGAATATTTTTATTACAAATTACATGAAGAAATAACATAGGAGTTATGGATGTTGTTGAGGGAATTTATATGTTGTTTTTCATTTCATGTTATAATGCTGAACTTATATATGTATCTTGTTTCCAATTCTATTAAACTACATGTTCCTTCAAGATGCATTTTCCTTGTTTATATCCCAATATAATAAAATAAGGCATTGACTCTGGGTAACTGGGGTTGGGTCCTTATAGTTGGTATCAAAGTAAGTTTAGTAGAAAACATGGAAACTAGATTTAGAGAAATAATATTAGGTAACAAATTCCTAAGATAGTCTTTGAGGATAAAAAATAAAAAAAAATCCTATAATTTTTGTTAATGAATAGATTATGTGGATATTTGTAGCAAATAAATCTCTATCTAGATACTACAAGTGGATGTGGTTCTGACAACGATGTAAATATGAGTGAAAACTTTGACAAAGAGTTTTAGGCTTGCCCCAGAGTATCATGGTACATGACAATGGGCCTTACAGTGCCCCTGGTTTGACACTCCTGGGGGATATGCTTAGGATAATTCATATTTTCTATACAAACCATCATGAAGGATTTAAATGTAAATTTTTCCTCAAAGAAAACATGTTTATGGTTATGAGAATCACAATGTATAGAATTTAAATTTATGCTAATTATTTTTATACGTTGAGATTATACATTATGATTCATAACCTAATATAGTGTATGCCATTATTTAGAAATTGAGACTAGTAGAAGGAATTGAAACTACATTAACACACATGTCCCATGTAGGGATTTTCCTCCTATGCCAGATAATGGAGTTGGATTTGGAGTCATGACTAGTGCTGGGAAACATATACCTATACTGGGACAATTGACTTAGGTTATGAATAATAACCTTACCCTTATGAAGCATCCTGATACACAATGTGGAGGATCTATGTTGGATTTCTTTATGCGACAATAACCTCCATTATTAAATGGGACTACAAATCCATTTTTTGGTTGAGTGATGGATATGTTCCTTAGAAAATATATTTCTTGCTTTGGGATTTAATGAAATAGAGAATATTTTCATTGTAGTTTATTATCTATTGGGAGATGTGGATCAGCAGTGGTCGTTAATCCAAAATAAAAAGGAAGAGGATGAAATAAAAGAGATGTAATGGAGGGATTTTAAGGAAATTTTCCTAGAAAAATATTTTTCCCATGAACAACGAGCAGAAATGGAAATCCAATTCATGAATATGATGCAGAAGGAGGATGAAAATGTTGAAAAGTATGAAGATAACATCACAAGGTTATCAAGATATGATGCAGACTACATACGTAATCCAAGTATCAATATTGACCAATTTTTTTATGGTTTAAAACCATTCCTCTAAATGCACTAGTATCCCAAAGTTTTTCATCATATAAAGATATAGTCTCAAGTGCTATCATGATAAAAAAATAATTTTTTAAGTATTACGACTTTAAAGGAAAGCAATAGAAGAAGAGACCCCCTGAAAACTCTAGAAAAAAAAATAAGGAAATGGGGAATAAGGGAAGAGTTGACATTCCATATTGTAGTAATTTTGGGAATAAACACCCTAGAACTTGCCTGAATGGAATGAGAGTCTATTACAAGTGTAGAGAAAAAGGACACCTATCTCGAGTTTGTAAGGTGAAGAAAGAAGATACCAATGTTCAATGCTATGACATCAAGAAAGAATGATGCAATAAGAGTAATTGTTTATCAAATTACAAAATCGGTACATTTCCTCACTATAAGGGAGGATTTTATACTAGAACATCCCAAAAAAATCTATATCAATTAAGTTTTAAGAATTCATGGAGAAACTATTTCAATAGTGTCTGATCATGATCCTTGATTTACACCAAAATTCTGGAAAAGACATCAGAAATATTTAGATACTAAGCATCGTTTGAGTAATACTTATAATCCGCACACCAATGGGATATCAAAAAGGAAAATCCAAAATTTAGAAGACATGTTGAGATCAACCTCGCTTGACTTCAAAGTTATGTGTGATCAGTATTTACCCTTGGTGGAGTTTTCCTAAAATAATAGTTTCCATTCCAGTATTCAAATTGAACCATATGAAACATTGTATAGAAAGAGATGTCGTACACCAACATGTTGGGATGAAGTTAGTGAATGGAAGCTAGTGGGACCAGAGCTTGTGGATAAAACAATAGTGAAGGTAAAGACTATTAAAGGTCATATCAAAGAAACTCAAATAAGATAAAAAACTATGTTGATAATCGAAGGAAGTATTTGGAGTTTCAAGTGGGAGATCATGTCTTCTTAAAAGAATCTCTATGGAAGGGTGTTATTAGATTTGGGAAGAAAGGGAAATTGATCCCTAGGTACATAGGACCTTTTGAACTTCTAGAGAGAATTGGAGATTTTTCATATCATTGGGCTATTCCACCTAGCCTGTCTAAAGTACACAATGTGTTCAATGTCTCATTTATGAGAAAGTACATTCTAGAGCCAACTCATATCCTCACTTCTGAAGGTATAGAATTGAAACATGATATGTATTACTGTGAAGAGCCTATCCAGATTATGGATAATAAAGAGAAAGTGTTGAGGAATCATACAACTCAACTGGTAACGATACTTTGTAAAAATCATAAAATCAAAAAGGATACATGGGAGCCTGAGGACCTTATGATAAAGAAATACCCAAATCTTTTGGTGAGGTAACATTCTCATAATTTTGAGGAAAAATTTTTTGTAAGAAGGGGAAAATGTAACACCACAAGATTAAGCACATAAATTTAATATTTAATTCATGAAAAAAAAAAGTCTCTGAAAAATACCACTTTGTTATGAACTACCTAGTAAACATAATTTTTCTACCTCAGTGATTAGAATTTCAAAAAACTGACATACATAGTTGCATTTAGTAAGATATTTAGAGTCTGATAAGACAAACATAATATTTGGTGACTATTAATATACCCATATGAATAGTAATATGAATATTAATATGAAACTTTTGAATAGTAAAACATATTATTATTTTATTTTATTATGTTTATAAGATAACGAGATCTTGATTCATTTTTCAAGGTGATATAAAATGAAATATAGATTTAAAATTTTTATTTTTTGTATAAATTTTGATTTTATTTAAAAATTAAATTAATAATATTTAAAAAATTATTTTTGAAAAAACGGAGTTCATTTTTCAATTCTATACGTCAAAAAATGGTTAGGGTGAATTTTTGAGATTTTTTTGAAATACTCAATTTTTTTATGAATAGTAAAATATGGTAATTTACCGTATATATACATTATCAATTAAATTCACTATTACTAGAATTATGTACTATGTAAGCACACTTTTTTCGAACTAAAATGCACATATTACTATTTTTGGTCATAAAAATCAATACTATTGGTTATATTTGGAAAAATAATTAAATAATGAGTAAAATAGTGGGAAAACCCTCCCCTCCTCCATTATAACCCCCCATCACTCTCTATTATCTTCACTCCTATGAGCCTTTAAGGTCCTCAAATTTCTACCCAAATACCCTTTCCTAGTCACTACACATGTATAGGAGCTTTTGGTCTTTCCATAAGATCAAAACCCATTCCCTTAAAGAGATTCTCAAGGAGGTGGATTCAAGAGGTAAATTCATATTCTATTTCTTTAAATTTGTTTTCATGTTCCTTTCTATTATTATCCTCACCTCACCTCTTCTGTCCAAATGACCATGATAAATCTAGTATCATAAATATACTATAATTATATCATGTTCATATAAGAACCATCATCGATATCCTTACTCTATCACTTTTATTTTATAAATGAAATCATTGTCCATGAGGTGCCAATTTACAACCTTAGTGGATGATGATGTTTTGTTCTTCAATTTCCCCTTCAATACTGGCCATAAAACCATTTTTATGGTTTGAATAGGCTATAATATATGTATTATAACCTATTTAATATTCAATATTCAGTATATGAACATAATATTAAATCATATGACCAAACTAGTTCCTAATATTCAAAATACCACTAAAATAATCTAAGTGATTGTCATTAATATTTCATCGGATGATTCATTCTAATTACATGTAACCAAATGATATAAATGACCATTAACACAAATGTATGTTGATAAATAATATTTAAATTCAATTCTAGATATTTACATCCATTCCACATGAACTTCATTAATTAAAAACAAGTGAACCGATTATGAAAATCAAGAAAAAGAACACTTCGAAATGACGACATTCAATATTATAACTTATCAATAAGGACGTAAATTAACTAAAAAAATTATGATAAAATAAATAAATGTATAATAGATTCTTTATTAAGTTATTAATGAGTCAAATTTCATATTCCAGGACCATATGGTCAAGAGTGGAACATTCAGACATAAGGTAATGGGTTTCCACCCAAACCTCCATTTTCATTCGAGATACTTTTATTATCTACTTAACTCAATTAAATTATTATTCATTAATATTTAATCCTAATAATTTCTTTATTAATTTTCTATACATGTGTTCCAACCATAATCAGACCTTCATTTTTGGGGAGTTATATGTTTTAAAAGGATCTTTCAAAAATCCTTCCCGTTAAACAATCCTTTTTTCAAGGGAATCTATCAAATTATTATATATTTTCAAGGGAAAAATATAACATGTTTTTGGAAAACATTATCTTCATACAATACCTAATTTTATTATGTAAATAATATATTACTTCACTTCTGGATTTATACAATTTTTTTTCAAAAGACTCTTCTTTTCAAAGTAAGAGTATTTATCTCAAGAATTACTTAATGATTTTATAAGAGAATATTTATCTATTTAATTTTTTTTTTTGATTCATATTTATTATTGGGATTAATATTTTATGATACCATCTACCATATTTAATTTAATGGTTCATGATTAGTTTGGTTTTGGATGTGGTATCTTAAAACCATTCACCAATTTACTCCGAATTGTTAGTGTTTATGCTTAATGTTCCGGGAAAGTTATTTATATTTCATATATTAGTTTCAATATGAATTTATATATTGTTTATGTTTATCCCCATTCATATGAGGAATTAATTGGGCATAGTAAGTGTCAGGTGGGGCCTTCTATATTCCCTCAGTGCATTAGTAGGTCTCATGATACAAACTACGGTCTTGACACAAGTCCTTGACAAAATGATTATTTATGGTCTTTGCATGAGGCTTTGACAGTATAGTTATGATGTCACAAATTATGCATTCCCTCATTATAAAAATATTATTGATGGTTCATGTTGTTATTCTAATAGTATAATACCCATGATTATGTTTTACTATGGAATTATTTATTAATCTCTTATTCCTTCCATAATGTGTTCAAGTTTATTGTTAATGGCATGTGTTTTTAGTTATTCAACACACCTAGTGTTTATTTTTATTATAAATTCCACTATATTTCTTAACCTTACTAAGTGTTTGAGATCAACCCTTTTTTATGTTTCATTTTCTTAGGACATGATGTTTTTTTATTATGAATGACATGCATAAATAAACTAGGAGTTATGAATGTTGTCGAAGGAATTTCTATGTTGTTTTTCATTTCAAGTTGTAATGATGAACTTATGTATGTATCTTTTTTACAATTATACTATAATACACAATCCTTTGGGATGAATATTCCTTGTTTATATGCCAATGTAATAAAATAAGGATTCAACTCTGGGAAACTGGGGTCAAGTCCTTACACGGGTGATCTGCACGACGTCGTGAGTATCTAGCGACGTGTCCGCCTCATCTCATAGAGTCCCTTTAGATTTTCCACATAATTGCATGGAAATCCTTATATATGTCTAGGAAACCATGAACTACCTTTTTCAATCCAAGGGAAGACAAATATAATTTTCCACAAAATGCTCATACACCACCTTATGACCCATATTGGTCACACGATGCATCATTAAGAAATAGAGTAATTGTCCATGACATTACTCATGAAAATTTTCATTACTCCCAAACTTTGTTAGATAAAAAAAGGTGAATAAAATAGGAATTAGGAATAAGTAATTCACAGATACAAAATAACAGTGACAAATTAAGGAAGTCTGCCACATGGTCCTGTGAGACCCCTAGGAAAACCATCCATGTCTCACAAAAATCCCCAGAAAAGTCATTGAGCATCTCGCAGTTGCCTTTCAACAACTACTTGTCTCTCCGTAAGGGACTTTAACATGTCAATAAGACGTTAAGAAGTCCTTAAACACATCATTTTTATAAAACAAATCCACATTAATTAAAAAAACCAATAATGGAGGCGTTGAAGAGAGGGCCTCATAGTTGCTAAAAGTAAGGTGATTATCTCAGAGCAGTCTACGATAGAGACTAATTAATCCACATGGTTCTAGATCCCTTCACCAACTCCAGTCTAGTTTCATTCTAGTTATACTACATAAACCAACAAAATATTGGGGTGGAGATGCTTATAAATTCCCCACCCCTACATAAAAAAATGGTTGGAGTCTGTACAATTCAACTCTTGGACTATAGACTCTGAGGAGAAAGGGATAGAGAGGACATCTTAGACTAGTTGATATCATGACTAAAATGTCTTCTGTCAGTTAATATACCAGTGAGCAGTTGGAGAAACCATGCTTCATACATAAGTTACATCATGTGATCATTTATAGATCATGAAAAGGACAACTGGAATGGTGTGAGAATAACAGACCACATATACCCCATATCACGCAATACCGAATATATACTGATATTTAACAAACCAAAGGAATTCACAATATAAGGGATAGAATCAAGATTTAAAAGGAAAGACATAGATGAAGGAAATGTTTGCTGGTCCTCATGTGCTTCATGTGAGTTATCCAAATACATGAAATGGTACCAGGAAACATCACCTAGACCTTGAGACCATTGTTAAACACGGTATTTGAGACATGAAAATCCTTTGGTAATGTCAAAGAAGGTCATACGGTCTGATTGGGTACACCAATTTTGTCTCACAAAAACCTCAGGACCTATTTCTTGAACCTTGTGACATCCTTCATATGCATCTCCTGACTCATATAATGGAGCATGCTCATGTCAGTCAATTATCATGGTTTCACCTGACTATGACAACCAAGATCTCATTATACCCTCTAGACAAGTCATGAAAAATCCACGATGCCCTTCAGACATGTTGGCCAGGTCTTATGATGACCTAGATCGATTTTATCCAAGATACACACCATTCTCCAAGCCATTTCATACTAACTCTTACGACATAATACATATGTTTCAAACAAACTCTTGAGAATAAAACCAATGCATGTTAGCTAGACCATGTGACAACTCCTGTGAAAGATAGTCAGGTTAGGTGATGCCTCTCAGAACAAACCATCTAGATCTTTTTATTTCCTTTGGACAAGTCAATGGGTCATGCAACACCCTCTAGGCAGGCAAGACAAGTCATATGGGAAGACTCAGTGTGTAAGACCCAATATAGAAGGACCTACATCATCTCTGATTCCTACCATATTCATGATACGTAGGCCACCCCATCTGAGAATCGAATTCCATATTATCCATCAAAGGTAATCCCATCATTTAAGTCCCATATTCAATGAAATAGAATTAATTACTATCTATACATTTATTCCCAGAATGTTAATGGCTCGCGTATGCCTAGGGAGTTGTAATGATCATGACATCTACACTATAAACTGCCACAGTGGTACAATTAGCCTCACTGTGTAAATCCCAATATCAATTGAACTACGATGACTCTAATTCCTACCACAATCAGGATATGTAGGACATCTCCTTGAGACATGAGTTCCATGATAAATCATTTTGGGGAAGTACCATCACATAAGGCCCACATTATGAGCAATGAAATGATCATTTTCTATCCATTGTTTCTCACACCAAGAATATTTCATGTGAGAATTGGGTGTTTCATCATTCATAACATCTGCACCATGGGTCTCTATAATTATAGGGATAAAATCAATATATATTCCATGACCAAATGAATTGTGACAACTCTGATTCTCTCTACATTCGAGATATGTAGGACATCCCTTCATTATTCAAACATGAATATTAGGCATCCCAGAGCATCCATATAAGTCTTTTATATATGATGTTAAACTGAATGGGTCAAACGATCAATGTGGGTTTTTATTCTTGCACTAAACCGGATATATAAGATACCTCATAATGGCACAATCCCCTCATCAAAATATTAATTTCATACTTACAAGGTAACACTTTCTGAAGAACTTACTTATATGGATTTAACTCATAATCATCTACCTATTTCCCGAAAATGATGGAGAACCTCAGATACATACATATAGATCTACTAAAGAGACCTTGATCCTTTTTTAAATGAAGAAATTATCCTACTGTCATTTTTTAGGGTAATCGTTCCCATATCAGGATTAGGAAGAGATTCACAAACATATCTTAAATCTATAAGAGAGTCCCAGAGTTGGAAACAATTTCCCCCAAAAGGGTTGATGATCCCAACCTACCATCCTCTCATTCAATGTGAGTCCCCAAAAGTCTCTAGGAATAAATACTCATATGACCACATGCCTTTGAAAATTAAGTCCACACCTAGCTATAGATGAGGGAACCATTGGTAGTTTCTAGGAAAGGATGAATAAATGGAAAACCTAATGCAAGAAATTGAGTGAGGCCTTAAAACCTCCCTTAAACAAACCATCAAACAAAACCCATTCCATTCCCTTGAATCAAAAAAAAGTGGTGAACCTGACGTGAAACTATATGATAAAAAATTACCAGGTTATAATCTATTTGACCATTTTTCCCACTATAGGCATAAAAAAACGGTTATCCCAGAGTGAAACTCTATAATAAAAAATTACTAGCTTATAATCTGTTGGACCATTTTTCCCCAATATATGAGAAGAAAAAATGGTGAACCTGACATGAAACTCTATAATAAAAAATAGTTGGGTTACAATCCTTCAAGCCATTTTCTTTCCGCAATATCCAAACAATAATGATAGGCCTAACATGAATATTTTAGGCCACATTGTTCTATAAAACCCTTTTTAAATGGAGAAGTAAGATCAGATGGTTCATATAAATGATCTTCTATAACTGGGATTATTGTAAGTCCATCCTCGCATTGACAAGTCAATGCCAGTGGAATGGACCGATTGAGAAAACATGACAATTGTGTTAACCATGAATATCTGATTAAGGATTTTTATGCCTATTATATAGCACTGATCAGTAACCTAGTTCCTTGTAGTCTGTGTGATTGCAGATACTTCCCTCATTAAAAAAATCAAAACTTGAGGAAATGTATTTATCATCTAGAATTCACTCAGGTAAATCATCTACAGATACAACCCCCATGGGACAAAAAAAATATCACATGCTTGACAACTTGAATGGCTATTGGAAAATAAGTTGGTTCAGGAGTACCACTGATAGGGTACAATCCTGACCATGGAAGCTGCCAACATGGTTATCCATGCATTGCAGTCGCCATATCTGAATTGCTCGGTAAAGTGTGCTGATATTCCCATAGCCCTCATTGCTACAACCAACTTCATTGGGAGCTATTCCCAAGAGTGAAAAAACATCCACATTCCATATCTAATCATGGTTTTCAAGGAAACTATCACTACTAGAATAATGGGCTTTAAAGCCCCCCTGACACGGGCGACCGCCTTTGGCGGTCGCTGGGTTTTGCAAAAAAAATCAGGGAGGCTTTGGAGCCCCCTCTCCCCCGCCCCCCTCCCCTCGCAAAACCCAACTGCGCCCCCTCTCCCTCGCCGCCCTCCCCCGTCGCCCTCCGCCCTCCGCCCTCGCTGCCCTCCACCCCTCGCCACCCTCGTCGCCCTCTGCCCTCATCAGCCTCTGTCCTCATCCCGCCCTCTTCCTGCCCTCCACCCTCTGCCCGACCTCCGCCCTCTACCTCCTTTTCCCTCCACCCCCTCCGGCCTCCGGCCTCCACCCCCTCCGACCCATACAGCCTCCACCCCCTTTTCCCTTCGGCCTCTGGCCCCTGCCCCCTCAGACAGCCCCCCCCCCGGACAACCCCCCCACACCCCGGACATCCCTCCCCGCCCCCTGGATAGCCCCCCGTACCCCGAACAACCCCCCCCCCCCCCCCCCCCCCCCCCCCGCACCTCGGACTGCCCTCCCTGCCCCCCGAACAGCCCCCCGCACCCCGGACATCCCTCCCCACCCCCGGACATCCCCCTACACCCCAGACAGCTCCCTCGCACCCCAGACAGCTCCCTCGCACCCCAGACAGCCCCCACCCCAAACAGCCCTCCCCCACACCCCAGACAGCCCTCCCTTGCAGCACCGCCGCTGCCCAATCCCCTCCCTCCCGGCACGATCGCTACTCATCCCCTCACCGCTGCTACCCTCCGAATCCCTGTAGTCCTCTGTACCCTCCCTTTTCATCCCACCATCGCTGCACTGTCGCCACCTCACTGCCTCCTCTCCTCCGGCTCACCACTACTACCGCTTCCCATCCCCTCCCTCGCCGCACCGCCTCCGGATCCGGCTCCCCTCCGCTGCCTCTCCTCTCCCTCGCAACACCACATTCGACTCCCCTCCTTTCCAGGTTTGTAGCACAATTAGGTATGACATGAGCATTCACTTATATTGCATTATATAAGATCTTGTTTATTATTAAGAGATATAATCTGATTATTTTATCAATGGTCCACAAATAATTGATTAGTATTTATTTTAAATATATTTGATATGAAAAATTCATATGTAATAAGTCTCGTGTAAATGTTTGTTATACAGATATTATTATGGATAAGAGTTGGATTGATCTTCCAAATCGAACATCTAGAGAATATTTCAATGGCATTTTGTAGTTTATTGAATTCACAAGAGGATTCAAAAGTGACTATATTAGTTTTCCATGTAGAAAATGTGCTAACAGATATCAATTCACACGAGATACTATGAGGGAACACCTATTATTTAATGGATTTCTAAAAAATTATAAGAGTTGGAATCATCATGGAGAAGAATATGTTCTTTGTCAAAATATGGATGCAGTTCAGATGGATGTTGATGCAAGGATGAATTATCCAATTCATGAAATGCTTACTAAAATGGTACGCGGGTTGGATCTTGAAGGCATTGACAACCAGAATCTTGAGACCGGTGAGATAAATCTTTTCTCTGGTGCAGATTGTGATTCGAGGAGGTTTTATGAAGCACTTGATGATGCAAAAATAGAATTATATCCTGGATGTACTTATTACAATAAATTGTCATTTATCATGGAGTTGTTTCATTTGAAGACTTTGAATCAGTGGTCAGACACATCATTCGACATGCTTTTGGTGTTATTGAAAAAGGTTCTTTCTGTCGACGCTAAGATTCCCGAGTCATATTACTATGCTCGTAAGTTATCAGAGAACTTAGGTTTTACATATGAGACCATAGATGCATGTGCAAAAAACTGTATATTTTTAGAAAGGAAACTGCCCATTTGGATATTTGTATGGTTTGTGGTGCTTCCAGTTGGAAAGAGTATAGGGGAAATCAGACTCATCAAAGTCAGATTGCGATACAGGGGAAACCAATTGCCGTAAAGAAAATGCATTACTTTCCCCTTAAATCGAGGTTGAAAAGATTTTTTATGTCATCTAAAGTTTCTAATTTAATGAGATGGCATGAAGAAAGGGTTCATGAAAGTGATATGTTAACCCACCCGACAGACTATCATGCATGGAAGGATTTTGATAAGAGACATCATGACTTTGTTAAAGATTTTCGTAATGTACGATTGGGGTTGGCAGCAGATGGTTTCAATCCATTAAAGTCTAAGGTTGGTGCAACTCTTAGCACATGGCCCGTGGTGTTGGTTCCGTATAATCTTCATCTGTGGCTTTGTATGAAGCAACAATTTATATTAATTTACACTCTTATTGATGGACCTAGAAGTCCGGGGGATAAGATTTATGTTTACCTTCAGCCATTGATTGATGAGTTGAATGAATTTTGGGGTGATGGTGTGATGACTTATGACTGTGAAACGAATGAAATGTTCAAACTGCAGGCTGCTTTATTGTGGAAAATCAATGACTTCTCGACTTATGAAAATTTATCAGGCTGGAGTACGAAAGGGGAATTTTCTTGCCCTTATTGCAATAAAAGTAAAAAATCTGTATGGATTAAAAATTCCAAAAAATGGGCATACATGGGTCACAGACGTTTTCTTCCCCCTCATCAAAGGTTCAAAATGGATAGAGTGACATTTGATAGTTCTAGAGAGTTCAGCCCAACACTAAAGATCATGACAGGAGTCGAAATGTTATCTCAGATTGAGGAAGAAAATGTAACATCCCAAGTAAATGAAGAATAAGACATATTTCATATTTATTAATATTTGTGAATTAAATATTAATTTTACTTTAAATGAGTTGCTATGTTCGATAGCGTACCCAATACGCAACAACGGGTTTCTTTGGAATCTTACGTTGCACACTAATAATATAATATTATTATTTTAAACGGTAGTTAACTCCTAGCCTTTGTATTGGAGGGAATGAACAAAACTAACTAAAATATGATTATACATGTTTGTTAAATGAATTTACATTTATCAAATAAAAGTTAGAGGCTTAAAATGTGAATGAATCTAATTTTAAGAATAATTTACATTAAAGGGCCGATTTATCGCCTTTTAATGGAGAACCCTTTTTAAATCTAGTTTTGGTCACTTTAATACATTATAATTGACCAAATAAAATTCTTCTTTATATTGGGGACATCAAATTTTACTTTGGGTAATTTTTTGGTATTTTTCTGATAAAGTTCATTTTTTAATGAATAGTGAAAAATATTGCATTTTAATTCAAAAGTGCCTTTTAATCTAATTTATTTATAGGGTTATATTATCTTTTTAGTTGGTTTTAAAGTAAAATTAAAATATATTTTTACCATTTAATCCAATTTTTGTCATTGGAATTAATTTCACTTTGAAATTAGACATAAAAGTGTAGCAATCTTTTGATAGTTATTGTTTCTTAAAAACACGCTATTTGTTTTAACAATAGGAATTAATTTTTAAATTAATTAATTCCACTTCTATGTTTTGAATTTGGAAAAATAGACTTCAATTTTGAATTCGGAATATCATATAATGCTTAGGCTGAATTTTTAGTATTTTTCTGAAAAACTTCAATTTTTGATGAATAGTGACACCACTTAGTGGTAGTTAAAAAACTAAATTTTTCATTCAAATGAAAATTTACCACTTCTGTGAATTGAATTTCAAAAATCCGACATACATGGTTGTTATAAAGAAGTAAAATGTGGTTCATTAAGATGAAAATAATTTTTGGTGAATAGTAACTTTTGACTTTTATTTACTACGGTTAAAGGTAAATAAGGTAATTCAAGGTAAAAAGAATATTATAATAATTAAAAATTACCTTAACACTTTTCCTAACCTTATTGGTGGAGTCATTAACTTTGGGTATATTTTGGGACCCCTTTGATCCACTTGGAAGTGATAATGACAATTTAGATTAATTAATTTAAAGTAAAGGCCAAAATGACATAAACACAAATATTTTAGTAATTATTTTTTATATGGTGTTATATAAGTCCTATTTTCGACTATAAATATTCTTTGAAAATATAAATATATTTCCTATATCATGGTATTTTTTGTATAATTTTTAGAAAACAAATAAATTAAATTATTTATGACCTAATAATGATGTTGTATTTACCTCATTAATAAATCATTTAAATAAACAAGATTATAATGATTAAAATATTATCTAGAACATGTCCAATTATGATTGGATGATTTTATTTCTACCATGACTCATCTTATCTTTGACTATAATGATTTTTGGACCATTAAAAACCAAATATCATTATATTATAAAATAATAGTTTCAGAGTTTCCTAAAGAGCCCCTCCTCCCCCTTATAAAAGGAGACTACTTCTAACCAATTCCTTACACCTCTCAAGACATTTGGCTCGTCCAAACTCTGCCCAATTAATCTCTAAACATCCCTTTCCTCCTCTTAGATGCCTTACCTTAGGCATAAGGCACTTCAAGAAGTCCTTTGGTTCAAACCAAAGGGAGTTTCCCAAATTAAAGGTAACGATTTCTCTTAAATTGTTTTCTTTTATTTTACTTCTCCAACCTCTAAAATATTTTTATTTCATTTATTTTGTAACAACACCAGTATCCTCAATATACTAGGATGTTGTTATGATAAGGATTCAAACTATACTTACACACACCTCCATCTAATGGATGAAGAACATAATGTTTCTGTGGATGGAAAACTAAGGCCTCACGAAATGATGATTGTTCAATTACATATTACCACCTCTCATGGTGGCCATTATGATGGAAATGTATTTATATATGATATATATTATGTTTATAATTTCCTTATACTTATGTACTTCCCATTTATATCATGCCTTTATGGTTTCCACAGTGGGTAAATACGATAATCTCATTTGAGGAAGTGCGGACTACCGCCCCCTCAAAGTGATTTGATTTGTTAATGCCTTATGTGAGATGTATAAAGGATAGAGTTAATGATATTATATATGATATTATACTGGAATTATAATATAACTATGTATCACTATGTTTTAATTCCATTAAAATAAGAAATAGATATGAAAGTAACGTTCATGCGTACGTACGGCTTATCGTCTCCATGAACGGTGCATTTCATTTCTTACCTCTAAATGTTATGTACTATTATAAATACATGTATATACTGGATATATATGATATATATGATATCTACATCATGATTATCATTCTGGAGATAATGGATATTTGACTACATTTAAAACATGTAATTATAAGAAGTCCACTTTTGACTCAAGTGCCAAATATCGACAAAACGAACGTTATTAACTTAAATGTTTGCATAATGTTTATAACATGATAATAAGTGATATAAAAGGAATAATAAACTAGAAAAAGTTTCTTAAGAAAGTATAAATTAACTTTAGTTTATTATTCAGGATATTAAAGAACGATCGAGTCAAGTTGGACCCGAGGTAAGAGACTTCATCTCAATCTCCTTTCATTGAGGCATATTTTGTTCTAATACAAGACGTTCTTTTATAAGCTGTATAAAAACCTTTTACTTTTCATTTCATTCAAAGTGAATCTTTTTCTATGACTCATTTTACTAAACGACAAAAAAAATGTTTCTTTTAACATACGCGGTGACAACGACCTTTTCTGGCGCCGCGATTATTATTTGATCTTTGGATTCCTCAACAAGCCGTAATGTTTCTAAAAAAATAAATAAATACCATATACTCTTTTATGTATTTTTGGTATTGAAAATGGTTTTGAAAATGGATTTTCTATGTCAATATATTTGAGTGATATAATGGGATTGAAATGTGGAAATGTTTTCTTTCCTTTATATTTGTTTCATTTATTATGATTTTATAATAGTACTTGGACATTTGACGGGTGGTTACGTGATAAACCAAATGATAGGTGGTGCCGTGAATACCAAGACGATAGGTTACGTTATAACCTCCAATGAATTGGGTATGGAAGTTGGCCATATGGCTATTCCATTTAGTGATATGTGTGGAAGTTGATTGTATGGTTATTCCATTTAAGTATGTTTATGTCCCAAGTTAACTTTATATGTTATGTGTTATTTATATGGGTTTTATAGTAATATTTTGGTTACAAGAGGGTAAGTAATGATCTTTTATTCAGTGAAGAGTATTTACTACTTCATAAAAGTGAAAAGTATTACTTATGTTAAAGTATTCATGGTTTACTTGTTGTTTTGAAAAACTAACTGTATTATTTCTTTGTCTATCCCTTACTGAGAATTTTATGCTCATCCCAAGTTTTGAAATTTTTTTCACAGGACAAAAAGTGGAATAGAGTCAAGGATGGGATCAAGGAAAAGTCATGTCGTCCAAAACATGGAACTAGACATGACTCTTTTTTTCAAGAGTTCATGTTTTGTAAAAAAAATGGATACTAAGTAAAAGTGTCTACTTTGTAATATTTTGAAACGTAATTGTTATGGCCTAACTCTCTAAAACTCTAAACCTGAAAAGATCCTCAATTTGAATTATTCATTTAATTCAATATTATGAAAGGTTTAAGGCAGAGTCCTTATAGTTGGTATCAGAGGTCGGTTTAGATAAATTTAGGTGTTAGGGTATTGTTAATATAAAATCCATAAAGTAATTTATATTAATATTGACATCATATAGCATTTCCAGATTACAATGTAGTTTCACCTAAGATATTTCTATGTTCATAATGGTTTTCTGTAGATGAAACATGGCAGCTATTTTGGGATGACATCAGGAGGAAGACAAACTTCCAAATCAGCAACCTGAGATGGTCGGAATAGAAACTGAACAGTTTTTTGTAGCGATGGCACTGTTGACTCAGGCTATAAATGGTCGTGGTATCCATGTATGAGATCATCCAGATCAACCACAGAGGAACATGTTAGTACTGAAGCATTTCATGAGGCAACATCCCCCATCATTCAGAGGATCATATGACCCTATGCTAGCTGAATGGGGGATTAAAGAACTGGAAAAGATTTTTGATGTCATGGGTTGTTCAGAACATCAAAAGGTTAGTCTTGCTGTTTACCATTTTGAAGGTGAAGCTGATCAGTGGTGGTCAATGGTGAAAAATATCAGGGATAGTGAGGAGATTAATGCTTTTGATTGAGATGAATTCAAAGGTATGTTTCTTGAGAAATATTTTCCTATTGTAGTTCGTCTTAGAATGGAAAAACAATTCCTGTAATTGAGGCAGGAGGATGACTCAGTGGCTGCTTATGAAGAAAAAATCACTCGACTGGAAAGGTATGCACCAAATTTCATCCGAGATCTTGATATTAAGATAAATCGATTTTACTCAGGACTGAAGCCATGATATCGAAGAGAGTTATCCTCCCGTGAGTTCAAAAGTTATGAGAAACTTGTTCGATGTGCGGAGAAGGTGGAAATGGAGTTTGTCGATGATCATGTGTTCCTTGAGAAACAACAGAATAAGAGGTCCAGTTGGTAGGAAAAGGGGAAGAAATCATCAAAGAAGCCTGGAGGTAAGAAAAATAAATATCCATCTTGTGAGAAGTGTGGTAAAAAGCATCCTGGATAATTTTTATCAAAGACTGGAAAGTGCTTTCGGTGTGGTAAGTCTGGTCATATTGCTCATAACTGTAAGGAATATGAACAAGCAGGCAATGAAAATCCATTGGTAAGATGTTTTAAGTGTAATGAAATTGGTAATTATGCAAATGAGTGTCTAGAGAAGAACTCAACTGAGGGAAAGCATCCAGACTACAAGCAGAAAGGGGTGGTGAAATCCTTCGCAACTACTTCAGCAGATATTGGGCCATCGAAAAAAGTAGTATCAGGTACACTGTTTATTTGTTCAGATTATGCCAATGTGTTGTTTGATTCAGGGTCTACACACTCTTTCATTTCTGAGAAGTTTTATAGTAAATTGGAAATTCCATCTCATGATATGAATATTGAACTTATGGTAAAAACACCTGGAGGAAATGTTGAGACAAAAAGAAATTATAAGAACCTTCTTGTCCTTGTGTGCGGAAAGAATATACCTTCAGACCTTATTATTTTGCCTCTAGTAGAGTTTGATGTTATTTTTTGCATGGATTGGATTTCCGTTTATCATTCTAAGATTGATTTCATAGGTAAATAGGTTTCTTTTTAGAAATATTTACAATTTGTGTACAAGAATGAACCATTTCTTTTGATAACATATCAGGAAGCTGAGAAACTAGTAAAAGATAGAAATGAATGTTACCTTTCACATATTGTTGAAAATAAAGGAATTGTTCATATTAATGATGTTCCAGTGGTAAATGAGTACCTTGATGTTTTTCCTGATGAGTTTCCTGGTATTATACCTGATCGGGAAGTTGAATTTACTGTTGACTTGGTTCCTGATGCTAAGAAAATTTCAAAACCCCCTTATCGAACGACTCAAATTGAACTTTTAGAGTTAAAGAAGCAATTGCAGGAGTTATTAGATAAAGGTTTCATTCGACCTAGGACATCACCATGGGGTGATCCTATCTTGTTTTTTAAAAATAAAGATGGTTCAATGAGACTTTGCATTGATTATAGAGCATTGAATAACATCACTATTACGAATAAGTATCCTTTGCCTCATATCGATGATTTGTTTGATTAGCTCCACGGAGCTCAGTATTTTTCAAAGATTGACTTGAGATCGGGGTACCATCAGTTGAAAGTAAAGGAAGAAGATGTTCCGAAGACCACCTTTCGTACTAGATATGGCCATTATGAATTTGTAGTTATGCCTTTTGGGTTAACCAATGAACCTGATATATTCATGGATCTTATGAATATAATTTTCCGTGAGTTCTTGGATAAGTTTGTGGTTGTGTTCATTGATGATATCTTGGTTTATTCAAAATTTAAAGAGGATCATGAAATTCATTTAAGGGTCATCTTGAAAACCTTAAAAGAAAAGAAACTTTATGGAAAATTCAGCAAGTGTGAGTTTTGGTTACAACAAATTTCTTTCCTTGGTCACATTGTTTCAAAAAATGGAATAACTGTTGATCCTACTAAAATAATAGTTGTTGAAGAATGGCCAAGACCAAAAAATATAACTGAGATTTGTAGTTTTATTGGTTTGACAGGTTATTACCAGAGGTTTGTTGAAAATTTTTCACGGTTATCTAGTCCAATGACTAAGTTAACTCGAAAAGGTGTTAAGTTAATATGGACAAAAGAATGTGATGATTGTTTTCAGGAATTGAAAAGAAAATTGTTGAATGCTCCAGTTTTGGCACTGCCTTCCAGAAATGATGAGTTTGTTATCTACAATGATTCTTCGTTGAAAGGACTTGGTTATGTCCTAATGAAAAATGATCAGGTAATTTCTTATGCTTCACGTCAGTTGAAACCACATGAGTTAAATTACCCTACAAATGATTTGGAATTAGCTACAGTTGTTTTTTATTTAAAAATTTGAAGGAATCATTTGTATGGAGTGAAGTGTGAAATATATACTGATCACAAAAGTGTGATGTATATATTAACTCAGAAAGAATTGAAAATGAGACAGAGGAGATGATTGAAATTAATCAAGGATTATTATTGCACGATCCATTACCATCCGAGAAAAGAAAATAAAGTGGCCGATGCTTTGAGTCGAAAAAGTAATCTCTCATTAGCCATGTTACATTTGGAACGAGATACTTTGGTTTTTGATTTTAGGAACTTTGGTATAAAAGATGTTGTTGTAGGAAATTCTTCTGTTTTGTTTTAGGTGTCAGTGAAATCATCTCTATCAGACAGAATTAAGCAAGCGCAAAAAGAAGACAGTGAGTTGCAGAAAAAGGTAGAGTTGGTTCAGAAGGGTAAGTTTCCTAAATTAAACATTGATAATGATTGTGTTTTGAGATTTGGGAAGAGATTATGTGTACCTTGTGATTCACAATTGAAGAATGAGTTGTTATGTGAAGCTCATAGTTCTCCGTTTTCAGTTCATCCTGGTAGTACTAATATGTACAGAGATATTCGAGAGTATTACTGGTGGGATGGAATGAAAAGAGATATTGCAGATTTTACTGTAAAGTGTTTGAATTGTTAGCAGGTTAACGCAGAGCGACAGTTACTGAAAGGAATGCTTCAGCCTTTACCAGTTCCAGAGTGGAAATGGGAAAATATATCCATGGACTTTGTTGTGGGATTACCAAAGACATCTCGAGGTAATAATGAAATCTGGGTTATAGTTGATCGATTGACTAAATCTGCTCATTTCCTTCCTATTCGAGATACTTTGTCTCTAGATCAACTTGCTCGGTTGTATGTTAAAGAGATAGTCAGGTTGCATGGAGTTCCCCTCTCCATTGTATCTGATTGTGATCCCAGGTTTACTTCTAACTTTTGGAAAGGCCATAAGAAGTCATTGGGTACTGAATTAAATTTTAGTACAACTTTTCATCCTCAATCAGATGGGCAGTCAGAACGAACAATTCAGACATTGGAAGATATGTTACGTTTTTATTCGATGGATTATCAGGGAAGTTGGTACCAACATATTTCTTTGGTTGAATTTTCTTATAATAATAGTTTTCATTCCAGTATACAGATGGATCTATTTTAGGAATTATATGGAAAGCGTTTTCAAACTCCAGCTTTTTGGGATGAAGTAGGTGAAAGGAAGCTGATGGGACCAGAATTGGTAGAAGAGATGGCAGAGAAAGTTCAGTTGATTCAGAATCACATGAGAACGGCTCAGAGCAGACAAAAAAGTTATGCCGATAACCGGAGGAAGGATCATTCTTTTGAGGTAGGTGATCATATCTTTCTCAAAGTTTCTCCATGGAAAAGTGTGATGCGTTTTGGTAAGAAGGGAAAGTTGAGTTCGAGGTTCATTAGACCTTATGAAATTCTGGAGAAAGTGGGATCAGTTGCGTATAGAGTGGATTTACCTCCAAGTTTATCCCATGTACACAATGTTTTTCATGTTTCGATGTTGAGAAAGTATATGCCAGATCCATCTCATGTTTTGAGCCTAGAGGTAGTTCAGTTGGAAGAGAATCTCTCTTATGAAGAACAACCGGTTTAGATTCTTGACCGTAGAGAGCAAGTGTTGCGGAATAAGGTAATTCATCAGGTAAAGGTTTTATGGAAAAACCATATGGCTGAAGAGGTAACGTGTGAATCTGAAAATGCTATGAGGGATAAACACCCCCACTTATTTTGATAAGTGAATAAAAATTGTGAGGACGCAATTTCCAAAAGGGGGGAAGGATGTAACATCCCAAGTAAATGAAGAATAAGACATATTTCATATTTATTAATATTTGTGAATTAAATGTTAATTTTACTTTAAATGGGTAGCTATGTTCGATAGCGTACCCGATACGCAACAACGGGTTTCTTTGGAATCTTACGTTGCACACTAATAATATAATATTATTATTTTAAACGGTAGTTAACTCCTAGCCATTGTATTGGAAGGAATGAACAAAACTAACTACCATATGATTATACGTGTTTGTTAAATGTATTTACATTTATCAAATAAAAGTTAGACGCTTAAAATGTGAATGAATCTAATTTTAAGCATAATTTACATTAAAGGGACGATTTATCACCTTTTAATGGAGAACACTTTTTGAATATAGTTTTGGTCACTTTAATACATTCTAATTGAACAAATAAAATCATTCTTTATATTGGGGACATCAAATTTTACTTTGGGCAATTTTTTGGTATTTTTCTGATAAAGTTCATTTTTTAACGAATAGTGAAAAATATTGCATTTTAATTCAAAAGTGCCTTTTAATATAATTTATTTATATGGTTAGATTATCTTTTTAGTTTGTTTTAAAGTGAAATTAAAATATATTTTTACCATTTAATCCAATTTTTGTCATTGGAATTAATTTCACTTTGAAATTAGACATAAATAAGTATCAATCTTTTGATAGTTATTATTTCTTAAAAACACGCTATTTGTTTTAACAACGGGAATTAATTTTTAAATTAATTAATGCCACTTCTATGTCTTGAATTTGAAAAAATAGACACCAATTTTGAATTCGGAATATCAAATATTTCTTAGGCATAATTTTTAGTATTTTTCTGAAAAACTTCAATTTTTGATGAATAGTGACACCACTTAGTGGTAGTTAAAAAACTGACTTTTTCATTTAAAGGAAATTTTACCACTTCTGTGAATTGAATTTAAAAAATCCGACATACATGGTCGTTATCAAGAAGTAAAATGTGGTTCATTAAGAAGAAAATAATTTTTGGTGAATAGTAACTTTTGACTTTTATTTACCGCGGTTAAAGGTAAATAAGGTAATTCAAGGTAAAAAGAATATTATAATAATTCAAAATTACCTTAACATTTGTCCAAACCTTATTGGTTGAGTCATTAACGACCATGGGTATCTTTGGGTCTATTTTGTGACCCCTTTGATCCACTTGGAAGTGATAATGACAATTTGGATTAATTAATTTAAAGTAAAGGACAAAATGACATAAACAAAAATATTTTAGTAATTAATTTTTATATGGTGTTACATAAGTTCTATTTTCGACTATAAAAATTATTTGGAAAGCTAAAAATATTTCCGATATCATGGTAATTTTTTTATAATTTTTAGACAACGAATAAATTAAATTATTTATGACATAATAATGATGCAGTATTTACCTCATTAATAAATCATTTAAATAAATAAGATTATAATGATTAAAATATTATCCAAAACATGTCCAATTCTGATTGGATTATTTTATTTCGACCACGACTCATCTTACCTTCTACTATAATGATTTTTGGACCATTAGAAACCGAACATCATTATATTATAAAATAATAGTTTCACACTTTCCTAAAGAGCCCCTCCTCCCCCTTATAAAAGGAGACCACTTCTAACCAATTCCTCACACCTCTCAAGCCATTTGGCTCGTCCAACCTCTTCCCGATTAAGCTCTCAACATCCCTCTCCTCCTATTAGAAGCCTTACCTTAGGCAGAAGGCACTTCAATAAGTCCTTTAGTTCAAACCAAAGGGAGTTACCCAAATTAAAGGTAACGGTTTCTCTTAAATTGTTTTCTTTTTATTTTACTTCTCCAACCCCTAAACACTTTTTATTTCCTTTATTTTGTAACAACACCATTATCCTCAATATAATAGGATTTTTTTATGATAAGTATTCGAACTACACTTACATAAACCTCCATCTAATGGATGAAGAACATAATCTTTATGTGGATGGCAAACTAAGGCCTCACACAACATAAATTTATTCAAACAAAGAACGTTCAAAACACAAGAGGGGTTGGCCCAAAGATCAAAAGAAGGAACGGGCGTAAGGGGGGAGAAAATAGTGGAGGCCGAGGGAACCCCTCGAACCAAGTTGACACCCTCCGCCTTCATGGTCGTAGTAGTGTGAAAACAACAACGGGCCAAACTAGGGACATAGATGGAGGCAAGGTAGTCCGAAACCTTATTCTCCTCGCGCAAAGTGTGGACAACGCTCGTATTGCTACTGATCATGTCCCTACATTTCCTGGTGACGTAGTGGATGGACTATGGGATGCTGGATCCGTGGATGACATTGTGGAGGATTAGGGAATCAGTTTCCACCTCTGATAGGGTGATCCCCTCTTGGTGACATAAGGAGAGCCCCATCAGCATTGCCTTGGCGTCATCTTGGAGAGAAAAACCTTGCCCCAGAGAAGTAGAGAAGGCCATAATGACTGACCCAGAAGAATCCCGAACCACCCCTCCTCCTCGGATCAACCCCATGCTGCATGATCCGTCAGAGTTGAGTTTGAGCCCTCTATTTGGCGGTAACCAGCGAACCCATCTACCTCTCTTATAAATGCTACCTAAGGTATCAGTATCGGTACGTGTCTGGAGACGTTGAAGTGTGGGAGCCTCCTTCCATTTGCGAGAAGAACTGAGCACATCCAGCAGGAGGATCTTGGTGCGAGTAATGATCTGCTGGCCGGAAGTGGGGTTTCCTTCATACCGAGCCTTATTCCGTGCTTGCCAAATCGACTAACAGCCTGCATGGAGGACCATCGTGTGAGATGTCTGCTCTGGGCTCTTCTCCTCCGCACCGTGAAACCATCAGTCTAGAAATGGCATGTCATCCATGATTGTTCAATTACATCTTACCGCCTCTCATGGTGTCCATTATGATGAAACTGTATTTATATATGATATATATTATGCTTATGATTTCCTTATGCTTATGTAATTCCCATTTATATCTTGCCTTTATGGTTTCCATAGTGGGTAAATACGATAATCTCATTTGAGGAAGTGCGGACTACCGCCCCCTCAAAGTGATTTGATTCGTTAATGCTTTATATGGGATGTATAAAAGATAGAGTTAATGATATTATATATGATATTATACTGGAATTATAATATACCTATGCATCATTATGTTTTAATTCCATTAAAATAAGAAATAGAAATGAAAGTAGAGTTCATGCGTACGTACGGCTTACCGTCTCCATGAACGGTGAATTTCATTTCCCACCTCTAAATGTTATGTACTATTATAAATACATGTATATATTAGATATATATTATATATATGATATCTACATCATGATTATCATTCTGGAGATAAAGGATATTTGACTACATTTACAACATGTAATTATAAGAAGTCCATTTTTGACTCAAGTGCCAAATATCGACAAAACAAATGTTATTAACTTAAAATGTTTGAATAATGTTTATAACATGGTAACAAGTGATATAAAAAGAATAATAAACTATAAAAAGTTTCTTAAGCAAGTAGAAATTAACTTTAGTTTATTATTCCGGATATTAAAGAACGATCGAGTCAAGTCGGACACGAGGTAAGGGACTTTGTCTCAATCTCCTTTCATTGAGGAATATTTTGTTCTAATACAAGACTTTATTTTATAAGATATATAAAAACCTTTGACTTTTCATTTCATTCAAAGAGAATCTTTTTCTATGAAGCATTTTACTAAACAAAAAAAATGTTTCTTTTAATGTACGCGGTGACAACGACCTTTTCCGCCGCCACGAGTATTATTTGATCTTTGGCTTCCTCAACAAGCCATATTGTTTAAAAAAAATATATAAATACCATATAATCTTTTATGTATTTTTGGAATTGAAAATGGTTTTGAAAATGGATTTGCTATGTCAATATATTTATGTGATATATTGGGATTGAACTGTGGAAATGTTTTCTTTCCTTTATATTTGTTTCATGTCTTATGATTTTATGATGGCACTTGGACATTTGATAGGTGGTTATGTGATAAACCAAATGACAGGTGGTGCTGTGAATACAAGTACATGTGGTTCCGTTATAACTTCCAATGCATTGGGTATGGAAGTCGGCCGTATGGATATTCTATTTAGTGATATGTGTGGAAGTCGACCGTATGATTATTCCATTTAAGTATGTTTATGTCCCAAGTTACCTTTATATGTTATGTGTTCTTTATATGGGTTTTATGGTAATATTTTGGTTACAAAAGGGTAGGTAATGATCTTTTATTCAGTGAAGAGTATTTAATACTTCATAAAGGTGAAAAGTATTACTTATGTTAAAGTATTCATGGTTTACTTGTTGTTTTGAAAAACTAACTTTCTTATTTCTTTGTGTATCCCTTACTGTGCTTTTTATGCTCATCCTAAGTTTTGAAATGTTTTTCATAGGACTTAAAGTGGAATAGAGTCAAGGATGGGATCATGGAAAAGTCATGTCGTCTAAAACATGGAACTAGACATAACCCTTTTTTTTCAAGAGTTCATGTTTTGTAAAAAAATGGAAACTGAGTAGAAGTGTCTACTTTGTAATATTTTGAAATGTAATTGTTATGGCCAAAATATCTACAAGTCTAAACCTGAAAAGACCCTCAATGTGAATTATTCATTTAATTCAATATTATTTAAGGTTAAAGTCGGGTCCTTATAGAAAACATCCGCACAGTATATAAAATTCAGGATTTGGTGCCTCATCCAGTATGTAATATTCATGCTGCGGGTAGGCAGTGCAGTCACAATTGGAAAAAGAAAAGTATTTTTTATAGTATTCTGTATTGGAAAACTAACATGCTAAGGCATAATTTGGATGTCATTCACATTGAAAAAAAATGTTTGTGATAACATATTGTGTAGCATTTTAGGTGTTAGTGGAAAATCAAAGGACCATGTTAATGCACGTCGTGATTTGGAAGAAATGGGTTTAAGGAAACAGTTGCATTTATAGTTAGCGGATTGAAACAAGGCATATATGCCTGCGACACAGTATACGATGACTACAAAGGAGAAAGAGAAATTTCTTTCCATTTTGAGTATTCTCAAGGTGCCTGATGGTTACTCTTCTAATATTTCAAAGTGTGGGAATCTGACGAGCAGGACATTACAAGGGTTGAAAATTCATGACAATCACATACTACTTCAACAGTTGATTCCAATAGAAATTAGTGTTTTTTATCCCCCAATGTTGTTCAGCTTTTGATTGAGATGAGTAATTTTTTTAGATAGCTTTGTTTAAGAAATCAATGAATGAGTGATTTAAAAAGTTTGCAGGAACGAATTGTACTTACGCTTTGTCACTTTGAGAAACTATTTCCCCCCTAATTTTTTGATGTTATGGTCCACTTGATAGTTCACCTAACTGATGAAGTAATGGCTACTGGTCTAGTGCAATTCAGGTGGATGTATCATATTGAGCGGTATTTGAGTACATTGAAATGATTTGTACGCAACATAGCTCGTCCAGAGGTGTCAATAACCAATGGTTATTTGATGGATGAGTGTCCTACTTTTTGTGCAGAATATCTTATGGATGTTGAAAAAAAATTAGATTAGCCCTCTCAGATTCATGATGGTTCAGTTGGAGAAGGAACCATATTTTATATGGACAACATCGAGTGGATACAAGCGCATCAATATATCTTGTTCAATACTCCATCAGTTGCACCATTAATGCAATGAGTGTCTTATCACTTTCATTGTTTAACTTTTACAAGTTTTGTTTACATAAGTTGATCATTTAAACAACGCGTTATAATTTGCAGGAAACACATTAATGAGATAAAAGAAGATATATATCGTGCGACTGAGTATCAATTTCAACAATCACATTATGCATCATTTCATGATTGGTTAAAGGATTATGTAGGTATAAATTGAGTTTCATTATGAGTGGAGTATTATAATAATTTATTTCTATAGAAATAATTATAGAATTCTATGAATTATGTAGGTTCATAAGCTGAGGGAGTTAGGGGACCCCACGCTAACTAAAGAATTTATCCAACTGGCTGAGGGTCCATCTATAACGGATCTTCATTATAAAGCTATATATACTAATGGTTTTCTATTTCTCATTAAAGATGTTGATGAAAAATGAGAAACACAAAATAGTGGCATCGGTTTTCCATTCGTTGATTCTGGTTATTACTATGGTCAATTGATAGACATCATTGAAGTTGTATACACACACGGGTTGAAGTACATATTGTTAAAGTGTAATTGGGTTGATCCAGTGCATGGATGTAAATTCGATCAATATCAGTTTTCATTGGTGAATTTTAACTATATGTTATAAATAAATGAATGAGTTGAAAATGAACCTTTTATTTTGACATCACAAGTGGAATAAGTATTCTTCGTTACTTTTCCTTCGAATCCAAGTTGGCAAGTTGTTGTAAAAATGTCCCGGTGAGGAGTGTTTTTATTTGAACAAGATGAACCCGAGACTATTCTGTTTGTTTCCCAACAGCTTGATCAACATACCATAGTTCAACATGAAGAAGATATGTTTTGGGTCAGAGCGGCCGTTGAAGGATAAACGGTCGATTTTCATGCTTAATGAAAGGTATAATTGTTTTCCTGCTATTCAATATTTAATGTCCTAGGATATCATAAATTATCTAACCATTTTATAAATCCTTTTAAGTTTTAATCCTCACTTTTGGAAGTTTATTCATTTATAAATATTTAGGGTGATTTTTCTTTTGGTATCTTCATGTTTTTTGTCGGTGTATCTTCCCATTGAGGTATTATTCATTTGGTTCATGTGCTACTTGAATTTGTATTAATTAAATATGAAATTTGGCTATGCATTGATTGGTTTTGTTCATAATTTATATATATATATATTGTTAATTTTATGTTTTTTTAAAATTTGTTCACAAATAATTATTCAATCCCTTTTTTGTTTGATTAACAACTGTGCAAGTTTTATTTTTTGATAAATAATCTAATTTATCTTTTGGAAATTTTGGATAGTCCTCTTACTAATGTTTTTTTCACTGCAGGCATGTCAGGGGAAGAGATAGCAGATCCACATCATCCATCTGAACCATCTACATCTTAGGGTCGAGGTATGTTTGAATGTCATTGTCTCTATTTTTTATGTAATTGATAAACACACACACACACACATATATATTTATAACAACTATCAAATTACATATTAAATTGTTTTCAACAGGATCAGACTCAACTGCTTCTTCCTCTTGCAAGAGAGGCCCTGGTCATGGAATTTTATCATGGAATTCTGACACGACGTTTGATGTTTCCTTTGATGAGGTATTTCATCATGTGGGACTGAATTCCCATGCATTTATTCGTCAGCTGTGTCATATCATACATGACCCACATCGATTTCCATTGACCACACGGGACTGGGCTTCTATCCTTCAGAACAAATTAGATCATCTTTGGAGGGAGGTTCAGGTAAGAAGACCATTTTACTTTCTTCCCTATGTATAAAAAATACTAACATATGTGATTTTTTTCTTTAATAGAAAAATTTGAAAGTATTCCCCAATGAGTTTCGGCCCGTGTGTATGAGAAAATGCCGTAATATGTGGAAAGATTATAAAGGAAAAGTCAAGAGGGACCATTGGGTACCAAATGTGAGTGCCCCAGACATTCTGGAGAAAGTCCTGAGAGGTTTCCTCCCAGCTCAGTGGCATGAATTAGTTTCATATTAGTCTACTGAGGGTGTTGTAGTTTGTATATTTATTTTGGTATATATATTTTCAAGAATGTTTGATTTGTTTGAAATTTGAATTATTGAATGTAGGAGGTGTCAACACGCCATTCTAAGAATCGAGCGTTGCAGGGACCACCTCATAGGCTCGGGACTCATCACATGTCTTAGATCCGACATGAGGTATTTATTATTCATTTTTGAATTTATTAATTAATATTGTTATGTGTTTATATTCTATTCATATATAGTTATGTGAGCATGGTGCACCGACTGACAAAATGTCGGTGTGGATGAGGACTTGTGATCGAAATGATGAAAAGGTTGCATCATTGATAGTAAGTGCTTGTACTCATTACCAATACTTACATAAATTTTTATATTAAAAAATATATGTATATATATTTAAATATTTCACATGTTCAATTTGAAGCTGATTTAGAACAATTTACAGAGGACTAGCGATAGCTTCCCATGCGAAGGGATGCGATCTTTCATCGCATTATTGGTCGGGATAGGCATGGATATAATTTGACCTATGGAACAGGGATTCCTCATTCTGTAGTATCACATGCTGTGGTTGTCAGTCCTGCTGCTGCTCAGATGACACAACAGTTGTCAGATTTCGAGGCATGGCTGTGCACTTCCGAGGAGTTAAATGCGCAATTGATCGCTGAGGTTAGAGCACTGCTGGAATATGTGTGTCCAGGTGATAGTGCAAAGGATCATACGATACAGGTTTATACCATATTTATTTATTTAATTTATATTATTTTTTTTAATGAAAATATTCATAATTTTTATTTGTTTTAGGCCCCTGGCCCACCAGATGGAGGTAGCAGTCATGACCATGCATGACGCATCGTATTCACGAGGTGTGTTTCTTTTTTTATTGGTGGGGTTGTTATTGATGTTTAAGTTGGGTTTGTAGTGAGATGTTTTGAGATTTGTGGGTATCATGTGTGTTTTGGCCTGATGCAATGTTTGTGTGCACGAATTGAGAATTAACCATGAAACTGATTAATGATTTGGATATTTTTAGTTCATTTAATTCTTCAATGTTTTTAGTTGCATGTTCTATAATAGTTTTGAGACAACCATGTGATTCCTAATATAAACCATGAATTTTTTTTGGTGACTGAGCTCAGGTTCACTATTTGTAGGTCTCGGATAGCCCCCCTCACCCCAGACAGCCCCTCCCCGCTCCCCGGACAGTCCCCCGCACCCCGGACAGCACCCCCCCCCCCCCCCCGCACCATGGACAACCCTCCCTGCATCTCGGACAACCCTCCCCACACCCCAGATAGCCCCCTCCCCCGGACATCCCTCCCCGCCCTCGGGCATCCCCCAACACCTCGGACAGCCCCCCCGCACCTCAGAAAATAGTTTAATTTTATTCTAAGGGCAGGCTCACCTCTTAGGTGTCCACAATCCTAGATACAATGATAATGGACCTGATAGGATCTATGAGATATTTATGTATAGTTATTATTATCAATATGATTTATTCAATTAGATATGGTTGTGTTAATGACATGATGATGTGACAAAAATTAATTCACATACTAGAAAAATAAAAATAGGATTTTTGGGAGTTGTTCTAGACCACCTGCAATAAATTAAAAGACATCCTTGAATAACACTTAAAATATTCTATAGTGATAAAAATTATATTTACTAAAAAATCTAGTCCTAGACCAACATTATCTAATGCATATTGCTTCTGGTTCATAGAGGAAACTAAAATGTTTCTTTAGAATGGCTAAGATCACCAATGACTGATCCATAGATGTTTGGGGTTCAATGAAATCAAAAGGGGCTTCAATGGCCTTTGAAAGGATCTCCCAGATTCCTATGGCGTGAGAAGAAAATATGGGTGCAAAGATTTTTAAGGGGGATTAGGGTATTTTTAAATAGTCAGAGAAAACAATAACCGTGGAATGAATTGTGAAATGGCCGCGCAGACAGCACGTCAATCGGGGGTGTCATTTGACCGCGGTGATCAGATACGCATTTCCAGAGTCATAAAACACCGAAACGGCGTCTAACGGTCGAATTCAGAGAAAACATGCTCAGAATGACTTGAAATCACATGAAAACAATAGGAATATTATTTGTGACATGTAGGAGGAGACATCATGCAAATCAGACGTGCGGTGTGCGCGGTATAACCGAATGTGTTGTTTTCAGCAGTTCGGTGCGCTCTAAAAGGGCGCGTTGGGTGGTCAAAACCAGCCAAAATACCTTGGAATTCCATGAAGTCATACAACAATAATAACCGTGGCGTGAATTATGAAATGTTCGGGCAGACGACACGTCAATCAGGGGTGTCGTTTGACTGATGTGACCGGAAACGCATTTCTAGAGTCCTAAAACACCGAAACGGCGTCTAAAGGCCGAATTCAGAGAAAACGTGCTCAGAATGACATGTAATGATACAAAAACAATATGAATATTATTTGTGACATGTAGGAGGAGAAGACACACCCATCAGATGTGTGGTGTGTGCGGTATGACCAAATATGTCATTTTCAGTAGTTCGACGCGCTCTAAAAGGGTGCGTTGGGTGGTCAAAACCATCTGAATGACCTCAGAATGCCATGTAATCACATGAAAACAACCGCGGTGTGAATTATGAAATTTATGGGCATATTTCTTGTTAATTGGGGGTGTTGTTTGACCGCGGTGACCGGAAACGCATTTCCAGAGGCATAAAACACTGAAACAGCGTCTAATGGTCGAATTTAGAGAAAACGTGCTCAGAATGACATGAAATCACATGAAAACAATAGGAATATCATTACTGACATGTAGGAGGAGACGACACACCCATTGGACATGCGTTGTTCACGGTACGATCGAATATGTCATTTTCAACAGTTTAACGTGCTTTAAAAGGGTGCGTTGGGTGGTTAAAACTAGATGAACAACATCAGAGTGCCATGAAATCATACGAAAACAACTGGGGTGTAAATTGTGAACTGGTCACGCGGACGACACATAAATCGGGGGTATTGTTTGACCGTAGTGATCGGAAACAAATTTCCGGAGTCATAAAACACCGAAATGGCATCTAACGGTCAAATTTAGATAAAACATGCTCAGAATGAATTTAAATCCCACGAAAAGAATAGGAATGTTATTAATGACATTTAGGAAGAGACAAAATGCCCATTGAACGTGCAGTGTGCGCGGTACGACCAAATATACCGTTTTCAGCAGTTCAGCGCGCTCTAAAAAGGCGCGTTGGGTGGTCAAAACCAGTCGAACGACTGCGTAATGCCATGAAATCAAAAGACAAAAACCGTGGTGTGAATTGTGAAATGGCCAGGTAGAAGACACATCAATCGAGGGTGTCGTTTGACCGCGGTGACCAGAAACGCATTTCCGGAGTCATAAAACATAGAAACGACATCGAACAGTCGAATTCAGAGAAAACGTACTCAGAATGGCTTGAAATTACACGAAAACAACAGGAATATTATTTATGACATGTAGGAGGAGACTACATTCCCATCAGACATGCGGTGTTCGTGGTACGACTGAATATGTCGTTTTCAGCAGTTCGGTGTGCTCTAAAAGGGCGTGTTACGTGGTTAAAACCATCCGAATGACCTCAGAATGCCATGAAATAATACGACAACAACCGTGGTGTGAATTTTAAAATGTCTAGGCAGACGGTACATCAATTTGGGGCGTCGTTTGACCGCGGTGACGGAAACACATTTCCGGAGTCATAAAACACCAAAACATCGTCTAACAGTCGAATTCAGAGCAAACATGCTCAGAATGACTTGAAATCACACGAAAATGATATGAATATTATTCGTGACATGAAAGTGGAGACAAAACGCCCATTAGACATGCGGTGTGCGCGGTACGACCAAATATGTCATTTTCAACAGTTCGACGCGCTCTAAAAGGGCGTATTGGGTGGTCAAAACCAGCCGAACGACCTCAGAATGCCATGAAAACATACGACAACAACTATGGTGTGAATTGTAAAATGTATAGGTTTTCGAAATGTCAATAGGGGCTGTTGTTTGACCTCAGTGACCAAAAACGTATTTCGGGAGTCATAAAACACCGAAACGACGTCTAACGGCCGAATTTAGCGAAAACGTGCTCATAATGACTTGAAATCACAAAAAAACAGTAGGAATATTATTCGTGACATGTAGAAGGAGATGACATGCCCATCAGACTTGCAGTGTACGCGGTACGACGGAATATGTCGTTTTCAGCTGTTCGGCGTGCTCTAAAAGAGCGTGTTGGGTGGTCAAAAGTAGACGAACAACCTCAAAATGCCATGAAATAATATGACAACAACCGTGGTGTGAATTGTAAAATGGACGCATAGACAACACATCAATTGGGGGGTGTCGTTTGACCGTAGTGACCGGAAACGCATTTCCGGAGGCATAAAACACCGAAACGACGTCTAATAGTCGAATTCAGAGAAAACGTGCGAAGAATTACTTGAATCATACGAGAACAATACGAATATTATTCTTGACATGTAGGAGGATACTTAACACCCATCAGACATGCGGTGTGTGCGGTACGACCGAATATGCTGTTTTCAGCAGTTCAACGTGCTCTAAAAGGGCGCGTTGTGTGGTTAAAACTAGCCGAACGACCTCGGAATTCCATGAAATCATAAGACAATAACCATGATATGAATTGTGAAATGAACAGGTATACGAAACGTCAATCGAGGGTGTTGTTTGACCGCGATGACCGAAAACGCATTTCCGGAGTCAGAAAACACCGAAACGGCGTCTAACCGTCGAATTCAGAGAAAACGTGATCAGAATGACTTGAAATCACACGAAAACAATAGGAATATTATTTTTGACACATAAGAGGAGACAGAGCCCCCATCAGGCATGCGATGTGCGCGGTATGACCAAATATGTCATTTTTAGCAGTTCGACGCGCTCTAAAAGGGCACGTTGGGAGGTCAAAACCAGCCGAACGACCTCAAAATTCCATGAAATCATACGACAACAACCGATGTGTAAATTTTGAAATGGTCGGATAGACAGAACATCATTTAGGGGTGTCGTTTGACCATGGTGACTGGAAACACATTTCCGGAGGCATAAAACACCAAAATGGCGTCTAACGGTCGAACTCAGAGCAAATGTGCTCAGAATGACTAGAAATTACACAAAAAAAATAAAAATATTATTTTTGGCATGTAAGAGGATACAACATGCCCATAAGACATGCGGTGTGCGCGGTATGACTGAATATTCCATTTTCAGTAGTTCGGTGCGCTCTAAAAGGGCGCGTTGGGTGGTCAAAACTAGCCGAACAACCTCAAAATACCATGAAATCATACGAAAACAACTGGGGTGTGATTTTTTAAATGGAAGCGCAAATGGAACTTCAATCGAGGGTGTTGTTTGATTGTGGTAACCAGAAACACATTTCTGAAGTTATAAAACACTAAAACGGCTTCTAACAGTCGAATTCAGAGAAAACGTGCTCAGAATGACTTGAAATCACATGAAAACAATATGAATATTATTCTTGACATGTTGGCTGATATGGAATTCCCATCAGACGTGTGGTGTGCATAGTACGACCGAATATGTCGGTTTCAGTAGTATGGTGCGCTCTTAAAGAGCACATTGGGTGGTCAAAAATAGCCGAACGACCTCAGAATGCCATGAAATCATATGAAAACAACTGTGGTGTGAATTTTAAAATGGTTGGGTAGACATCACATCAATCGGGGGGTGTCTTTTGACAGCGGTGACTGGAAACACATTTCCGGAGTCATAAAGCACCGAAACGGCGTCTAACGGTCGAATTCAGAGAAAACGTGCTCAGAATGACTTGAAATCACACGAAAACAATAAGAATATTATTAATGGCTCGTAGGAGGATAAAACATGCCCATCCAATGTGCGGTGTGTGCAGTACAACCGAATATGTTGTTTTCAGCAAATCGACGAGCTTTAAAAGGGCGCGTTGGGTGGTCAAAACTAGCCGAACAATCGCAGAATGCCATGAAATCATACGACAACAACCGTGGTGTGAATTTTGAAATGGTTGAGAATACAGAACATTAATCAAGGGTTTCTTTTGACCACGGTGATTGGAAACACCTTTATGGAGTCCTAAAACACCGAAACGGTGTCGAACGGTCGAATTCAGAGAAAACGTGCTCAAAATGAATTTGAATCACCCGAAAACAATAGGAATATTATTCATGACATGTAGGAAGAGACAGAACACCCATCAGACATGCGATGTGTGCATTATGACCGAATATGTCATTTTGAGTAGTTGTACGCAGTGTGTGTGGAGAACATTCCTTTTTAGAAAACAAAACACTTTCACAAACTAAACCAAAGACTCTAAAATAAGGAAAAAATCCTAAAATGATAACATTTCTTAAATTGGGGGTTTTAAATTATTATAGCACCCATGATTTGATGTTAGATTTAATTTTATTATATGTATATAATAACTGAATAAATATGTCTAATTTACGTTTGTTTTGTTTAGTTGTCTTCTTTGTATCTTATTGTAGGTTTAATGAAGCAAGATTGAAATGGATGGGCCTGTTTGGATCATTGAAGCATGTCTATCATTTATTGTTTATGACAATATTTAGGTTTATGCTATTTGGAATCGTTTACTATTTTTTATGATTTTTACCCTATTTTTTCTGATTAGGTACCGTAAATTTTTTTAAAAAAAATTTCTCCAGGATAGCGACCGCCATTGGAGGTCGCTAATGCTCATCCAAGAAATCCATCATCATCCACCATTGGCGATCACTGTAGGTTGGAATTTCAGCCACCTTCAGTGATTGCCATTAGATTTCGCTGTAGGCCTACAACATCGGGCCTAAAGTGACCGCCAATGGTGGACGCATGGTGGTATCTAGAGGCCTTTAGCGACTGCTAATGGCGGTCGCTAAAGGTCGAATTATTAGTAGTGTAAATCTGGTTCACTTTCGATTTAGGTGCCTCCTAGGAGGGAACTTTTCAACCGCTATCACCAACATCTACTCGACAGTACCCTAAAATTGCCTACTATGAGTACCACACGACATGTTGCTTCCTCTTATAATAATGTACGGGTAGAAAGGATGGATCATTAGGGGAGGAAGACACTGGATATTGAGGATAGGGCTTACATCCCCACTCCTATTGATGATTGTAGTAGAAACACTCTGGTAGGAACTATCAAGTATGCCTATATCCCTACTAACTTAGAATAATTATGTGAGAATATTCCTCTAGCAATCATGATGGAGGTGCATATCCCTACCCCCATGCATAAAGTCCATCAACATACTCTGATGTCACATGGTGGAAAAAAGTGGGCACATATCCCTGCTTCAATCGAAGACATCTGTCAGTGTATAATGGAGATGGAAAATGTTTAGGCTTATATCCACGCACAAACATTACTAAAATGCCTATATATTTTTGAAACTACTAATGATACCCGTTGGTATATTATGAAATTTTTGCTGATAAAGGATTAGGTGCATACTCCTATCCTTTGTATCCAGGGAAACTCAATGCTCTGATCATCATGATCAGGTTCTTATAACAAATAAAGAAAGCACTCTTACTCCCATATAGGAGGATTATATGCATATTTTTATACAGGACTAGGCATTGTACCGGGATCATACACCTTTTATAACCAGGTCTCACCATGTTAGAACATTACATGCCTCAGAATAGGGGCACATGTCTATTCAAAAATTCTAGAAGAATAATCCAAAGGCCCAAGATTGGGCTCATATCCCCATTTTGTCCAGGTCTCACCACGTGATAGGGTCACATTCCTTAGGAAAAGATCATATTCCTATTGGAGAATTCTATAGGAATACTCCAAATGGAGAGGATTGGGAATATATCCACATTTTGGTTGAGGCTGACCAAGTGAGTAAGGAATAAGGCTCGTGACAACCTCATATTCATGTCAGTGAATCTTCTTGACATATTACAGCATATCATAGAAGTAAGGGACATATTCATACTTCCTCTAATGAATGACTGTGCCAACATCATTCTAGTGAAATGCAAGAGGAGGATCATATTCCTTCTCCCCTTCTAGAGGTCCACCGACATATTCTGATGAAGAATGCATATTCAGACAAGTCTCAAATTATTATACCAAGAGGGGATCACTAAAAGAGTTTGGAACACAACTCAGGGAATGATCATTCAGTTACAATGAAAGATCAGTGGCACATTCCAAAGCCTAAATATTGTGCCCATAATTTTGTCCTGATTGAGGCTGACTAAGTGAGATTAACACAATCTTCAAGATAGGATCACATCTCTATCAATAATGAGATATCTTACTGGTGTATTACAATATCTTCTTAGTAGTGGCCTCATACTCTGGAAACACTAGATGGATATATACATGTTATGTTAGCTTTCACACAATAGACTCATATCCTTGCACAATCACAAAAGGAATGTCGACATATTCTGACCACGATGCAGAACATGGTCCTTATTTCTAATATGATCAGTTCCTATGTCATTAAGTCCATTTGAGACACATTCATGACACCTTTAGGGTCTATCAACTCTTCTATCTAAGAAGAATAAGAATAAGTTCATTATCATCATAGTACTCCTTGTGGTGGTGTGGAGATGGATCATAGGGACTATACTCCTAACATCCACCGTGGTCAACCTCACCAAGAAAATATCTACCACAAATAAGTAAATTCCCACCTTTCCCAGAAACCTTCATATAGAGAGGTGTCCAAACATCTAATTCCATCATATAGATATGTATATGAGATGTTGGGGTCAACATTATATGGTTCCCCATCAACTTTCGAGAACACTTCACTCATGTCGGTAAGTGACCATTAAAGTGATCATCTATGGTTTGACCCGATGGAGGCATGTATTTATGATGATTAGGAGGAAAACATTGAAAAATGGGGAGAGTTACCTAGAAAAAACATCACCATAATGTTTTGGACCCTTTATACTTCTATCTATGAGGTTCCAGATGAGTTAGAAAAGGAGTGAATTTCATACCTATGACAAAATATGTTGGCTAATCCTTAGACACTGAAGGATTGATATCTACCATATCTAGGATACAAGTGTCAAATTTATAAAAACATGATACTCTACTATCAACTTGAACTCACTACTATATCCATGGATAAAGATCCAAAACCAAAAAAAACACAGTGAAAATCTATAACATGCTTATCACCATTACATCGTGACACTTTGGCAGCTGATCTCTGAAGCCACATAATGCATTGGTATTTGAGGATTGGGATGGTATGAAGTGTTGTACATTTATGAAACCATGGAACTTCATAATCCCTCATATTCAGGTGACCTATAATGTTATTGTCTCCATAAAAATTAAAGGAATATGTAATGCTTAGGCTAGTTGGTCACTAAAACATAATGACACCACTTTGGTGAATCTAATAAATCAATAAAAATGGAAGAGGATAGCCAACATGGCATCAAACTGGGACCCTCAATGCAATGAGAACACATTTTGAACATGAATAATGATGTTACTATCATCTAGACAACTTCCCTTGAAAATAATTATTCTTATGGACTATTACAACACCCATATCCTAGGTGAGCATATATGTGACACATCAAACAGGCCGCAGTTGTAGCTACCATTTTAGAATTATAGAAGTGTACTTGGTCCCAAGGGCTGGGAGAATATCTACCACCACCTCCACCCCTCAGACCATCAATTCCAGAGAGGATTCTAGATATACCCTCAGTAGCCAGAGGAAAACCCCATCTAGCTAGGCTGGGGGAATTTATATCTCAATCACTATCTCCAGATTCATCATCCCCTGAGAGCATCTTAAAAAATGTTAGTGGAGATTCCATATGACCCCAATTCCACTAGGATGGTGATGATTATGTTTTTATCTCAATCTTAGGAATCATAAATTCCCTGACTAGATTCATTGAGACCTCAACAAAAGGACCAATCAATGCCAATGGTAACCCCAAATGACCCCACCACATAGGGATGGGGGAATTTTTACCATCATTTTAACCATATAGAGAATCTGTCATATTTAGGTTGGGAGGGAAAAATCAATGATCGACATCCCACATGTTCATCTCACCGCAAGAAAAACCTCTCCTGGTTAGGGCACATATGACAACCATAGTCGGAAACTCCTTCAAAGTAACAATTCATAGGCTTAGATGGGAGGAGATTACAATAAAGATAATCAAACCACACTAAGGTCCAAAGACAAAATGACCCAACATGGCCAATGATTCAAATAATGGATTTGATAAAGTGTAGAATCAGCCTGTTGTGTTGAATATAATGACATAACCACCATTTCCCAGTGTGCCTCTATGAATATTATCACTACCAATATGGAAGACATCGATAAAAAAATGAACATAGAGGGAATTAATGTGGAAAATGTACCCCAAGAGGAGAGTGATTTTGAGGAAAGAAATGAGGTTTCCCGCACCCATAACCAAAGAAGGATTTAAAATTTGGCACCACTGAATAACATGTTTCCACCTCCTCGGTGGAATACGATCAAATAAAAAGGTAATTGTATAGCTACATCTAGATCAACACACCAAAAAATTGATTTTACTTCCCTATAGAAACAACTGTCTTAGTATGATAGTGAAATAAGATATCCCCAATAACTCAATGAGGATCTATTTAGGGGAAATATTCTCACCAGGTGTAATCTTTAGCTAGAAATGAATTTTCTCTCTCCCACTATCGATCCAAAAAAATAGGGGTATCCGAGAATTAGACATGCATAAGATCGAGATAGATAGTATTCATAGATGAGGAAATTGAAAATGATAACGACTTCCCTTTGTTGTGGTGATAGGATCTCCCTCTTCAGGGTAATCATTTAGTCATATGATGAATTGAGAATTAGCGGGAGGTAAAAGAAGAACCACATCATCAAACCAAACCTAATCCATGTAGACAGGTGGTAGCTCCAACAATAGTTCCTCTGGGGTTTCTTAATGTCATCCAGCCCCTGACAAATTAAATGGAATACATGGAAGGAATATGTTCATCTATGTAGCATAAAAGGAAGTCATATCTTGAATGGGAGAATGATACTCTACCTCCACTCAAATTTGGTAACACTACCTTCTATACCATTGACTATGCAGGTAACACCGAATAACATCTAACACACTATTTATACTAATGTGGGCCAATGATGGGCCCTCAATACCAAAAAGAGGAAAGAAAGATGAGGTGTTTTATACAGAATCTGATGGGGCCATCCTTCATATAGTACAATAGTCTACTGGTTGGATCTATTACAGGATGCGAAAACATTCTTCATCAGTTACTTTATCTGTTTAGTTCAAAACTGAGAAAAATAATGGTCTTCGATCTAATGAACTGTAAACATCATGAGGAATATAGCGTGTTTGATTTCATAGAAAGGTGGAATGGTTTAACCCATCCACTTAGCATCCCCCTATCACAAGAGAAACTACTTAAACTATGTTATGAAAATATATGGGTTGATTTATAGATGCCCCTAATCCCCATGAAATATATCGGTGGGTACTGAGAGTTCACTAAAATATTATAGCATCATAAAGAGTCTAATTAGTGAACCCAATCCATGTGTCAAATCATGCCCACAATATAGAGGAAAAATCTAGGAAGAGTAGAAGCTATATTTTTCACTCTCAAGCCTGCAAAATTACCGATCCAAGTACCCAGGCATGTCCTGAACCACCCATAATCTCATGTCGAGTAGAGGAAACCATAGAATCAACCTTTGCCAGATGTATAGTGAAGTAAGATTCACCTACAATTTGAGGAATTAATGAAAAATGTATACTCTTTTCATAATGTACATGTCCCTGGTTATTCCCTAGAAGCCGAGTATAATAACCTTCTCAAACATCCATAGATTAGGAAGCCTAATAATTTCATCTTCATCGACCATCCTGACCATATCTCTTAGCATAGAAGGCCGAGTCATAATATATAGGTTTTCTTTAGTCTTCAATGATGTCCTTCAAGTCATGGTTGACTCTAGAAAGGTGGCGCTAGATAACTCCCTAGAGTAGGTGGCTTGAACAACCATCATCCAATCAGAAGAAGAGGACTATTGGAAGCATGTTCTGGATAGGTGTGCACAAAAGATTAAAAAATGGATGACTTGAAAAATAGTTTATCACGATCTCACTATTTTATGGAATATATATACAGAATCACAATAGCTCCACCACCCATGAAGGAGACATCAAATGTTCCTCCCAAATATGGGTGTGACCACCAAAAGCAGGAAGAGACAGAGGAGGAATTGTCATATTCTACTACAAACTAAAACCTAACTATTGTATTTTTCTTCCTAAAATATCTACAGGATGGGAACCATCCCACCAAATAGAATCCTCATTAGATTAATAGCTCATATTTTTCTCTATCAATGTGATATAATTATAGGACCCCTTTTCTGATGATGATTATACTCCCAAATATCGTTTTCCCACACATAATCAAGGAATGGGAACACCAAAATCGAGGATACTGGAGGAATCATAGATGTGGTCAAAATCAATATTCTAGTAATACCCCTATATAAGACATAGATTTAGGTTCCAGGTGCGGCAGAAGTGCTAGGATTGGTGTACCCGACATTAATTTTTCCATTAATACCAAACAATCCAAGATCCATCACAATGATAAAATGCTTGATCTTCAGAATAGAACGAAGAAAAAAAGAAAAAAGGGGAGTCCTGAAACCATATAGAGGATCATCATATGTGTCTTATAATTAATTTAATTAAAAGACAAGAATTATGTTGATGGAATTCTCTCTCATTGATGTTTTCTGTCATGATCTGATGTGTTCCATCATTACGTCATAGAAGCCAAGTGTAGGCTTCCTCTAGTGGGTATCCAAATGTGCTCCACATATCTATGGACATTACTAAAGTGATATCTAGGTTCCAGCATAGAAGAGCCTTCTCCTGTGATGTCCACCTTTGATCACCTTGAGAGATGCTTCCAAAGCTCTGTCCTTGATCCGGTGGAGTAGGATCTCTCTCATAACTTGAGATCATTCTTGGAAGAAAAGGAATTCTCTATTGGTTTGAGAGATTTATCTAGATCCTTTGTGCACAACCACAAAGAATGTATTGGCTCATGAGAATAATTTAATTTGTATTTTATTACATAGAATAATAAAATAAATTAATTAAATAAAATAATTTATTCATTTCAATTAATTCTTAGAAAAACCCTATGTCTAATAAAAACAGTTTACTATTATTATTACTTGACATGTGCCTAGAAAATTACACTAAATGTTATTTAATTAAATAAATAATTTTTTTTCTCACAAATCCCTATAAAACTACATGGTGTGTATATTAATATACATGATGTGTATTTTTGTTTTTCCATTTATTTTATTTACTCCACCACATTTATTAGACCTTGAATAATGACTATTTATTTATTAAATATATATCACTATATTACTCACTAATTAATATATTACTTCTCCCAAAATATATTCTCTCAAACAAATAGTGTTGAAATAAATGTGATCGTACATCCTTGAATAATTATTAAACCACAATCAAGAATAATGTTTATTCAACTTATTAAATTAACATTTAACTGAGATACTTGGAAACACTTAGTGTGTGACCCTATAGGCCTCTTTCTCATATGGATTTTGGTGGAGCCTACCTAAAGTCCACGGTTAGAATCTAGAAACATGCCAAGGCACCTATAGAGAAAGAAGTTAACACCAAAAATATGTGTCACCTCCTATGAATGCTTACCATGTAATGTAATCCCTTTGTCTCGATATCTCGAATCAAGCGGGTTTCATGCTAGTTCCATCAACCCATGTGCTCGATTATTCTTTCTTTGACTTTCCAGAATTGAACATTACCATTCCTCACCATGGCCAAAGATTTATTCGGGATATATAAATTCCATCAAAGGGCATGAGATATCAACTTCTGTTATGGTATAGAAGGGGAAATCCTTTCTTTCATTATCTATTAATGTAGTATTACTTATGACACACACAATATATCCTACCTCACTGTGAACAATGTGTCATCATAGTTTTCATCAATACATATAAGTGCGTGAGTTGTAATATCCATTAATAATAATCTTAAAGTATAAGGACCAATACACACGTCTAATGATAGGAAAATACAATGACACTATGAAATGTGGATTTCTTACTAGAAGGTCTCGTTCTCATAATTTTCTCCTAGATATTTCCAAGGGCACACACACCATGAGAAGGTGCATAACATTTTTATGAGTCCTCACCCCTAATAGCATGTATTATTTGAGTCCCTCAAGTAAAATCATCCATCCATAGATCATATATTCAAAAATAGAGTTATAGTACTTCTGGGTTCTCATCATATCAGGGATCCACTATGACCTGTTCGTGCAACAAATATCCTAAGGACATTATCAAATTTATTTCCACGCAAAAGTACACTCAAGATGTGATAAGGTATTTTTTAAGGAATAATGTAAAAAGTAGTTGGTTCTAGGCCATTAACTACAATAGACTCCCACTTGGACTAGATACAACTACTAACAACCTTAAACCCAATAGCTCTTACATGATATTCATGCATCTACTAAGATATGCCTTTAGTCATGGGCTCCACCAAATTATCTTCTATGGAAACTCTTATCACTGCAACTTCACCCCCTTGATAGAAATCCATCACGAGGTGATACTTCTAGAGAATGTGCTTTGTACGTTGATGTGACCTTGGTTCCTTTTCAAGAGCCAGTGATGTAGTATTATCACAATACAACGTGATATGGTCTTTACTTCTTGGAACCACATCAAGATCCTAGACAAAGTTCCAAATCCATACAACTTCCATGTCTTCATCATAAGATGCTATATATTCGGACTCCACTATAGAATCAGTGACAACTGGCTGCTTTGAACTTTTCCAGGTTAGAGCTCCTCTGTTGAGAAAGAAAACATATCCTGACTGTGACTTTAGATCATTATGATCTGTCTGAAAACCAGCAATAGTATAACCTCTAATGACAACATCTCCTCCATCCACATGGAACATATCCTTCGTTCTTCTCAGATAATTAAGGATAGTGTTAATAACATTCCAATGTTGTTCTCCTGGATCTACTTGATATCGTCATACAATGATCAATGCATAGGAAACATCAATCCTAGTACATAACATGGCATACATGATGGATCCTCTAGCCAAAGCGTATGGAATATTATTCATCCTATCTTCCTCCTGTTGTGTCTGGGGACATATTTTCTTAGAAAGATGTAGGCCATGTGATAGCAAAACCAACCCCCTATTGGATTGTTCCATACTAAATCTCTTCAGTATCTGGTCAATGTATATACCCTGATTTAGTCCAATAAACCTCTTGGATCTATCGTGAATGATCATGATCCCTATAATGTAGGATGATTCACTTAATTCCTTCATGGATGAAAACTTATTCAACTCGTCCTTAACTAACAGTAAGATTGGTATATCTTTTCCAATGAGTAATACGTCATCAGCATATAATATTAGGATAATTAACACATTCCCATTAAATCTATTATAAACACATGGCTCACATTATTTCTTAATGAAACAAAATTCCTTTATGGATTCATCAAATCGAATGTTCCATGACATGGACGCTTTAATTAATCCATAAATGGATTTCTACAACTTAAAAACCCATTTGGATTTAACTGGTGCAACAAACCCTTATGGTTGTCTCATATAGACATCTTCCTGAAGGTTCCGGTTAAGGAATTCTGTTTTGACATCCATCTTCCAAATCTCATAGTCATGGTAAGCTCCTAATACAAGTATGATTATTATGAATTTAAACATGGAAACTCGCAAGAATGTTTCATCATTGTAAATTCATTTACATTGTCTGAATCCTTTAGAAACTAGCCTTTCTTTATAGGTGATAACATGAACTTCTATGTCCAACATTCTCTTGAATACCCATTTGCATCCAATAGGCTTTACATCAACTGGCTCATTAACCAGAACCTAGACTTGGTTTTGATACATGGAATCCATCTCTGATTTCATAGTTTATATCCCTCATGCAGCTTCAGAGCTCTCTACTACTTCCTTATAGGAGATAGGTTTATCATTGTCCAACAATAATGATTCACCATCCTTGGTTACTAGGAAACCAAATATCTCTGGTTCCCTTACCTCTCTTGAGATCCTACGAAATACTTGTGATTCTGGAACCACTTCCATAGGGACCTATGGAACTTGTTCCTGTACCAACTCCTATGTATCTTGAGAATCAACTTGTTCAAATTCAATATTTCTCCCACTATCCTTTTTTATGATGTACTCCCTCTCAAAAATATGGCTTGTCTAGCGACAATCACTTTATTTTTTGAAGGGTTATATAGGTAACATCCTTTTGTTTCCTTGGGATATACAATAAAGATACATCTCATGCCCCAGGGTGCTAGTTTGTTTCCTGAGAAATCCCTAACAAATGCATCACATCCCCATACACGTGTGTGTGAAAAAATGGGTTTCTTTCCATTCCATAACATATAGGGAATTCCATTTTCCTCCTTAGTCGGTACTCAGTTTAATGTGTATGTTGTAGTTTGTAAAGCATATCCCCAAAAGTATAATGGAATATCTATATGACTCATCATCGACCTCACCATTTCCAACAAGGTGTGGTTCCTCCTTTCACCAACACCATTCCAATGTGGTGTATAAGGAAGAGTGAGTTGGGATAGAATCCCAAAATCCCATATAAGGTCGATAAACTCTTGGATTAGATATTCTTCACCTCGATCTGATCGAATATTATTTATCTTCTTACCAAGATGATTCTCTACTTCATTCTTGAATTACTTAAATTTCTATAAGGACTCTAACTTATACCTCATTAATTAGGTATGTCCATATCTACTCAAATCATTAGTAAAATTAATAAAGTAAAAATATCCACCTCTAGCTTCTATTAGAAATGTTCCACACACATCTATGTGTACCAACCCTAGAAGCTCTATGGCCCTTTCACCCTATCCACTGAAAGATGACTTAGTCATTTTACCTTGTAAACAAGCATGACATCTATCATGTGGTTTTATCTGAGTCGAGTCTAAATAACCATCTTAGAAGAGCTTTTTCAAGCGCTTCTCATTTACATGAACAAGGCAGTGATGCCACAACTAGGTGTTGTATGAGTCATGTGAGTTTATTTCTTTATCAATTTCCAAAACTTTTTTTTAATTTAATCCATACAAACCATTATTTAAATGTGTCACACCATTATATATATTGCTCTTATAAAATAAGAAACCCTTATTTACAAACATGAAAATAAATCCATCCATATCCAAAGATGATATAAAAATTATGTTCTTGGTAACACTAGGCACATAATAACAATTATGTTAAACCCAAAGCATCCCAGTTGGAAATGATTGATGGTAATCATTAATGGCTAATGCAACTAGCCTCGCGCCATTTGTAGCTTGAGGATCCACCTCATTTATGGAAATATTTATAAATATATATGGTTCTTGAATTTTAATACATATGTGAGCTCTACAAGCTGTATCTAATACCCAATGTGTAGAAATAGAATGATTACACTCAATAAAGAATGCACCTTTAGAATCCCCATTCTTCTGGGTGTTGTTCCTCTTCCATTGGCCTGGCTTTCCACATGAAAATCATACCACTTCCTAATCCTTATCCAACCTTTAGATCTTCCCCTTATTAAAGGGATGGAGCTCAGGGGATTCAGAGCATTTATAAACCTTTGGACACTTTTCCTTGTCCTTCCTCTTCTTATTCACCATAAAGACTATAGGTTTGTCACGCCCCATGTCCTTATCTACTTGGTGAATCAATGTCCGAAGTTCTGATAGAATCTTCTCATTATTTATCATGCTATAGATGAAAATAAAGCTATAGATGGTCTTGGGCAGTGATTATAGGATGATATCTGTACATAAATCATATGGGAAATTAATCCCTAATATGTCCAGGCGTTCATTGTAGCCAATAATATTTACTACATTAGGCCCAACTGGTAAAAACTCTCCAAGCATAGTTGTGAACAAATCATTGGAGATCTCATATCTCTCCTACCTCTCTTTCTCTTGATATATATTCTTAAGGTGAGACATCATGCTATACACATCCATGTTTTCATGTTGCTTCAAGAGATCATTAGATAAGGCTGATAGCTTGAAACATTGGACATATGTGGCATCATCCATATGTTTCATATAGAGAGATAGTTCCTTATCATTGGCCTCATTTCCAGGTGCAACTGGAATAGGCTCCTCCAATACATACAATTTCCTCTTATGGTGAAGGATGATGTGTAAACACCTCTACCACTCTTGGAAATTTGTTCCAGTGAGAAGGTTTTACTTATCGAGTATGGTTCACAATGATATGTTTGAATTTATTTTCTTGCTATTTCTAAAAATTAATATGAGAAATGATTTATTTATTTATCATTGTAAAACTGAGACAAATAAATAAATTAATACTTATTAGTCTCCAACGATTTTGTCGAAATCCAATAGCCCTCACCAATGACTTCAGAATATTCTACTTCCTAAATATTCTATTGGAAAGGATCCATAGTGACCTTTTAATTATCCCAACTAGGGTAGGTGAAGCAACTTAAAAGGTTTTAGGTAGGAATTAAAAATGCCAACTGCATTAACTCACAACTCCTTGATCATGATGAGTGGACTCCCCAATCCTGAAATCCTTTTATTTTGGATTTCCTCAACCTTTTCCTCTTGGTCACAAAAAGTCCTATTGTGGTAGTCAACCCTTGATGTGAACCAAGTCAAGTCAACCAAAACCCTTGAATTATAATTCCTCGATAATTGAAAGTACCCCAACTAGGGTAGGTCAAGCACTTTGAACTACGGTTCGATTCTAACCAAGATTATAGAAGGCTATACCGAATTAATATTTCTTTGAGGGATTTTATCCTTGTACGTAATTTCGATTTTATTATCTTTTATTACGCGTTTCTTAGTATTATGTGGGATATAATTAAGTGATTAACCATGTCTAAGATAATATTTATCCATAAAACGGTTTTATTTTAGTTCTATCTTTCATGCTTGTTTAATTTATTAATTGTGTGATTGTGACAACTTACCCAAAATAAATAAATAATGAAACTGATAGAAATAAAATAAATGGTATGATCATGAGCTTTTTCTATTGGTTAGTTTATCCAGTGGTTGAAAAACTAACCCAAGACCTAGGGGAGAAACACCTTGAACCTTTTGGGTTCATGTTTACAGCTTTCCACCTACCCACCTTCATATCTCCTGGAGATTGGTTTCTCCTTGGCTCCTAACATGAGTCACCTCCACTAGATTGAGAGCTCTATCCATTACATATGATTTTATCTCACACGCAGGTGAGGGGTAAAAGGGGGTTCACAATTTCAAGAAACTTATTTTATTACATCCAAAAGTAGATTTGCAGATAAGTTAAGGAATAAAAAATATGAAAAAAGGCCTCTGTTCAGTTTTAAGTCTGATGGGAATAATATTCTACGACTAGCAATTCATTTATTTTCAAACGTACCCACTGACTATCTATGATTTGATTGATGAATCCTTTACATTAGAATGGGTGAAGTAAAAGAAACACTGGGAATGTAGGCCTTGCATATTAATGAGGAAGAGGCTCGCATGCCAATAAATTTAATTTAAATAAATAAATAAAAATAAACCATCCACACACAGTGGTCTTGGTCTAGATCATGATCAACCGTACATGCAATGATATTTACTCATAAATAAAACTAGAATTAAATTCTTTAATCATTCTTGTTTAAGATAAATCATGCTCAAATAAATTAATTATCTTTAATAAAATCAATCCTTTTATCTTAAACCTTTTTTTTGAATTTAATTGATATTCCCATCCATCATAATTTTAAACAAATAAATTCATTTAAAATTATCTTTGTATGAAACTTGTACCTTGGAGGAATCTTGGTGAATTATCATTCATAAATACCCAATGAGTAGAAATGAACATTACACAAATATTAAATTAAACACATATATATAAAACAAATATCACATATTGTGTCTTAGCTTTATGCCTACACCATGGTACATGCCTCAAAGGTTTGTATAATATAATAATGAATTTTAATAAATATGCGTAATTTGGATGAGTACATGGTGTGTAGTTCAAACTACATAACGTGTACCATTGTTCACCATACATCCAAAGTACACGCCCAGGGAAACAACATGTATATGTACTTCAGAAATCTTCAGAGTACACCACATGTCTAGTGGGCCACACGCCGTGTAGTGTCCGAATTACATGGTCTCCAGCCAGGAAAGCTGTATATGGGGTACATTGTCCAACCCCAAACTGAAGGGACTACATGCCGTGTACTGTGGTCTACACAGTGGATAATATGGAAACCATGTTCCACCTATTCTTGGTCAACACATGGAGTTATTTAAGACTTATATAAACTCCAACACACAGTTTGGTTTGGAGGACTAGTTTGATGCATTGATCCTTGAATACATGGCATATACTTCCAAATACACACCGTGTGTTCTTGGGTTGTATGGACATGAACCTTTGGAACCTCTGTATGAGATAATCTATTTTATTTTAAGCAAAATTAAAATAAAATATCATTTCTATACGGTTAACGAGAAATGAAATAAGAGGAACAAATTACCAAATTCAGATTTACAGAATGATTAACTTCAATTGAAATAACTAAATTATTAAATGCAGAAATCATCAATGAAAAACTAAAAAATTATAATCAACAATATGAGTGCTCTGATACCACTTGTAGGTTTTAGTCACATCTAAAGTGTGTGGATTGGTGTACCCAACTTTAATTTTTTCATTAACAATGATCAATCCAAGATCCATCACGATGATAAAATTATAGATCTTTATAATAGAACGATGAACAAAATAAAAGAGGGGAGTCCTGGAACCATAGATAAGATAATCATATGTTGGTTATAATTAATTTAATTAAAAGAAAAAAATTACCTTGATAGAATTCTCTCCCCATTGATGTTTCTGGTCACGATCTGATGTGATCCATCATTGCGTCATAGAAGCCAAGTGTAGGCTTCCTCTAGCGGTGATCCACACATGCTGCACATATCTCTGGACATTTTTGAATGGATCTACAGGTGCTAGCATGGAAGAGCCTCTTCACCTACGATGTCCACCTTCGATCACCTTGAGAGCCTCTTCCAAAGCACTCTCTTTCATCCGGTGGAGGAGGATCTATCTCGTAACTTGAGAGAATTCTTGGAGGAAATGGAATTCTCTCTTGGCATGAGATATTTCTCTAGATCCTTTGTGCACAACCACAAATAATGGATTGTCTCATGAGAATAATGTAATTGGGATTTTATTACTTTGAATAATAAAATAAATTAATTACCATAAATCATTTATTAATTTCATTTAATTCTTCAAAAAACCCCATGACTAATAATAACAGTTGACTATTTTTATTACTTGATATGCGCCCAAATAATTTCACCTAACATTATTTAATTAAATAAATAATATTATTTCCCACAAATCCCCAAAAAACTACATGGTGTGGATATTAATGTACATGACATGTATTTTTGTTTTTCCATTTTCTTTATTTCCTCCACCACATTTATTAGACCTTGAATAACAACTATTTATTTATTAAATAAATGTAATTGCATTACTCTCTAAGAAATATATTATTTCTCCCACAATATATCCTTTCGAATAACTAGTGTTGAAATAAATGCGATCAGACATCCTTGAATAATTATTAAACCACAATCAAGAATAATCTTGATTCAACTTGTTAAATGAATATTTAAATGAGATACTTGGAAACACTGAGTGTGTGACCCTCTAGGCCTATTTCTCAGTGGAATTAGGTAGAGCCTACCTACAGTCCAAGGGTAGTGTCTAGAAACATGCCAAGGCACCTATAGAGAAAGAAGTTAATGCCGCAAAGATGTGTCACCTCTTATGAATGCTTACCGTGTAATGTAATCCCTTTGTCTCGATATCTCAAATCAAGTAGGTTTCATGCTACTGCCATCAAACCATGTGCTTGATTATGATTTCTTTGGATTCATGGAATTGAACTTTCCCAATCATCACCTTGTCCATGAATTTATTCAGGATCTATCAATTCCATAAATGGTCCTGAGATATCAACTTCCATTATATAATAGAAGGGATAAATCCTTTCGCGCATTATCTATTAATTTATTATTAATCGTGACACACCCAATATATCCTACCTTGCTACGAACAGTGTGTCATCACAGTTTTTTTCAATACATCTAAGTGCGTGAGTTGTAATACCCATTAATACTAATCATAAAGTCCAAAGACCAATACACAAGTATGTACAGAGGAACATCCAATGACACTATGAAATGTGGATTTCATACTGGTGGGTCTTGTTATCATAATATCCTCCAAGATATTACCAAGGGTACACATAATGTGAAGGTGCCTCAAATTTTTATGAGCCCTCACCCCTAATGGCTTGTGTTTTTTATTTACCTAAAATAACATCATTTGGACATAAAACATATATTCAAGAATAGTGTTATGGCACTTCTGGTTTCTCATCACAGCAGGGATCCACTATGACCTATTAGTACAATAGATATACTTAGGAAATTATCACATGAATTGTCACACAGAAGAACAATCAAGGTGTGATAAGGTATTTATTAATGAATAAAGTAAAATGTAGTTGGTTTTATCCCACTAAATCCAACATTAAACACACCTGAGACTCATGGAAAATCACTCTAGCATGCTCAAAAGGGGATAAGAGGTGCCTCATATCCCTCCAAAAGTCTTCCAAATTGGATTTAATTGCATGATTTCTTATCATGAGTTCAAGAGAATCAATCTAGACAACTGGGAAGGCCGACATGACATGATCATCTGGTAGTAGATTCTTCCTCAACTTCTACACAAATACTTGGTCTATCTAACTCAAATACCTTAGCTTTTGAACCAAATTCCCAGGATAATCCCAATATTGGGAGGCATTGACCTAAAGGATTAATGTAAAATGTAGTAAAATAGATAGCTGTAATCCCAGAAAGAATCTCAATCATCGATACAATATTCCTTTCAAAATAACTTAGGGTGGAATTTATTGAATCCCTACAGATCGCATGGTAATTTTTGATAGAATCCATTGAAGCCTAGGTCTATCGAGTGGTGACTATGTCCTCAGAATGTCATGTCACCATCTCATTCACTGATCAAGATCAGTAAGTGGCCATTCATGGGTATATCATGACCATATACGTTTCTAGAAGTCTTAACAATTTCAATGTCCAAAGGGTGTTGATTTATAATTGATCATAGATTAATCTCATCCCAGTTCAAAATATATGATATTTTGGATATAATAATGGAGATTTATCACCCAAAAAGCATACCATTTAGGGGTATGATAAAAGTGAGAAAATACATCACACGAAGATCAAAATTGAATCTCAATTTGGGTATCTCACATCTGATGTTGAGTTGATGGTTATGTAGAAAGAAACTGCATATACTTTCCATCTTGGAAGGCCCTGGCTCTATATCCACTTTATGGTACCATCAACATTCCATAAATGACTAAAGTGTCCCATCCATGGAAAAGATGAAATACTAAATGTTAATGATTCCCCCTTCGAAACATATGGAGCCACATATGATGAAGAATATTTCTACACAAGATGAGGTAAGGAACTAATGGTGGATGATGATATATAGGTTTTAGATATCAATGTATTGGGAACTTCCCCTATGAACCCCAAGAGTATGTTCGATGGTGACTATGTTCCCCCCATAAACATGGTCGAAGATGTAGATCCATTCCCAAATATCCAATCCATCATATCCTCCACAAAAAATATAAAAAACAATCAGCTTCAGAATCTCTCTACATTCACTCATATATAAAGGGATTATGATGACTCTTTTAATAGCCTCCCTCACCCCAATTGTGAGAGAGAATCTCCTTGATCTTCATCTTCACATGAAAATGTCTCCACAGACTCATAAATGGAAAAGTATGAGGATGACCTCAGTAAATCCCCTCTAACATTTGAGGAAGGAATCTGCACTATTATATATGAGATTAGACAAATAAATCTTGGAATAGAAGAAGAACCATATCATATTATTATTATTAGTTTTTTAATTCCCATTGAAGTGAAAGATATGAATATCACAATTATATGGAAGCATCGTTATCTGTTCTCCTGGAACTATACAGATATCCTCGAACTGAATCCAAATGAGGTAACACACTATATCAGACTTCCCAGTGAGAATCAAGGATTCAAATAGGCATCCAAATGGATGCACCCATATCATGACACACATGTAGATGCGAAATTTCACATGTTTGTCCAATCCAAAATTTCAAAATAAGTGAAATACCCAAGAAGGATTTCTATCATTGTCCTCATCATGAAAAATAATAGCTAGATTAGGGTCTGCATTGATTTTAGATACATTAATAGGAATTTCCTGAAAGGATGATTTCACATAGACAATCACATACCTCTTGATCAATGAAAATAATATCTTCCAAGCCATTTACTTCAGGGATGGGTCCTTAGGGTACAATAAGATCAAGATTCCACCTGATGATTAAGAAGTTACCCCCTTCAGAGAACCTAAAGGGATATTCTTCTATCAAGTCATTCCCTTTGGATTAAAGACTGATGGTTCCATATATCAATGTAACATACATCATATCTTTAATCCATTTCATGGAATGGATAGTTGAGTGTTATGTCGATGAACCATTTGATAAATCTTTATAGTAATGTGATCACTTGATAAATCTACCAAAAATCTTAGAGAAGATGCAACAACATAGTCAACAGATGAATCCTCTTAAGTTTGTTTTTGGGGTAACATCAGGAAAGTTCCTTTGTGTTGTGGTACGACACCATGGCATTGAGGTTGACCTAGATAATACTAGTGTTATCATAGCAATGTTTCCCCTAGAAATCACAAAGAACTGAGTGGATTTCTAGTGAATCTCACCTACAATCAGTGTTTCATAGACAATTTGGCCAAAAAAGATCTCACCTTTACTAGGATAATGAAGAAGGAAATCACCTAACAATGGGATGATGAATGTCAAATAGCCTTTGAATTTATTAATCGCTATTTCCTGCAACCATCAGTTTTGTTTCCTTAGGTGGAAGGGAGACCACTCATCTTATATGTGTCCTATATGGAACACTCATTGGGTGCCGCTCTCAAACATGAAAATTGTCCAGGATGTCAGAATAGTCTCCAATACCTCAGGCAGATGATTATAGGTACTGAGACCAGATATTTTGATGTCGAAAAGAACTACATTTCACTCATCTTTGGAGTGTAAAAGATGATTCACTACATGAAGCAGCATGAAATGTACAAGGTCTATCTTATTGATCCTATCAAGTACATCCTTGTCACCCTATATTGATTGGGTTCTTGGCTTGATGGGTGTTCATTCTGTAGCAATATGAAATCTACTTCATATCACATAACTAAGTGAAAGGGAGGGAACTATCATATTTCTTCGTAGCACATCCTAACTTGAAAAATAGACCAAAAGACATCAAGATTCCGTATGAAGAGGTCATTGACACCCATGTCATGCCTCAGACATGGGAGATGTACTTTGATGGTTCCACTCGGGGTCCTTCCAGCATAAGAATGGAAAAAACGAATATAAACTAGGATGGTTTTGGGATTTTATTTATCTCTCCAAACACATCAGTTCAGCCCTACTCTTTGAAATTGTCCAAAGGCTACACCAATAATGAGGAAGAATACCAAGCCCTCATCACTGGGTTGGAATAAGCCCTACAGTTTCACATAGCTTACTTGTATATCAAGGGGGATTCAGAATTGGTGATAAAGAAGATAAATGGTCAATATTCCATTTAAGTGGAATAACTACAGCTACTCACTAGGTATTCCATGGGATTGATGGGAGAATTCCCTTTTGATCCCACATTACATCACGTTCCCCAGTAAAATAATGATCATGCCTATTCACTAGCTCATATAGCCATCATCCTTACTGGACCTGATCAGGAGGAATAAATATTATGTATCACACATCGAATAAAGTTATCATCAATTTTTATTTTTGATATGGAAGAAATCAATCATGTCATCACCACCCCAGAGCATGAAAAACCAACGACCACTCCTAGATTGTTGGATCCCATACTTTTGTATCTCTAAAATGAGGTTCTCCCAATAGATTATGTCGAAAGGGAATAAATTCAACACCAGGTAGCAATCATCACTCTAAAAGATGGTCCAATGGGTGGAAAGACCTATAAAAATTTGGATTTGATGAAATTATCCTTAGGTTCATAGAAGAAGGAGATATTTTCAGCATCATGGTAGAAGTCCATGAAAGCTCCTATGGTGGCCATGAATATAGAACTAGGATATCCCACAAAATTAGATGACTGGGATACAACTGGAAAACCATGATGTAGGACTATGTGAAATTCACAAGGAAATATCATGTGTACTAGATTTATTCAAACTTCATCCATCAACCCCAATAATTTCTATATACAACTTAATATTCAAGTCCAAAAAATATTATCTTCAAAAAATTCCATTTTCTATTTTGGGAATGGATGTTGTGGGTCCATATCCCCCAACCAAAGCTAACCAGTTCAAGAATATCCTTACTACTACTAATATTTTTTCCAAATAGGCTGAGGCAATTCCCATCAAATAATTTTATATATTGAATATTATCTCCTTAAAATCCAATATTTTCACCAAGTTCAAAGCCCCGCACACAATATTGATAGAAAATGACCCCAATTTCTATTACAAGGAGTTAAAGAAGCTATTCCAAGAGTAAAATATCAAGTTCAATATCTCGTCCTTCTATTATGTGGTGTAAAATGGACTGAAATATTCCTTTAATAAGACTGTATCAAACATACTTCAAAATATGGTGATCAAAGATAAGAAGACATGACCAAATAAAATTTTCCTCACTTTATGGGACTATCATACCACCACACATATAACCATATAGAAAACACCATACTCATTGGTGTACTAGAATGAGGTAGTATTATACATATAAGTCTAGTTTCTTTCACTACAAATAGCCATTTGCAGGAAACTCTCAGGTGATGAACAGTCACAAATGCAGTTGGACTAATTTGAATGCTAGATGAGAACAGATTATGCACATTTCATTTCCTAGAAGTAAATCAGAATTGGATATCACAAGCCTTAAATAAAAAGGTTTTCCATTATTAATTTGGCTATGAAGAACATGTACAATCTCTCAGAACCCTAATAATACTGGGAAAAAATCCCCTGAAATTGGAACCCTAGTGGGAAGGAAATTGTTTAATACATAATGTTTATCATAATGGGGCCAATTTGGTGGCCACCATGGATGGGGATCGTGTCACACCACCAAAAAATGTGAGATTTCTCAAGAAATATTTTCCATAAGCTCTCATAAACAATGGAATCCACAACAAAGTAAGCCCCATAATAGTTCCTAACCATAGGATGTTAAACTATATGAAGATGGTCCTCACCATATGAAATTAATCTGCATGGAGATTGTCCTGACCTCATGATGTTAAACTGTATGGAAATCTTCCTAGACACATGATGATAAACAACATAGTTTCTTGAGAACTACATATGGATTTATTCATGTTCTCACATTGTACATAGTGAAGAATGAATATCTTTTTGTGGTCCTAGACATAGGATTATTTTCCTTTCATGTTGGGTGATCCAATATCCTTACCTCATGATGTAATAATTCATGATCTAGAACTTTACCCTACATGATGGATGGACCAATGTCCTTACTGTATGACATAAAACTGCATAGATCTATAAGGTCCATCTTCATTAATGTCGATTCACCCACATCCTTATGACACGATGGTAAACTCTAAAGATCTCTATAAATATGTATGGATTGATTCTCATTTTTATTGAGATACATAGGGACACCTTGATTCTATATCATGGTTTTTCCACCACATGATACAAAATTCCCCTATCATCTACTTAAATTTTTCTTCATGGGACTCTTTTCATACCTTGTTTCTCACGCTGATCACAGCTCATGTTGGCTTAGGAATTTTATCAAGGTGTTCCCCATACGAATAAGGTGTATCTGCTTCATCAGGATTGTCTTGGTACTAAATATTTGAAATTAAAAGTAATACCATCAGCCCGTACCACATGAAATTAAACTATAAGGGATTTTTTAACTATGTGTGGTTTGATTATCATTATCATGAGATATATAGTGATGCCCCGATATCCACCCTTCTTCCCTACCACAATATTACCACTTTTATAGTTGTCCCATATTCATCTCCACTGCATGATGCTAAAATGAGTTGTCCTTTAAAGAACTACATAGGATATAGTTCCCATCACCATCAGATACATGTTGACACCCATAATTATATTCATGGGTACATCTGTGATTCCACCATTTAATTTCAGAGGATCAATTTCCAAACATCATGATGTTAAACTACATGGATATCAAGAACTACGTGTGGTTTGATTCTCATTTTCATGTGATACGTAGTGAATCACATACATTTATACTTAGTTCCAACTATAACAGTTCCATATATTCATGTCGGTTCATACATCCTTACTACAATATGATAAACTACACAGAAGTATGCCCTTTCTGTATGACTTTATACTACAAAGAAAATGCCCTTACTGCATGATCACTAACTAAAATAAATCATATCCTTAATGCATGTGGATAAACTTCTTGGAAGTAAATCCTTACCACATGACATTAAAATTCCTGGAAAATGTTCCTACAAAATGAAGATAAACTACACATTAGCATATCATTACTTCATGAAAATAAACTGCATGGAAACACATCCTTACCCGATGATGTTAAACTACAAGGAACATGTCCTTATATTATGATGATAAACTCCAAAAAATCACATCCTTATCACATGATGATGAACTACATGTGAATATGTCCTTACCACATGAATTTAAACTATAAGGAAAATGCCTTGGTTATAGGACATTAAGACATCATGAAAAATGTCCCCACAACATGATGAAAAAATGTGCCGTCCAAATCCGATTTTTCCTTCCTTATCAAATGACCCCAAGATACTCAAATTGGTCAAATAGAGTATGGGTTGCTTCTACCATCTTTTAAAAGTTCCTCAATCCATATACCACACTTCACATCTTATATGTATCAAGTTTCCCTAAGCCTTTTAGTTTCCTTGAAAAGGAAGAATGAGATATCTTGATTGGATATTCTATTGATGGATAAGGGATTTAGAACCACCAACTGGAAACACATTGTTCCAATATAATTGGCCTTCTGATTCTTGGGTTCCTAATGACACCATGTCAGAACTGATAATCATAGGGTGATTTGAGACATATCTAGTATGATTGTCCCATACCATTTCTCATGACATATGAAACTCTATTAGTGATTTTCAACATTTTTAACTCATGGTCAGAAGGATGTTGGGGTACTCTTGAACTTGGGTATCCAAATTAGTCACTTTTGGGACATCTCCCATATTATGTCCACATATGTGACGAACATAAAATGCCTATACTTTGGTCAAAGATTTGAAAACTCAAAATTTATCCTATAATGATCCAACTCTCAATCTATAAAATATCATGTGAAAAAAGAGACAAAAAATGTTAGGTCGAAAACCCAAAATGTGAAACCTGAGAAAAATTCAATTCTTCACCCCCTAAACTTTTAATTTTCTAATTTTATTCCAAAATTAGGGAACAAACATATAATGAATAAAGCATATAGGGCCCATTTTTTACATATATTAAAATCCATGTTATTCTCACTAGATCCATTGGTCTATGTAAATGTTAGAGAATTGTTTTTCATGTCTCCTTGTGGTGAGAATATATTCTCTAGGTTGTGACAAAACCTTTAGGGTGTTTGAACCCATCTTAGGTATTATGATTTCTACAAATAAAAAATTATTATTTGGGTTCCTTGGATCACCCCAAACCTTAAATCGACCTAGTAAAAGATATACAGCTCTATGAAACCAATTACATGACTATGAACACATGCCCATGGCGCCTATATATGTTCCCATGGCTGTCAAATAAATATGTCAATCTGTAAAAAGTACATTTCAATCCTTGTGATCCATGACATCATGGAAGAAACACTCAACACTATAGTGTGTCTGAACTACCCCCAATACAATTTCTTTGTATAATACCCTATCAAGGAACATTAGTCCATGATTTACAATCTCCATGCCAAACTATCTGAGAGAATTCGATATCCTCAACATTACATCATCATGTTTTGTACTCATTCTCAAAAATGGAATTTGAAACTCCATTATAGAACCATTGGTGGCGCATTACTCATGATTTTAAACCACATGGTGTAGAGGCCGAGCTTCACATTAAGAGCTAAACTTCCTTGGGGAGATAGAAACCTTCATGGATGCCTTTTTCCCATTCCCAATATAATCATTTAGACTTTTAAGTATTCAAAAATACTTTTTAGTCCTAAAAAATAAGTGGATATCATCATTTCTTTTCAATGATAATTACGTATAAGGTCCCTGATCTTCCAACTAAAGGCATACCCTCCTTCCCAAAAAGTATCATTAATCCTTGGAAGCCCTCACAACACTATGGTAGAACACAACACCCTAGAGTATTATGGGTTATCCCTAAAATGTTATCCCCATCCCATGTTCATAGAATCAAGAATTTGGGTTATGATTTATATCACCCACACTTCAACTATCTAGGCATGCATATTATTCCTAGTATTTCTCCCTCATCCATATTTCCTTCCATAAATCATCCATAGCTCTAGGAAAATAGTGTATAAAATCTTTTCATATCTTTTTAATCATTGAATAATCTATTTAACCTTCCATCTAATGTAATAACCTCCTTGAAAAAAGTAACCCCAATACTCATGATCCCTAGTATCACCACAATGAAATTCAGCACCCCATATATTTTTGAGTCATCCCTGGTCTATTAGCCCCATATTTCACAATGTTTCAAGTTATAAGACCTTAAACTATAGAATTGAAAAGTTTTGAGCTAAATGAACTTAATCTAAAGTGACATAAGGTTTGAGATAAATGAACTTAATCTAATGTGAGATAAGGTTCGATAAAAATGAAATTAAACTAAATCAATATAATGTCTGAGCTAGATGAATTTAAACTAATTTTATGTAAGGTCTAAGCCAAAATAACTTAAACTAATGTGAAAGGAAATTATTTAATTTTTGAAATCTTATGAGGCCCATTACATAGTCTTAACCCGATCAAGATACTCATTCAAAAATCTCATCACTTTCAAAAAAGATACAAAGCACTTACCCTTCAAGACATATGACCAACCCAGATGATCCCTCTACAATTTAGGTTATTTCAAGATAGATAGAAAAAATTTTCAATAAATAATATCTTAATGGTGGGAATTTATGAGTATCTCTTAGAGGGGATCTATTAAAATTTCAACATTTGATGCTAGAAATTCATCTTCAATAATATATAAACAAAGGTATGGGTGTTTGTGGGGATGTTAAAAATGTTAAGAGTGGGGAGATATTATACACATCATGGAGGGAAGAACATTAAATAGTATTATAGGGGATTTTGAAACCCCATTCATTGACATAAAGAAATGAAGGTAGAAAACTCCTTATTTCAGAGCCTCTCTGAGGCCTCATAAATTTTTTTAGTGTAGTACAAAAGTTGAATCATAATAAAAGGTGTCTTGCTACACTGGAAAGATGAGAAATAGTCTGGAGAGGGGCATCAATTGAGTGTTGGAGTGACACTCTTCCCACTTCATCTGCTTTTACCCCCAGAAAAAGATCCAAAACTAGAGTATTAAACTGTTTAACCCTCCTCTGATAATTGTACAATAAGGATGATGAATTCGAATGGTTATACCTCAAATGAGCCATCATATCCTCATATCTAAATATCTGTGTAGTCTAAGCATACATATGAGACTATAGTTCAGATAAAAATTGATGAACCTACTCAAAATTTTCCACTGTTTCCCTCATTTTCTTAGTAAGGGAATCCTCATTGATAATATTAAGAACATAACTTTTGTTCATGGTGAATTCTCTTTGGGCAAAGACAATTTACTACATGATTTCATATATAGGCTATCGATTGAAGCAGCCTCCCCTAAGTCATGAAATAACTAGTGAAGTTGTTCACATTGGTTGGGGAATATATACAATGGTGTATTAGTAATCATGGAATGTATATTTTCCTAGTTCAATATATGATATAAATGATACTCTACAACTAATGAGGTAGACCCAAAAAAAGGATGACTAGCGAGTCATATCAATTCCGAAATAGGAGAAGGAGACCCATATTCCCTTCTCTCAATAGGCACATCATCCATAACCTATGTTTTAGTACTATATTCCACAATGTAATATTTTTCACTTTCTGAGTGGTCGTCACACATGTTGGGTATCTTTCTCTATATATCCTCCAAAACTTTGATCAATTCCATCATTTACATTAACTATAGAATCAAAAATGAAAAATACATGTACACATAATGGACCAACTATCATAGAAAACCATTTAGATAAGCTATTACCAAATCATGGGCATAATCCTGGGTAAGTAAAGTGGAAGAAGAATTAGTAGGTAAAATCATGATCTGAACCTCGATGTTTTCATGTGTCTGCATCCTCTAAAATTTATGGATAACCTCAGGGTGTCTCTCTCCTCAAACAACAAAAAAATGATGGGGGATACCCTTTGAGTACTGCCAAACTGATGAGAAAATTAATACAGTGTATAAGGCTCATATATGACCATCTCATCCACCAGGTTTGTGGAAACCAAATCTCGAAGGAAGATTATATAAGATCTTTTTTTCAAGGGAGGAGCTTCCATCATATATGATCGAGCTAGATAGTGTGTGAAAGAGGTAAAATAAAATCTATCATGATGGTGTAGTGCATCCTAAACCTCATCAGGGATAAGATAAATATCCTTGACCCTAGATATGTTCAATAATCTAGGATGGGAAATGGTGTTGGGGATCCTGGAGGAATTTTAATTCTCATAACAATATAAATTCTCCCATATCCAGCCAAACTAGGACTAGATAGGACCACTACTCTTATAAGGGTTTATATCCCATTGAATGTAAATTATAATTTAGTAATGGTGTTCATGGACTGGTACTTCCATGTTAAGATGCATCCATTCTGCAAGTTGTACTACCATCACCAACATATTAACATGGATTCCCGAATGTGTGTCCTTATCTGGAAAGAGCCACCCATTTAAGAGCATGGCTATAAAACCTACTAGTCTTATGTCAGGGGGATATCCAAGTTCATAGAATATCCCCATTAGGTATAATATATAGCCTCTAAGATGGACCAATATGAGAAGTCACTATCAAAATCTTGTTGGGAGGGGAACCTATGTTAGTGAATAGTAATTTTCCTAACTCCTCTTCTATATAGTAAAATATTGATCCAAGCATTAAAATAAATAACCGAGCATATTTTTGACTATTTATTTGATTTCACCCTTAAAATAATAATATTATCCTTTTCCAAAACTGGTGTCTATCGAGGACCATCCCATATATCCATAGTTGGGAGGAATTCGTCATAGATTTCTCCAAGGGGAAGAATCCCGCATAAATGATAGACGTCTCATAGGATAATTCCCACTTCACTACGGAGAATGTGAAATGTGTTAATACCATTACACCTATGGATGATCATTTATTTAAGGAGTTCAGGCTAGAGATAAATGGTAAATTGTGAGATCCATATGGCTTCATAATGGTGAACCCTATATAAGTCATCAGTTAACACCAAATAGCTTTTCCATAACTAGAAAATCCATGCCCACTCATTAGAGAAATTATTTCCAGGATGGTGAACCCATTTAAAGTACCATCTACTTCCTAGATTATTCAAATAATATTCAATTATACTCAAATTACTCTGAGATATAGGTTGTTCTGTAAAGTTATGTTTGTTTGGAATCATTGGAGAGTGGGCCAATAGGTACGAAAACCCCCAGGATTGAGATATTACAATCCAAAAATCCTCATAAATTGTTTTCTAAGTGAATTAAAGAGAATCATAGAGAGAATAGGATGGAAGATTAAAATATGGAGGAGTAATGGTAGCATAATCTAGGAAACCCAACCTGTAAAGAGGAAGTCGATGAGATAGGGGGTAATTATGGACGTCAAATGAAAGGTACCTCATCATGGTTTTGATATATGTATATATGAAATATTAGGGATTGACATTGAAATTCCTAGAAATAATGGCCCTTTGATTGGCCACACCAGAGGAGACATGAAGAGGACCAGAATCCATCTGAAAATAAGTAAGTGGCACATTCTAGACAAAGAGAACACATGATATTGTCAAAAAAATAGAAGCCTGAAATTACTAGAGGTGTCATGCACATGACATGAATCAATAAGGAATTTACAGATCATATAAAGGATTTAAAAGTCACCTAATATCCTAAGGACATTTAGGTCACATAATCCCCATAGGGAATCACATGATCACATGATCTCTTTTAAGAATCACTATTGCGTGACCTGAAGATGGTCATGTGAATCAGTCAGATCGAATGATAAAAGCATTGGACCCTATGAATCCCTCAAGGCCATCTAAATACCTCATACAAAACATCTAAAAATAATTAAAAAAGTATGGTTCATCTTTAGGATAGATGAGTGACTAAGTGTAGGAAGGTCTTGTAGGAAAAATCTCACAGTGAAGGCTCAAAAATAGGGTCTCATGATCAGGATCAATAGAATGGTCTTGTGAAGAAGGCACATGACAGAAAAAAGGTGATTGAAATATGGAAGAGTGATAATAGGTGGAATGAATCTCTCTCCACCCAATACTATATATTGGTCATTTTTAGGAATACTAATTTTCACCCAGTAGACTAAACGTCACCTGAGACACTTATTTGTGACACTCAAAGAGTTCGGTGGGCATTTAAATTCCTCAAAACCAATCCCTTGTCCCTACGGACATCACTCATGTGGGAGGGGGGAATATGATGTACGAAAAATAAGCATTGAGGAATTCAAAGGACATGAAGTTCATGAAAATGGGTATTATTTCCCCCACAAAAGAAATGGAAGAGGAAGATGGTTGTGACCTACAGATCATGCGAACCATTAAGAGACTCGTGATCATGTGGCCATTATAAAGTCACACTAAGATTCCATGCGCAACCCTTAACCTATAATTGATCTCGTAGATCTCCATTTCAATGAGTCTGTATATTTTTTCATAGGTTCTACAAAAAACTGGTAACCACACTAGAAGTAGAAGGATGAGTTCCCCTAGGCTAAACATGTTGTTAGCGATAGGAACCTAGAAATCCAACATTAAATCCTCTAAAAAATGAGAGTAAGTATGCCTAAAAGTCAGATAACCCAATCAAAAATTATGTTTACTTGACTTATCAATGATGAGAGGGGTAATTATTCTTGAAAAGTGAATGAATACTCACACGACCTTAAAGAATTTGTGAAATAAAACAAAGGATATAAAAGGAGAGGAGGTGGGAGCTACTCATGATCTTTAAAAGACTTGTGTCGCACCCTTGGTGATCCACAAGATGTCGTGAGTATCTGGAAACATGTCTACCTCATCTTGTGGAGTAACTTTGTCTTGTCATCCTCATCAAATGGAAAAAATTGTATATGTCTAGGAAACCATGATATTCATTTTGGAAATCCATGTGAAAACCAATATGATTGTGAAAAAATTCTCATGCACCCCCTTATGACCCATATCAATCACTCGATGAATCACTGAAAAATTGATTAATTATCCTTACATTAAACATCAAATTTCACATGAATCCCATCCTATTTTTCATAAATCAATGGGAATAAAATAGGTATGGGGAGGAAGAAAATCATATTCACTAAATTATAGTGACATGTTAAGGATTTTTGTCGTGTGGTCCTATGAGACCCCATGGAAAACCATCATTGTCTCATAGAAAGCCCAAGAAAAGTCATCAAGCATCTCACATATGCCTTTCAAAAAACACTTGGATATTGTGAAGGCCATATAAAATGTCAATATAAAAATATTTAAGTCCTTAAAAACATCTTCATGATAAAAAAAGTGCCCATTATTTAGGAAAAAACAAATAATAGAGGTGTTGACGAGAGCAATTCACGGTTACTGAAAATTAGCTGACACCCTCTAAGATGTTTATGACCGAGACCCACAATACCTTATTGTACCAGAGCTCTTTTCTGAATCCATACTCAATTAATTCTAGATACTCTATACAAACTACTAAACAATAGGAGTATACATGCCTATAAATTCACCTCCCCAACATGAAAAAGGTTTGGACTCTAGATAATTGAACTCTCAGCCTCTGGACTCTCAGGTGAAAGGGTTAGAGACACTTCTTAGTGCTGATAATATCAGTACTAGAAAGTATTACTTCAGGTAATATACTAGTGAGAATATGTATTAATCATGATCCTAACATAAGTTACATCATGTGATCATTCATAGATCATGCCACGAACTGTGGGAAAGGTGTGCGAAGAACATACCACACATCCCCCTAATCAAGAAAGACTCTATAGAAACTAATATTGAATAAACTAAATTAATTCCCCATAAAATGGCTAGAACCAAGATTGAAAGGGAAATACTTAATTTAATGACATGTTTGATGGTCCTAATGTGCTTCACATGAGTCAACCAAATACACACAATGATAATTGTAAATGTCTCCTAGACCATGTAATGCTCCTTAAACTTGCTATTTGGGATATAAAAAATACTTCAAGTATGTCAAATCAATTTATATGGTCCCATTAGGTGCACCAATTTGGTCTATTGAAACCCTCTAGACCTATTTCCTAAACCATATGACATCCTTCAGATGCATCACCTGAATAAAATAAGAGCGCCTACTAAAATTAGTCAAGTCTCACGGTTTCACATAATCATGACAACCATGGTCTCTCAAAACCCTATAGACAAGTCATACAAGACCCATGACACAATACTAAAATGTTTTAATGGTCTTGAGATGAAATATATTGATATTATCCATGATATAAGACATCCTTTGATCCATTTTGTACCGACTCTTGGACATCCTCCATTTATGTCAAACCAACTCTTGAGAATGACACTAGAGAACATCAGCTGTACCATGTGACACCTCCTGGAAAAGCTGGAAAGGTCAATAGATGGATCACATAGAAAACCATCTAGATCATGTGATTTAATCTATAAAAGTAAAATGGTTCATGTAACACCCTCTACACAAACATGCCAGGTCATATGGGCAGTCTAAGTGTGTAAGCCCCAATATAAAGGGAACTATGTGGACTATGATTCCTACCATATTTAGGATAATTAAGCCACCTATACAGAGGTCTTACATCCATATTGACCATCAAGGGTATTCCCAATATTTAATTACCTTATTTAAAGCAAAGTTATTGACTAAATTCTATCCCTTGTTTCTCATAATGGGCATTTATTGCTTGGGCTCAAGGAGTTGAAATGATAATGACATCTTCACCATAAATCACCAAAATGGTACATGAAGCCGCATTGAGAAAATAAAAATATCAGTTTAACTATGATGAATCTGATTTATGCCATAATAGGGATATGTAGGAAATCTCCCTGAGACCGAATTTCCTTGATAAATCATCTCAGGGCAATTCTAGCACATAAGTCCCACATCATGAGAAATTAAATGATCAATCTCCATCCATTTTTATCACCCCAATTAAGGATCACATGATCTTAGGGAGTTTCAATAGTCATATAATAGTCACCATGGGCCTCTATAATGACATGTATAACCTCAATATATGCCCGACCAAATAAACTATGAAAAATCAAATTCTTGTATTACTCTAGTTTTTTAGAAAATCCCTCCAGGATTTGAACATGAATATTCTATGTCCCAGAGAAAACATATAATTCCTTTATATATGATGCCAAACTGCATGGGTCTAATGTACTATGTGTGTTTTTATTCCACCCTTAATCATGACACATAGGATACCTCACAGATTCCTAATCCCCTCATCAGAATTTTAATTACCTCCTTGCAAGGATGTACTTTCTGAAGCACATGGTTATATAGATTCAATAAATAAGAGGCCTCTTATTAACTAAAAATTATGGATAAAATTAGATACATATATATAGATCTACTAAGGAGACCCCAGTCCATTGCATATGAAAGAGAATTACAATATAGTGTTTTTTAGGGAAACTATTCCCATATCATGATTATTAGGATATTTATGAACACATATTAAATCTATAAGAGATTCCCAAAGTATTTATCAATTCCCCCCCTAAAGGGTGTGATGAGACAAACCTCCCATACTCTTAACCAACACAATTCCCTAAGAGCCTTTGGGCCTGAAAACTCAGATGACCACTAGCCATTGGAAATCAGGTTTGTACCCAGCTATGGATGAGGGAACCATTAGGAGTTTCTAGGAAAGTTGGAACAAATTGAAAACCTGATGCAAGAAATTGAGTGAGGCCTTAAAATCACCATCATTAAAACCAACATGTGAAACTGATTCCACTACCTTGAAAATGATGAATCATACTCTATTAAGGAATTTATTATACTAATTTCTTTGATGGATAACAGTATATGAATTGTATTGAAGGAATCATATGAATACTCTTTATACTATTTGCAACATCCCCTAATCTGACACTCTATCATGTGGCCAAAATGGGTTGGTTATGAGACATCAAGAGTTTGACCCAGTATTCTAGAGGTTGTTTACTAGTAGTGGGGGTGTGGTGAGTATAGTGGGGAGAATATACCCCTAGTTACATAGTTAAAAAAATATATAAAAATTCAATAAAAACAATTTTCTAAGTGCAGAAATATTGGAAATTTTACAATATAATAGAAACAAAACAAAAAAACTCAAATTAATAAACCAAAAAATAATAAGAGATTAATTTATTATCATGTTGGAATGTAAAATAATTTTATTCTAGATTTAATAGAGAATAAATTAATAGTATACTCAAAAGACCACAGTTCTGAACCCCTTGTTAGTCCTATCTCCAACCTTCATCCCATCCTGTAAGTAAAAAAAATAGCAAGGTCCCTTTCCCTTATCCAATAATACATCCACATAATCTTCTTGGGTGAAAAATGGCAAACCAAATAGGGTGTCAGTATAACCGAGTAGGTCAAAACCACTACGTCTAAACATAACGAGTATGTTATTAAGAGAATGAAATAATTTAATAGAAAAGTGTATTAATTAATTAAACAATTTTCTAATACCACATAAAATTATTTTGGATCCATGCTATAATATCTCTCATAATGTATCACAACTATGCCAACCATAACAATATAACTAAGGAATAACATAGCATGTGTCAACACCATGCTGTAATATATATGAGAACATCCTATAGACATGAAAACCATAACCTTTTAACCAATGTATAAATTAAAAAAATCAGGGTCACACCCCTCTATATAAGCATTTCATAATGTCTTTGGGACAATCCCAATATATAATAATTTTATACTGGTATATAAGCATTTCATAATGTCTTAGGGAAAATACCGATATATAATAATTTTAGTATGTCTCCTAGATTATCCCAATTTATAATCATTTTAGTATTTAAATAGGGATAACACCCCATATTATCATCACAATAATCAACCTCGAATTACTTCCCATATAAGAATTACATTAATAGAAAGCACAATAAATGTCATAAAAATAAAGATATCATGTTATCAGATAATCTAGCTGAATGGTTAATTATAAAAATCTTCATTTATCTTATAATTACACATTTCATTTATCATTTTCTCTTAATCCAACAAATTGGAAGTCATATCAATAATCATCACAATCCAAGGAGAATCTATATCAGGAAATCAACCAAATCCCATATCTTGATGAACACACATTAATCCATGTAGACTTCTACCAGAACTGGTGGTAGGTACGAATAGACACCATGGCCTAGGATCACTTTAGGCAGCCGATTTTGGGTTCGTATTTTCCCTGGACCTTCAAGTCATTTTTTGGTCCTTCTCCCCTAGTACTTTGGGACATCATTGTACATTCGGGGTCCTTGGGTCATGGCCATGACCAGGCTAGTTTCATGTTTTAAAGGGTTTACATGTAATCGTATTTGTATCAATGGGATCTTGGGCCACTCAATAAAAAGGTTGAATGCATCTGGGCCTTTGGTATTGTAATGGGTTCTCCCTTAACCGAATTTAAAATGGGTTTATATTTTTATTTTTCTTTTATATTAAATGGGATAGCCCCAACCTATTTTAGAATAATCAATGGTTCAATCACCCAAATAGTAGAAAAAATACAGGTTAATATCTAATTGGATTCAAAGGGACTCCAAGTAATAATCCAATTCACCAATTATTAAGTTTAGGGAAAACTATGTTTTCACAATTGTAATATTTCACATTATTGAAAATTATCAAACCATAAGGTTTTGGTATAGAAAAATTACCTTTAAATGATGATAAAAAAAGGTTTCCAATGGAAACTCCCATGAGGAAGATGGTTCAACTAATCACAAGAAGGATCCTATATCAAAACCAATCAACATATACACCAATAAATCTCAAATTCATGGGATTACACTAAAACTACCATAAATAAATTCGATAGAAGGGAAAAAAATACCCAAAACACTTACTAGGGATTAAATTCATGATTGATACATTTAGAATCTAGATAGGAACTTCGAAATATTAGGGAAATTGACCTAGGGTCGAGGGGAGGATGTTTTACACAATAGAATGAGATAAAACTCATGAACTCCAATATTTAAAAACCTAATTAGTAAATTGAATGGAATGTAATTTAGTTACACATTGGGTATATATTTTGAGATGGATACACTAAGAAACTAATCACCATGATTGTATATTTATTTTACCTGAACGTTACATGATGTGTAATATTATCACATCATGTTTTCATTTCACATCATGTATCAGTTCATGACATGATTCTTGTGGATTTTATTGGTCATGTAACCTATTTACATGACATGTAAGTGGAACACAGATAGATTTATGCCCATTTTACTCATAAAAACCCTAACCCCATTCAAGCATTTTCAATATATAAATAACCCTTGAAAAAATTTACCCCATTTATACATGTACTCCCTTAATTTAAATAAACATTTATATTTGGTAATTATGTCATTTAAAAAAATGTATCTCTGTATGGATTCGTTTTGGTTTTCTAAAGTTTTATCACAACCCAAGTTTTCATTTATTCAATAAAACTAACATCTATGATGAAACATAACCACCAAGGATTAAGGACTTGTAAAATCTCAACTAAAATAAGTTTAATGAAGAAATCAGAGCGAGAGGTACCTGGAAAGAAATATAGGATCTTACAACCTCCACACCATAAAACAAATTGTCCCCGAGCATCTCCAAGAATCACTTTGGGGTATTGAAGAACATCTATTTCAACTAGACACTCATTTAAAACTCCCTCTCCCATGTGTCTTTCTGAACACACTAATTCTTCCATTGCACTCAAACCAGTGGAATCTCCCTACCCAGAGATAATTTTCACTATAGTCCATAACCAGTATCAGATGCTCCCCAAAGGATGCATGATTACTAATATCGATTCCTGATATGTATATCACATGATAAAGGTCCAGATAATATCTCTAAAGTTATGATATGTGAAACATGTTGTCAATAAAAATATAGAACCATGGATGGGAAAAAAGTTATTCCACTGGACCGACCCTATATACTATCTAAAATGTCATAAAAAACCTAGGAAATAGGATTCCATGTTTCTTACTATGACATTGACCCAATCCAGGAATCATTCAAATTAAAACATGATGACCTTAATTGAAATCCAGAGGTCATATTAGATGGTCATAATAGGATTTATACCTTCTCTATGCAGTCACTAACCGCTTCCTAATCAACTAAACCTGCTCAGATGTCTCCTACAGAAGACTAGGTCAAACAAGGCCTGACTCACATACCTCCAACCAACAACAAGGGGAACAACACAACCTTCCATAAAATGACTCAAAAGGATTCCGATCGATCCCTAGAAGCTATTATTAAATAGTATATCTATCAGTTCCATATAATTCTCCCAAGAACCACTATAATATAATAAAAATCCTCGTAACATATCCTTAAGAACCTGAATAGTCCATTCAGATTGACCATCCGTCTAAGGATGATAGGAAGTGCTCAAAAGAACCTATGATCCCAAGGACTTCTTGATACCCTTCCAAAACAATGATGTGAAATGAGGATCTCTGTCAAAAATGATAATCCTTATAACAATATGCATCCAAACTAACTTGCGTAGGTAAATACCACCAAGATCATCAACTATGAAGGTCTCACTAAGAGATAAGAAGTGGGACACCTTCATTATTTGATCCAAAATAATTCATACTACATCATTCTAATGGTTTATCCTAGAAAATTCTTTCAAAAAATCTATAGTTACAATTTCCCATTTCAACTCAGGAATGGGAAAATGTGGAAAAATCCCACATGGCCTCTAATGCATGACTATCAACTACTGACAAGATAAACTTATTTCCACAAAGCCTACCACACCATTCATCATTGTTGACCACTAGTATTGTATTTTTAGATCACAAATTATCTTTTCCAAAATAGGATGTACCTCCCATCTAGAAGAATGAAACTCTCTAATAATCTCCTCGTGTAACCCCATAAGAACCCATACTCATCAATGGAAAAAGAAGGGAATTTATAATTCTAATAGACCATCCTTATGGTGTATCCACAACATATAAGTTTTCCATCAGAAATACACCCTATGGATTAAATAGTTGTTCAGTATTCATATGGTACAAAAGTATGGGTATAACACATGTTGAAGTCAGAATAAATCATCCCTCGGACTCTTAAACATCTATATAGATTAATTCATAGAGGGAAATAATCTTACACTCATCTCAAGGCTCCCACACTACCTCTTTCTTCATAATTCATCTCAATGGATAAGAAATGATTTCCCCCTTTTTCATTGTATAATCCAACTTTAATTCTAAAGACCATAGAAAATAGTCCCACCTCTTCTATTTAAGGTTTATGTCTCATTAAGAAATGAAGTACCTGAGGATCTTGTATTCCACATATATTAAAATCCTCTCAGACATGAGAGAATTCCTACAATATATTAGGGAATGTACCATTGATTCTAACTCCAAATATTTAGTTGGATAATTCCTCTCATGTAGTCTCAATTATCTGAAGCCTTAAGAAATTGCTCAATCATAATACATCCAGATTTCTATGATTACAACTTTGGATGCATCAAAGTACATGGTATATGATTCACCTGGAACAAGTAATTCATGGGTAATTGTAGCGGTCAATCTAACCATATTCTCTTGAAAATCTCTCATGAAAGCGTCAGAGCAAAGAAACTTCTCCCCTTTCTTGGTCATACCTGATATCGGTGTTTCCAAATTGGAGAATTCCTTGATAAATTATCAATAATAACCAAATAAACATAGAAATATCTGAATCTATAAGACATTATTCATCTGATCTCATGATATCGTGGTTACAACCTTCATTGGGTCCACTAAAAATCATACCACTGAGATGAAATGTCCTAGTAAGTTCACATTATCACAAGAAAAACTATATTTTTTAACCTTGATGTAAATATGACGATCTCTCAATGTACTCAAGATAATTTCATGATGTTGGGAATGATCATCTATTGACTGGATGTAAACTAATTCATTTTTAAAAAAACCACCACAAACTGGTATAGAAAAGGATGAATTATTCTATTCACTAAGACAATGAATATCAACATTACATTAGTCAAACTAAATGGAATAAATATGATTTCATAGAATCCATAAATAATCCTAAAATCATTCCAAGGTATGGTTTATGGTCTCACCATCAAATGACGACATCCATGTCTCAAATCAGTCTTTTATATGATCATAGTACCTCTCATCTAATCAAAAATATTTTCGATGCATACAAGGGGATACTAGTTCTTGATTATCATTTGGTTAAATATATGATAATCCACACATAAGGGAAAATTACCATCATCCTTCATAGATAAGAGAACTAGAAAACCCCAAGGAGATGTACTAGGCCATATGAAACCATTAGATTCCAGATCATCCAATAGATCACTCAACTTATGATGTTATACTGGTTCAATTATATAAGGAGGAATGCAAACTAGCTCATATAACTTCCCAAATGTGATCATATAATCAACCACCCACTCGAGCGGTAATCCATAAAATATCTTAGGAAAGACATCATTGAAATAGTAAATTATTTGTGAAAAAGAATCTATCTAAGTTTCAAAATTATACAAAGAAAGATAATCTATCTATGCTGTGAGAAAATCCAATCTACTCTGAGTTGGTCCTACATGACCAGCTTGAATATCACACTAACCCTTGTAAGAATAGATAAATCCCTCTAGAGATAAATTTTTTACTCTCCACTAGTAATAATTGTTATAATCCTGCTATATAACTAACCAATACATACTAAAAATAAATTCTCAACCTGTCATGTCCAACACAAATGGTTACCAAAAGAAATTGTAACCACCAATATCTATAGATTATTCCTTGAAACATTTTGTGTTCTATGACTACATTCCCAATAGTTAGTCGATGAAAAAAAACCATCCAAGATTTCAATATCGAAGCCTAATCCGATTAAAAAAATCGGATGAATAGAAAACATTATAGGGATGGTACTATAACCCAAATACCTAGAGTAGATAGTACTACAACCAAAATACCTAGAGTAGTCTTCATAACATGCAGATGATTAAAACCTCTACTCAGGATGCCATCCAGACTCCCCTAATCTATTCCCTCTGCTTGGTACACCCTTTCTTGAATGGGGGTATGTCATCCCCTACCTCGACCATAACTGTGATGACCCTAGCCATTTAAACTTATTATTACGTTATTTTAAACATAACTAGATATAAAAATAGGAAAAGTATCATAATGTCTAGTTTCTTTGGAAGAATATATACATAAAACTGAAAACATGGGACTAAAATAATACATAACTTTATTTATATCCCATTAAAAGAAATAAACTTATTTTGAGCCCTTATAACTATATATGATAACCTGGGGAATACATGAACTAAGGGATGAGATAAAAATCCCCATAAGGGAATAAGAATAGGAATAAAACATAACACATGGGTTAGAAGGCATAAAATTATGACATAAAAGTAATGGAACATGAATAAAAATAATAAATAATATCATGTATATCATGGAAACATATTATCATGGGATTATAAGAATATGGAAATAACATATAACATGACATAATCATGAGTCAAGGTTATCTTCCAAAACTATATCACATGGTGGACAATGTACCATAAAGGAATTAGGTTCAATAATTGTACCAACATGACTTCTCATTAGACTAAACATTTCCCAATGCATTGGGCTGAAATCTGGGTGCAACCATCATAACATGTTCTTTCATATGTGTGCCACATTATGAATGAAGCATAAGGGTTACCCATGGAAATAATTGGGTATATTAATCATTTCATAGGAAATTAATCAGTTTAAAAATGTATATATCATGATAAGTGATATCAAACTTATGTGAAAATACAAAAAAAATAATGTTTAAGATATGTTAGAAATGAAACATTTTAGTGTGGTTTAAGGAAAATATTAAAGAGAATTTAAAGGGGAAATTGAATAATTATTTTCATAAAAGTATAAATAACCCAAGATAGTTTTTACTAATAAAATAAATTATTTTATATAAATATCAGTTTCTTGAAAAATATCATGGAGTGTACATTAAAATGGGTATGATATCATAATGTTCCCTTTAATCAGGCTTGCTTATCTAGAAGAATTGAGAAAGTAACCTCTTTCAAACATGTATTTATCCATCATATAAGGTTGATATGAAATTAATACATGATTTTGGAACATTAAAACCGAATTTATTAGAATAAATTAAAAATATAGTAGAATTACATTTCTTTAAAGTGATAGAATAAGTATCCTGAATGAAAAAATGGTGGATCGTGTAGAATCTCTTACCTTATGTATGAAGCAATTCTACACTTGTACTTAATTCCCTGAACAATAAAATTATATTCATTAATTAATAATTCTAAAACCTTTTCTACACTTATTTTATTTATTATAATTTTATTATGTTCATTTATGGCCATTTTGATGGGTTATAAAGTTCAAGTTCATTGATTGAGGGTGTTCGTTTTCATAGTTTCCATGATCAGTTCACTTGTTTATGAGTATGGAAGTTCATGGAAAATGGTAATGGTTATCTAGAATTGATATTATATGTTATTAATGAAATTTAAGAATATTAAGTGGTCTTATATACCATTTTTCCAGTATTGAGGTTGATTCGTTGGATAAAACTTTAATCATAGTCATTTAGATTTATTTTTTGTTTTTTGATCACCCCAACTAGTTTTGTTATATTATTTAATATCATGAATATATAGTGGTTAAAAAAATTAAATGGATTTTCATACATATATTATATTTTTTTTAAGGAAAAAAATTGTTTTATGACCTACCTTGGAGGAAGAACTGAATGATGAAAACACATCATCCACGAAGGCGGTAAATCGACACTTCACATATGATGTTTTAATTTTTAGAATAAATGGTAGAGGGGAAAGGATTGATGATGAATTATTCAATTAACATGATAAAATTTAAGTCTATAATATATTTGAGTTTTGTTCCACTTGTATATGTGTAGGTGAGGAGAGGATATGAAAATAAAAGAAATTGAAAAGAAAATAAACGAAAAAGAAAGATGATCTTAACTCTTGAATTTATCCTCTCTAAGAACATCCTTAGTAAAAGGGGTTTGTTCATTTTATGAGACCAATGGATCATGGATGTTTTTTAGGTTCTTGGGAAGAGTATTAAGAAAATCATGGACAATATTTATGTCTTATGTGGTGTGAGTAAAAGAGTTGGTGATGGGTGGTGCTTATAGTGGAGGATAGGTGTGTTATCTCAATATTTTACACATTAATTTATTATTTTGGCCCAAGACTATGAATAGATGGAGTATTATCACCAATTATATTAAAATAATTATGGATAGTTTGATATTATTGTATTACCTCATCCATAAATCATCTATGAATCAATAATTCAAGTATTTAGATAATATAAAAAATTATTGTATTTCACTATTCATGAAAAAATCAACTATTTTAGAAAAATACCAAAATTTAATCCTAATAATTTTTCAATTTTTATAATTCAGAAATTACCTACATTTTATGAAAATAAATTATAAATATGATAAATTTAATTTTTAATTAAAATGTTCATTTATTCAGAAAATAACAAGATCAAAATTATAAATGATTTTATAACAAAATAAAAAATTAATTATTGTTAAATTAAATTATCATATAATAATATGAAAAAATATTATTTTTTGAATCTATTTTATGAAAATAAATTTTCAATTAAATCATCATACTAATTACAAAATTCAAAATTAACTATTATGTTTCAAAAAAATTCAAAAAGTTAATTTATCGTTTTCAAAACATTTATTTAATTATATATTATATAATTATATCATATTATCATTTATAAGATAACAATATTTTATTTATTCATTCATAGGTGAGGCCACCATTCTGTTGGATAGATTAATATTCATAATGGTCATATTTCTATTTCATAGGTCATGTTATTATTCCATCGGTATAGGTTCCTTAATTACTAGAGATAACTCTTATTTCATTAAATCTTCATTATTAAAGATTTTTTTGTGTTTTATATATGGTTTTATGTGATTTATTATACATGAAAGAATTATAAAGAAGGGAATTTTTTTTATATAATTCTGGGTTGTTAGATTCTTCCCCACTTATGAAATTATTTCCTGAAAAATTCATTTTTACATTCTAAGTTGAAAACATATGAGGGTAATTATTCTTCATCACTTCCTACACTTCCCTTATTGCCTCTTAATACATATGGTTCCACCAAAGTACTTTGAGTAGGTTAGTGTTCTTATTGTGTAGAGGTTTATCTCTATAATCCATGATCGTCACTATTTTTTCTTCATAAGGGAGATCATTTTCATTCTGTCTCAACTCTAAATTCAGTACATATGAAGGATCTAGTATCTAATTTTTTAATAGGGATATATAGAGTACATCTAGTATTTGAGATATTATAGGTGGAATTTCTAGTCGATATGCCACATATCAGAATCAATCAATAATCTCTAAGGTGCCGATGTACCTAGGACTAAGCTTTCAATTATTCTCAAATCTCATGACCTTATTACATGGATATATGTGGTGGAATACCATGTATCCAACCTTAAAATAAATATCTCACTAAAGATTTTATTCATATATCTTCTCTCAACTTTGGGATTCCTTGATGTGATGATAAATGGTATTCACCTTTTCTACCATTTCATCTTCCATTTCGGGTCATATAAGCTTACGTTCAATAACTTCATCCCGAAATGCTAGTGTTCTAAACCTTTTCCCCTAAGGGATTCATAAGGAGCCATTTGGATGCTTGATTGGAAGCTATTGTTATAGTAGAACTCGACCAGAGTTAGATGTTGGTTCCATACCCCCTTAAAGTCCATAGAACATTCCCTAAACATATCTTCCATTTTTTAAATAGTCAACTCAGATTGGACATCATGTTGAGGATGATAAGTCATTTTAAAGTTCATATTAGTGTTTAGATAATGATTGAGACTTTTCCAAAACATGAAGGTGAATGGGAGAAATTGATTAGATACAACCAGGAGTGGTATTCTATCCATCCTTTTGAAATCTATGACGTATATCTGTGCATGTTGATCAAGTGATAATGCCTCTCAAATTGTGATAAAGTGAACTATCATTGTAAGACAATCCACAATGACCCATATATAATTGTTTCCTTAAAATGTATTTGGACATACAATGAAAAAGTCCATGGTAATGATTTCCCATTTCCACATTGGTAATGGTTGCATCATCCCTTTATAATTTTTTTATTTTCACCTTCACTTTCTCAAATATGAGGCACTTTGATCTATATTCAGTGATCTATTACTTTATATTGTTCGACAAATAGTTTTCTCAGAGATCTTGAAACATCTTGGTTATCCTAGGGTGAATGGAGAAAGTTGACCTATGGGAACCATTTATAAGCTCATTAATTATCTATGGATTAGATGGTACACATAATCGTGACCCAAATATTACAACCCCAACCTCATTTATCTTAAACTCAGTGGATTTACCTTTTCTGATAGATTCCACCCTTTTCTTAATTTCCATATCACTTTTTGAAAATCCTTTATTTTTCCATGAGGGAAGGTTGAATAATTATTTGATAATGGATTGATTATATTCTTTTCATAATGACCCCCATGTCCATCCTTTTAAAATCCATGAAAATAAGATCCTTCCAAATTGTCATCATTGATAAAGATGTAGGATCCTTTCTACATAGAGCATCCTTAACCATATTTACTTTACCAGGATAGTTGTGGATTGATAAGTTGTAATCTTTGATGATATATAACCATCATTTATATGAATATTACTCTACTTCATTTTTAATATATATATTTTTCTCTTATGATCAATATATATCTCAAACATCTCCCCATAAAGATAATTCATCCCTATTTTCAATGTAAAGATCATAGCTGGAAACTCCAAACCTTTCATAGGATATATTTTATCATGAATCTTCAACTACCTGGAGGCTTAGTCTATCACATTATCATTTTTCATAAGTACAAAACCTAATCCATTCTTTGAAGAATCATTGTATGCCAAAATGAGTTACCCATATTTTAGGAGTGTGAGTACTAGCGCATTGATAAGACTCTTTTTCAAATCTATGATGTTGTCTTCACATTCACTACTCCAAGAAACATTACTCCTTTCTGAGTCGTCTTCATTAATGGAATTTAAAATCATGAGAAGTTCTTCGTAAATCATCGGTAATACCTAGGTAGACCACAGAAATAATGGATCTCCATTATAGTCATTGGCCCAGGCCACTCTTAGATTGCCTTTTCATTGTATGTTTCCTTGGATATTCCTTTCCTGGTGATAACATTACCCAAGAATGATATATCATATATCTAGAACTCACATTTACTATAATTTTTAGAGATGTTATCCCTTCATAAGTTCATTAACAAAGTATTCAAATTCTCTTATTCTTCATTCTTTCTCTTGAAGTGCATTATAGTATCATCAATAAATAATACCACACATTTTCAAGGTAATATCTGAATAATATACTCATTAAAACAATGAATATGGTTGATAATTAGTGATACTGAAGGGAATCACTATGAAAACATAGTTTCCATAACATATTCAAAATGTAGTCTTTAGAATATCCTCTTTATTCGACTTTAATTACAGATATCCCGATCAAAGGTCCACCTTAGAGAAATAATTGGCCCCAAATAGCTAATCTAACAATTCATCTATCCATAGAAGGGGATACTTCTCCTTTATCATTATTTTATTGAACTCATGTTAATCTATTCATAGATGGATTGATCTATCCTTCTTCTGGAAAAAGTGGACAAGTGAACCCCATAGTGAAGCACTCGGGCCTATAAAACCCATTTCCAAATTGTTCTGTAACTTATTCTTCAATTCTTCCAGCTAAAAGATGGAAATTATATAATTTTTCTTTGATATAGGAAGAGATCTAGAGAGAAGTTCAATTGAGAACTAAATTTCTCAGTTAGGAGGAAGACTAGGGAATTATTCAAGGAACACATTAGTGTATTCCCTTACAATGGGCATGTCTTTGAGAATGATTCTCTAAATTAGATCAAAAATTTGGGCTAGATATGTATTTTCTAGAGGAAATGATATCCACACTTGAGATAATCATTCTAATTTATATTCATCTACATCGTTACACTTAGATAGAATTGGAGGATTCTTTGGGATGTGAAGATTAATCTCCCTTTCCCAAGAGTTGATGTTGTCTTTGTAAAAAGATAAAAAATCCATGCCAAAAATACAATAAAACTCCCCCAAAGGATGTACTATAATATTTTCTATGAGGTTCAGTTAACAAACATTAACCTAGGAGGAGTTATGTACTTTGAATGTAATAATTTCCACATTTATTATTCTAAAAGATATCACCACCTCCATATTTTGAGGTGGTATTTTAATAGTTTTATTAAACTTTCATGATATGAAAGAATGCATAGAACTAGAATCAAATATTTTGTTAATTATTAATTAATGGATAACTAGCATAATTACCACCACATCATTGTCTGGTACCATCTTATTAGTAGTGAGTGCATATTCCGTTCCATGTTGCCTTGGAGGTTGTTTTTGATTTCTTCTTAAAACCCTGGTCTTAGGTCATTGGTTTCCAAAATTCCCATGTTAAATGAAGTTAAAACTCTTCACTACATGTTGGGTGTTGATCTTAACCTTTATTTATTCATCCAAATTAGTGGGATTCTTTATATCCCTTCAGTAATTATTACCCGTATTCCCATCTCTTCCACATTTTAATCATCTATTGTTTCCATTTAAAAATTTTCAAGGATGATTCTTCCCACAATTTTTAAATATGGGATGTTGGTTATAATTTTTTTCCTAGGATTTATATATTGATCCTCATATATTATACTTCATTTTCCACTTTTTATCGTTAGTCCCTCAAGATCGCTAAGAGTCTCCAATCTTCATTTTAACCTTAATGGCACAACATAAATTATTTTCATACCAATCAAAGTATTAAATCTTCAATTATTTATGTAGAATCACCTTTAGTCCTGTAAAGAATAAATACATGTTTCTTTTAGTGTTCATGAAAAATCCAGAGGCATATCATGAATGCCTTTTAATGTTTTCCGCATACGCCCTGGTAGACTCTTCTTCATTTTTCTTCACTCCAAGGAACTCTACTTCCATATTAGGATGGATTTTTTGGGGAAAATATTTATTGAAAAATATTTTCATGAAATCTTTCTATTCCATGGAGTCAATTTCTCCCTCAAAATTCATTTTCTTAATCAATGTCCACCACTGATAAGCTTCTCCATAAAAATGATAGACTGCCAACACAACCTCCTATTTTTCTGATCAGAGGAGGATAGAAAATATCTTCTTAAGGGAGTTAATCCATTTTTCCACAATTAGGGGATTGAAATATCGACTAAACATTGCATTACTTTTTCATATGAAGGATTTGACAGAATTTGTTTTATAGGATAATGAGGTAATTCCACATGACTGAAGTTATTATTCATAACAAGAGCTAGTTGACCAAGTACTATCATGAATTTTTCAGTGTACACTCCCATCATATTATTAATTTCATTAGGAAAATAATCATATTTTCTATCACATTGATTGTTGGCACATGTTATTCAATTTAACACCATTAACTATGAAAAAGAAAGTGCTGTTAGTGGGGCTTGAATATATAGCTAATAAGAATGTAAAAAAGAAAATTTAAACATAAATTGAAAAAAATATAAAGGAAAAGTATATCTTAACTTGTGATTCCATGTTTTCAATTGAGTATATCCATGGAATACATCCTAGAAAAGATTATTTTGGGTATTTTTTGTTTCCATATTAATTTTTCATAATGAGCTTATTAATTGACCAAATCATATCTCCTTGGAGTGTCAAAACCAGGTTTATAGTAAGGTATGTTTTCATGTACCTGGTTACCCAGAGTAAGTCCTAGGAAACCTTATCAGAGTGCTTACCCCTTAGTATATCTATTCTAGAACCATGTACACTTATTTTATCTAGACATTAATGTAATTTATTGATAAACCACTTACTCTAGACTTACAATAATTTAAGGATAGTTTCATACACATTATCTTTTCTCTAAAGAATTTTCTAGAGTTTTATAATGATAATATAAAATATAAATAATATTTTTCTTCTGATAAAAACTATGACAACACTAACCTTTTTCACATATTATTAAATGATTTTAAACATAAATTTCCATTAAATCAATTCATTGATCATAAAGACTAGTGTATTGTGGAGACTATGTACATAAAAATGAAAACATGGGACTAAAATAAAGCATATCTTTATTTATCATCCATTAATATCCTCAATATTTCTTTGAGCCCTTATATCTACATAAGATAACCTATGGAATACATGAACCACGTGATGAGCTAAAAAGTCTAGTTAGGGAATAAGTATTTGAATAAAACATAGAACTTGGGTTAGAATGAATAACATGATGATTTAAAATGAATGGAACATGAATAAATATACATAAGAATAACATGGATAACATGGTAATATAAAATCATTGAATCATAGGAATGTGGAGACAACATATAAATGACATAAACATGAGTCAAGGGTAACTACCAAAACTATTTCATAAGGTAGAGAAAGTCCCATAAAGTAATCAGGTTCACTCCCATTCCCAACATGTAATCTCATGAGACTAAACATTACTCAATTTATTGGGGAACTATTTTTATGCACTCATCATAACATGTTCATGCATATGTGTTCTATATTAATAATCAATAATAAGAATTTCCCATGGAAATAATTGGGTATCATAATCATGTCATAAGGCGTAAAAGAAGGGAATATCATAATGGTATCCTTGAGAGAATAGATTTAAATCACACATGGTCATTAATAAGGTAAAATAGGAATAGATCATGATATGTTATTTAAAACTAATTTGAAAACATTTAAAGAGTGTGTTTAATAGACATAAGAAGTGAAACATTGTAGTGCTGTTTAAGAAAATCTTAAAGATTATTTAAAGAGGAAATAGAATATTTGTTTTCGTAAAACTATAAATAGACAAAGAATGTTGTTAATGATAAAATTATTTATTTCATAAAAATAATTGTGTCTTAAAATAGATCATGTATTGTACTTGAAAATGGGTAAGAAATTGGAATGTTCCCTTTAATTGAGTTTTCTTGTTGAGAAGAATTGAGAAGGGAACCTATTTAAAAAATGTATTTCCCTATAAAATATGGATGATATGATATTGATACATTTGGTAAGAACATATAAACATAATTTAGAGTAATTAAATAAAAATAAATAAGAGCTACATTGGGGTAATGAGAGAGAAAGAGTAACCGTAAGGAAAAAATAGAGGTTCAGGTAGAATACCTTAACTTATGTATGATGTGGTTCTTCACTTGTACTAAACATACTAAATAATAAAATTCAAATCATTAATTAATATTTATATAAAATTTTAAGCATGTATTATATTTATTATAATTATATTTAATTAATCTATGGCATTTTTTGACGGGGTATAGTGTTCAATTTCATTGTTTGGTGGTGTTCGTTTTCTTGGTTTTCATTATCGGTTTTCTTGTTTATGAGTATGGAAGTTCATACAAAATTTAAATTATAGTTAGTAATTTAAATTATTATTTATTAATTAACATACATAATATTAAATGTTGTTATATATCAGTTTGTTTCTATAAGTAAGTATGAATCATTGGATAAAACATTAATGATAATCATTTAGATTACCTTGGTGTTTTTTTATCATCAAATATAATTTTGTTATATTCTTTAATCTCATGAATATATACTAGTTTTGGAACATTAAATGGGTTTCAATAAATATATTATATTCTACTTTAACCATTAAAATGATTTATGGACTATTCTTGGGGGCTGAATTGAATGATGAAAGTAGATCATCCATGAAGGTGGTAAATCATCACTTCACGGATGACATTTTCATTTTTAGAATAAAAAGTAGAGGATAAAAAGGTTGATGATGAATTATTACATTTACATGATATAATTATAGTATATATAATATAATATAGTTCTAATTCCACTTGTATAAGGATAGGTGGGGAGGGGATAATAAAATAAATGAAATTGAAAATAAAATAAAAGAATAACAATGTGGATTTTACCTCTTGAATTTACCCATTATGAGAACCTCCTTAGGGAAAAGGGTTCGGTATTATTTATGAGACCAATGGATTATAGACATGGGGTAGGGTCTTGGGATGTATATTGGGTAGAAATTTGAGAATATTCAAATCTTAATAGGTTTTAGGAAAATAGGCTGTGAGGGGAGGTATTTATATTGGAGGAGAGGAGTGTTTTCTCATTATATTACTCATTAATTTATTATTTTATCCCATGAACAAGAATAGTTTGAGAATTATCATAACATATATAAAAATAATGATGTATAGTTTGATAGTATTGGATTTAATCATCCATACATCATCTATGACTCAGTAATTCAAGTATTTTGATAATATCCCAAATTATCGTATTTCATTATTCACCAAAAATTCAAATATTTTAGAAAAATAAGAAAAAATAACCCTAATAATTTTATAACATATAGAATTAAAAAATGAACTCAATTTAATGAAAATAATTCCCCGTATATTATAAATTTAATATTTAATTAAAATGATTATGTATTTAAAAAATACCTAATTCAAAATGATAATTTCTTTTACAACACTTTAAAAAAATAATTATGGTCCCGTAAAACCATCTTATAATCATAAGAAAAAAATTCTTTTATCAATCTATTTTATGAGTATAATTTTTTTATAAATCATTATATTTATTAAAAATTTAAAAATTAACATTTTTGTTTCCCAAAAATATGAAAACAAAATTTATCACTTTCAAAAAATATCATTACTTCTACTATGATATAATTACATAATATTTTAACTTTTAAGATACCTAAATTTTATTTATAATTTCATAATTTAGTTCACAATTGTATTCGATGGATTAATATTCATAAGGGTCATAATACTATTCCATATGTCAAGTTACTATTCCGTATGTATAGGTTCCTTAATTTCATGAAATGTCTCTTATTTCATTAATTTTTCATTAATAATTATTGTATTGTGTTTTATATGTCTTTTTATGTGATTTATATTATACAACATAATTATAAGAAGGAAAAATTTATTGAATGAATTATAGTTTGTTATAATAACATCATGTGGAACTTTATCTACCTTTCTGTGGAGGATAAGCTGAGTCATTCCCATACTCTGGTGCCTATCCTTTTCCACTTCCATGACTCTAAAGCTGGATTCCCCTACAAAACCTTTATAAGTGGCCCATTATGTTGTAAGAATGACACTCCATATAAGATTAAGGACACTAAGGCTCTTTACTCCCCATCTTTCCACACTCATATAATGGTAATGATACATGATCTTAATATATCTACCCACTTCCTTGACTTTATTCCCCCTATTTCTTAGTTGAAAAAATTTCATAATGGTGCTTCTTTCCATTAGATAACAAGTTCACTATTTTTTCTGGTAAAACAGACCATTCACTACCTGAGTCCTCTCTCAAATATTGTCCCATGATGAGTTCTAGATTCACCACATTTAAAAATCATATCACAAAGGTCATGTTACCTCATTACCTGATCTCATAGAGAAGACCATACTACGAATTTTTTTCCTAGGAGATATCATCAACATCTAATGTTGGGGCAATGAACTTCGGATCGGTGAAATTCTCAATGCAGTATAACCCTAACATGCCCTCCAGTTTCCGATGCAAGAACTCACATGCCTTCTCATCACTCAATATACCAGGATTGAAAGGGATGATGAAATATATATGAAATTAATTCCAATAAAACTCCTTTTACTACCATATATGATCTATCATTACCCACCAAAACTTTTATCTTCCAAAAAGCATATATGCAACAAGAATACCCCACCTATAGGGTGTCTCATGATGCTTGATGATCATATAGACTAACTTAATCATAAACTCTGCTTCCTGGGTGCCTCTCTCCCTAGTGAGCGTAGGTGGATGCTGTAGTAAAAAATCTCTCTTTATCTTAGACATTGAAGTAATGGTATGAAAAGTATCTCTTTCCATTGATCTCGTGGAACTCACGAACTTATCATGAAACTGAGTATCCATATGATCCTAAATAACTATCAAACAATCTGGTTTAGATGTGTTATGATGGTACCTATTTCCACTCCCCTACATCTCATCATAAAGAGGTTGTGGAGGAACTTTCTCTATCTAAAAAACACTATAAAGAACCTTCTTTTTCATACATTACTATTACATCATTTTAATGATAAACAACATAAATTCATTACACATATAGGATCCAAAGGATTAGTGTCTTGGGAAAACTAGGACCATACATAACTATTACAAAATGAAACATTAACATTTATTAAATTCTTTCTTCTCTAGATTCTTAATGGAAAATAAATTCTCCTTAGTAAAATAAATAACTTTTAAAAAATAAAACATAAACATTTATTTAATTCCTTCTCCTTTAGCTTCTTATTAGCCATTGAATTATCTTTAGTATAAGTAGTCACCTGAGGATATACATCAATAATGGGTAAGATAAATTCCATGTATGTGTATAGATAATAGTATGAAACAATATAAAATGTGGTGATCATATTCATTATCAATATAACATAGTCATAGGATTATAATCATGAGAGGAAGCATTAAGATAAAATGAAGAATGTGGAAATACATAGAAATGAAACATCATGTCTTATAGATCAACTACCACAGATAGTTTTGAACAAAGATAGAATAATTTTAATAAAAGTTTCATATTAGTCATTAGGTTCTTCAAATTAACTATTTCATTGAAGCACTATATAATTATGGGAACACCTGTCACATGATAACATTTACATTGTTCTATATAATTTCGAGCTCACCCGTCACATCCTTAAATTTACATTATCATGCATGACACATAGAACATATATAAATAGTGAACATAAAAAACCTATGTAAATGAATAGGTTTCATCTCATAAGTAGGAATTACTAAACTTTGGTTTCCAAAATTGATGGGGGGATGACATACTTGATATAAGAATCATCAACCTTGAGTTTGAAGTCAAAGGTATGTTTTGAAAGAAGAGTTATTATGGAAAACATTGTGTTTTCCATAAACTCCAACAAAAAATGTATATCCAAGAAATATAATACAATGTTTATGAAATTAATTTTATTGAATAATCATACTGAAAATAGGGTGAATGAAGGAAAACCCAAAGAAACAGAGTTGGGTTCAAGAAATCCCCTTACCTTTTGTCCAAAAGCTTCCTTCATTTTAATATCTAGTATAATAATGTTAGATTAATTAATTAACAATTTCAGAAAAATTTATACATTAATATGATTTATTATGGTTTTATTATGTTCTTTTATAGGACTTTTTATGATTTATTTAGTTTACATTCATAGTTCATGAGTGTTTATTTTGTTAGTTTTCATGATAAGTTCCCTTGTTTACACAAATGGAAGTTAATTTAAGATGAAAATAAACATATAAATTTTTTATTATATGTTTTAAATGATATTAAATAAGTTTATAATGAAGGATTTGGTTATATACTATGATTATGATTCATCAGATAAAAGTTAATGATGACCGCTTTAGGTTAATTTTGGCGGTTTTTGAAGACAATGGAATTTTTTTATATGATTCAGTATTACGTGTATAAGTTAGTTCCATATCATAAAAGTGGATAAAAATACAATTTAAAATATGTTTTCAACCATTTATAGTTTTATTAACAGATATGAAGGAATTTAGGGAAAATGAATGTTCATCGCCCACGATGTCAGTAAATTGACACTTAACAGGCGATAATTTCATTTTTAAGATAAGAGAGAGAGGAAGGGGTTTAATGATAGATCATCCATTTACATGATATAATTATATTATAGGAAATTTATTGTAGTTATCATTCCATTTTGATGAAGTTAGGTGCGGAAGAATAATAAAATAAATTGAAATTGAAAGGAAATTAAAATAAAGAAGGGAGGATTTACATCTTGAATTCAGCTCTTGAGATCCTCCTCGTGGAACCTAGGCTTGTAATTTTGATGATACCAAGAGATCATGGATGTGTGGGTAGGGAATAGGGAAGAGTATTTTAATGAATATAGGTAGGTCTCAATTCTTGAGAGGTGTGAGTAAAAGAGGGTGTGAGGGGTGGTATTTATAGTGGAGGAAAGGGGTGTTTTCCTATTATTTGACCATTAGTTTATTAAATGTCTCAAGATAATAAATAGTGAGGATTCATGTGACTAAATATAGTAATTTGTGAATGTTAGTTCAAACAATGTTCCCTTACATCATCCATGACTCAAGCATGACAAAAAAAATTCAGGTTTTTAGCACTTATCATAAATTATCATATTTTACTATTCACTAATAAATCAAGGATTCTATAAAAAAAAATTAACCTTAATTTTTTTTAATGTGTAGAATTAAAAAATGCACTCCATTTTATGAAAATAATTTTATAAATTTTATAAATTTTTTTATATTTAAAATAATCATTTACTTGGAAAATACAAATTCTAAAATTATTAATGATTTTATAACACTTTGAAAAATTACTTAAGGTCTCATACAATTATATGAAAATAATAAGTCATGAAAATATTAATTTTTTAATAAATTTTTTGACACTAAATTTTCTTTTAAATTATTCATAAAATAGTCATTTCTTATAAAAATACCAACACTTAAATAATAATTTTTAAAATAATTATTTATTTATACTATGATATAATTATATAATATTGTCACTTATACGATGGGTAAATTTTATTTATACTATAATTGGTATGATTACTATTCACATGGAAAATTTACTATTCAGAAGGGTCATATTACTTTTCATAAGGGTGACATTACTATTGATAAGGGTATGTTACTATTCACCAAAATTTATGTTGGTCTTATCAGACTCCAAATATCATATTGATCGCAACTATGATTGTTAAATTCAAAACATAGAAGGATAAAAATTATGTTTAATGACTAGGCTATAAGGATAACATATTAGTTAGTAGTTCATTTAAGCATGATGTTACATTTTGTTTCCTAATGTGATTTTATGTGCAATGCCCTGACTCCAGTTACCCAGAGTAGGTTAATTGTTACATAACATTGGCATGATACAAGGAATCATGTCCCGAAAGACCAAATAATTTAGTAGCCTTAGAAGTACAAGATACATTCATAAGTTTTACATTACATCATGAAATAAAAACATCAACAAAATTTTTCCCCCTTTTGAACACACTTATATCCTTAGCCTATCCCAACAGTTCAACCATAAAATGATTCTTCACATCCTATGAAAAATAAAACATAGAAATGGGTGAGCTTAGATGCACAGTAAGGATAAAAATATAGCAGAAACTTTTATAAATAAGCATAAAAATTTAAAGAAATGTATAATACTAAAACAAAAGACTTCTAAACTTAAACTTAAGCATAATATAGAAAAGATAAAATCAAATAATTCCATTTATTTATTCACATGGATATTCTACTAGTCAAATAATCACATGCAATATCAATATACTCTTTCATAATGATGGAATGCATAATTCCAAACTTCATAACCACATAGTCAAGGCCTTGTGCCAAGAATATAAACAGTATTTTGTATAGGCCTTGTGCCAAGACACCAGTTTTTCTCATGGGACCTACCGATGCATCGAGGAGCTATAGCGAGCTCCACCCGTCACTTACTAAAGTCCAATGCATTCCCCATATGAAAATTTTTAAACATAACATAAACATTCGTATTAAAACTAGCATATGAAATGTCAATAATTTATCTATAAATCATGAATGGTATAAAGAACACATCCAAAGTCTAATATATCAAAAAAAATTCAATACAATATGGAAGATTTGTATCATAATAAATCAACTTCAAAAAGGATTAAAATCTATCAAAGAATGTTTACAGAGATGAAATCAATTTTTTTAGAGAAATATCTATTTCTATATTGAAATCATTTAAATGTCATATAACTATAAAAGAAAACATTTATTTTTAAAATATTCTTATAATATTGTAATAGAAGCTTTGACGATTTTATAATGGTGGAAAATAGTCGCACCCGCCGTATAAGTTAAAAAAACATTCTTACCTTAATTTTGTCGAAAAGGTCATAAAGTACCTTGTTTTGAAAATTACGGAAATATTACTTTCAAAAAATATAAGGTAAAATAAGGGTATAAATAAATTTAACCCATTGTCTAGTAAATAGTAAAAATATTTTGAAATACATTTTTACGAAAACACAAATGTGGATGATAAAGAGGTCCCAGCAGATACTTACATAAAAACAACCTCAGATAATAATGAGATTGTGAAATTAACCATTACCTTGTAATTTTCCTTAGTCGACGGTATGTTAACCTCCTGTATAATAATTAAAAAAGTGTTATTAAATTATAAATGAACTATATACATAAATATGATATCATATATGATCTTATAATATTTCTTTATTAATAATATTTTAGTAGTATCATCGTTCCGGGTGTTATGTTTGTTATGGATAGGATGTATTTGATTCATATACAAGATTATATTATGTTCATAAACATTATTTTTAATCATAAAATGAAAATTATTCTTGAATGATTATTATGGGGAATGAATCTCATCACGTTCATGGAGACGGTAATCCGTACATACGCACGAGAGAAAATATCATTATATTGATGGTGAAATCATATGTAATTGGATGGTATATCATATAAACAGAATCATTAAAATTTTATTTTTATTATTTACATTAGTTATACTCATTATTATACCCATCTAAATAATGAAGTGTTTGAATAACAAACTACCCCACGTCGTGGAGACGATAATCCGTACGTACGCAAGTATGGTGAATTTGTCATTTATAGGATGGATAGAATAATGAATATGGTTGTAAATTTTTTATAATAACATAATAATTTATATAATATACCAAAGTTATTATTTCATAATGGAAACAAAAAATAAAGAGGATGTGGAATAAGAAAAGAACTTGAAAGATGTGATGAAATATTTACCTCTTCTTTGGGTTCTTCCTTTTGATTTGATCAAAAGGGCTCCTTAGGTTGGATTTATGACCAAAGGAAGGCCTCTAGGATTAATGGAGAAAATTTGGGAGGATATTTGGGTAGGGTTTGGCCGAGACAAAAGGCTTTGGTTGTGTGAAATTAAGAGAAGGGGAAGTTCCCTTTTATAAGAGAGGCGAGGGTCACTCTAGGAAAATCTTGAAAGATTATTTTATAACAAAATAATTTTTGGTTTATAATGCCTCAAAAATAAATTATTTAAAGGTTAAGGTAGGTATGGGTCGAAAACCTCTCAACCAATAGGTTTTAGATAGGTTTAGATCATCATATTAACCTTATCTTTTAGATTTAACTCTTAGTTAAATAGTTTGACATTTACCATATCTCTTTTTATTTTTACATTATATGGTTAATAAACATACTATAACAAGACAAGAGAACACCATGTGGTTCATTATTAATATATATAATATTATATAAGTCTTTTGTCTGAACCATTGATTTTTATGAATATTATATCAATTAATAATATAATATTTGTTTTAAAAACTCAATTATGTCAATTTTGAAACTATTTAGTATTTGATTTTTTTTGAAAGCCATAAAAACTTTATCACTTAGAATAAAATTTATTTAACTGACCCTAACATGTATTATTAACATATAAAATTAGTGGAATTAATCAGAAGTCTCAATTTAAATTTATTGGGATATTTGTAATATCAATTATTTTAATATTTCATTAATAAAGCAATTACTACATCATCATTGTGTCATAAATAAATTAAATTATTTAATGTCTAAAAATTATAAATAAAATACCATTATGTAGGAAATAATTTTATATTTCTAATTAATATTTATAGTTGAATTTATATTGTGTGTAACCCTATATTAAAAATGGTTTAGTTATTAAACTTTGAATATAACTCTTTTAACTCTTCTTTAAATAAAATAATAATAAATGTCCTAATCTAATCCAAGTGGACCAAAGAGGATATTATTTCATTAATAAGGTTTTTTTGGGTCTAATTATAATTATCCAATAGAATTAGGACATGTTTTAGTGTATTTATGATATCATTTTTACCTTTAATTACCCAATTTACTTTTAACCGTGGTAAATAAAAGTCAAAAGTTACTATTCACCAAAAATTATTTTCATCTTATTGAACCAAATTTTAATTACTGATATTAATAGAATCTCTCGGATTTTTTAAATTCAACTCAAAGAAGTTGTAAAATCAAGTTTTATGCAAATTTGCAAATGCTCCAAGGAGGTGGGTAAAAGACGGTAAAAAGTTCAATACCATTTTTATATATCTAAACTTATTATAAAATGACTCCAATGAATTAAATTGAAATTATACAGGTATTATTTATCTATTTTGACCAAAAATAAATTTAAATAAAATAAAAAATTATTTAAATAAAAAATTCGGTTTTAACCAATAACGTAGTGTTTTTCACTATTCATCAAAAATTGAATGTTTTCAAAAAAATACCAAAAATTCACCCTAAGCTAATTTAGATATTCCAAATCAAAAAATGAAGTCCATTTTGAAAGATAAATTTTATAAAATTTCAAAAAGTGGGTATTATTATTCATAACTACTAGTTTGATTGGATGTGGTGTGTTAGAATCTCGAAGTTGCGTACAATGCAAGCTATTGCATTATTCAAAGGGAAACGTACTGTGGAATCCTAGGGTGTTACATTATGTGAAAAAATTATCATAATGTAATTTTACATTCATTAAACATTGGTTCATTACATTCTTCTCCCATTTTGAATTTTAAACCTCAAAATTATATTTACAAAAATAGGTGAGGGTACTTCTCCTTTATCACCTCCATTGGTCCAATATTCTTCTTCATAATTATGGTTCCTCAACAACACTTTGAAAAGGTGTGTTGTATTTTTGCATAGAACCTTATCTACCTAGTCCAGAATCTTTACTGGCTTCTCCTCATAAGAGATATCAACTTCTAGCAATACCACCTTTGAGTTTAGTACATGTGATGTATCTAGTATGTACTTCCTTAGGAGTGATATTTGGAACACATCATGAACTTGAGAAAAATTATGTGGAAGTTAAAGATGATAGGCCATGGATCTTATGCAATCACAGATCTAAGAGGTACCAATGTACCTTGGTCTTATCTTCCCTTTATTTCCAAACTACATGGCTCTCTTCCATGGTGATATTCGAAGGATGAATTTATATGCAACATCAAACTCCATATACCTTAAATGGATTGATCCTTTTATGTCATCTCATGTAGAATATCTGATCCATGTATCTTTCTATGTCCAAAATCATCCTAACAAGTTATAATTATACATCACATTCCATACATAGCTTCATATGGAGCCATCTGAATACTCTAGTGGAAGCTATTGTTGTATGAGAACTAAACAAATGGGAGATGCTGATCCCATTCATATTTGAATTCTAATGAGAAATATCTTAGCATAGATTTGAGAATAAGAATTGTCCTTTCATATTGGACATCAATTTGGGGGTGATAGGTTATGAAGAAATTCAATTCAATACTCATGACATGTTCAAGACTACTCCAAAATTTAGACGTGAACCTTCGATCATGATCGGAGACAATCAAGAGCAGAACCACATGTAGTCTTAACACTTCCTTCACATAAGTCATAGTAATTTTTTCAAGAGATAGATATTCCTAAATAGTGATAAAGTGAGAAGTCTTGGTGAGTTGGTGCACCAAAACCCAAATTGCATTATTTACTTTGGATGTCTTTGGGATATCCATGATAATGTCCATGGTGACATTCTACCATTTCCATATAGGTATTGGCAATGATTGAATCATCCCTTTAAACTTTTTCTTCTATGCTTTAACTTTCTAACATATATAGCATCTTGATATATATTCCCTAATATCATTTTTAATGTTATCCCACCAAAAGTGTTCTCAGAGATCACAACACATCTTGGTTCTACTAGGATGGATAAAGAAAGGTTAGCTAGGTTCATTTTCTAATAGCTCATTCTTTATCCCATGTGATTAAGTCAAATAGAGACCTATTCCAAACCGAATTACAACATAATCATCGATATGAAACTTTTGAACCTTCCCTTCATTTACTACATTCACATTCATTTGAAACCCTCGATCATCAATTTGGTCCTCCTTAATCTTCTCTTGGATATATGGTTGGGATATCATTTCGGAATGGTGGGATGTATTCCCAAATATTATGATTTCCAAATCCATCATAGTCAAATCCATAAAGATAGGGTCTTTCTCAATCTGCAACATGGACAGTGTAGAAGGATCATTTCTACCTAGATAATTAACTACCTTTTTCTCCTTATCGGTATGATAGTGAATAGGGAAATTATAGTCTTTTATTAGCTATAACTATCTCCTTTGATGCATGTTGAGCTAATTTTGTGTGAATATACATATTAGGATTTTATGATCAGTATATATGTCACACGTCTCACCAAAGAGGTAATGCCACCAGATTTTTGAGGAAAAAATCACAACTACGAGCTCCAGATCATGCGTAAGGTAGATTTTCTCATGGGTCTTCAACTATCGTGAGGCATATAAAATCACATTATCATTTTTCAAGTGTATAAAAACCAATAATTTCTTGGAATAATCACTATATATCAGAAAAAATTATCCAATTATCGTTAATGTGAGTACAGTTGTAGTGATAAACCTTCTCTTTTTCTCCTTGAAGCTTTCCTCACATTCTTTCATCCAGACACACTTTACCCCTATCCTTGTTAATTTATCTAGCAAGATTTAAAATCATGAGAAATTTATAACAAAACATTTATAGTACCCTACTAAGACAAGAAAACTATGGATTTATGTCACACAAGAGTGGTTGGGATATTCCTTAATTGCCTTGGTTTTTGAGGGGCCCACAGGAATTCCCTCACTTGTGATCACATGTCCCAAGAACATGACTTTCTACATCCAAAATTCACACTTTCTGAACATGATGTACAACTTATATTTCCCCAATGACACCAACACAAGTCTTAGATATTCTTCATGTTCCTCATAGTTCTTGGATTAGATGGTAATTTCATCAATAAAAACTACCACAATGTTTTTAGACAATGTCTAAAGACTCTATTCATCAAATCCATGAATATTTTATGGGAATTAGTAAGTCCGAAGTAAATCACAAAAAAATACTAGTGCCCATACATTATATAGATGTCAGTCTTCAGAATATATTTCTTATTCACCTTTAACGGATGATATCCAGAATGAAGATCCACCTTTGAGTAGTACCAAGATCCTCCCAATTGATCAAACAAATTATTAATCATCAGAAGAAGATACTTTTTCATTATTGTGATCTTGTAGATTTCCTGATAATCAATACACAACTGCATTGATCCATCCTTCTTTCTAATAAAAATCATTGGTGCACTATAAGGTGATGCACTAGGGCATATGAACCATTTATAAGAATGCTCTTACAACTACTTCTTTAACTCTTCTAGTTTGATAAGATCCATCCTATAGGGAAACATTGATATGGGAGTATCTTCAGAAATGAGTTCTATTGAGAACACTACATCACGATATGGGGGGTAGTTTGGGAAACTCCTCAAGAAATAAATCACTATATTCCCTTACGATGTATATTTCCCATGGGTGGATAAATTCATTTGACTCAACAATTTGAGTGAGGTATGCCTCTTTACAGGGAATAAACACCCACACTATTGAAGGAATTTTAAAAGCATATTCATGATCTTTCTTGCATTTATATACGATAATGGGATGGTTCAGAATATGAAAAGATATCTTCTTTCCTTGACAGTTTATATGTGCTCTATATAGAGAGAGCCAATCAATCCCTAGTATAGAATCAAATTACACCAAGGGAAGTATCATGATATTTGCTAGAATAATCCTTCCACATAAGCCAATAGGTGAATAGTCAAACACCTGAGTTTCAATGATTCCACCACTAGGTGTTTTTATGGATATCTCCACTTTAAGGTTTCAGGGATTCGAATCAATAGTTCTAGAAAACATGCGAGATATAAACGAATGAGTAGATCTTGAATCAAATAAGAATTTTTCCATTATTGAGTGAATAGGAAGTGTACCTTGTATGACTTCATTTTCTTTCTCCACATCCAATATAGTAATGGAATAAGCCTTCCCTTTCCCCTTTGTATTTTGTAGTTGATGAAGCTAATTACCTTCATGAAATCATGTTTTAGTGAAATGGCGTGCATAGTTCCATTTCTCCATATAATTGTAGTATCAGACCATAGGTTGTGCTATCGTTTCCTACACCATATTTTCTATCCTTTTCACGTGTTTTGGAAATTCATGATCTTGGTGAAATTATCTCCCTTATTTGAATTATTTCCTCATCCCTTTGAGGTAGTTCCCATGATGTTTCTTCACACATTTTTGACATGTGGGTGGATGAGTTTTCTTTCAACCTTTGTCATTAGATCCTCTAGTATGAAAATCCATCATTTGTTTCATATCACCATAACCATGGGACCAATCTCCAAACTCCATCTCCACATTGAGACCACATCGAACAAATTCTTCATAACTCCCAAATTACTAAATTTCATGAGCCTTATAGAGGTGTGGTTTTAAACCATTAATGAATCTATCAATTTTTCTATCATTCTTGATAACAAAACTCGAAGCGTACCATGCATGGCTTTTGATTTTTTCATCATAGGAAATGATAGATTCTAATTCCTTTTTCTTCAGCTCTATGAATTCTCTCACCATATTAGATCAAAGAGTTCATGGTAAATACTTATTAGGAAACATTATCTAAAATTCTTCCCACTCCATCTCTTCAATTTCATCCCTCAGATTAGTGTTCTTAATCAAATCTCACCATTGATCGACCTCTCTATCTAGATGATAAACAACATGATTAAACTTATCCATATTAGAATAGCGAATCACATAAAAGACCGTCTCTATCTATTTGATCCACTATTCCATAACTAGTGGATTGGAATATCTACTAAATGTTGGTGTTTGTTGCCGCATAAAACACTTGATAGAAAGTGTCTCCAACTTTGGTAAAGGATAAAATTCCATATTATTTAGATTATTGTTTATAACTTGGGATAAATTGGTAAGTATCACCATGAATATTTTAACTCCACCTCCCAAGGAATTGGGGATGTCATTCGGGCAGTCACTACTTTGTCCCTTACATGGGTTGTTGTCCTGGTTTCTCTTAGATTTGACCATTTTCTAAAATAGAAAAGTATTGAAAAAAACATAAGTCAAGAAGTCATGAATTTATAATTTATTAATTTATGCAATTATTTCTAAAGGAATATCTTAAAGGATACCTATGTTTAGGAAATATTCTTTTGTACTTACATATACTTTGTCTCATAATAATTTTTTTCACTATGGATCTCTAATCCTAATTCCCAAATTAACTAAACCATCCTTTGATACAAACTATAGTGATCCTAATTTCTCTTAATTTACCATTACATCATTTTAAATATAAATAACATTTTTTCATTAGACAAAGAGGATTGAAAGGATTAGTTTCTTAAGAAAACTAGGAACATACATAACTTTTAAAAAATAAAACATAAACATTTATTTAGTTTATTCTTATCTAGATTCTTATTGGACCATGAATTATCCTTTGTACAAGTAGAAACCAGAGTATATACATCAAAAATGGGTGAGCTAAAGGCCTAGTAAGAAGATAGGTAATAAAATTAAGCAATTTAACATGGAGTGAGAATAATCATTATCATGATAACAAAGGCATATGATTATAATAATGATAGGAAGAATTATGAGAAGACTTAGAATGAGGCAATGCATAAAAAGGAAACATAATATCACAATGATCAACTAAAAAACATAGTTTTTAACAAATCTATAATCATTTAAATGAATATTTAAATTTACTCATGATGTTATTTAGATTACCCAATGCGATTGAGCACTATATCAATCCTGGTTCACCCATCACATCATAACATTTACATTGCTCTATATAATTTTAGGCGCACTCATCACATCATAACATTTTCATTATCATGCATACCACATAGAACATATATTAATAATGAACATAAATAACCCATGTAATATAATTTATTTAATATCATAAGAATACATTCATAAACATTGGGTTCCTAAATGAAATATGGAATAATATACTGTTGAGTCAATAAGGTTTTCCTTATGACATTTCCATTCCTCATGCAAAGGGGGAGGTTGTTAAGTCATTAAGGTATCCTTATGACTTTACTATTCCTCTTGTTTTGAAAATCACAAACACCTTATTTAAAGGAAAATATTATTTTACCCCTATTTTACTTCAATAAGGAAAATTTCCTTCCCCAAGGAAATATACCCTTGCCTAGATTTCATTGTTCATATCATAAATTTTCTAAAGTATAAAACTCAAATTGAAACAAAAAATCTTGGAATCATATCATAATTAGATATAAGGTATTCTGTTTAAGAATCTGAATTTTGGATACGAAATTTCATAAAGTTCCACTCTGAATTCTGATTACGAACTCTCATGAAGTTCCACTCCGAATTCTAGATACAAACTTTCATAAAGTTCCACTCCGAATTCTGATTACGAACTCTCATTAAGTTCCACTCCGAATTCTGGATACAAACTTTCCTGAAGTTCCAATCTGAATTCTGATTACGAACTTTGTAAGTTCTGGTTCTGAATTCTAGTGAAACCAGACTCCTAATTTTCTTGAAATTCAGACTCCAGATTTCTATAGAATTCAGGTTCCGAACTCCTACAAAATAGAATCCAAATATTCTTAATTTATAGACTCTGAATTGAATTTTTACTTACACTCCGAACTTTAACCTTTTTCATTCCGAACTTACATTTTATCCATTCCGAATATCAGTTTAGTTATACTTACACTTTTTCCATTACAAAATGATTTCGTGATTTTAGTTATTGACTAACCGTTGTTTGAGTGAAACGTGTTCAGGTCCCTATGAAATTCAAGGAAGAATTCGACCGTTGGAGGAGGGAGCCAACCATTAGAGCTATGCCTATAAATATGAGCTTGTTTGAACGTGCTCAGAAATTTTGAAACACTACTTTGACAACTGTGCCTACATGCTATTGAAGTGATTTCTAGTGATAGAGGATCTTATCAACTCTCAATCTTTGTGTAGAAAGAATGAAAAACTTGTTCAAACATTGCCTTGTGCAGATTTGCTTCGTGCGACTCCGATTTTTGCTGTGTACAATCAAGGGCATCCGGGGATAGGAAGATAGAGGTTCCAACACCTTGAAGTTGAGGGCTTCCTTGTTGAGGAAGATAGAGGTGCCAACTACCTGATAGTTTAGGGCTTGCGAGGATAGCAAGACAAACTCTGATCTTCGTATCGAGGTCTTACCCTGGTGTGGGTAAGACAGACTTTATTGAAAGTATAAATCAAGGGGCCTTTATCTAAGGTTGTTGGATACCCTTCCCTTTGGGTTAAAAGATTTACTCTTTTTTACTTGTTTTTGTTACAAGTTTTTCCACTGCATTTTGTATGGTTAAGGAAAGTATAACTTTTTTATACTTCCTTACTCTTGTACTCTGATTTAGTTAGATTCTATAAGATTTAAGGTAGAATCCTCATACTTGTAAACTTTTTTTAATTTTCATTTCTGGAACCACTTTTCTGGAATCTAGAAAGTATTTAGAACTTATAGAGTCCTTGTGAATTATCTTGTTTAACCTTGTTAAACATAACCATCATTTAAAGTTCCAAATGAATTTTTAAAAGGTACAATTCACCCCCCTCTTGTATCTGAGAATCTCATTCATATATCGATCCTACATTTGGTATTATAGAGTATATCATACTCATACATACCATCTAACACTTGGTATCAGAGGTTGGAAACCTCAAACCCTGCACCAATTCCACAATTGGTATCAGAGCTTTCGGTACAATCTGAATTAATCTCGCGATTAGGTTCAGAATAGATTTTTCATAATTGTATTTTTTTGATTCATACTTTTTTGGAATCTGTTTTTCGGACTCATAGTTCGGATTCAATTTTTCATAAGAGATACTTTTGTTCTATACATTTCTTTCTTAGAATATTTTCATTGTTTACAAAATTTTTATACTAAAAAGTTTTGTGGAAAGACATTTATTAAAGATGGCAGGAATCACTGTTGGTACCATAGACAATCTCAATCCAACAAGACCACCTATTTTTGATGGTAATGATTACGAATATTAGAGAGATCGCATGAAGACTTTCATTATCAACACTAGAGTTGAAAATTACGTTATGCTTACGGGTGGATACAAAATTCCTGATAAAGAAGTAAGTGCCATTAAAAATAAAGAAAAGCATGATTAAAAACTGAACTATATGGTACTAAATACTCTACTTTGTTCAATGACTAGAAATATATATAGCCAAATTTCATCTTGTGAAGAAAAAACTTCTTCGTGGAAGAAACTTGAAGTTAATCACTTTAGAACATCTAATGTAATTGAGACTAGAAGAGCCATGCTTAGAGCTGAATATCATGGTTTTAGTTTTCCTTATGGTGAACCCATATGCAAAGTACAATAGAGATTCAGGACTATAGTGAATAGTTTACAATAAATTGGTGAAAAAAGATTGGATGTTGAAGCACTTGTTGATAAGATCATCGAAATCATCCCAAATGAGTGGAAATATAAAATGCAATTGATGAGAATAGAAAGGTTACTCAGATTACCCTTGATGAGATGTTTGAAACTCTTCTTCAGCATGAGACTAGAATGAATAGAGATGCTGATATTGTGAAGAAGAAGAATGGAAATGGAAGTGTTGATTTTACTACTACTTCTAATCATATGAAAGCCAAGAATCATGAGATAGTGACTAGATCCATATATAATAAAGTTGTTATCCATTACGAATCCAGTGGAAGTGAATCCTCAGAAAAAGAATTAGCAAATCTTTCTCGAAGGATGAAAAAGATAGCTGGACAAAGGAACTTTCAATCTGGATATAAGGACAAGGAAAGGAAAGACAAGAAATATTCAGAAGTTACATGATATGAATGTAAGATAGATGGATACATAAGGCATGACTATCCTATGCTCAAGAGAAAAGAGAGAAAGGAAAGGCATTCTGAGAAAAATAGAAAGAAGTATTATAAGGCTAAAGCTAAGAAAGTGTTGAAAGCCAATGACACATGGAGTGTCAATGGTGGAGACTCTTGAAATGAATCTTCAGATTATGAATCATTTGGACAGAAGAATCTTGGTCTGATAGCCAGGATACCTATTAATAATAATTGCTTTATGTCTAAGGTACACAATGATGAATCATTGACCAATGTTTCCTTAAATTCTAATGATAGTAAATATTATAACTCTTCGGATGAAGAATATTCTTCTGATGAATATAATACTTTACCTACCTATGAAGAAGTTTCTAGGTTTTCCAAACTTTTTGAAAATAAGAATTCAAATCACATGAAAAAACTTGATAAGGAAAAATCTAGGAAGACTATTCTTACTAAGGAAATATCAGATCTTTCTAAAGATCTTGATAAGAAAAATGCTGATTTCGAAAGTATTTCAAAAAATATCGAGGAAGTAAATTCTGAGAAGAATAAACGTTCTAAAGATCTAGAAAATAAAATTTCTAAGAAAGATGTTTTCGAGCCTAGATCAATCTCAAACTAAAATGTTTTTGAAGACAAAAACCTTGTTATCAAACTCAAATCCGAAATAAATTCTTTGTGGAAGTGTTTGTCAAAATTTACCATAGGTAAGGAAAATTTTGACAAAATGTATTTACAAATTCGACCTCGAAGGAATACTTCTGGTTTTGGTTATACTAGTTCCAAAACTATTTTTAGCAACAACTACTTCGTTCCTCAAAGTGCCCCATTTTGCAAAAAGTGTCAATGTGGTGGTCACTAGGCAAAGAATTGTTCCATAAACAAAACCCAGTCTTTAGGATTTCATAAATCTTATTTTTCAAAGAAGGTGTGGGTTCCCAAAATTTTACTTTCTGAGATTTCAAGATCCAAGAAAGTCTGGATTCTGAAAACTTCACTTTTTCTTATTTTCAGGAAAATAGGGAAAGTACCAACAATAATACTTGGTACATGGATAGTGGATGTTCCCGGCATATGACTGGTAACAAAGACTATTTTGAAAAGATTATCAAAATGAAAGGAGGAAAAGTAACTTTTGGAGATAATGCTCAAGGATAAATTATTTGTATAGGTAACATCGTTCTTCTTGAAAAAACATTGATTTAAAATGTTTTATTTGTCAAGGGTCTTAAGAACAACCTCATAAGCATAAGTCAATTATGTGATGAAGGCTACCTTTTGAATTTTAGGAATGATAAGTGCCTAGTACACAATTCCAAGGAAGAGTTTATTCTTTCTGCCCATAGGCTAGAGAATGTTTACACACCAAACTTAGAAGACCGTAGGAGCCAAGACCAAACTTGACTTAGTGCAATGGAAGATCACTCTTGGTTACGGAATAGAAGGTTAAGACACTATAACATTAGGAACTTATGTAAAATTTCTATGAAAATACTAGTTAAGGATCTACCAGAACATATATTTGATTCTTCAAAAGTCTGTGAACCTTGTAAATATGGTAGGTAACATAAATCAAGCTTTAAATACATTGGTGAAGTCACAACCACTGATGTATTACAGCTAGTCCATATGGATATTTTTGGTCCTACAAAAACTGAAAGCATTGGGGGAAAATATTAAGTATTTGTCTTGGTTGATGATTACACCAGATTTACATAGGTATATTTTATAGCAAATAATTTTGTTGCTTTTTCTTATTTAAAATTTTTTAGAGCCCAAGTCAAAAATGAGAACAATCTTCCATTGAAAACTATTCATAATGATCATGGAGGATAATTTCAAAATTCTGATTTTGAAACTTTTTGTAGTAGAAAATTTATTACTCACAACTTATCAGCACCAAAACACCTCAACAAAATGGTGTTGTTGAAAGAAGAAATAGAATTATTCAAGAAATCACTAGATCCTTGTTGAGTTAGTATTCTATTTCCAAAATATTTTGGGATGAAACTATAAGTACTTCTTGTTATACTATAAATCAAGTTTTGATATGGCCTTTTATTAATAAAACTCTTTATGGGTTATGGAATGGTAGAAAACATAGACTTTCATACTTCAAGGTATTTGGATACAAGGTATTCATTCTGAATACTAAAGATAACTTACAAAAATTCGCACCAAAATCTAACGAAGGAATTTTTCTAGGCTACTCCACAAATTCTAAGACTTATATATTTTTTAACAAAAATACTTGTACAGTTGAAGAGACAATACATGTCAAATTTGATGAAACTGATCCCTTTGTTTTTAAACAACCTCAACCTACATTTTCAGATGTGTTTACAAAAATTGATTATCAACCTTTGATAGAAAATTCTTATGATATAGAAAATGTTCAAGGAGATACTTCTAAAAAATTTACCCCAGAAGATTTCCTACCCTATGTTGATGAACAAGTTTTAAAAAACCCAAATTAGATGTTTCTTAAGAATCATCTAAGTGATATAATCATTGGTGATATAAATCAACCCATAAGGAATAGAAGTTCCTTTAGAAATGAAGTATAAAATCTAGAATTCCTTTCCTAATTGGAACAAAAAAACACTGATGAAGCTTTAGGTGGTGATGATTGGATTAAATCCATGCAAGATGAAATAAATGAATTCGAAAGGAATAAAGTCTGGAACTTGGTTAAAATACCTAAGGAAACCTCTGTAATTGGAGTAAAATGGGTCTTCAGAAATAAGTGTGATGAAAATGGAGTCATAGTTAGGAATAAATCTAGATTGGTTTCTAAAGGCTATAATCAACAAGAAGGGATAGACTATAAAGAAACCTATGCTCCAGTAGCTAGACTTGAATCTATTTGTATTTTACTTTCCTTTGCAACATTCTTCAATTTCAAACTTTTTCAAATGGATGTGAAATGTTCTTTCCTTAATGGTTTTGTTCAAGAGAAAGTTTTTATTGAATAACCTCCTGGATTTGAAGATACAAAACATCCTGATCATGTTTTTATACTTACCAAATCTTTTTATGGAATTAAACAAGCCCCTTGAGCTAGGTATGATAGAATTACAGGTTTTTTGCTTCAAAATAACTATGTTAAGGGAAATGCAGATCCAACCCTTTTTATAAATAAAGATAAGAAAAATGTTTTGATTGTTCAAATTTATGTTTATGACATTATATTTGGTTCAACTCAGCAATTTTTAACTGATTCCTTTGCAGATCTAATGAAATCTGAGTTTGAAATGAGTATGATGGGTGAGTTAACATTTTTCCTTGGTTTTCAAATCTCTCAAAAACCAGAAGGAATCTACATATCCTAACATAAGTATATTAAATATCTTCTTAGAAAATATGGTTATGACAACACTAAGAGTATAAGTACTCCCATAGGTAACTCAAACACATTTGATCTTGATGGAGCTGGGAAACTAGTAGATCAAACATCCTTTAGAGGTATGATAAGAAGTTTAATTTACTTGACATCTAGTCGACCCGACTTAATGTTTTCAGTATACTTATGTGCAAGATATCATTCCAATCCTAAGGAATCTCATTTAAAGGCAGTGAAATTTTTTTTCACTACTTAAAGGGAACCATGGATTTAGGACTGTTTTATACTTTTGGAAATGATTTTGTTTTAAAGAGTTTTTCGGATTCTTACTTTGGTGGGTGTAGAATGTAACGACCCAAAATTTTGAATAAATCTTGTTTCCTAATTTTGTGTGTTATTTTATTTTTCATACTCAAAAAAACTGTTTCATTTGATAACATGAGTATAATTAAAATGAGACTATTGGGTTTTGACTATTATATGACTATTAGTCAGTATGACCGTGGAAAACTGAATGTTGCTACTTTTGTCTCTAAATACAAGTGATCTTGGTTAATTAATATATAAAGAAGATTCGATGGCCTCACCCAGTAGTCTTGGACCGATCAAATCCCATCTAACAGAACTTGGGAAGGAGGTAGCACCACTGGGCTTTGATCTGGACCAAACCCAAGCTGAAATTCATCGTGTGAAGCTAGAACAGAATCGCCTTTGCGAGAAGTTCTAACTGATAGAAATTACTACTCGTGCGATGTTGGCTGAGCCTCCCTCGGATTCTCTCACCTTAGCACACCTTACACTTTGGTCCTATGCTGGTGTGATAAGGGGCTATGTAAGGAGACCGTAACTGCCTTGTGTAATCCTTTGTTTTAAATAAAAATTGGGATTTCTTCTTATGATGAAGTTTATGAATTTTCAAATGACCGGATAAATATAGTATGCATATTTTTGATGAATTTTAGAAAAATTATATTTTAAAAATGTTTATGTAAACCTTAAATAATTAAAAATGTGTAATGATTTTCAAAAAATGGTCTTTTACAATTATGTTCAGTACGAAATTTAGTGTCTAATAAGATCAACTTGATTTTTGATGAATAGTAAATTATGAATAGTGATTTTATGCTTAGGATTAGTAATGTGACCAAATGGATAAGTAATATCACTTAAAAAATGTATTAATATAATCTAGGCACCTTGATTAAGTAATGAGATTCAATAAAATGGTTAAATAACGGTTTCATAAATTATTAGTCATGTATTACTTTTTTCGAGTGAATAGTTTTTTTATTTAAAAATTAAATTAAAAATATTTAGAAAATTATTTCTATAAAATGGAGTTCATTTTTGAAATCAGATCATCTATATTTGGTTAAGGTAAAATTTTGGGATTTTTCCGAGAAAGGTGAATTTTTGATGAATAGTGAAAATACAGTTTTTAAGTTATGGGTGTTTAATAACATCATTAAATGATGTATTAAGTATGTAATCAATATGGTCAACTTATGAATAATACGATAAGGTATGAGGTGTCCCAAGTGGCCAATACCATGGGCAAATACCATGGTCAAGCCCATGGTTTTGCCAAAACCGCTAATGAGGTGTCCCTTGGCCATTAATGCCTTGTCCCCTCACTTTCCCTATAAATACCAAGCCATCCTCTCATCCATTCAACTCCCAACTCCCCCCAACGAATCTATGGTCTCATTACCTCCCGAGAGGTCCTCCCAAGGTTCCCCAAGCCCTCAAGGTCCCAACCTTTGAGTTTTAAGTGTTACGTTTTAAGGTAAAGGATCCGAACTCTCTCTTTCCTTTCAAGTAATCTATTTTATGTCATTTCTTTTATGCTCTATGTTCTTATGTTGGAGGATGTTCTTCTATATTAATATTAATTCCATTTTCATATTCATATGATGAGATACCTCCTCTTTCTCTCATCAATTCGTTTTAAGAATGTTTAAGTGGAGCCGTTAGGCTGCCGAATTTTTAAGGGATTCTTTCACCCTTCTCATTTTTCAAAGTTCTACATTCATGTCAAGTATTTCAAGTTCCTTTTTATTTTGTTGGGTTATTATATCTATATCTATCATAATGAATTTTTATTTTCATATTATGAGAAACCCTATTTTATCTCGTCAATTCATTTTTGTTGAAGTTTAAGTGACGCCGTTAGGCTGCCGAATTTTCATAAGAGAAATATTATTTTGTTGTCTTCCTTCCATGTTTTTCATTTCAAATGTTATGTCCTTAAAATTTCATTACCATGTTCATATATCCTTCATATTCTTTCCCTCTACTATTTTATGGGTCATTTATGAATGTTTGACCCATGTCCCTTCTCCTTTCAATGTTTTCTAAAAACCTCGTAACATAGCCATTAGGCTGCAGAATTTCCGTCTCAAAATGTCTCTCTCTTATTCTCAAATTAATTTATTTTATTAAGTGAATACTCAAATATATTTATCCTAAAGGGGTATTTACATATAGACCAAAATTTTCTATTTTAAATTCTGTGATTTACATACATGAGACCCGCTTTCCCTTTCTGTGGGTTTAAAGTGACATAAAGATCATGTCTTTAAAGCAGTTTTTAAAAAGGTATGATTATGAAAGGAAAACCATTTCTTTTATGATATATGGGTTTTTTATGAAATGTTTGATGATGATATATGTGTATCACATGATAATAAAGATAAATTTAAGGGTGTGCCCTGATAGTGCTCCAATGCATTGGGTAAAGACTTAATCTCTAGAGATGACTTTTTAGACTGATACCTTGGTGAATAACCTTGGTAATTTTTAATGAATCCTTGGAGATGGACCTTGGTAAAACCAAATGATTTTCAATATTAAATGTTTTAGCCACATCTTCAAGTTATGAAAAACATTATTTTTATTATGATATGCCTCATGATTTCTTTCTCATACCTTCAAGTTCTTTTTCATGACATTATTGATGTATCTCAAGTTCACATGTTAAATGTTTCCCCTTGTTTCCCTTACTGGACCTTCTGCTCACCCTTTCTTTTGATGTATCTCCCCAGGTTATGAGACGAATTAATGAACCTAGGATGAACATAAGGAGAATCCTTTCAAGTGTTTAAGAAGAATTTTTTTTTGTTTCATGTATTATGTTCCTGGTTTCCAAGACACTAAACCTTAAAGATCATCAGTTTTGTATAATGTAATGAAAGTTTATGTGACAAAAAGGCGGGATGCGATATAGAATGGATAGAAAGAGTAAATCCGGAACATTCCATTTCTTAGGAGATCCATTAGTTTCTTGGTCCTGTAAGAAGCAACACTCAGTAGCACTCTCCACTGCTAAAGCCGAATATGTAGCAGTTGGAAGTTGTTGTGCTCAAGTATTGTGGATGAAACACACACTCAAAAATTATGGCTTGAGTTTTACTAAGACTCAAATTATGTGTGATAACACTAGTGCCATTTCCCTTAGTAAAAATCCAGCACATCACTCTCGTGTAAAGCACCTAGATATTAGACATCACTTTTTTAGATATCACACACTTAAAAGAGATATCATTCTTCAATTTATCGAAACTCAAGATCAACTTGCTGATATTTCCACAAAATCATTACCCTCTGATAGATTTGAATATAGTAAAAAGAAGTTAGGAATGATAACTGTAAGGTAATATTCCTTGATTAAATTCTTGTTGAACCATTCTCCTTACAGTAATAAACTCCTTTTCATAGGGGGAGTACATCTGTTAATTAAAATTCTCATTTTTTTTTCGTAATGATTTTTTTATATTTTTTGTAATGAAAATTTTGCGTAATAGATATTCTTGTAATGAAAATTTTCAGAACTGAAGTTTTCTTAATGTATTTCTTTATAACTTGAATCTTCGAAATGGAAATTTTCCGAATTGAAGTTTTTGTAATGTATTTCTCCGGACGATGAATTTTCGTAATGGAAATTTTCGGAACTAAAGTTTTCATAATGGATTTCTTCGTACCTTGAATTTTCGTAATGGAAATTTTCAGAACTGAAGTTTTCGTAATGGATTTCTTCGGACCTTGAATTTTCATAATGGAAATTTTCGGCACTGATGTTTTTGTAATGGAATTATTCGGACCTTGAATTTTCATAATGAAAATTTTCGGAATTGAAATTTCCGTAATAAAAATTCTTTGTACTGAAATTTTCGTACTCAAATTTTTCATAGTGGATTTTTCGTAATAATTTCTTTTTCGTAGTCAAATTTGTTTCTTCAAGAATAATATCACCTATTATGAATAATATTCCTAGAAAATATAAAGGTATGATTTCCTTATTAAGTTTTTCATAGTCATTATTTCATTGCTGGTATTTTTTTAAAAATCCTCAGATTAAAGTGTTCTTAAATCCGAATGTTTTCTTTCAAAACCTCAAAAGATCAGATTCAACCAAATTTTTCCTTGAGGCTACAATTTCAACCGTCATATTAGATCAGAAGATTTCTCAACCTTTAGATTGGTTTTGGAAGCTGAAAGGTCACTTCATCGCCTATATAAAGGGGACCCCCGGTGGTTGTCCCAGATCAGTTATCAAGCTCTCCTGTCTCAAAGATCTTACCCTCTACATAAACCCATTCCAAATTCTTTAGAAACTCTATATTCCGAATGTCTGCAGAAGTTCCTTCCCAAGAAATGTCTTCAGTGAAGACAATTTCTGAATGAAAAATCTATAGGGAGAGATTGGGGCATCCCAATTTCTTCAACAATTACGACTCAATCATATCCAAGAACATAAAGCTAATTGTATGGGAAGATGTAGCCATTTCTAAAACTAGAGATCAAGATATGGTTTATCCGGATCTACTCATAGAGTTCTATGAGTCAGTATGTTTCTTCAAGGAAGATGGAAAGGAGAAGTTCTCCATCAAGAGATATGGGAAGACATATGCTTTATCTTATACCAAGGCGGACAACTTGGTTGGAATACCTTACGAAGGAGAGGATGAGTTTTTCTCCCACAAGTTGCCCGAAGTTCAGGGAAGCTTTTTCAAAGTGGAAGCTATGAAAAATCTCGTACTCACTGATATTGACACTACAACGAAGATCGCCCATATTTCAACAAACAATCGGATTCTACAGCTCTGGGTACAAGGATTCATTATTCTGAGAAAGGGAGATAAGGATACACTCAAGAAGAGTGATATATATCTGAGATTTCTTGGTAAATCTAAGGAAGGTGAATCTCATGAGAAACATCCTCATCACAATAGAGAACATTAAGAATGGGAATCTAAGAGCTCAAATCATTATGTATCCGGAATTTCTTTCAATGCTGATAGTTTGGTGTCTTGAGTCTTTCAAGATCCCATGTAGATCTAAGTAGAGAAATTTTAAGGTAATGTTGATAAGTGATGACACTTTGAAGAGGATGAAAGTGGGTTTTTTCGAAGGAATCAGGAGAATTATTTGATCTTCCAGAGGAGGAGGCAGAACCCATTCGGGAGAATATTGAGAAAGCTGAGCCATCGAAGAAGGCCAGTAAGAAAAGGAAGCTGATGGAATTGAAAGCTGAAGACAAAACCCCCAAGACTAAAGAAGTCCAATCCGCACCTCCTAAACCAAAGAAACAAAAGGCATACCCGGATGAGGTGGTAGCAAAGTGGAGGGAGGATAATAAAACTAGGAATGCAGGGGATACACAGTTCGGTTTGGATCTTACTGAGGCTAAGGCCTTGAAAGAAAAAGATACAGATGAGTTAGAGAAGCAGTCCAAAGAGAAGAAGCTGAAAAAGAAGATGACAGAGGCTGAAATTTGACAATCCCTTCTAAGGGATGCTGAAATAGCTTCTGAAAATATTCCAGTTCTGAAGACTTTTCTGGTGGAACAATTTCCTGAGACTCCAGGTAAGAAGACTCTGGAAAATCTCAAATAGAAGGAAGTTGAAAAATAAGTGATGAAGGAAGTCCACCAAGTTGTAGAGGAAATTTAGAAAGATGAGTTGAGTGGTGGTTCTGATGATGTAATTAGGAATGTTTAAGAATATCAAGATAAGGGAACCCCATCTGAGAAAATCTCACTTTGGAATTCTCAAGTCGGACCCTCTAAACTCATTACACTTAGAGAGGATGAGAAGGGAGAAGAGGAAGTCAACATGAAATCCGAGAAATAAAGTCATAATCATGACTTTATCCATCCTGAGGATATTGAAGCTGGAGCAGAGAAGGAGAAATTTGATGAAGACAATATTTTTTAATTATCCGGAAGTGAGGAGGAATCCCTTGATGAGGAATCCATATCGAAAATTGATAAGGGTAAGAAAGTGCTTGTTGACACCCCAAAAAAATACATTATAATGAAAAAAAACTGGAGGATCTTCAGAAAGGAAGTTAGAAGAGTTGGAGGAAGAACCATCTCAATCCAAAATGTCTGATTCAAAGTCATCTAACTTAGGGCTTGATTTTGTGGTACAATATCTAAAAAAGTTGGTGGATACAATTCCTATTTTTCCTACAATTGATTCTAGATGCTAAATGCTTCAACACTCCATGAATCAAAAATCACAATCCGTATCAATGGTGATGGATAAATGTGTGAAGGTTGTGGAAGAATTCAAGAATTTATTTATTGATTATGAAGTTCATAGAAATTCCTGAAAGAAGATGACCAGATGGTCGAAGGGTATTAGTGAAGATATAAGAGAGATTGATCAGTTCCAGAATGATGTAAAAGAATATTTTGATACCGAGGATGCCAAGATGAAGAATCTTTCAAACAGTTTTCAGGAAAAGATAAGTTTAGAGGAAAGTTCTCAGATACATGATGTAAAATATTTTATTGGGAAACTCAGCTATATTGTTCAAATCTTAAAAATAGAGAAGGATCTCTGAAGCGAGATGCAAGAAAAGATTTTTAAGCAAGACGAATTGCTAAAATATTAGAAAGAGTCTATGAAGGCTCAGGAAGAGGTCCTGAAGGTTCAGGAAGATAGGATCAAGTCATTAGAAAATAAATATGAATAAGATCATAAAGAGCTGAAGAAGATAAAGACCATTGTCAAGATTCTAATTCCCAAGGAAAAAGAAACAAAATAGACCATTCTGATCATTTTTTGTACTATTTTTTCCTTGTACTAATACTTTTAATCTTAATGGAATTATCGTTGCTTGTGTTATTTGTATGTATTTACTAATGTTTCAGGTACTTTACTGTTTTTCCATTCCATCAAACTCTTTTTGAAAATCACAAAGGGGGATAAGGAAAAATAATTCTAAAAGGGAGAAGAAAAATTCCTAAGTAATGAAGAACTATCTCTAAGTAAGGGGGAGTTCTCATTACGAATATTTCTAAACTCAAATAAAACTTATCATTCCGGAAATAAAAAATACGATACTTAGAGTTTCAAAGCCTAAGGGGGAGTTAGTCATATTCACCATTGACCATAAACAAAGGGAGATAAGCTTTAATTTCAAAGCCTAGAAATTTATTCTACGCCCTTACATTATTTTTCGTAAGGATGTTTGTGCTTTCCAAAAAGGGGGAGATTGTTGAGTCAATAAGGTTTTCCTTATGACTTTTCCATTCCTCAAGCAAAGGAGGAGATTGTTAAGTCATTAAGGTATCCTTATCACTTTACTATTCCTCTTGTTTTGAAATTCACAAACACCATATTTCAAGGGAAATATTATTTTACCCCTATTTTACTTCTATAAGAAAAATTTCATTCCCCAAGGAAATTTTCCATTTCCTAGATTTCATTGTTCATATCATAAATTTTCTAAAGTATAAAACTCATATTGAGACAAAAAATCTCGAAATCATATAATACTTAGATATAAGGTATTCTGTTTAAGACTCCGAATTCTGGATACGAACTTTCATAAAGTTCCACTCTGAATTCTGATTACGAACTCTCTTGAAGTTCCACTCTATATTCTAGATATGAACTTTCATAAAGTTCCACTCTGAATTCTGATTACAAACTCTCATGAAGTTCCAATCCAAATTCTGGATACGAACTTTCATGAAGTTCCACTCTGAATTTTGATTACGAACTTTGTAAGTTCTGGTTCTGAATTCTAGTGAAACCAGACTCTGAATTTTCATGAAATTTAATCTCCAAATTTCTACAGAATTCAGGTTCCTAACTCCTACAAAACAGAATCCAAATATTCTTAAGTTATAGAATCTGAATTCAATTTTCACTTACACTCTGAACTTTAACCTTTTTCATTCCGAACTTACATTTTCTCCATTCCGAATATTAGTTTAGTTATACTTACACTTTTTCTATTACAAATTGATGTCATACTTTCAGTTATTGACTAACAATTTTTTGAGTGACACGTATATAGGTCCCTCCGAAATTCAATGAAGAATTTGACCATTGGAGGAGGGAGCCGACCGTTGGAGCTATGCCTATAAATAGGATCTCATTTGAACATGCTAAAAACTTTTGAAACAATACTTTGACAACTGTGCCTACATGCTATTGAAGTGATTTCTATAGAGAGAGCGGCTCTTATCAACTCTCAATATTCATGCAGAAAGTTTGAATAGCTTTTTCAATCTTTTCCTTGTGCAGATTTGATTCATGCGACTCTGATTGTTGCTGTGTACAATTGAGGGCTTCCGGGGATTGGAACATAGAGGTTCCAACACCTTGATGTTTTGGGCTTCCTTGCTGAAGAAGACAGAGGTGCCGACTACCTGATAGTTGAGGGCTTGTGGGCATAGCAAGACAGACTCATATTTTCATATCGAGAGCTTACCCTGGTGTGGGTAAGACAGACTTTCTTGAAAGTATAAATCAAGGGACCTTTATCCAAGGTTTTTAGATACCTTTCTCTTTGGGTTAAAAGATTTACTCTTGTTACTTGTTTTTGTTACTAGTTTTTCCGCTGTATTTTGTATTACTAAGGAAAGTATAACTTCCTTATACTTCCTTACTCTTGTACTCTGATTTAGTTAGATTCTATACACTTTAAGGTAGAATATTCACCCTTGTAAACTTTTGATAACTTTCATTTCTAGAACCACTTTTCCGGAATCTAGAAAGTATTTAGAACTTATAGAGGCCTTGTGAATTATCTTGTTCAACCTTGTTAAACATAACCATCTTTAAATGTTCCAAAGGAATTTTTAAAAGGTAAAATTCACCCCCCCTCTTATATCTAATAATCTCATTCATATATCGATCCTGTATTTGTTATTATAGAGTATATCATACTCATACATACCATCTAACATATACTTGATATAAGAATAAATTACCTTGAGTTAGAAGTAAAAGGTGTGTTTTGAAAGAAGTGTTCTTTTGGGAAAAATTGTGTTTGTGATAAAATCCAATAGAAAACTTATATATCCCATAAAGATAAGATAATGATGATGAAATTATTTTTAATTAATAACCATACTAAAAATATGGTGAAAGAGGTAAAAACCAAAGAATGAAATTTGGGCTCGTGAAATCTATTAACTTTTTGTTAGAAATATTATTTCACATTAATAGCCTATATAATCACACTATATTAATTAATTATCCATTAAATAACATTTAATACATGAATATGATTCATTATAGTTTTATTATTTTCTTTTGTAGGACTTCAAACGAGTTATAGAGTTTAAATTCATTATTCAGGAGTGTTCGTTTTTCTAGTTTTCATGATCGGTTCACTTGTATATATAAATGGAAGTTCATGTAATATATAGATAAAAAAATAGAATTTTTATTATTTTCTATATATAAAATTACATAAGTTTAAATGATATTATGAAGGATTATTCATTAGATAAAAGTTAATGGTGATCATTTCAGGTAAATTTTGGCAGTTTTTTTATTACAATGAACTTGTCTTATTTTATCATTTAGTATTATGTGCATAAGTTAGTTCCAAAACATAAATGGGGTTACAATGTACAATTTAAAATATATTTTCACCCATTTAATTTTTTATTAACATCCTAGAAGTAATTTATGGAAAATAAAGGTTCATCGCCAAAGATGTCGGTAAATTGAGACTTCACAGGTGACAATTTCATTTTTAAGATAAGATAGAGAGAGAGGGAGGAGTTTAATGTTGGATATTACATTAACATGATATAGTTATATTATATGTATAGTAGTGGAGTAATAATTCCATTTGGATTAATGGTGGTGAGAAGAGAGTAAGAAAAGAAATTGTAATTAAAAGGATATTAAAAGAAAAGAGAGAGGATTTACCTATTTAATTATCCTCTTCAGATCCACCTCAAGGCACATAGGATTGGTCTTTTTATTAGAATGAGAGATCCTTGATGTGGGGGAGGTACTAGGTAAGTGTATTGGTAAGAATATATGAAAGTCTCAAAGTTTTATAGGTGTGAGGAGAAGAGGGTGTGAGGGTTGTATTTATAGTGGAGGAGAGGGGTGTTTTCTAATTATTTTAATCACTGGTTTGTTATTTTTCTCACAAAAAAAATAAATAGTGAGGATTATGGTGACTAAATAATATAATTAGTTAATATGAGTTCAAACTAATGGTAACATGGATCATCCATGACTTAAGTATGACTCAAAAATTTAGATTTTTAGCATTTATTATAAATTATAATATTTTACTATTCACAACAAATTCATGTATCTCAGAAAACTCCAAAAATTAACTTTAACCATTTTTCAATGTGTAGAATTGAAAAATGAACTCCATTTTATTAAAATAATTTTCAATATATGTTTAAATAAATATTTAATTAAAATCATCATTTACTTGCAGAATAAATTTTTTTAAATTATAACCGATTTTATAACACTTTGAAAAACTAGTTAAGGTCTCCTAAAATTATCCTAAAATTACAAGACATTAAAAAAAATCAATTATTTAAAAAAAATAAAAATAAAATATCATTTAAATTAATAATAAAATATTTATGAATTATATTAATACAAACACCTAATTAATAATTTTTAGAATATTTATTTACTTATACTATGATATAATCATATCATATTGTAACTTATAAGATAGATAAATTTTATTTATACAATTATCGGTATGATTACTATTAACATGTCCAATTTACTATTCATATGTATCATATTACTATTCATTAGGGTAACTTACTAATCTAAGGGTAATTTACTATTCAATAAAAATTAAGTTTGTCCTTTTAGTCTCCAAATTTCATACTGATCGAAACTGTGTATGTCAGATTTTCAAAATTTGAAACACAAAAGTTGAAAAAATATGTTTAACAGCTTGGATATAAAGTTCATATAGTATATAGTAGTTTACTTAAGCATGGTGTGATATTGTGTTTCCTAATGTGATTTTATGTGGCATAATTATAAGAAGGGAATTTCCCATTGATAAAACATTGGTTCATTACAAACACACTCCTTATAACACTTTCTGTCAACAAGGTCAACCTCAATAGGCGATAGAAACAGAGAACCAATGACTCCTAAACTCACTAAAAATCACTTAAAAGTGTGGTATATTGACATAGATTTTTATTTATTCCATTTCATTTAATAGATATAACAATTATATGACATCATAGTTCTAACAGTCATGTTTATAGAACATGGAAGAAATATGTCCCTATCATTAACAATGCTTTTAAATATATTTCCATATGTGCCTAGAATGATGCATGAATACACATATCTCACCATACTACGCCATTATTATAATCTCAAGAATTAATAATATCATAAAACTATAACACCACACAACATGGGAATCACCCAAGGTTAGGTAACATCAACTATAACAAGAGAACAACATAAACAAAAATCCATCCCTGGGTACTCAGATTTTCTACTATACATGGGATAGATACTACCATGAATATTATAATTACCATGTCCTGACACATCCTATTATCCTTTCCACATTTCCTAAATATTAAATAAGTAGAGAAAATCCTTTTCCTGATACCAAATTATAATGTCCCCTAATTAAGAACAATCGCACATGGCCGAGACGGTTTTGTTTTGAGATCTCAAGCATACATCCCCGTACGATATAGATTATTGAATAGTAGTTGGGTGTGATGAGTATAGTGTGGATACTATACCAATCAGTTAAAGAGTTTAAACACATTGGAAAAATCTGATAATAAATAAATATCATGGTGTGGAAAAATGTAAATGAAACAGTACATTAGAAAAAAAAACCTAACTAGATAACCCAATAAAATACTAAGGGAATAAGGTATTGTCATCTTGGAATGTAACTAATTTTCATGATATAATTAATATAAAATATAAGTCAGGAATACTTAAAAGATTCCATTTGCAAACCCCTTTTCTATCCCATCTCCAAATTCCATCCCATCATGAAAGGAAAAAAATCAACAGCAAGGTCCCTTTCTCCTATCAATTCATGCATCAACGTAATCTAACAGGGTTCCAAATGGAGGCCCAAACAGGGTGTGGTAATTACTCAGTAGGTCAATACCACTAGGTAAAAACATAAACAATGTGATAATAAGTTCATGAAATAATCAAATAAACATGTGTAATAATTAATTAACAAATAAATTATTACCCCACCAATATGCTTCTGCTCAGTTCCAGAATATCTTTGATCCAATCTAACAACCATGACTACCATAATAATAAATCTATAAAATAACATGACCTACCTCGGTGCCATTATATAATGTCTTTGAGAACTTCCAATGAAAATTCCAACCATAACCATATAACCAAGGTATAAATTTCAAAAAATATATTTAAAAAACTTCTCTATAAACATTTCAACAATAAATAATGGTTGATCTGATATATAATCATTTCCATGTATTTTAGGTCTATTCGTGGTATTTTTTTTCCAGCATGTCTCATTTTATAGCTCAGTATATAATCATTTCAGCATATCTCAGGGAATAGCCCAATTTATAATCATTTCAGCTTGTCCTAGGGCTAATACTGGAATATAAGTATTTCAACATGTCTTAGGGAACATCCAAGTATATTGGAATTTTGGCATGTTTTATGGTCTAATTACCCATATAATAATTACATCATAGACATGACAACATATGTCATAGAAACAATGGTATCACAATATCAAGTAATTAAGATCAGTGGTTAATTATGTAAATTATCATTTATCTTTTAATTACACATTTCATTTATTTTTTGGTCTTAACCAAATAAAGTGTATTTTAAGTCAATAATTATTCCATGATATGATTAATAAATACCAAGAAATCACCAAAATTATATGTCATGAAAAAACCACATTAATCTATTAAAAAATTCATTTAATAACCTAGAGATCTCCCCCCCGAATGATATCCACAAGCCCTATCAAAAAATATTTATATACAAAAGGGATCAAAAGAATAATACAAATAATCATTTTTTTAATTTTGGTTCATTATATTTTGTCACAATTTAAATATTTCACATACGTGACAATTAACTGACCATAGGGTTAAGTTTTATGCCCCTAACATTTATTGATGATCGTACAATGATTCTAATAACAAACACCCATGAGGAATATGGTGTATATGATTGAAAGAAGGATCCTAGATGAAAATTGATCAAGATCATAACCAACAATGCTCTCAGTGAAGGTATTACACTGTGACACCTAGAGATCAAATGGATAGAAGGGAAAACCTAAAAAATTACTTACCATAGATCAAATGCATGATTAGGATGTATAGAATCAAGAGAGGCACTACAAAATTGCATGGAAACTAACTTAGGTTCGGTATGAGGTAGCTATATGTAAGGGAATTCATGGAATCCCTCCTTTTTATTACATAAATTTTCATTACATGATACAAACATAAGATCATTAAAAGTTTAGTTTCTTGCAAATACAAAATAGAATACATGAAAACATTAAACATTCTTCTTTGTACATTTTAATAAACCTTCATGGGTTCACCCTAAGATACTTTGGTGACATCTCATATCTTGGGACACACATAAAATGAACGTGGTGAGAACGAATCCCAAAATGGGAATAACTAAGAGATAAATATAGAATTTGATCATGAAAATATAAAAAATAGCATGAGACATAATGATAAGGCATGAGAAAGAGGCATATCATAATAATAAGAACATGAATCCTAACATGGAATTTTGGCTGAAACATTTAAATGAAACATTCAAAATCATATCACCATGGTTTTTCACAAAGGTGTTGTAAACGAAAATTACAAAGGTTATTCACCAAGGTATCGTAATACATGTCATATCTTGAGATTAAATTCAATAAAAAACGAATTGGAGCTCTATTAGGGTGAAAAATTCACATTTATTAATTAATGTGATCCAATTAGATCATAATAAATCTTTTTATTAATAAAATTCGGAAAATAAATAATTGTTTTCTTATCAAAATCACGACATACCAATTTTCTTAAAATACATGATCACTACATCATTTTTAACCCGAAAAAGAAAATGTTAGTTTGATATGTGTAAATACCCAAATCAAAATGTAGTTTTTATATCTTTTTGAATACCCATAGAATATAAAATGGGGTTGGGTATTAAAATAAAAAGGATAATATAATTTACCATGTAAAATAATGAAATTTGAGAAGTATATTTGGAAACATGACAAGTAAAAAAATTGGGTTTTATAAAGGGGTAAAATGAGAGGGGAAAAGTGACAACCATTGATAAAATAATATTAATATAGTTAGGGAAAATATAAGATAGATAAAATAACTTATTTTATAAATTAGAATACATACCACCTGAAAAGGGGGGAGTAATGGAAGAGAGAATTAAAGATTCCACTTACCATGAATAGTTGTTCCTAAAAATTGAGAATGGAACCTTGGAGGCATGATAAAATCATGGGGGGATTACATAGGAGGAAAAATAATTATAAAATCATGGAATATATATTTTTAGTGATGGGTAATGGTGAAATGGTTGGGTATTTATTGAAAGTGTGGGGGAATTTTTTTAATGATTTCGAAATACAGGTCACATAAAACTAGGTTGTGGAAAATCTAAATCCATTTTTGTAGCCATGGATTTTCCTTATGTTTTTTGGTCATCTGGGTCAAATTTTAAGTTAAATTAACCCCCTATAATTTAACTCCCTTTTTTAATACATATTTTGGTAAAGAAGATATAATATTCCATAATGTAATGTTTATAATTTCAAAGTGTCCATTTTAGACTTTTTAAAGTCACCTATAGGTTATTGAAATTGATTAAAATATATTAAAATACATAATATTATTAAAATAACATATTTTGGGGTTTAAATTTTGTTTAATTAATTATAATAACAATATTATATAAATATGAAGTCATAAAACATACCGATTACCCAAAACATTATTTTTCCTTTTCAGATAAAAACTAATGTATATTAGAAAAGATTCATAAAATAACCCTAACCTAATTTTTAATTATCAATTTCAAGTATATTCTTGAATTGTTACATAAATATTTGACATTTAACATTTAAATATACAAAAATTCTATATTTAAAAATAGTTTTTTAAGGTATAGTCAAATTTATAACACATAATTTTTTTCCTAGGACATAATAGAATTATATTAAAATTTATATTTAAATGATAGTTTTTAAAAATATATTTGATTAAATAAATCATATTCATAGTAATTGAGTTTATTATAAAATTATATAAATTTTCTTAAAAAATAAAATTATGTTTTATTTGTGCCAAATTTTTTTATCATATTCATCTCAATTAAAAATATATTTTATTGAGAGACATATTCTAAAAAGGAATTGATTGAAAAAAATTTTATTTATAAAATGGAAAATAAAAATTAAGTAACTAACTCCTAATAATTTAAGCCATTATTACACCCACATAGACCCTAAGGGTGAAATGTGAAATGGTCATGGTTTTATTGGGTGGGTCAACTAACATCGACCGAGTAATAATCTACACTAAGTTGAACTTCCCCCGTAGGAAATTTGGTTCCAAATTCACTTTTTAAATCTCATCTAGGTCTTGGTTAGGGGTGAAAAATAATGAATATTCCTACTTTATATGTTTTGAAAAATTGGTTTCAAACAACATAACTCTACTAGTTGAGGCCATTGATTCTCCTTTTTGTATCAATTATCCTTTTTCATTACTACTTATAAAAACTAATTATAACATTAAAATTATCATCCAAGGGTATAGTTTTAAATGGTCATATTGAATTATAGTCATATTTACCAATGTTCATATTTGACCAATATTTATATAATGGTCAAATCCTAATGGTAACATTTCCCTTTATACCCTATAAATACCACTTCATTCTTTCAATCAAAATTGACTACAATTTATCCCTAAAGATATATTTTCATTTAAAAGTATTTTTTTTGGTTTACTAATATTTTTATTCATTTCTATAGAATTTTCAGTTTGGTATATGATTCTAGAAGATTTGGGTGATCCATATATTCCCATTATAGATATTCTATTTTATATTCTTTATCAAATTGTAATGTTTTTAATTTTAATTGGTTCCATCTTGGAATAATGTAATGGTATTTGTTAATGAGATAAAATTTACTGGGTTCTATTCATATTTTAAGTGTATGAAATTATATAATATGAAACAACATTTATTCAAGAAATAAAAATCATTTAGAATATATGGGTTGTTACATTCTTCCCCCCTTAAGGAATTTCATCCTCAAAATTTGAACTCATCCTCTTAGTTTGGAAAATGTGATGGTACATATATCTCATTATCTCTTTTGGTTCCCATGTCACATATTTATATTTACGGTACCTCCATAACACTTTGAAAAGGAGGGTAGTTTTGTTCCCTATAAGTTTTTATCTACAATAAAAGATATCCAATGGATACTCCTTACAAGAGAGGTCATGTTCCAGTTGTACAACCTTTGGATTCATAACATTTTATAGATAAGGTATATACATCTTCAATAGATACACATGAAATACATCAGGAATGTGAGATATATTTTTTCAAAGATCAAGCTGATAGGAAATTTCTTAAATGATATAAAGGAATTTATGGGGGAAAATGTACCTAAGAATAAGATTGCCTTTATTATCAAAATTAATTATCTCTACCCTGGTTATATTTTAAGGAAAAAATTTTCTCCAATTTCAAAATCATGTTTCTAAGATGTATATTATCATAGTTATTCTACTGACTCTCAAAAACCTTTATATGTTTTTGGATGTAATTAACCTTTTATGTTACCTCATGGACAAGATTAGGAAAAAGTAGATTTTCCCACCAACTTCATCCCAACAAGTATGAGTTCTACATCACATACCATCTAGAGCTTCATATGGTTCCCCTTGAATACTCATGTAGATGTTATTGGTGTATAATAACTAATATAATGGGAGGTGTTGATCCCATACACCATTAAATTCCATTGAGAAAATTCTCAGTGTGTCCTCAAGTTTTTGAATAGTCCATTCAGATTGGACATCCATTCAGGGGGTATAGGACACACTAAAATTCAATTTAATATTCAGGTAATGTTGAATAATTCTATATAATTATTATGTGAACCTCATATCATGATAAAAAATGATTGAATATGTCACCCCTTGCAACCCCACAACTTTTTTTAAGTATATGTTAGCAATTTTTTCAAGTGAGAAATATTCCCGAATAACAATAAATTTACAACCCCTGTGAGTTGATCCACTACAACCTATATCTCATTATTTCTTTTGTATGTTCATTGGAGGCTGGGTATAAAGTCCATTGTGATATGGTCCCACTTCCATGTTGTTATGGGAAGGGTTTTTTATAAACCGTGAGGAAGATGTTGCTCTACCATTACTTATTGTCACACCAAGCACCTTGCAGTGTAGTTACCCATATATCATTTAACATTATCCCACTAATAATGACCACAAAGGCACCAATACATTTTAATTCATCAATGAGGTATAGATAATTTAAATCTGTAAGATTCATTAATCAGAACCTTCTTCATCATTGATATAGATGGTGCATATAGCCATAAATGAAATCTCAATACACCTTCATGATCAATATTGAACTCATGATACTTCTAATTCTTCATATACCATATCTTATTTTGTAAAAAAAGATCCTATATTTTATATTTCTTGATCATATATAATAATTATGGTTGAGAAATCATATGGTATATGGTTGATAATGTCTCTTCCCTTACAGTTACCATGTACAATTTTCAAGTTCCTTGATCAATGGATCTCCTTGAATCCTCATCATTGATAGCACAACATGGACTTTCCTACATAGTGCATCAGTGACTTTGTTTTCTCTCCAAGGGTGATAATGAATGGAATAGTCATAGACTTTAAGAAGTTTTAAAAATATCCTTTGTATCATGTTGAATTCCTTTTGTATTAAAATATTCATTAAACATTGGTTCCCTATATATATATATATCACATTTATCCCTAACAATATAGTGCCTACAAATTTTTAGAGCAAAAATAACTTCATGTAACTCCATGTCATGCAGAGGATAATTTTACTAATGAGGATTTAATGACCATTTTACATAAGAAATCACCTTTTAATTTTCTATGAAGAAACTCCCAAGACCTCTCAGTGATAAATCAATATATATAATGAATAACTCTATGATATATAGTATAACTAACAAAGTTATTGTTACCAATCTTATCATTAGTTCTTGGGAACTTTTCTCTAACACCTTTGTCTAGATGAACTTATCCCCTTTTTGAGTTAACTATTTCAGTGGATTAGAAATTCAAGAAAATTCTTTCACAAACTTCCTAAAATATCTTGTTAAACCATGGATACTTCTAATATCAATTAATTTTTTTGAATGAGGCTTGTCCTATATATCCTTTATTCTCATAAGTTCATCTCAGACTCCTTCATTAGTTAAAATTGTCCTGATGAATGAAACTTATTTCAATTAGATGTCACATTTTCTAAATATTCAAAAAATAATCTCCTTCATCTTTTTTTTCAATATAAACTTTATATGATCCTCATTATCTTCATGAAACATGGAATATATAATAATATAATCAGTATACACTACCAAGATTTTATCAAGGTTTTCCTTAAAGAATCTATTCATCAAATCCATATATTTAGAAGGAACATTATTTAATCCCAAATGAATAAAAACATATTCACAATGACCATATATTTTTTGGAAGGTAGTCTTTTGAAAAAATTGTTTATTCACCCCCAATTTATGATACCTGAATTGGAGGTCAATCTAGGTGAGGAATTGTTTCTCAAAAATATGATAAAATAAATAATAAATCCATGGGAGAGTGTACTTGTTCTTCACCATGAGCCCATTATGTTTCTTAAATTAATGCATAACCACATTGATCAATCATTCTTAATTACAAATAGAACAAGTGCTCCCCAAGGAAAAAAATTTGTTAGATAAATCCACTCTCTAGATGATCTTGATTTTTTATTTAATTCCTATAAATAAAAATTTTACATTCTATACAAGGTCTTTGATATCTACTTGGATCAATGTATGTTTTTAAACAATAACTCTACCTCACATTCGAGGGGAGGTACACATAACTCATTAGGAAATACATCAATGTATTCCTAAATTACATGGAAATTATCTATATTTATACATCCTTTTCATTCTCCACCTTCACTAACCATCCCCATAAATAAGGTTATGGGAGGTGATTCTAGACAATTCTCAGGTTGAGATATCTCTCCATTAAAAATAACATAGTTTGTTCATTAAAAACTACTATAATTTACTTTCTTCAATAGCTGATTTTATAACTATACATTGGGAGACATTACATACCTAGTATAGTGTAAAATTAAACAATGTGAATCACTCATATATTTTCTATGATAATTTACTCGCCAATGCTAATACTAGAATTTCTATACAATATTTATGCTAGAATAATCCCTCTAAGAGTCTTGAATGATAACTATTCTTATAAAAGTTCAATGATTAAAGCTATATTCATGAAAAATCGAATGGTATAATGGAATGTGTAAAAATAGAATCAAACAATGTACATTCTATATTTGTTAGAACAAATTGAGTACTTTCCACCACATAAATTGGATTCACTACTTCAGCTGTCTTGATAAAAAATGCGTAACCATTTTCTCTTGTCCGTTGAAAATATTCATGGTGGTTACCATCCATTATCTATTTATTTGGACACTGATTGGTAAAGTTCCCATGTTTTCCACACATGAAGCATTGAAATTCTGGTTGGTCCTTCACCATCTTTCCTTTTTCATTAGTGTTGAGAAGTTGTGGAATCACCTCACCGCAATAGTTTTGGGATATATTCCCATATCATGCACATTTGAATCACATTCCACTCCCAAAAAATATGTTCCCAAAATGCTTCTTCTAAAATGTCTTGCATGTTGGAAGTTTCACATTCTTCCTCCTCTTCTATGATCAATGATCCTCACTGAATTTATCTCCATTGATCTCTTATATTCATTTGATCTATTTGAGCACTACATCTCTCCAATATCTAATTCAACCTTCATAGCACTCCACACTATCTTTTCATATCTTTCACAATCATAATTTTATATATTACTCCATAGATGAGATATCATTATACCAATAGATCTATCGATATTTACATTATGATCTATAACAAACCAATAGTTGTATCAAGCAAGTTGGGTAAAGTTCATCTCATATCATCCTACATATTCATTTTCCTTCTACATCGTTCAAGGAAGTCCTTAATTATTTTCATTCACATAGAATATGTGAAATATTTGTTGAATAATATTCTCATGAACTCTTCCCCATCCAAATAATATATCTCCCTTCTTGGTTTAGTGTTTTTAATCAGTTTCCACCACTGATCAACTTCTGACTCTAAGCGAGATACTTCCAGGGTGTATTTATATTTCTACGAACATCATATTATAGAGTTAATTTCCCTAGATCTTATCCATTGTTCTTTAATAAATGGTTTAGTAGATCTACTAAAATATAGTGGTCATTAATGCATTAAGGACGCAACAGAAAATTGATCCCTTCAAGTTGAATCTTATCTCTCATCTTAATTCAAGTTATTGGTAATAAATTGTGTTAGTTGTTTCGTAATACTCATTATTTTTTCCCTTATAATGTTCATCATAAAATTATAAATGCATCTTCTGTTGCATTCATCATTTATGTGGTTCCTCCTTTTTCCCACTATTTTTTTTAAAATAAGACAACCTTAGTAAGAAAAGTATTACTTTAATAAATATTATAATTATAAAGGAATTTTATGAAATAAAACGTAATTTTTAAATATGTTATTAATATACTATAATATCAATTAAATTTTTTATATATCCTTTATAAATATTCACAAGAAGATTATTATTGACCAAATATATTCCACGGGAGTGTCGAACTAGATGTAAAGAAAGGACTATTGTCATGCAACAGTTCTCATTCATAACTAGCTCAAAGTATTTTTTCCCAGTGTTAACCTAAGGTACATATATTCCATAGACACATCCACTTGTACTATCTAGACAAAGATGTATTTTATTGGAAACTGCTTGCTTACTACTTACCAAAATATTGGATTATTTTCTTTTATCTAAGATTTTCCCTAGGGTTCTTCGTAAGGTTTGTAAGTACCAATTTCCAATAATAACTAAACTAACTATTTATAAAAACTTTTGAATACTACCTTTTTAAAAAAACTTTTAATTATAGGGTACAAACCATGGATCTTTTCATGTTTAGTTTCTTGTAAATAAGGTATAAAATACATGTAAATATAAAACATTCTTATGTTTATACTGGAAGAAACCTTATTGGATTCACCATAAGTTACTTTTCATGGTTTCTAAAATCCTAGGTACATATATCTATGGAAAAGAGTTATTATGAATCCCTATAAGTGAATAACCAATAGATAAATATAGCATCTGATCATGTGATATATCAAAAATCACAAGGACAATAATAAAAATCCATGAATAAGAGTCATATTTTAATAATATGAACATGAATCATAACATGGAATTATGGGTACAACATTTAATTGAGACATTAAAAATCATATCTCCAAGGTTTTTCACTAAAGTTTCATAAATGGAAACTACGAAGGTTATTCTCCTAGACATCATAAGAAATTTCATCTATAGAGATTCAATTCATTAACCAATTAATTGGAGTGATATCATGGTGATACCTTCACATGTTGTAATTAATGTTATCCATATTGATCATAATAAATAAGTATTTAATAACCCATGGAGAATAATGAATGGTTTTCATATCGAAATCATGGCCCACAAAAGTGCACAAAAGATACAGTCATTATGTCATTTTTAACCTAGGAATGGAAATGTGGTTTTCATATCTGTAAATAACCAAATAATAAAGTTATTTTTTAAAACTAGTTTAATACCCTTTGATAATAATAGAGGTCAAGATATTCAAATAAAAAAGGAAAATATAATTTCTATTGTAAAAGGGGTAAATTTGATAAGTAAATTCGATAGCATGATGTGTATAAAATACTCTATTAGAAAAGGGTAAAATGATAGAGAAAAGGGTATGATATCCATAAAATAATCTTGTTATAGTTGTGGGATAATATAAAGTATAAAAAAGTAACTAGTTTTGAATTTATGATACATGCCATGTGAAAAATTAACTTAAATAGAAAATAGAAGTGGAGATTTCCCTTACCTTGAACAGTTGTTCCTAAAACATGAGGATGGAACTGTGAATGCTTGTGGACACATTAGACGAACTCCATAGGAGAAACAATCCATAGAAAATTTAGGAGGATGTATTATGATTGAAGGATAATGGAGAAATGTGTTGTTATTTAAAGAAATATTGGTATAATTTTTTAATTGTTTCCAAATATAGGTCCTGGAAAACTAGGTTGTGGAAAATAAAAAACCACTGGCATACCAATGCGTTTTGATCATGGTTTTGGACAATTGGATCAAAATTTATTTTATTTTAACCCACTATAATCGATCAAAATGTTTTAATACTTATTTCGGCATGTGAAAGTAAGGATTCCACAAATTAATTCTTTAAATGTAAAATATTCAATTTTAGAATTTAGAAAGTCACCTATAGGTTTTCAAAATTGTTTAAAATATATTAATACACATAATATTAATAAAATAACATATTTTAGTTTGTGTATTGTTTTTAAGTACTTATTTAATCATTATGAAAAAATATGAAGTCATTAAACATTCAAAAAACCCAAAAATGTATATTTAATATTCATAGAAAATTATTGTTTTTTATAAAATTCTCATAAATTAACCATAGTCAACTTTTGATGTTCTTATTTAAAATTTAATTCATTATTTTTATGAATAATTCTTTAAATACAAGAATAATAAATATTAAATATAAAAATATTTATTTATATAAAAATAACTGTTTTGAAGGAACATTTAAATTTTTAACACTTGTAATAATTTCCTAGGACATTATAAAATAATTTCATCTATATATTTAGTTGAGAGTATTTTAAAAAACAATTTTATTAAACAAATATTTTTTAGAATACTTGATTTTATTATAAAATTATATGTAATGTTTTTTAAAAAATAAAATTATGTTTTATTTGTGTCCAAAAAAGAATTTATCAATGTTTTTTCAATTAAACATATATTATGTTAAGAAAACTATTCTTAAAATACATTTATCAAAAAAATGATTAATTTAAATAATTGAAAATTCACTATAAGTAACTAATTCCAAGATATGTAACCCCTTATTACACCTGCATATGCCCAAAGGTTGTGGTGTGTGATGGCTATAATTTCATGGGGTGGCTCAATTGTCATCGAATAAGTGGTAATCTATACTAACTTGATCTTATCCCATAGTATATTCCATTCATGATTCAGTTGTTAAAGCTCATCTTGGGACTGGACAATGGAAAACCCCAATGATGATACCTCCAATTAATGTTCTGAAAATTTGTTTTCAAATAGAATAAATCTACTGGTTGATACCATTGATTATACTTTATATATCAATTATCATTATCGCTACTACTTAGAAACAAAAATTATAATGGAAAAATTATCAAAAAAGGTTATTATTTCCAATGCTCATATTGTGAAACGTTTATATTAATCAATGGTTATATTTGACCAATAAATATATAATGGTTGAATACCAATGGTCACATATCCCTTTATACCCAATAAATGCCACTTAATTATTTCATTCAAAATTCATTATAATTTCTTCATAATTGTATATTTTAATTTTTTAATATTTTGATTGATTTACTAACATTTAAGATCATTTATATATAATTTATAGTGGGGGTGATGATTCTAGAATATTGGGGTGCTCTTTATTTTCCTATTTCAGAAATTCTATTTTATTTTAATTTTTTTCAATTGTAATATTTGGAATTTTAATTGGTTTCAAAGATAATTAATATAATGACATTAATTAGTGAAATAGAATTTGTTGGTTTCTATTTATTTGTATTGATTATAATATTATATAATATTTAACAATACTTATTCAGTAGAAAAAATTCGTTTAGAGAGTCTGGGTCATTATAAATTGAGATCAAACTCACGAATAAAAATATTTAAAAACATGATCAACAAATTACACGATGTGTAATTTTGTTACATGTCATGTATTTCTTTTTAGAGGGATATAATGAAAATCCCATCACCTCAGCTGAATATTTAATTTTCCCAAACATTACATGATGTGTATTGTATTCAAGGTGTGTATTTATTTCACATCATGTATCAGTTCGTGACATGACTCTGGTGGTATTGACACATCATGTTACCCATTTACATAGTGTGTAAATGTCATGAAGATAGTTTTGATGTCATTTTCATCATAGAAACCTGATCCCTTTTTAAGGATTCTCAATATTCCAAGATTCCTTCGTAACTTTACACCAACTTATACCCAGACTCCATTAATTCAAATAAACAAAAATATCTAGAATTTAATTCATTTTACCTTATAAAGGATCTCCACATGGATCCAATATATTTTTATCAAGTTTCCACCAAACCCATCCCTTTGTTTATTCAAACAAAAAAACATCCATGCTGAAACACAACCAGTAAGCTATAAAGATGAAGAAAAACTCAATGAAATGATTCATAGTGAAAAAACACAGAGAGATACATACCTAAAATAATAAGATGTAATATTACATTATATATTTAATGTAATGAAATGTTGTATATATTGTTTACATATTATAGATAACTTATATAAATGAAAGTGTTTTATTTATACATTTTTAATATAAGTGTTTAATTAATATATTCATCTAGAATATTATATAATTAGATGATAAATTTTCATGGGTAAATGACACATATTGAAATAAAATCAGGTTTTGTTATAATAATTGAGAATTTTTCCAATTCAATTACCTAGATATTCTTTGTAAGGACCTATGATTTGAATTTTGTTTTTAGAGATAAATGAAAATATGAAATGATTTCAAGGGATAGAGAATGAATTTTATAATTAAATGAACTGAAATTTAAATGAGTAATGGTTTCCATCAATTTTACTTAATGTTACTATAAATTACTATCATAGTATAGAAAAGCTATTTTATGGTTTAATTAATTTAATAAAAAATTAAATTTTAGTGATCATGAGATAAAAAAAACTAACATAGACTGGATTTAATTAAACATGATCAATGTTTTTTAGAAATTTTAATGACATGGGGACATATGAAATGGTGAACCATGATATTCTATTGGTTTTTGATGTTTTAGTGGATTTTTTATTTTTTATTTTTGGATTTGGGTCTTAGGGATGATATTTTAATTATGTTTGATGTGTATTTTGTGTTGTTTTAGAGATGAATGTTCTATGAATAAAAATAGTAATTGAGTTTGATGAATATAGGTTGATGAATACATTATGAAAATACAATATCACACAATAAAAGGTGGAGGTGGAGAGTAGTATAGAGGATAATTAGAATTAAATTTCACTATTCTTGGCTAGGTTCCAAGATACATCATGATTTTTTTATATTTATGATTTATGTAATAATAATTTAGTTATTTTTTAGGGTTTTAATTATACAATAGGAGGGGTTTCAATTTTATTTAATGAATTACATTCATTATTTTTTTGGTAAACCACAATAAACTTTATACAATTTCGATTTAACCTAATAATTTTTTAGTTATTATGTATATGCATAAGGAATTTCAGATAACTAAAATTCAAAATAACATAAAAAGGATTGTGGATATCTAGTTATATGAAAATTCTATATTGATTACATTTAGTGAATTATCAAAAATTGTATAGGTGTCAGTTATCTTTTTTAATAGATAAAGTGTTTTTTAGTATATCTGAAGATGGAACTGATGTTGTTGATGATATTATACTAGAACATGAAAATTATAGAAATATAAACATTTTAGTTTTACACAATGTTATTATAAAAATAAATCCATCCTTAATAATAATTAGAATGAATATACTAACAACTTGAATCAATAATTAATAATGTATTTGGTCATTTGATGGTGTGCAATTACTATTTTCCTTGATTGATCTTCTGATCACTGTAAATTTTCATTCAATAAATTTTGTCAAAGGGCTACCATTGTTTGATGATTTCTAGGAATTTTTTTCTGTTATTTCCCCAAAAATCATTATGATTCCATTTATTGATATTGTGATATTCTAGTGAAGAAGGATAATATTTTGAAATGGTAAGTGTGTGATTGATATAGTTTTTTCAATGGAATAAAGGGATATGAAGACAAATATTTCACATCTAGAACTCCATTCCTTCTAATTAGTTAATTGGAGGGATTCCAAGGATAAGACAACATAGTGATCAGGGATATAACATTATACCTATAGATATGATATGTTTAATTCTTGAGGAAATATGAAAATATAGAACCTATAGATAGGCTTATATTGAGGCATTTTGAGGATAGGATGATAAAGATACCTTATATTTGGGTTAATGATCTACATTATATTTTTAAAAATTATGCTTTTATAATATAATTAAGATATTTGTTTTGTTTTTTAATTTTTTTTTTGATTTTTCCTAATATTATTCTTTTATTAATTTTCAATTTCGTGAGTGTTGATAATATTATTGGTACTTTTTGAATAAAACATATTTTATTTCTACTATGAAGACTATATTCAATACAATTTTTTATTTCTATTTTTTAATATGTTTTACTTTGATATTATTTTGATATATTTTGAGTATATAAAAATTTATATATCTCATATTATTATCACTTGAGGAGGATGAAAATTTTACATTTTTTGAAACTAAAACTCATCCCAGGATTGTAGCCTTTTTACCAGCCAAACCTTAGGAAACATTTGGTATTTATAAATTTCGTATCAGAGGCTCCCCTAAGAGGTTTTCATAATTTCATTACCCTTTCTAGATACAATATTTTCATATATTTTTTATGTGTTTGTATATTTATAATTACTTTAACATATTTTATCTTATTTTCCTTAGAATAATTGTGTTACTAGGGGAATTTTATTGTTGTGATGGAATAAATATCTTTTGGAACTCTTAAAAATCAGAATCCATGTAGAACACCAATTTTCGATAGAGAATATTATGAATATTTTCATAGTCATATGATTCCATGAATCATTAATTATTAGGTTGACAATTTTACCATACTATCATGAAATTACAATGTTTTTTCTGAAAAAAATATTTCTTCTTCTCATGAATAAAAGATGGAATATCGTGTAAATTATATAATTCACAACACTTTTTTTCTAGTATATGATGAAAAAAATTATAGTCTAACATCATCCTATGAAATAGAATACATAATTTGGAAGAGGCTATAAATCACTCATTATATAACCTAAAGGGCTTGAAAAATTCCAAATAGATGTTAAGAGTAGACTATTGAAATTTTGATTTACAGCCTAGTTAAATGTTATAACAAATCCATTGACATTTTATCACTATTTTATATAGTTTAAAATCTTTTAATGAGAAATAATTTTATGTTGGTCAAGATATCTTAATGTTTATTGATATTATACCAAAATAATTTGAATCAAAGAGGATAATTATTGATGACACTAAACATTAAACTATGTTATGTATATATATTTTTTATTTTTAATAAAATTTAATAAGATTGATAATTGAAAATATTTACTAATAAAGATAATAGGCTTCATGTAGTGGAATTTGAATCTATATATGGTAACCTTACTTATTATACCCTGATTTTTTTCTAATTCTTAAAAATATTAGGTTACTAAAAAGATATGTAATCACTCTGATTGAAGTTGTTAAGATGAAATTGGGAATGAACACAATCAACATGAAATTAGAATGATTTCTGTTTCTATAAATAATAATATCTAATATACTCATCAGAAATACAAAAATGATGGAAGTGAATAGAGGAGTATGTGGATGTTATATGTTATGAAAATATAATGATATGCCATTTTAGACAAGATTTTACTGTACTGAAGTGGATAGATAAAATTTCAAATAGATACAATATGAGTAAATTAAATGTGAGTTTAAAAGCATTGGGTATATTGAGTGTGTTATAATATGATACATCTACTATAAATTCATAGAATGAAAGTGGCATTGAAATACACAAATCATTTAGTTTTATACAGATATACATACTATTAAAAAATTATATATAGATAAGGTAATTGATGATCCCTATAAAAATGGATCTAGAAACAAAATATAATTATAATTATATGTATTACTATGAAACATCATAAAAATATGAAATATATAATTTATTTTATGATAAAAAATAGTTCATCTAATGATGAAATAAAAAATTCATTGGATAATGAGGAATCTTTTCCATGATTTTCTAAAATTGATATGTTTTTAACTCTTATAGAAAAATAATCTAATAAGGTAAAGAGTAGCTAATATTTATTTTTAAGAAAATATTACTATATATAATATAATAATTTCAAAATTAACTAATAAAATTTCTAATGTATGAATCAAGTTAGATTAAAATTATTGTTTTGGTTCCAATTTAGATAATTAGAATATAGTTATCAATCATAAATCTAATGTTTTTGGTTTTTCAAAAAAATTTCATACTTTTTTTGTAGATAATTAAATATTGATAGAATTTACAATAATATAACACCTTCTAGAACATGTAATGAAATTGAATTAACATGAGAAAAACCACATTTGAAAAAAATTATTTTGTTTTTAAAAGTGAACCATTTCTTAGTAAGGATAAAAGGGGAGGCCATTAAAATAACTATTTTTCCCATTAATATGAAATTAATCTTTAGGTTTTAAAAAAAATTTATTTCTGAGGAAATTGTATTTATTCAGTGTAAATGAGTAGGGTAGATATCGGTTCCTAAAATAATATTTTCTAACATTAATGCACACTACAATGATATAGTTCCCATAAAATAGTTTCCTATTATATTTAAAAGTGACTATATACCAATAGTTTATAAAAATTATTATAAATAAATTTCTATTATTAAATAATGATGGGAGGAATGTCATGCTTCTCGAATATAATAAATATGAATGGAGGAAGATTAACTTTTTAAGACAACTCAAATGGTGAAATAATCACAATTGGTGATGATTTTTCTCAAAAAACAATAATTTCAAGTTTTTTATATTCTTACTTGATTAAGGAAAGGCCAAATTGTTTTTTGTTACTATACAGTAAAGGTTATCTTTTGAACTATATAAATATTAAATATAATGTTCAATGTCCATATGGTAAATTCATTCTATTTATTGATAATCATGAGAATTTATACATAATTTATGTCAAATACATAAGAGATAAGAATTTACCATTATTAATTGAAACTAAGTATTTACCTTTATTATGAAATAGAATTCTAGGAAATTATAACACTCCATAGTGATTAAATAATTATATGAAAGGAGATTCTAGGGATCGACCAAAACATTTGTGTAACTCAACCAAATTATTGAATCCCATTTAATTTGGTATGAAACAAAAGTGTTGTTTTATAACTATAATTGATTCTCATTTTTTTAATATTTATAGTTAGTGAACATGGAATTATTTTTTCCTACACACACCAAAAGTATTATATGAAAACACTATGTGTATTTCCTTGTTGGTGATTACAAAATATTTACTGTAGTTTATTTTCTGATTTGAAAATATAAATAATTATTTGGATTAATCAAACTGGTGAGTTTTTAAACTCATATTTTGAGACATTTTATTGTAATAATTTTTTAATCTTAATGTTTCAGTACCATGAAAACCAAAAAAAAAATAGTGTAGTTAAACGATGAAATTTAATTATTTATGTAATTATATAAATATTAATATGTCATTGTTATATTCATGAGATTTTTTGGGGATTAGTTTGTATATACTTCTTGATATACTTTAAATATACGTTTTCTCTAACTATTTCCTATTAAAACTGATTATGTGTTTTGGGCCAAAATAAATACAAAATTTTATTACATCATTGTCCAAAGATGTTAAATTTTTTGTCTAGATTAATAATGATTACCATCGTGAATTTGATCTCAAGACTGATGAAGGAATCTTTGTTGAATATTATACAACTATTAAGGAATATTGTTTTTTAATAAATGAATAAATTATAGTGAAGAAAATTTTCCATAAATTTTTTATGAAACCAATCCTTCTATCTTTGTGAAATATTCGGTATATCAACTATCATTTTATTTTTTTGAAAATAATAATATAATTTTTCCATAATATTATTTATAACTAATAATAGTAAATCCCATATAATAAAGTAATATTGATTTCTAATATTCCTAAGTTACTTTATTAGAACATGTATAGTCATTAGTTGAAAATAAAATTTACACATTGCCTATGATAATGTAAATTTTAAAGAATCATTCTATTGAAAATATCATTGGTCATTTATGATAACAAATAAAAATTAGATATTTTTAATGAAATAAATTTTAGAATAATACATTCATCCCAAAATTGGAACACAAAATAGTAGATGAAACTTTATTTGATGAGTGTTGGATAAGGTATATAAAAGATGATCATAATCAATTTGAACCTATTCTTGTTTTGACCTATGTTAAGTTACCTGATGAACTTCTAGTAATTAGAGTAGAATGTAATTTTAGAAAAAAAAATGCATTGGAAATGTGATTTTAGTTAAGAATAAATAAATACTAGTCTCAAAGTGTTAATTTTACAAGAATGTTATAGATTTTGGTGACAATTTTTTAATGGCAGCTACACTATAAAAAATTTGACTGATCCATACCATTATATCACCTTTCAAAGTTTATCTATTTCAAATGGATGTAAAAAGTGGCCTTCCTAAAAAAATATGATTATGAATATGTTTATGTTTAACAGATACTATTTTCCAAATATGATATTTTTTTTAAAAAATTAAAACATATTAATGATCTATATGATCATAAACAACCCCCCATGATCATAGTGTGATAGAATTACTTGTTATTTATTTAAAAATATTTTATAAAAGGTAGAACTGATCTTACTCTTTTTAATTTTTTTTATGAAACCATTAATTTTCAAAATTTATGTTTATTTCATTATTTTCAGTTCAACATAAAAATATCTTTTTAATAGTTTTTATGATATTAAAAAAATGGTTTTGAAATGATTAAGATGGGTGAACACAACATTTTCTTTGGTTATCAAATTTCTCAAAAATAGGAAGGAATCATTTTAACTTAATATAAATATTATAGAGACATTATAATTTTTTTATTATTTTAACAATACATTGATTATATTTACTTTGACATAAAATTATACCAACCTCGATCTTGATGAATATAGAATTTTGGTTGATCAAAAATTTTATAGATGTATGATTGGAATATTCCTTTAGATTTTAGAAATTAAAAATGAAAATTTTCTTAGTTGGTTATTGTGAATGATTTCAAGAGAATTTGAAGGAATCAAATTTAAAAGAGGTAAAATTTATTTTCTGTTATCTTAATGGGTCTTTAGAAAATCTACTATTTTATTCATCTAGAAAATATTTTTTTCTTAAAATTTACTCAAATGTTACATTTGGTGGTTACTAATAAGATAGTAAAAGTACTTTTGGAACATCATATTTCATTAGAGAAGATTTTTTTTCATAGACTAAGATGAAAAAACATTATATAGTATATTCCATTGCTAAATGTGAATATTTAGAAGCCAAATTATTTTTTTCTCAACTATTATGAATGTGGAACATGCTTATATAATTTGAATTGAGTTTCACATGAACTAAAATTATTTGTGATTGTACTAGTATTATTTATTTTTTCTAGAATCCAAACACATCACTCCTAATAAAATCTGATAGATGGTGAAGACAATTTCTTTAGGGATCACATAGAAAAAGGAAATATATTTCTTTACTTTATTGTAACTAAAAATAAACTTTATTTAATTTTTATAAAAAACTTTAATTTTGAATAGATTTTGATATATTATATAAATATTGGTAATTATAAATTTAATTTGATACAAAATGAACCCTTTTTATCTTATCACCAAAATTGAAAATCTCTTTGGGAAATGGTGAGGTAATTTGTTTTCTACATAATTTTTGTCAATGGTTATTTTATTATTAATAAATTAATTATTTTTATTTAAGTTATATTTTAAAAAATTAATATTTTAAGTTGGAATTTTCCTTAAACCATCATTGAAACTTGAAGATCAGCAATGTATTGGATAGTAATATCTAGAAGGTTCAATTTATCAGTATTTATCTCTTAATAATTTCTTTCAAACTATTAAAATTAAGGACATATATTTTTATGAGAGATATTTTTATTTCTTTTTGATAATCACAAATAGATATAAACTTAAAAGGAAAAATAAAATTTTGATAAATTTTACTTTAGTAATTTTAAAATTTTATGTTTTTTATGAGAAACAAAAATGTATAGTATTTTTTTTTTCAATTAGAGAAAATTAAATTCAAATTATTTTCAATAGGATAAATATTAATCATTATTATTTTAAAAATATGGATATTTTCATAATGTTTTATTGATAGATATAGTGGTAAATTTAATCTTATTAATTTTTTTTATTTTTAAATACTAAATGACAATGATAAGAAAATTATTCCATAAATATGTATAGTGAATTTGAAAAAAATAAAGCATTCTTTTCAATTTCTTACAAAATGTTTTTTGGAAAAATGTTGGAGCTTTTAATCTCAATGAATTACATTCCTTACTGATTTTTAAAACTGTAATTAATATTATATGATTTTGAATTAAATTGATAATTGTCTTAGTTAATATTTTTATGTAGGATTAATTTTAAATAATTGATGTTCTAGAGAACACAAAAAATGATTTTGAAAGTCCAGCGATCTAAAGATTCATTCATGATTACATTAACAAGTTTATAAATCACTATAAATATTTTTTTAACTATTTTTTTAAATAAATAATGACCTAAGTGAATCTGATGATGGAAAAACAGGGGTCGATGCTGCTAAAATTAACTCTGATGATTTTAGAAATCCAAGAACTAGATTTTTTAAAATTCTACATTTAAATAGGGGAAAAAATCATCCTAATAATTAATGAAGAGAAAAATAAAATTTGGTATTCATAAATTCGATGTTAATTTTCAATCTGTAAAATTTTTGGTTTCCTTGGGATGACTTTTGATCAAATAAAATTTTCATTATGACATATTTTTCTTTGAGTTTCCATTTTTCATTGTTATAAAAGTAAATATTATAATTTTCCCCTTTTAATAATTTTTTTCATATGATTAAAATCAATGGGTTCCGGTAATAATGCAATAGATTTTGATTTGTGAACTATGAATTTGATCCTGAATTGGTAGTGCCTTAAGTGGGTTTGGGTGATAGAGTCTTTAGGGAGAGAATAATATATCTTCCCATAGGTAATGCCAAGGGATTATGAGTATAAGAAACTAGAGGGTTAAAGTCTCAAACAATAAACTAAAATATATGTTAACTGAAGGGATTCTTGGAATAGGAAGACATAACACCTAATTATGAGTTAACCTCAAGGACTTATGGGGATATTAATATAGGGATACCATGCATCCGATTTAATGGTCCACCTTATAATTTTGTTTAAAAGTATGTTATTATAGTACCCACAATAGGGGTATTGGATTTATAAAACAATATTATATTCTTTTTTAAATATTATTATTTGTTTATTTTTTTTTATTTTCACCATGTTAATACTTTTATAAATAGTTTTTAATATATAGATTTTTTATTACCACTTTTCATATTATATTCCACACATTGTTTTCTATTGTGTATCTAGTTTTTGAATTACTATTTTCCTGATATATTTTGAGTACATATGAATTTTATATTTTTCTCACTTATTAATACTTGAGAAGAATGTAATTTCATGTTTTTCATTAAACTAAAATTAACACCCCAAAACCACCATCACGTCCTTTTTTAAATTTATCCCTTTGGGAAAACATCCTCACTATATAATTTGGTTTGGGTTAATATTTAGTATATCTATAGAATAGGGTGTTTCACTTTGAATATATGGGTAATGCACTCATTTTTCATGAAAACTTTTTATTAAATAAATAATTGGTTTCAATAGATTTCAATCAACATTCCCATATAATAAAATGTCTTAATAAAATATTTGAAAATAAATTTGAAAAAATAATTTGTTCTAAAAAAAAAAGATTTTATAAATTTTAATATGTAATTTTACCTATATAATTTTAGCTGTGAATTTTTAATAAAACTTTTACCTTTGAATATATGGGTTATTCACTCATTTTTAAAATTGGGTCTCATCCCAGTTGAAATTTTGAGTTCAATTGTTCTAAGGATTTGAAATATTTTTTATGTAAAAAAATAAGGACAACTAGATATGCCTCAATCAACTGGGATGAAACCCATATAGTTGGCCTGAAATTGGATGTCTATCCTAGAAGCCCAATAAGGATGTATTTTTGAGTGTATGGGAGGATACCAGGCTATGTAGTGAACATAGATTGTGGGCCTAATCACACATTGGGTCTGTGAATATTGGTACTGTCCCATTTCTATGTTTGAATAATGTATGTTAGATCCCATACCGATACTAAGATTCTAATCCAATGATTCCATATGATTTATTATATAGGAGTGGCCAACTATGCTCATTTCAAATATAGGATGGCTTATCATGGCTATTTCTTATCATATAATTTTAATGATTTCATTCAGCCTTAGCACTGCTCCCTCACACTTGGACACACCTCCTTTCCAACTCCACTACAGAACGCTATCTTCTATCATATAAAACTCACTATATAACATAATGGTCAATGAATGAGAATCTTCTTCATGAGAAATGGTGCACTGTAGAGACTTAAGAGATCCATGTATCACATATGGGATCATTGGAGACCTTAGTGATGTCCATCTTGAAGAGAAACATTTCCCCTCATTGAAGAAGAGATCAATCTAGCGGCTATGAATTCTTGTTCAATTATGGAGAATCCTGAATCATTTGAATCACTATTATGTTACAGAATTTCCAAAAATACCCTCTTGTACCATGGAGAGAATTTCCATGATGTGGAGATTCCAATTTTTTTGGAAGAAGAGAAGGAATGAAGAATTGAATGCAGTGTCATCAATTCCAATTTCATTATAAACATATAGAAGAAAATTCAACAAGAAGTACTTCTTTCCATATGATTGGTGATGTTTGATGAAGCAATTTAAATGGTTTTGGATAAATATTAATAGAATAAAATATCAAAACAACTTTTTTTCATAGGATAAATGGACTATGACATAGAGGATACCATATTAGAAGTGGTGTATCTTTGAAAAATTATATAGAAAATAAGCAATGATCATTGAGGAAGTTTCCAGTACTACAACCCATTCATAGGATGATTAAAATAAACATTATATGGCATAATGGATATTTCCATGATATAGTATAAGGTTAAACTACAAATTTTAAATCCCAATATTTTTAGTAACATCCATGGATAATATCTAAACATAAAAAAAACTTTTCATAGACAAAAAAAGTGACCAAGTATATTGAATATTTAAACAATTATAATATTTGATTCCTCCTTCTAAAGATATAGGGGTTTACAACTATGAAATGTTTTAATCATTGGAGCTCATGTGAAAAAAATTGGTCTATTAATTATACTTTTTTGGTTGATAATGTTTTTAGTCTATTTATTTATCATATAATGACATTCTATATAATTAAAGTGTTCCACCCAATTTTATTCCACTATTTTCACATTCTCTCTCACCGTCTTCCTTTTCTCTTTCTCAATTTTATATTATGACCTCTTACACTATAAAATAAATGAAAGTCCAATTTATTTTCCTTTTTTTAGGATTCTAGGGTTTCCTAAATTATACTTTATAAAATTAATTATTTTTTTGGTGGTGTATAAAGGTGAAGTTCATGGGTTTGGTGATCATCCACCACACCGTTTATCTCAAACTCACTTATATTGTTTTATTTATTTATTTTCCTTTAATTACAATAAATTAGATTAGTTCTCATAATGTAGTTGATATAATCAATGGATCAAAAAATATTTCATTGACTTGGGCCTTGGATGTTTTCATACAATCAATTGAGGTATGTTATCAACCTTGATTTTAATAGGAAGCAGGTTTATTGACAATTATATTCCTTTGAAATCAATATTTCAAAACCAATATATAAAAGTATATTATTTTATGAATTATATTTCACAATTAAAAAATCAAATTAAATATAAAAAACCATCATGAATAAATAAGAAACCCAAGCCCAAACCTTATAACCATATAGTTTCTGTTCTAACATTATTTTCCCTCCATGATAGTATTGAATTTTATGTGTTATATAAAATAATAAAACCACAAAAGGGATTATATTGGTTTCATTGAAATTAGTTAGTGTATAATTTTGATTCTCCTCAAGTGAGATAACCATTGTCATCCACTTTTCAGCACTATGGAAGATATAAATACCAGTTTCTCCCACACCCCATGATAGGTGTGAATTCAAAACATGGTACCAGTTTTAGGGATCCAAGTAGTTGTTCAATTAATTTTCCCATTCACCAGTTTGTAGTTTTTTTAATTTATTTTATAAAATAATATATTTTACCATAATATTTTTAAATGGTCATTATTATTCATAGAATAATTAATCATATGTGTATTACTAAGATCAAATTTATTCATAATGTTGATAAGGCCCTCCATAAAAAGTTTGATGATTTCATTTCATTGTTCAAGTACATATCATGTGTCCACGAGATTGTAATATCAAATAAATAATTTATAGAAATGGTCAATAAATTCTAAAATGACTATAAAAAACTAAAGGCCATAAGGGTGGTATTATTTGATCATACTAATTTTAGTAAAGAGATTTACGAGGTTCTTTTCCTGCTTAATGAACTTCTATAACCCATCCATATCGGATATCTGATCCACACTAACCATGAATTTGTATATTTAATTAATTTTGAGGATAATGTTCCTTTTGGGATACATGTGGGTGACTTACAAGATACGAATGACTTATAGAATGAGTATGAACTAAAAAATGATCTCTTTGACCTTGGTAACATAGAAGATGAAAAAACTATACTTGTCTCTTTATCCAGAATATGAAGGAACTAACCATGTGGTGAAATATAATGAAATTATATAGGAGTTTTACTACCTATCTTTATCAAGTGAAATCTACCATCAAGAGGTCATTACCACTAATGTAGTGACTAATGATGGACCAAGATAAGTATTTTATCATTTCATTAACCTTATCACATATAGTTCTATTGAATCTAAATTTAGTTTCATTCCCTGCTATTTTGAACATATAAAAATTTAAAATCCTTATTTTTTATTTGAGGATAGAGAAGAAGAAGAACTTGCACTTGTGGAGGAATATATGGAGCTTCTAAACCCTATTTATAACCTATTCTAGGTAACCTAAGAAGAGGTCCAAGAAGATGAGACTGAGGAAATGAATACACAGACTTCTCAATTTGAAATAGATATTTTTAACTTTGATAATATATATTTAATTTATATTCAATAAAATATACATTCTAACTCTACCTTTGAATATTAAATTATAATAGTCCATTTTTAAGAATAACTTGACATGATATGGGAGTTTTCACAAGTAGAAAACAAGAATGAGGATGATCCATACCTTACCATTTACACTCTATAAATGTTCTACCATATTTATGAGGGGATGGATTTGGTTTACACAATCCATGGAAACCTCCACATGAAAAATAAAGAATTAAAAGCTTGGATATTCTACATGTGGTTTTTCAAATCCAAGAAAATCCTCCAAAAAACATATTATGGATTACATATGGAACTACCAAAATAGAGTCATTCGAGTCCCACTTGGGGAGAACATGCCATGATTTATGTTTTATTTTTTAATATGAACATTATATTTAATTATTATGAAATATTTTAAAATTTATCCTAATCACTCTATCATTTTGATCTTTAATGATATTTTCACTATCTTTTAAATGATTTAATTTTTTTGTTTCTCCACTATTTCATATGTTATCCCCCAAAAAATAATGAAAACAGGGGAATCAAGCGTCATGAGAAAAGGGAGTTCACTTTTTTGTTTATTTGGAACCCTATGGTTCAATTTTTATGATATAAAATATAATGATAATGAATGATTAATATAGGTAATTAACCCATTAGAGTGAATAATGGAAATCAATTTAATGACTTATAAATTGAAAGACTAAGGGGATTTATGTAAACAAAATTTCCCTCCAATAATTCATTATAGGAATTTCTAAAATTCATTCAAATTGATTTATTAACATTAGTCATGCCTCATGTTATTTTCAAAAATCATATGATTCATTATGTAAGAATATTTATAGATTTAAGACATTCTATATTATCTTGAGTTCATTTGGGGAGTGATCTTGGGGAATGTCACCTTCTACACTGTGCATTGGAACTTGTCAAAATTATGACTATAAAAACACACATTTAACATGATTGAGGAATATTTTTATAAGACATAATCCAATAGAATCCATGTTAAATAAATCAATTTTTAACATATATATATATATCATGAAAGACCTTATTAGGAATGATAAATATTTCTATCCATTTATATCCATTCTTACTCTAGCCTTAGTATTATTCATGATACTTTAAAGTTGATACATGGTTGTTGATGGAGTCCATGGTTAAATATTTTGTTAAATGGTAAGTAAAAGGTATGGGGATATTATTTTTGGTATTCTGAAAAGTTATTAATTCCTATAATGTACTTTTTTATTTTCCCTTATTGAACAAGATGAAAAAATATTGGGTTTTGACATGGAAAAATAAAATATCACCATTACTAGACCCATGATTCTATTAGATGTGGTTAGGTGGAGGACGTGTGTTTTATTAAAATAATGTATTTCAAAAAAGAACAAAATATGTGAAAAATATGATTGAATAAAGGGTGAAAAGTAAGGGATATTCAAGAAGGTGAATCTCCTTCAATGATCTTACATTATACATGACCATTGCTTTGATTTTTGGGAAGTTTAATTGTTCATGTTTAAGGAGATAATTACTTTTAGTTTTTATATTTAGTATCATGCATTATATAATAGAGAAAACTACCCTTATTGAGACTTAATTGTTTTAAAAATTATTCACACCAAACATAATAAAAAAATTAGTTAGAACAATAATTATAAGGACTCTTGATATCATGTGAATTTTATATTTACAATGTACAGAATATAGATTCCTTGAATGATTATGAAATCATGCATGAATTTCATGTATGATCATAAAAAAATTTTAATTTATTCCTTGAGTTATGACATAATGAATAAATTAAGGGGGGTAGAATAGTCCTCTTCAAATTTAATAATAATTAAATGATAATTTTTAATGAATAAAAGTAGTAGTTCTACCATTTTTAAAAGGGTGAAAGTAAAATAATCTGATTGATTTATCTTATAAAAATATAAAGTTAAATTAATATTTCTTGTGGAGCATAATATTTATAATTAACATAAATTATCATTTTTGTGAATACATTGACATTTAAAAAATGGTAACATTGGTGACCATTTGAAATAAATGTAGATATTGAATACTCGATAATAGTAATAGTTCATGTAATGGGGTATTTTAGGAAATAAATTTTCATAATTTTTTTACAGTTTTACTTTTTATAATTGGTTTTATAAAATATTCACATATAATTAAATGTTTTATTAAAAAATATGTAATTAAATTTTTAAAAAATATATAATATTGAATAAAATAAATAAAATTATGGACTTTTAATATTTAATTTTACTTGAGATTTTTTTGGAATTGTAATGGGTGTTTGAAATATTTTTCAGGTGATAAATAATGATAATTGGATTGGCCTCAATGAATTGGGCCACATGAAAAATAGAAATACCCAATTAGTTCATTCAGCAAGGATCTTATTAGGGAAGGCATATTGAGTGGAAGGAAGGGGACCATGCCATGTAGTGTGCATAACATGTGATCCTATGACTACGATGATCCCATGAGTGTTATAATAGTCCCATTTCTATGTTTTGATAGTGTATTTGAGAGCCAATCTAGGTAGTAGGATTCTAAGAAAATAATTTAATAGGATTTCTTATATAGTATTGGTCAGCCATGAACATTTATTATATGGGATTTATTCTACTAACTTCATCACTAAAACTGAATTATGTCATTCAGCCTCAATTCATCTCCATTATGATCAGACACACCATGTCGCCACCTACATCAGTTGAAGCTAACTACTACTAACTAAAAATCACCATAGAACACTATGAATTATAATTTGGATGATCAAGCTCAAAAAATGGAAAACATCATTGGTTCAGAAGAACCATGGATCACGTATTGGATCCCTAAAAACCATGATGATGACCAAATTTAAGAGAAATGTTTCACATCATGGAAGTGGAGATCAATCTAGCCACCATGAAGGATGGATCACATTGAATACAATCCTACAGGACGTCTAACAATTATCTTCCATAGGATCTGCATGAAGTTTATCTTGGATCATGGAATAAAATATTATGATGTAGAGATACCAAATTTGAAAAAAGTATATAAACATGGATGAAATGGAGGTTGTGTAGTGAATATCGACTATGCTGGGGCCATGATGAAGAAAATCACACTAGAAGGAGTCCACATTTTTGGAGTGATGTTTCCCTATGGATGTAGTCAAATGGGTTGTTCCAATGATTAAAGAAAAAAAATGTGAATTTGAGGTTTCACCATATGATGTGGTCATTGATATAAAGAGGGTACCATATAAGAAGAGGAATATTTTTTTGTAGATTTGTGGGGAAAAGTTGTTAAGTCAATGGAAGAAGTTGGGTACTATACAGTTGATTCATGGCTATGAAGAAATAAAAATTCTATTTTATAGTAGATCTTTTTAGACTATAGAATGAGTCTATGCTGAAATTTGGAGGGATTGATATATTTTTCAAGATATCCATGTCCGAGAACCAAAACCAAAAATGTATTTGACCAGATAAATATAAATAAAGGATAATTAATATTCAAATGAATATAAATTTGGGATTCCTCCCTCCATAAAAGAGGTTATTACTATTTTTTAAAGGATCTATAATATGGAAGTATCCTGGAAAAATATTTCTACTATACTTTTTTTTCTTTTCTTCTAATGTGATTCTTAATTTTTTTCGTTTTCATGTAGCTTTATTCCATTTAATTAAATTATTCCACCATGTTTTATTCCACTATTCCACCATTATATCTCTCTCTATCCCAATATTTATCTTTCTTATCACATTCTTATTTATCTACTAGGTCTTCTTATATTCATCAATGAGTTATTTAAATGAGGCTTGGCCATGGGGATGGATACATTTGTTTTTAAAAATTTACTTTTAATTCTCAAATGTTCTGAACCTATTTAGGGGTAATAAATTTGAATTATAAAGTTATGGTAATCATCCACCATGACCTGGTTCATGAACTCATTTTTATTCCTTTATTTATATCATTACCCTCCTTTCCATTAAATGAGTTCTATTCAGAAATTTTAGTTTAGTATTTAAATGGATGAAATGACATACAATAGAGTTGTTTCGAAGAACTTTTCATACTCTCAATTGAGTTGTGACATCAACTATGGTTATATAAGGTTGTGGAGTTTTATCTTCTAATGAATATTTTGTGTAATTAAGGATTTAATAACCAATAAATAATTGGTTAGTAGTTAATGAGTGATATTTCAAGAAATAACTATCAAAATTAATTAAACAACAAACATTAATAATGAAGGAACCTGAAATCATACATTAAGGTAAAGATATTTCATTTTTGATCTCATTTTCATTCTATGTTTGTAATCAATTTTAATTGTTTTTAAGAAATAATAAAAAAAATATGAATTAATTTAGGTGAATTAAAATTACTGAGTGAAAATATGGAAAGTCCATAAGTGAGAAGTCCTTAGTCATCCATTGTGATTGAATATGAAAAATATAAAATTATCCTTTCCACAACTCCGGATAGGTTTGTGTTCAAGGATTTATTCCACATTGTGACCCAATAGTTTTGTCCCTACTTTCTAATGCAAATATTAATACCAAAATGTTCCCTTGTAATTTTTTTATGTATTGGTAAAACCATTATTTGATAGTAATCCCTCATATTTTTCAAATTGGATTAGTAATGGGAGGATCTATTGTTTTATTTCATATATCCATCCCTTATATCCATTATAGTCACTTCTCCCACCAATGAAATTGATCTTTTTATAGGGTTTTTATCGTCATTTTCAATAATAATTACTTTTTCATAGTTTTCTCTATTTTTCCATTATAAGTATTGTTTTAGATATTTGATATGTCATTCTAAAAAATCATGTTGAAATCGCTATGTATTAATTGGTAGTTCATGTGTAGTGTATAGATAATGATCATGAACCTTGAATTGTGTTAATTTTTTATAATTCATCTTCTATTATATCCCTTAAATAATTTAATTACGCATTTCACCTAAATTATACTAAATTTACCATTTTTTTAGTGTTTCTAATTTGAGATTTTTTTATTTCATAGGTTCGAGAATGTGTTGGGATTTGACTAAAACCCTTATCTCCTAGGTTCAATATCAAAAGGACACTCAATGAGTTTTGACTCAGCTATTTAAAATTGGTAATTTAAATTTATATGATTAAATGTGATGTTTGGGTGTTTCTTGGTAAGGAGGATTCTTATTGGATTTATTGTTCTTGGAGAAAACCAGAAATTCGTTCTTGATAGCCATATCAGGTAGGAGACCTTTACATGAATGAGTTTATTTCTCATTTGACTATATTAAGTCTCTATGACATCATCACTTTCTTTATTAGTGTGGTTATATGAAGTAATTTTATATCTTCCTCTATAAATTGAGATAAGAATATGTTATACTAGTTGTCATTCAGGATCATATATATTGTTATCTTATTTATTTTTGGTTGTTGAGAGCTAATTTTTTCACTATTTTTTTTATTTTTCAGTGTTAATTTCTCACAAAATTATTATTACACATTGGAAAAAATTAATTTATAATCAATTGAAATATTTTCTAATTTTTTAGAGTATTCAAATAATGGTTTAAAATTTATTTTATTATTTGTGGTCGTAATTAAAAAAACATACATTAATTTCATTGTTAGTATATTTTAATGTAAAAATAAGTTTCACAAGGTCAATGAAGGAATATTTTTATATATTTGGATATTATAAACATATATGGATTGTAATGAATCATTTAATATAAATTTAAATGTGATATATTTGATTTAAAATATATTTTAAAGGTCTATATAGTATTGAATAACCATTTGTTGAGTCTATAGGAAATGAAAAGTTTAATTTTGAAGATAAACTAGTAGGGATAACCATTAAAAGAGATAAATTATATCCGGAGATGTTTTATATAAATAAATTCTAATGTAAAGGTTTTGTATCATTATAAAAAGTCACAACCAAGAACTATATAAGAATATAATAAATAAGTGTTCACAATCTCCAATGTCATATTAAATATTGGGGATCAAATTTCATGTCATAATCATCACATATACCCCTCACATATTAATCCAATAACTATTAGGACTCATGTTAGATTAAAAAAACCAGTGTGCACCTCATGTGTTATTAGTAGAGGTGCACATTTGGAAAATTTTATATCATGTTATAAAAAATCCAAAATCCCTAAAATGACATTACATACACCATGGGGGCTTTACCCAAATTAAAATGATCAATATCTCACTTAATATTAATGTAGATCTACTAACACTCATGTATGGGGAATATGAATTTTCAAATAATTTTATTAGTTGAACTCAATGATAAATTTGTGCACACTCTCGTTCTTTGATAAACCACCAAGAGTCCTCAAGTGTAATTCAAACCAATTTATTGATGAGAACATGAAAATAATGTCATATATAAAAATTTATTCAAGGATCGATCTTTTTCTAGAAAATATCTATTAATTTGGTTTTCCCAAATCAATAAAAATTATATCAATTGATCCACATAGACAATATCAAATAATTAAGGTTGAAAATGATCGTGGGGGATGGTGAAGGAATCTCATACTATGAAATATTCTCAAATTAATTTTACAAGGAAAGAATCACACCCTTTGGTATTATATGTGGAGGATAATCCAAGGATGGTGGAGCTCAACACTTAAATTATGGAATGATGAAAATAATACATGATTCAAATCAATAAAATTTCCGACATAATTCATATGAGATTTCAAAGCATGTAATTAATCCATTAAATTGATATATCATTGGATTTTCGATTATAAATTTTCAATATTTTTAAAAGATAACTATTTCCAACTATTTTTGTGTTTTTATTCCCTATTGATTTGGTTTATTTTCATGTTATGATCTTATCAACTATTTTCAAGTATATGTATCCTATGGGTTGATATAGGGTTGGTGTTGTGAGGCTTAACTGATTCTATTTATTTTTATATTTGACATGGGTACTTCAAACTATTTTAATTTAGTGAATTATATGGTAGAGAGGTTGGTAGTAGTGATTATTAGACTTAATTTTATCTTTTTTTTTCTTCCCAAAATAATTCAACAATTTTCTATTATTCACTTGGTTATCAAGGTGTTACTTTGGTGGTTGAGTGATGAATGGATGTAGGATTAGTTTAGGGGAACCTGTAGAGTATTCTAGGAGAGGACTATTTTATTAGTTACCTATAATGTTTTTGGGTGTGTTCATCATCCAATTATTATTGGTTGATTTTAAAATTCACATTTTCAATTATTGGGTGAGTGACATTCATAAGTACGGTTCAGTGTGAGTGTTTTTTATAATGAGTCTAATAGTAGGGAGATAGTTAAGTTAACCTAATAATTTACCTAAAGAGCCACAAATTATTCCTAAATTAATTTTGTGAGGTTGTGTTACATTATTATTTTCATTTTAAATTTAATCTAACCCCATCTTTATTCTAAATTAAATATTGAGAAAAATAAATTAAAAATAATGTTATTGAATAGTGAGTTTATTTTCTTATCGCTTTATGACATGGCCTCAATTATCTTACCTAAAATCATTTCATGATTTAGAAATTCATTATTTCTAACAAGATATATTAAAATATGAATTAGTGGTTCATTATTTAGGTGAGTAAAAAAATACTACATTATAGAATTGTTGGTGGTATGAATGATTTTCTAAATGTAAATGGCTCTTCTATTGTAAACGGTACATTAAAAATGGGATTTCAATCATGTGGATTTCACGAAAATGGGTTTACCATTGAATATTGATTTAAGGGGGTAATATTATTTGAATATTAATTCTAATGTAAATGGTTTTAGGATGGAATTTATAAAGTAATTTTATTAATAAATTCGGATATATTGAAATAGGATTTCAAAAAAATTTGGGTATTTTGACTCAGATTAAGAAAAAAATTATGAAGCTTTGTCTTGAATATTTTTTGGATTGTATGGCCTTATAATGGCCATGCCTTATTTTTTAAACAGTGTGTGCCCACATATATGCTTATTGATTATTTTTCCATTAATATTGTCTAATATTTTAGGAAAATGGAGGATAACATATAAAAAATATGGGAAACCCTACCTTGGGTGGTGGGCTTGTAAGATTGTACTGATACATAGGTTAGGTTACTTATTGGAATAGGTAAATAAGATCCCTATAATAAACTTATAACATCAATCAGTCATGGATATTAAAATAATTGATTAGTGGGTGGTTTTTTATTGGCCATTGGAATTTTTTTAAAATCTATTTCATGATAGTTCTTACTCCTTATTTATATATAGGAAATCATCATGATTTTGTACCAATATTTGATATAGGGGTTGGACGTCATCTTCTCCAATTTATTCTAAAATTAGGTTAATGATATCTAGTATTAGTGAAAATATGATCCTTGGAATATAAATAGTGATGGGATAGGTTATGTTAGGTTCCTCCTATATTATTTTCATTAGATCATATTGAGATTATATCATGGGTAAAATTATCTTATCCTGTATGAGATAGTTCATGTTGACATAGAGGTCTTGAGATTTTATTATTGGCCTCTTGATGGAGTGTTAATATCCATGGGAGATATCATATATAATTATCAATAAGATTGATTTTTAGCAGAATTAGCCTATGAAATACTATCCATGAGGTTTTATAATTTTTTATATTTCCCCAATTTAAAATTATTCATCAATGTTTTTCTCTTCTCTATGGGTATATGGACATGAAGTGATGACTATTGAGGCACAATGTGGGATTGTTATTGTCCCTAGGGTTATTATGGATCACTAGAATGAATAAATATGACCTCAATTCTTTAAGGAACCCAATATTGTAAAACCATTTCCATGGAATTGAGTCATTCCAAGAAATTTGTATCATTATAACTACAAGAAAGAATCATCCATTTCATAACGTAATGACTTAAGACATGACCAAGTGGGGTTTCATTTATTTTCCATCATATACTACCTATAATAAAATGTTTAAAATCCTCCATGGAATATAGATATGAATTATTCTTTTGATGATGAATTTACCTCGACATTTTAATGATGTTATCTAAATCTCCATTAAATGGGCACTAAAATCCAACATGTTGATATTTTACTCCTCTATGACAAAAATGCACCATACAAATCATGTTGTATAGTCCATAACTACTAAAGTTGATATTGAAATAGAAATTTAGATTATATCACAGGATTTATTTTAAGTGCCACATGCTTACAAGGAGAATGAACCTTATGATATATTATCACATAATGATACATAATATTATTTCATGATTTGTGTCTGATAGAAAAATTTCTATATTTTGTCTAGACTATCCTATATGTAATTATTGCTTCAATGCTATACTTGAAATTAAATTATAAACACTTTTATACACCATTCCCAAAAAACTAAATATATAATATTCATTATGGGTAGTTTTTTCTTACAATTGTGTTATATAACTTACTTCTATTCCTTGTCTAGACAAAAACTCAATTGCTTTAACATCCTTGAGCACTTTCATAACTTAAAACTTTTATAAAAAAACATGATCCCTTATCATACTTTGATGAATTATTTCCAAAATCCAATAAATCATATCTCAATGAGTGGGTGAATACTCAATAGTAAAAACATACAACCCCTCTTAGCAGTCATATTTACAGAGCATTCAATAATTCACCTTGTAGAACCCTAATATTTTTATGCGATATATCATTTATTTATTTTTTATTATTTTATTCTGTTTATTGTGTTGTATGCTACACCATAAAAATATTGCGCTATAAGAAAAATTGACTTAGCCTACAGTATACACAATATTATTCTTAGCTCGTGTCATGCACAATTTAATGTTCTTCTGATAGAATTCAATTCATGCAACACAAAGTTTAAGTGAAAAAATAAATATTGTTTTTTACAATTTAAAAATTACATTTTAATTAAAAATATGAAAATTATTAACTATTTTATGATAATATAATTTAAACCTGTATATATATAATTAATTATTTGGTTTGTAATTAATTTTAAATAAAAATAAACCCTTTTTTTAATAAATGGATTTTTTTCTTAAAAAATATTTATAAGAAAATAAGAGTGTTTATAAAATAATAAAATAACTCTTGATGGATTTTTTTAACAAAATATATATGTAATATAATATTTAAAATTAATCATATTTGTTTTCTAAACATTATATAATAAAAAATGTATTTTTTTGAATAAAAGATGTATTTTTCATAAAATGTAGATTTCGCACCTTTTGATGGTGCAACCATTTTATATAATGATTTCAAAAAAATTTATATTCTATTTTAAAAAATAAACATCTTCCTTAGAAGAGGGATATTAAAATTTAATTGGAATGATTTTTTGATATTTTTCTGATAAGTTTCATTTTTTGATGAATAGAAAAAATATACTAATTCTTAATTGAAAAAATATTTTCATCGAAACAATTTATATGGTAAAGTTATATAATTTAATGATTTTATAATATAAGTTGATTATATTTTATTCATTTAATATAATTTAGGTCGTTGGCATTAATTTTACACTGTATTTTGATATACAAACATTTTAATCTTTCACAATGTTTTAACTTTTAAAACTTGTTTTCTCATTCCAAACAAGGGATTAATTATAAATTAATTAATCCAATTTATGTGTATATAATTTTTAAAAATCGATTCCGTATTTTTAATTAGTGGGTCCAAATTATGTAAATATATTTCTTTTAATTTTTGTCATTATAAATAGTTACTTTAGTAATTTTTATTAGTATAGTAAAAAGGTAAATCAGGTAATTATCTAAAAATAAAATATTATAACATTACCCAAACACTTGTAATAATATAATTGGATGAGTTATTTTCAACCTAAATCATCTTTCGGTTGAAATGATATCCTTTGGAATCCACTTGTATGAGATTTTAACATTTAATATATTTTATTTATAGAAAATTTAAATATGACTTACTGAAATTTTAATAAATTTTTCATTTTTAAGATAAGTTTATACATAAGATAAATTATATTATAAATAATCATTTTAAAGATTAGTTATTTTTATTTATCATAGTAAATTTTTTATAATTTTTAGAAAATAAATAATTACTTTAAAGGCATATACATTGATGAGGCAAAAATTATTTAATTGTTGAAAAAACAATAAAATAATTTTTATTAAAATGATAAAAACCATTAAAAAACCAAACCACTTGAAAAAATATTATTTTTCGAGTATTTATCAACCATACTCATCCAAGGGTCATGTTATTGACCATTTGGATTCATATGGAATTTATTAAGACACTTATATTATTTTATTTAAAGTGACGTTAATGTTGTCACATTCAGGTTTTATTAAATAAAATGTTTGTATATAGAATTTTTCAGGATATACATTCGACTATAAGTATTACTATAAAATATATAGGAATTATATTTTTTATGGGATTTTATTTTTATTTTTTACCCAACAAATAAGTATATTAAATAATTACACAAAACTTATGTAGTAATTATTTTATTAATGAAAATACGAAATTAATATTTTTAAAAATAAAATAAAAATATAATTCACAATAATTAATATATACCAAAAATTTTTGAAATGATATTTTACCCTTAGGTATATAATAAAATATTTTTTGGAGGATAACATCATATCTTGATATTTTTAAAAATCACTGAATTCAATAGTTCCAAAATTGACATTATTAATTGTTTATCAATATAATGTATTATTAAATTATTTAGAAATCATAAAACCTTTTTTATAAATATATAATATATATTATGTGGTGTATAATTTTATAAATTATTCATTTATTGTCAAATTGATATCAAATATGTAAATATAACACCAATTTAATATTGAAATATTTGAAATCTTAGTTATAAATTTATTAGAATAACTAAGTGGTAATTAAAAGGATAAGGTTGAAATTGATTGAAAAAATTGTATAAAATTTATTTTTGATTATATTAAAACCTTATATCATCTCATATTCTAACTAAGACATTATTTATGTTATTTTGTGAAGTTATTTTATTGTAAAAAAATATATTTGGAGATTCCAAATTAATCCCTAACCTAAATTTTAAAGGGGAACATCCACCCTCCCAACTTTACTACACATGGAGCCTTAATTATCATCCATAACATGACCATTTCACTTATAAATATATTTACTTACATTTTATAGGTTATGGTCTTCTCAAATGACCAACTCTAGTGCCCTTTAGAGGAGATCTAGAGGGAACTCTTTCAAGAAGAGGTAATCTCCTCTACAGATTATTTCAAACTTATTTCTTCTTCCACTTCCCCTTCATTAGTTGTATCCATTATAATGTAAAATTCCATTATAAAATATATTATGAGAAGTTATTATGATTATGGAACAACCATATTCCACATTCTATCCATCATACAAAAAAAAATGAAGTCACTAATCGTGCATACACACGACTTACCGCCTCCACGCTATAGTGTAATATGTTTTCCACCACCACCTTACATGGATTGGTATAATGATGGAAATAATAGAAATATATTATTACTATAACAATAATTTTATTCTTTTACAATATATATACCATCCAATTTTATAAATTTCTACAATTAAGGGAATTATATCGTCACTCATACGTACATATGGCTTACCATCTCTACGATGCGATACAATTTATTCTACATGATATTCATTAAAACACCATTATATAAATTTTCATAATGAATAAATAATATATATATATATATATATATATTAAAATCATTCTAGAAACTATGACCTATGAGGATGAACATGAACTTATCCGACATAACATGCCTAAAAAAATAACAACATTAATAACCAAAGGCTGAGTAATAATGATATTAACAAATAGAATAAATATGATCAATTATGATATCATAAAAATTAATATAATTCTATAATAAGTTAATTAAATTATTTAAAACCTTATACAAGACGTTCATATAGGTATAAAGGAACATAGACCAATTATAAGGGATTATTTAGTCTCACTTTTATTTCTCTGGGATATATGCCTTATACATGACCAGTTTCTTTTGTGTGGTGTTTAAGCTTCCCATGAATATTTTTATCATTATTATTATGACGTTTCTGGTATTTAAATATGAATATAATTCTATTTTTTATGACTAATATTATTCTAATTATTATAAAGAGGTAAGAGATAATTTCACAATCTCATTATTATATGAGATTGTTTATAAGCAAGTATTTTCTGGGGTATATTTTCCATCATTTTCAATGATTCATAATTTTATATTCTAGAATATTTTTTTATTTATATAATATTTTTAATTTCAATATTACTTATTGGTAAATTTATTATTAAATGGTATAAAATGAATATTTTCTCATTTTCAATATGAGGTAGTTTCTGACTTATCCTAAAAAAGTACATGATGAATGTTCTCATTTAATTTATATGACATGAACTGATTTTTTTTATTACCTCATTAATTTCATGAATATTCATTTACAAAATTTCAATGTTATTTTAAAATAAATTCTCAACATATAAAATTTCATGTCATTTTGAGAAAAGAAATGTTTTTGAAGAAGAAAGGATATTTTCACAAGAATTTATTTTAGGAATTAAATCAAAATTATTTTCCATCTAAGATAGAATTCTTTAATAAGGTTATGTTTCTAGAATACTATCCCTATCATTCTTATAGTTTTATTATTCTTATAATGTAATTATATTTATTAAATCTATTTCTTTTACATGGATTATATTATGATTTAATGTTGTTTAAGAAACACATTTTATTGCTTGGGTTATGCTAGGATGAATGATTTATGTTTTTGTGGCACACATTAGAATGATTTAATTATGTGATGGGTGTGACCTATATCTCCCTCCAATGAATTGGGTAAATATTTATATCTATTTAGATAGACATGACTGGAATGAGAAATCATCTTATTTTAGTATTACATGGCTGTAATGAGAAATGATCTCAGATCAGTAATGAGGTACTAGAACGATAAGTAATCCTAGTTCAGTAATACAAGGCTAGAATGAGGAGTAAAATAAGTTCAATAAATGACCTTCTCCACTATTACGGTCTTTCCAATTATCCTTGGATAATGTGTAAATAATTTTCTATTCTAATGTGTTTTCCACAATTTCATGTTTTATTCTAATGCTATTTTCTCATTTCTCATGTTCATTTATGATTTATTTTGTATGAATTACAATGACTTATTTCATGACTCAATATTTTGATATGTACTATATGTGGTTTTATTTTCATTATTTATGTTCTCATGTTTACTTTCTTTTGTTAATATTTTGTTTGATATTTTATTTTTACCCTTAATGAGCATCTCAGTTCACCCATTTCATATGTTTTATTTTCCACAGGATATGATGAAAGGTTTTAGGTAGGAAACCCAAAGGGTAAGATCTTCATGGGGTATGTTGAATATAATTAACTGAATTAGATTAATGTTCTCTATATTTCCAAAGTAACTAATCTAATATAGTCTTTGGAAAATTAATTTTGTAATGTATGAAGTATTCTAAAAAGGTAATGAAATGTCCATGTATATCAAGATTGTGTCATTATAGTTGCTATCATAGTAAGGGTTTAGTCAACCTTAGGAAACTAGGATTAAAAAAGAATTATTCATATCCCTAGAGGTATTTCTAAGGATATATATAGGGATGTTCCCAAGGATCAATCTAGGTATAGTTTACAATACTTGAATTTTGGAATCGATCATGTATAACCTAGGATTAAACATAAGATGTTATAGATAGAAAGTAATTTTCCATTATTATGAGTTTTTTCCACTATAATTATTAGAACTCACACTTTTCTTTTTTGGTTTTAGAAAATTTCTAGAAATAATAGGATTCATGTTAATATAGAAGAATATGGAAAATAAAATGATATTCAACATGTGAAACCTAGTAAAATGGGTGTTGTCAGAAGAAACATCATTATTATGTCAAATAAAAAATATCATATTAAATTAAATAATCTAATCTTTGGTGAGTTTCTTTACCCACATAATAAGAGAAATATAGAGTTTCATGGTGACCACATTGGAAGGAAAGATCAATTTTCCTAATGTAAATAATGTGTGAAGAGGAATCTAAGGAACTGAAAGATGTTTTGGCTATGGAAAAGGACACAATAAATGTAATAATCAAGGAAAAGGTTAATTTACCACATTGTAAAAGGAAAATTTTACTTGTAAGGGATCAATAACATTTAAAAAATTTAAATGTAAAATGTGACAACCAAGAACTACCTCATGAGATATGGGTGATAAATGTTAAGCCTATTTAGTTAACCTCTTCTTAATGTTTAAGATTTATAGTTTTTAGAAGGATTTTAAGGTTATCAATTAATGGAAAGTTTATGCTAAACTTCAAATGAAGTTATTTATAATAATATATAATATCACCATAATTTTACTTATTTATATTTGAAAATGTGTGCTAACCTTTTCTTAGATAGCTGGAATTACCTATAATTATATTTATGGATCTCATGATCCTTTAATGCTTTAGTAACATAAAATTATCCTTAATTTATTAGAATAATAGATGATGTTGAAATTTATCAAGGAGCAAGGAAATTATAATATTATAATTAATCAAGTATGTATTTCTCATCATTCATAAACTCCAGGGAAAGGATCTGAAAATCCAAAATGTTATCTTAGTACCTTCATTTTCGATTAATCAAATGGCCCCTTAAATCATTGCAGATTTTTAGATTTTTGATTGTTAACATTCTTCTAACTTTTTTCAATATCACCCTCCATTATAACATGATAATAATATTTATCTTCCATATCTATGTTTTCACTTTCCATCCATGTTCTCATATATGGAAACCCAATTAAGAGTAACTTTTGGTAACCGTTATGTTTCAAAAATTTCTTTTTAAAATGAGGCATTTTTTTAATAATGTGGGTTTCTCTGCATGAACTTTTCAAGTATAAATACTTTTATATCCTAGAAGTACTTTGAAGTTGAAATTCAATTTAAGGGGCTAGGATGTAACACCCAAATATTTTTATGAGATAAATTATTTATTTATTTATTTTTGTTTTTATTAAATTCTTTGATGTATTATGTTGTATGCTACACCTAGATAAAATTGTACTACCAGCAATACTAGTTTAGATTGTGGTATAAAAAAAAATACTATTCTTGGATTGTGTTATACACAATTTTATGTTCTTTTGCTAGATTTCATTTCATGCAATACCGAGTTTATGTGAACAACAAAATATTATTATGTTACCGTATAAGCTTTTCATTATAATAGTGGATATGAATAGTATTTACTAAATTATGTAAATAATCTTTACACACACACACATATATATAAATAATTATTTGTTGAGTAATTTATTTTCAATACAAAAAAACATTTTTATATAAAAAGAAATATTTTTCTGAAAAACCATTTAAATGAAAATAAGAGAGTTTATAAAATTATAAAATCTATTTTGATAGATTTTATTAATGAAATATATACTTAATAATTTTTTTAAAATTCATCTTATATGTTTTCTAAACATTATACATGAATAAATTAAATGTTTTATATAAAAAATCATTTTACAAAAAAATACCGTTTTGCCACATTTTGATGGGGTATCTATTTGAAATCAAGTTTTTAATAGAATTTTATTTTATTTTTTACAAAATAAATTTCACCTTTGGAATCAGTATATAAAAATTTACTTTGGATGATTTTTTTTAATTTTTTTAGAAGTTTCATGTTTTGATAAATAGTAAAAGTATACTAAATTTTAATTAAAAACAAAATTTTCATCAAAATAATTTATACTGTTATTTTATATTATTTATTTAATTTAAAATATAAAAATATTCAATATTTTATCATTTAATATAATTTAGTTTATTGGCATTAATTTTACATTTAATTTTAATATAAAAGCATTTCATTCTTTTTCAATGTTTTAGATTTTAAAAAATGTTTTCTTATTCTGACCATGAGATTGATTCTAAATTAATTACTACAACATATATGTATATAATTTTAAAAAATTAATTCAATATTTTTAATCAATGTTTCTAAATAATGTAAATATATTTCTGTTATTTTCAGTCATTGTGAATAGTATCTCCAGTAGTTTTTATTAATATAATAAAAAGGATAATCAGGTAATTATGGGAAAATATAATACTATAAATTACCCTAACACTTTAAATAATATAATTGAATGATTTATTTTCAACCTAAATCATCCTTGGGTCTAAATGGTATACTTTGGAAGCCACTTTGGTATGATTTGGACATTTAATATATTTTATTTATAGAAATGTTAAATATTTCTTACTTAAATGGAAATAACTTTATCATTTTTAAAATATGGTTATACAGATGATATGTTCTACTATAAGTAATAATTCTAATCATAAAATGTTTTACATTATCATGGTAATTTATTTATATTTTTTAGGAAATTATTAATATCTTTAATTGCATATACATTTATTACGCATAAATTATTTAATTGTAGAAAAGTAAATAAAATAATAATTATTAAAATGATATTAAAAATTAAAATACCAAAATATTTAAAAAATTAATATTGGTAAAGTATCTATCAACCATAATCAACCTAGGGTTGAGTTATTTATTATTTGAAGTCACATGGAAAAGATTATGACACCAATAATATTCTATTTAAATTGATGTTAAAGTTATCACATTCATGATTTCTTACATAAATTTTTTTTAATCTAGGATTTTTAGGTCATATATTCTACTATAATAATTATTATAAGAACATTAATAATAAAATTCATTATGTTATTTTATTTTTAATTTTTACCCAACAAATAAGTATATTAAACATTTACACAAAACTAATGTAGTAATTATTTTATTAATTAAAATATCAAATTAATGTTATAAAAAATACAAAAAAAATATAATTTGGGATAATTAATATATTAAAAAACATTTCTATACGTTTATGACCTATTAGGTATATAATAAAATATTTTTTAGGATAAAATATTATCTTGATATATTAAAAAATGTTTAAATTGAATAGCGTAAAAATTGAAACTATTGATTGTTTATCAAATTAAGGTATTCTTAAATTATTTTAAAATAATATATATTTTAAAAATATATAATAATTATTATATAGTGTATAATGTTCTAAATTATTCATTTATACCTAATTGACGACAAATAAGTAAATATTTCACCCTTTTAATATTGAAATACTTGTTACCTTAGTTAAAAATTAAATAGAATAACTAACTGTTAATTAAAAGGATAAGGTATAAATTGAAAGAGAAACTTTTCTAAAATTTATTCAATGATAATATTATAACAATATATTATATCATCATAGATAATAGGTCATTTTGGATGTTTTTATGGGAATTTATTTTATTATAAATTAATATTTTTGTAGATTCCAAATATGCCCCTCACATCAATTATAAAAGGGCACATCCACCCTCACAACAAAACTTCACTTGGAGCCTTCATGATCCTCAATACAATTCCTATTTCTATTTTTTAATTTATTAGTTAAATTATATAGGATTTCGTATTCCCCAAAGAAAAACTCTAGCGCATTTAAGAGAAAATATAGAGGGAGCTCGTCGAAGAAGAGGTAATCCCCACTACTGATTCTTCCAAACTTATTTCTTATTATTATTCTTCATAATAAGTTATATAAATTATAAATTAATAAATCCCATCCATCCAATATTATGATATGTTATTATCATTATATTAAAACCATATTCCATCTTTTATCCATCCAACAAAAAATTAAACCACCTCGTGTGTGTACGCATGGCTTACCGTCTTCACACTGTGGTGTAATATGTTTTTTCACCACCAAATTACATGGATGGGTATAATGATGAAAATAATCACAATATATTATTATTATAAAAATAATTATATTTTTGAAAAATATATATACCATCCACTTCCATACCAGTTCACAATTAGGGGAATGATGTCGTCACTCATGCGTACATACGACCTACTATTTCCAAGAAGCGATTCAATTCATTCTACATGATATTCATTAAATCATGATTATATAAATATTTAGAATGAATAAATATGATATATATTATTATAAAATAATTATTTAAATGATATAACTATAACCTATGAAGAGGAACAAAAACTTATCTGACCAAACATGCTTTAGAAAGAAAAGCAGTTAACACTCGAAGGATGAGTAATAATGTTATAAAAAAATGGGACATAATATGGTAACTTATGAAATAATAAAAATGAATATGATTATTGAATATATTAATGATATTATTTAAACCCTTATACAGTATTTTTGGAAATGTATGAATTAACATAGACCTATGTTGTTGGATTATTTTTCCTCAATTGTATTTCTATGGGACATATGCATTACACACCTGCAATTTCTTTTGTGTGGTTTTTATGCTTCCCATAAATATTATTAGGATTCTTATTATATTGGTTATGGTATTTAAATTGGAATATGATTTTCATTAGTTTATGATTCATATTATTTTACTTATTATAATGTGGTAAGGGATAATTTTTTCTTCTTATTATTATCCAATATTATATATTTGTAAGTATTTATTGGGGTATATTTATTCTCCATGCCTATGTTTCCAAAATATGTAATATATAATATAAATTATATTATTATATAATTTTATAATGTAAATATTACATATTGGTGAATTTTTTGTTAAATGGTATGAAAAGAATCTTATTTCATTTTCGATATGCGGTACTTTTTGACTTATCAGACATAAGTATGTGAATAATTTTTTTAACATAAATTGTATGAAAGGATTTTTATGATTTAATATATATTTATTTTCATGAAGATTTATTTAAAATATTTAAAGGTTATTTTCAAATAAATTAATTTCTTTTAATATTACATGACATTTTTTAGAAAAGAAAATATTTTAAATAAGAAAGGATATATTCCTCATGAATTAATTTCAAGTAATCAATCAAAATTACTTTCCATTTAAGATAGAATTAATTAATACAATTATGTTTCTTTTATACTTTAATTATTATTATCATAGTTTGATTATGTTTATGATTGAATTATATTTATGAAATCCATTTTTTATATAGATTATGTTATTATGAAATTATGTTTAAGAACCCCATTTTATTCCATAGGTTATTCTTTGATGAATGATTTATGTTTCTATAGAGCAAGTAAGAATAAATTTATTACGATATGGGTGGGACCTATATCTCCCTCCAATTCATTGGGTAATTATTTATACCTCATTAGATAAACATGAATTAAATGTGAAATTATCACATATAGGGATGGAATGGGAAATGATAATGGCTCAGTAATAAAGGGATAGAATGGTAAGTAAACCTAGTTTAATAATATAGGGATAGAGAAATGAGTGAACTCAGTTTAGTAAATGATTTTTACACTATTATTATCTTGGAAATTATCCTTAGCTAATATTGAAATGATTTTCTATTCTCATGTGTTTTCTACAATACCATGTTTTATACAAATGTTATTTTCTCATGTCTTGTGTTCCTTTATGATTTATGCCTTAGGAATTTCCAAGATTTAATTAAAGAATCAATATTTTGATATATGTTATATATTTTATGATTTTTAATAGTTATGTTCTTTTTTATTAAATTATTATGTTTATTTTTTACTTTTTATTTTCCTTGTTTACCCTTACTGAAAATCTAAGATCACCGTTTTCATTTGTTTTATTTTCCCTAGGACATAAAGAAATGTTTTAGGCAGGAAAATTGAAGGGTAATATCATTGTGGGATATGTTTTAGATATTTCACCAAATTAGAATAATGTTCTCCATGTCCCAAAAGGCACTATACTAATACGATATTTGGGAATCTATTTGTTTAATTTATTAAGTATTCCAAAAAAGTAATGTAATGTCCATGTTTTTCAAGATTGGGTCATTAATATCCTTCTTGAATATATCTTTTCGTATCATAAGTCCTTCTGAGTTCTATATTTTCCTCAACAATTCTAGATGTAGAACTACGGTACCAAAAAAAATAAATTGACAATTTACTCTGCATCCTTAATTTAATTTTATTGAATTCAATCCCCATTAGAGGAAATTCAATATTTCTCCTAGATACACAGTCTAAAAAAATACCTTAAAAATTTTTCTTTTATGGATTCATGTTATGATAATAACCTTTTATCTAGTCAATTCTCCACTAATATAATTTCTAAACTCTCTTGGATCAACAAAAATAGATTCATTAAAACTAAAAAATAATCTTCCATTTAAACATAAATTTTAACCATACCCTTTTCAAAACCATCCTCTATAAATGATGAAATTCCAATAAATCTAATAATCTCAAAGAAATAGTTTATTCTCCTATAAGATAGTAAATTTAATCTTACCATACTTAAAAACTCCAACTAAATAATATAACAATCCACTAGACCATAAGACATTGTTTCATTTCAATAAACTATGAATCCCTAGTGCTACTTCCATTTTACCAAAGAAAATCATCTAGAATTAGTAAATAGGGAAATTATATGTATTTATCAGCATTCAAACATAGAAAAATAGATCTTGAAAACTTCTATCCTCGAATATTATTAACCACTCACTGCAATATATATAACCAATCATTGAAATTATAATATATAAATAATGTCTCTAATACCACTTTATTGTAATCTTTCAGCTTTAAGAATCCATCCATCATCTCAAATTTAAAATATTAGGGAATTACAACCTTCTATTCCCATTTGAAACCATGTTTCCCATATTGTATCTAAGGAATAAAAACCAAGAAATCGGGAAGAAAATCCAAGGAACCAGTACCAGTCATCCACTTATCTCCAAAATTTATCTTATGGACCATATTATGTGGAGTAAGAAACCATAAATGACCATAGTTTCTATAGAATTCCCAAGAGAATAAAATGTTCACAACTAGGAAAACTAGGAAACCTATCCACCATATTGACCCACCAATCTTATTAATTTATGTAACCTCAAGGTCTATGAAAATATCTTCTTTAAGAAATGAGAAATTAATAAAAATTCATTAAAATAAAATAATAAAAACACATAATGAAATTATGTAGTTTTGGCTTAATTCCTAACCCATGTAGGAATATACTATATCATTCATTAAAGATGATATTATGTTATATGGGAAACCTAGTTATGAAAACCCTATATATCTAGTGTTACAAAGGAATCCTTTTAGAATATATACATGATTTATTTCCATGTAAATTCCTATAATCACTCATTATGACCAAAATAAAATCCATGGGGAAGTCCCATCATAGAGATAGATTCACTCTAACTCCATCTTGATAAATTACTACAAAATCATTTTTAGTTTTTCACCTCTAATCAAATGAAATAGTAATCTACCTTTATAATGCTTCACCACAACATCCAATCATTCATTCCCATTTCACTATCTTTCAAAAATTGTGGAATACTTACCGTTAATCCATGGAAACTAAATAAGATTCACCACTTAAGATAAGTATTATATTGAATAATGAATGTTATCCTTATATATACATTTTTATGATATTTACATATATATTTAAATCCACAATGAACAATTAAAAAATAATTTTATGTGATTCCTAAAAGTGGTATTCTTACACTCTCCCAACATCCATAGATATTTAATTCCAATATTACCACTTCCACTAAATGATCCATGATGCATCTAGAATTACACTTCCTCCAACATTATTAAGAAATATGGAACATGGTTTATCCCCAAGTTAATTTGGTCATAAATTCTTACTTCATTTCTAAACTTTACCAGTAATTCAAAAATTGATAATTTCATTGGCTTGAATTAATATGTATTTTGTGAATTTTAATATGTATTCATACGGTTAATCCAAGTGTAATTCTAGAAAGAGAATTCTTTTAAATTTTAAAACACAACTATAAAAATTTTATCAAACCAAAATGGAACAAAGATGATGTGTGATATATGGGATCGAGCTAGTATTTCCCCATTGGTAGCCTAAAAATTAGTTTCAATGGGGAACTATATGAATATATTGTGTATGGTGTGAGAGTTAGGATATGTTTTTTATGTGGTTATGAATTATCGTATATTATTTCCGTTTATTTTTTCATTTTAATTCTTTTGGAATATGATTTTATGATTTCTCTATATTTGATATCGCATTATTTTTTAGTCTTTTTATGATCTTTGTTCCTATGATATTTTAGGGTTTTGGTAATTAGTTGGTAGTTAGTTCACTGATGGTTTATGTTTGAATCTTGTATGTGAGTTATATGGGTTTAGTGAGACAATCATTTATTTACATATATTATGATTACATAAACTATTTTATATGTCGCAGGGTCATGATTTTATAAAAGATATCAACCAACAAAAGGTGATTCATTTATTGAGTTGGGTAGTGCCAATATGGAGCTTCAAGTATAATATTTATTCTATAAACATGGGAAAAAGTAATGTTTTTTAATCATCATTTATTTTTTTTAGGTTTGGATGAGTCTAGTTGATCAAAAAATTGAAATATCTCATATTATTCTTTATAAAAAACCATTTAATCCATTGTACATAGTTTGTTGAGGTGTGTATGGGAATCATACTGCTTTGTAAGACTCACTACTAACCTGTATACATGAAATTGGTTAGGTATATAGGGGTAGATATTAATGTTTTATTTCATCAATATGTATCAAAATAGACATGGAAAGATAGTTTATTTCATTATAAATAAATGTATGTTGAGTTTCCCTTTGGTGATTCATTTTGAGTATGTCAGAGGTTATTATAATTTTTTTTTATTTTTCAAAGGCCAATGATCCAATTGTTAATGTCAATTTTATATTATATATTTTCTTCTAATAATATATATTCTACTACTGATATTCTATTATGGTTAATTCATCATATAAACTGTTGTAATATATTAATATTCAAGATTATGGGGGTCTATTTTGATACATGTTTACTATATATATGTTTTGGGTCTATCTACCACATTGAAGGGTCATCCCAAATTTTCAATTTAGTTTGTAAAAACTTTTTGGTTTTATATCAAGTTCATATTCTAACTTTAATTTTCTCAAGACATCACCACTAATTAGTTATATTTAAAAAAAGATCTATTCTTGATGTGTAGTAGCATCCACATCATGTTTACCATTCATGTAGGATCATTTAGGTAATTAAAAAGTCATATCAATGATTTTTTGTACATTAATACCTCTGTTAGCTATGGAGAAATGATTTTTGGGACTTGTAAGTTAGATTGGTAGCATGGTTGGATACCTTATTTTTTTTTGAAATACATGAAATGCATGTATATTCAATGTCTCATATTTATCACACTCTATTGAGCGAGGTGTTATAATTAAAAACCCAACATATAATTAATGCAACACATGATAGGTATTAGGGATTATCCAAGATCTAGCCTCACTATTTATTCATCATGTAAGTATCATTATTAGAGAATGATACACACACCAGTGGGTAGGTTGGTTAACATATTTCCTTATCAATATATATTATTAGTTAAACCAAATTATAATATATTTTATGTTTTCTAAAATAAATTATAAGGGTTTTTTAGATTAGTCTTGATTATAGGGGATTTTTTTTCAATTTGATTGATTCACTATTCTTATTCATCCTCTACATGGTAAATATATTTTGGGGATTTAAATTTTATGGAATTACCATTTTTGAAAATAAAACTCATGTGCTAGAATTAGGAATGTTTTAAATAGTTTAGATTTACATATTTTGAATTTATATTTGGAATATTGTCTTAAAAATGGAATTCAAAAAAATAATTTTTGATAACATGATTACATATAAATGAAAAGAATTGTTCTTCACTAGATTTTAGGGTTTGGTGATTTTGATGAATAATCCTTTAATAAAAACATGTTGTTTAGAAAATCATGATAGTTTTAGTTTGTTTTAATTAATTTCCATTATTTTCAAATAAAATAATTTATATCTATGTAAGCTAGGTTTTAATTATTATTTTTATATCTAGAGTAGCCTTGGTGTTTTTTATTTTTTATTTTATTATAATTTCATGACTATTTTGAGAGATATTTTTGTTTTAGGAATATTTAATTGTTGTTTTGTATTGTGATCTAATAATAAAATGTGATTTTTGAGGGTTTCATAGTTTATAAAATGGGATGTGAGTTTTCAATAAGTTATTTCTATTGTGGGGAGACCCATGAGATAAGATAGACATTTTTTTAGTTATATACTATATTTTTTTAGAAATTTATGGTCTATGTATGATCAATTGATGGTGTTTTGGGTCATTAGATGTGGTAAAACACCATCTTAGTGTTTTTATCATTGTTATGAGTAGGGTTTTTGGAATTCTAAATTGGATTTAAAAATAAATGATTGATATATGAGAAGAAATACATTTAAAATATGGTGATGTGGATCAAGGAAATATTAATGGGGGTCTATATGAATGGGTATATAGGATTTCAATGAATAATATTATTAGATGTTTGGGTCTTGAAATAGACTTATGATTAGTGTTAAGAGGAATAAAATGGATTTTAAGTGATGAATTATTTAATATAGTGGGTATAAAACTATGTCTAAAGGACCTTTATAGCTTCTAATGGATGAGAATAATTATGGTAGTGGTTTTGTAACAATATAGGGATTTAACCATTACTGAACCTCTAGATCGGATTGTTACTAATTATCCTGATGGATTAGACATTCCTAATTATGGGAATCAGGTCAAAGAGATGGTGATTACCTAATTTTTTGGATGTATTTTGGGGTCTTTATGAGATGGTTTTTTAGTGGAAAATCACAATTTGTTTTTTCTAATATGTTGATGGATAAATCTATAATCTACAAAGAATATCACACCACAATAGATGGTGTTTTATCACGGTGGAGAGACACTGTAAAAATAAATTTAATAGTTCATATTTAAGTAACACTCCACAACATTATATGTTTTATCGTTTAGTTATATGTGTTATTAAATATATGATATTCATGTAGGTTTTACTGCATAATATAAGGGGATTGTGAAAAGAATCATCTAATCACATTGAAATCAAGTGTCCATGAATATTTAGTGCCCCTAAAAATGGGATATTCCCCATCCATATAATATTAATATAAAAAAGTGACCCTAGATTTGTGGAATTGAACTGTTTAAAGAATTATCATGTGGAAATGACCCCTTGTGTGGTTTTTTATATAGGGGGAGAACCACCATTTCATAGTTGACATCATTCATTTCTAAAGGGAAATAACATTGAGGGGGGAAATTTTTTGATGACCTCTCCCCATTATTTAAATCTCATCAATTCTCTCTTTATCACTTTTATTTAGTGGAATTTGATAGGATTTAGGTTCACTGAATCATATGTAATCATCATATCACCAACTTTATTATTTATCTATTACTACCAATTGGGGGTTTGATATGAAATTACTCTGAATCATGCTCAAATCACTACGTATTCCTGGGAAATTCTTATGTGGTATGTTGAACAGGCCTAGGAAGTATCAATTATGGCCATTTACCATTATCCATCATGAGTTACATTTCTTAATAAATTTAATAAGGTAATTTTGAATAATTTTTTTGGAAATGATCATTAATTTTTCATAAATAATTTTGGGTATTAAAATGTTATTATCTCATTTTCATTGTTAGATTAGACCTTAACACATGGATTATTGTTTTGGAATTGTATGGAGGCTGGGTAATTTTGGTATCAGTTATTCAAAATTGTAAAATTTTATTCAACTGATTAAATGACTTTTTTTATTGATAAGGAATATTCTCATTGTATTGATGTTTTTTTCTTGATATGGGATTTTTATTAGATTTTCATATGAATTAGGCCGAATTTAGATGACTTAATATCATGCATATTTGATGATATTATGTTTGTGTGAAATAACTATCATTATTATAATTTTTTTAATGAAATAATTTGACATCATCCTCCCTAAATTAAGACTTGATTATTTCATACTAATTTTCATCAAATATTACACATCTTATTAAAAGGTTCATAGTTGTTTTCTTTCCTGAGTGAGTGGTAGGACAAAAATTGATGGATTTTTTTCTATCATAAATGTTTTTATAAAGTAAATACATCATAAATTTTAAATTTACTTTCAAAAGGGTATTTTTTTGTAGTAGTTATTAATAAAATGAGCATACATTTCAACATTTATTTAAAGGGGTTTAATTGTGAGAATTTTTATTTTTAATAGAAATAGATTTGGGATTGAATTTTTTAATTAAATTGGTGATTTAATGTAATTAAACTGAAAATGGGATTTTAAATAAAAATGAATTTCTACATAGGTTTTGACAGAAAAGTAAGAGGCTCAATAGAGACCCATTATTTTCATATATAAATATTATTTATTATTAGATGAATATTAAATATATTTTTCAAATACATGGATGAGGATCATAAAGGGTTAGGTTATTTGGAGGATAATTAAAATATATTTTTATTTCATTAATAATCTTCCTCATATCCCCCTAATTTTATCACATTTAGTACTCTTCATAGAAATACCCTACATTAAACCATTATCCATAACCACGGGAAATGAACATAAGAAATGGTGAGTAGAGATTACTTGTAAGGGTAGATATTAGAGATATCAATTAAAAATAATATTAAAGAATAATATAATAATAAGTGTAGATAATATTACCACAACATACTAATTTCAAAACCAATCTATCATAGATAAAAAACATTAGTCATAAAATTAATCTTTATCATTATAAATAGTTGAATTTTACGAGTGATAAATCATAATAAATAAATATTAAACAAAAATTACCTTTCATAAAAGTATAGACCAATCTTAAGTATATAAACCATTTCAAATTTCAATTTTAACTATCAATATCATCAAATCACAACATATCATGAATCAACACATATTTCCCATAACAGATAAAGAACATTGACTTTCATCTCATAGTTGATCATGCACATCGAATTGTTTCCCATAGTGTATCAAGTAAATCTAATTGTTTCCCATAGTGGATCAATCATGATATCATGTTTCCCATATTAGATCAATAATATCAACTTATTTCCTTTAATTTTATCATGTGATATAATTCCTTAACAACTGCTTCGGAGGTATATATAATTCAATGAACACCAATTTTAAAAGTGAAAAACATACATATGTGTTCATAGAATCATCAAATATTCACCATGTCATCATATTATATATCATAAAAAGAAAATTTCATTCATAAACATTTCATCAATCCTTCATAGAAGAACCCATTAAAAATAAATGGGTCTAATAAAAGTATCATCATAATGAGAATAAAACATATAGAGATAGAATAATGATTATACAATTAGATAATATCCATAGTAAAACATAATCAACACTATTGTTTTTTATTTTTTGAAAATATAAATCTTCTAATTATATCATTAAAAAATTATTAAGGAAAATAACATTTCCATTTTGACTTCAATTCATGAAAATCTAAAAAATTAAAAAATGTTATACAAACAATTTTCTTGGAAATGAAAAATTGAAGCATATAAAGTAGCATTATATTAATTTATCAGTTATGATAGTGGGAAATTCTATTCATTCCATATATATTAAAACAATGATTCCTTTCACATATATCATAAAAAGTAAAAAGAAAATAATTTGGATAATGAAAGGAAATTCATTTTAATTTAATTTTTAATGAAAAACATGGTTAAATATTACATCAAATAATAATTTTAGTGAAGTTAAATATATTATTTTAATAATTTCTAGAAAATATGGACACTGAAGAGAATGGAATTTTTACCGGAGAGTGAAAGAATGCCGATTTTCCTAATTTTTTTTGAATCATTAATTATTAAATATAGAAAAATTAACGGAAATAAATTATTTACTAGAGAAAACTAGAGTAGAATAAATAGTTAATGATATTCTTGATAGTTAGATCAATAAATTTCATATTCATAATCATAATAAAATACCATCTAAATAAACAATCATATTGTAACAAAAATCTGTTACTACTTTGGTAACATTTGAATCATAATCCCATGAATGAAATGACAATTTATAGATACATAGATCCCCAAAATTTGAATATTAATCATTATAAAAGACATTAATGGGTAGTAAATAAACCATATAAAAGAAAAAGGTGGTGAATATATCATGTGTCTCATAGAAATAAAAGTGAGATGCAAATTTATTACATTAAATACAACTTCCTCTGTACATGTTGGAAAATCCTATATAATACACATATGATTATTATAAATATATTAATTAAACATAGTAATATTTATAATACCTCATATTACTTACTTATTACCATTTATCACCCATTTATTAACAATTATTTATTAAAATCACAAATTTGGGTGATAACTACTTCATTTTTCATGTATGTATTAGTTCCATAGTTTTGGTCCTTTTAAATTGATCAAGGTAATATCATCTAGATAATTGGTAATAATGATATAAATATCACATGAATTCATAATAAATAAATTTATAATCAACCATAAATTTTATAGATAGAAAAATTAATTACACCATTCATAGACACAATGAGTCGTACGTATGCATGAACACTATTTTCATTTATCGATAGATGGAATGAAGGAGAGGTGACTAATAAATAAGAATTTAAAAATAATTATTATATAATATAAATCATATATATTCATTATATTTATTATTCATACCTTCAATTATAGGAGTAATTGACAACCAAATCACATCACTTTGTTGAAGCGGTAGTCCACACGTATGCACAAGCTATGTTATCATATTCTGACAGATTAGAAGGAAATATGGTTGATGTGATATTATGATTTAAAAAGTATTTTTTTGATTAATATCATATATATATATTTGAAAAAAATAATTACATCTATCCTTGATAGTGAGTGAGGGAAACTAAATTACACATGTTTGTGAGGCGGTAGTCCATCGTACACATGATCAATAATTTTGGATGAATATGAGATGGATGTAGGTTATTCAATTAAAAGAATAAAATATCAGTATATTTTAAATATTTTTATATTATATCACTATGTTTGAATACTATTTTCTGGAGGCGGATGAGGAAATAATACTAAAACACCCATTTAAGAATGTTCCCTCTCTTCAGACAACCCCTTTAGATATGTGCCAAAATCCATCTGATTAGGATTTTATACTATATAAATAGCCTCCAAGACCTGTTAAAGGATGAATTAAAGGTATTTATATTATTATTCAACGAACCAATTTTTTTTGTGTTTGTGAATAATAGAGGAGAGGTGGTACCCATTTATAAGAGAGGATAGGGCCACTCTTTGAATTTCATAATGAATAAAATTAATATAAATTAATTTTCAAACAATTACAAAAATAACTTCATTAAATTAAAATATATGATAATTTTTAGTTAAAATAATCTCATATAATATCAATTGTAAATATTTAAGAGGTATTTTAACCAATATATTTTTGTTTTATGACTTTTTTAAATTACCATAATATTAAAGTCAATACCATTTATTGGGAATGAATGTTACTATAGAAGGAAAATTGTCCTATAAATGGAATACATATGATATTATAAAAAATATCCCAATTACATGGAATAATATTGGATTTTTTTTATAATTTTATAAAATTTAATAAAATTTTAATTATTATAGTCTAATATTAATGTAATTTTTTGAAATATTCATTTAATTTGACTTTGAAAGGAACATGAAAAAAATTGAATTAAAATATAATATTTTACCACAACACAAAAATGGTATATTTCTATAAAAAATTATCACAACATAATAATTCATTCAATTCATATTACTTCTAATATTTATCATATCAAACATTTTATTTTCTACTAATTGAATAAGTACTTTGTTAATGAAACATAAAAATATAAGGGAATTATATCATTATAAAAATTAGAAATAAAATAATAGCCTGATTTTTTTTATTATAATCAAAATAACCATCAGGATTTTCCCCAATTTTATTTTATCCTCATGTGAACACATAATTTAAATTTAAAAAAAAGAGGGAGACATTTTGCCTTTTTCGTTGATCAAAATATTATATATGATGATTCTAAGGAAAGGTCTCTGATAGAAAAATAAATATAGATAATAATATGATACATTTGAAAATTAATTAATCTAAAAATATGTAATATCAAAAATGGTGTCTTTACAACTTTGTATTAACCTCAGTTAACCTAATTTACCCTTTTTAACACGGTGATGAATATTAAAAGTTTGTACTATTCATTATGAAAAAATAGGTTGAAATTATTAAATAATATAAATTATACTTATTCCTTGTATGAAGTATATTTTACAAAATTCAAACACTACAATTGTATGAAATTAATTTTATAATAATTTTACATGGTGCGATGAAATGCATTTTTCCTACAAGATATATTTTTCAAATAATTTATGATCTTATATTAACTATATGAGTAGTAATCAACATTATATGAAATTTAATTAATATAAATAGATATAAAATATTTATATATCAATTAAATGATTCCCCATTTGAGTTTTTTTTAAATTAATTAAATTTTAATAACATTTTTCACTAAAAAATAGCTAAAAAAATATTTCTAAGCATTGAGAAAGATTTATACTAAAATCTTGATGATTGCTAATTTTATGAAATTAATTATATTATTCAAAATTAAATGGATATTATGATTCTATTTGAAAAAATATTTAATATAATCACACTTTATATTAATTTATTTAATGAAAATAATTGATATATTTACAAAAAATGATATTTTACACAATTAATTTAAAACCAGATATTTTTAGAAAAATATGTACATTTCAACCTAAGATATTTTTTATATGATAAATTAAAAAATAATATCATTTGTATGAAATAAAATTACTAAAAATAATAAAATAATTATATTATCAATTTATATAAATAAATAAAAATATTCTTTGAAGAAAACAAAATTTTAAAGCATAACATGAATTTATTGGATGTTATGTCCTCCTCCAATGGCCCGAAGACCTTCCTTTTTTAGTGATTTTTGATAATACACCTTTCAAGGGGTGAGGTGGAACCCTTAAAAGGCCCTTGGGCATAAGTATTATAGGTCCTGTAGGCTTTATTGGATGTTATGTTATTATTTATTAACCATTAATAAAACAATTATTTATTTTGACCCATATATATATTTTATAGTTTATTTAATCCTATTTAAATCATCAAATTAATTGACTATGAAATAAAAATCTTATTCAAATAATATACTATTTGTATAATTTAAGAATAGTGTTGCTTTTTGTATATGCTATCAATCACAATTATATTCATCTAAAATATCATGCTGCAACATTCCCCCCATTAATAAATCGTACCCTCACAATTTGAAGTTGATATCAGAAATAAAGTGATTGTTATTTGTAAATTATTTTGTTAAACATCTACATCATTAAAAGTTTTAATATAATATAATCATAGAAATAGGGAAAGGGAAATATGATGGTTATATAGAATAATAGAATATTTGTTTCCAAATAGGATAACATTAAGGGGAATTGAATATATGGAGATGGAGTAGAGGACTAATATACAATGACTAATAGAGAGTGATAGAGAACATTAACATGAGAAATTTAATGACCAGAGTACCATAAATATATCATGGTAGAAAATACCATATATTCATATAAAATGAAGGTAAATATATAACATTTTTTATTTCAAGATCCTCATATTAATTATGATGGTTTTTTCTATTAAGATAGAGAGCATCAAATAATATTACTACATGATATATTTTAATTTCAAAATAACTATTTCTTCATTAGGTTACTCTTCGATCAATTTCTATTTCATTTCATAATAGAGTAAATTAATATCCAAGATGAATTTTTAATTCTTGAAGCACTTAAATTAACTATTAATAGGACATATGATCCATAAAAGAGTGAAAACTACTTCTTTATGTCTCTAAATACTAACAAAAAATAAAATAGTTTTCATAAGTTATTAAATATAATTCATTAAACTCTAAAACCATAATAGTAACACCCAATGTTAAACTAAATCCATTGGATAAGTATTTATATTTAAATCCATTCCAAAATACATATAGAAAAAATAAAAATTCAAAAAATTAGAAATAATATCACTACACTTCCAAAATAAAATTAGCAATAATCCACGAAACATTATAAGGTAACTCATAATGTCACATCACAAATATTTGATTTCCATGAGCACCATAAAACTATAATTAAATGAGAAATGTTACAAAAAATAACTGTATCATTATTTCATAAATAAAATCATTTATTATAAAATATAATCCATGTATATGAAAATTATAATGACCCAAGATTTTTGAGAGTTTTTTTTAATTTAGTTAAACACTTTTTTATCTTTGTATTTTTCTTAGGCCCTAGTAACCACATGTTTAGGATGATTGAGTTATTATTGGAAAGAAAATAAGAATAGGTATGGAGCCTAGATGGATATCCAAATCACTATATGAATGAATATGACAACATGAATTTTATAGATAGAACACATTCAAATTTATTATAGGATATGAATTTGAAAAATGAAATGAATCTTATTCATGAAATGAACCTGTTTTTCCTTATAAAAAAGGAGAACTGAATGGATTCAAAATGTTACTTCCATTCACATTGATAATATTTCATGAAATGTTTTTATAAAATGGGTAGAACCTTAGTTTAACCATTATTCTCTTTTCTCTAAGTGTACTCATGAGAGAGCTCCTCCGACACATAAATCTAGGATTTGATCCATATCTTTCGTCTGATCTACTACTCCTTCATTGTCTATTGTGTTGGATATGTATCAATAGGATAATAATTTATCTTTCTTATTTTTCATAATTATCATTCCATATTTAGTGATATTTTAGTTCATGATAATACCACATATTTTTATTTAATTTTTTGATTTTTCTGAATTCTTTTTTTCTACCTCAATATAAAGGGTGATAATAGATAAGGAGTGTTCTACGAACTTAAGATGTGTGGTATAGTTCTTTTGCACCAAATTTTTTGATTCTATTTAAGGTGTGTGATTGTGTCACACACAGGACCCTTCCGATGATGCCTCCTAGATGTTTAATTAATTAAGATGAATTGATGTTTCCATAATTAGTGTTATGATAGAAACACCCGAATCAATGTCAACGGATGACCACCTCGATGTGATCCAATAAAAAGGGTGATCCCTCCCTAAAGGCCTAAAATCCTCACATGTTGGATTTAATTTGAACTACCTTATAGGTTTTATTAAATTTCCCCTTCTGATAGTGGTGTATTTTGAATTGAACCATATAAAAATGGTAGGCCACATGTATAGAACCTTAATCCTTTTAATGTAGTTAAATTAACCATATCAATTGAATGGTAAAACATGATTATATGATATTTTCAAATGGTATGATATCAATCTACCTTTTCATTTTGTTTTACCGAACTTATGGAGAGAAAATGTTATGGATTTAGAATCCCATAGAAGGTCTCATCATGTTAATAAAATAAAATTTTTCATTGACTATATCACATCGATAGAGATATAAGGTTTTTTTATATAAAACCTTATATGGTTTCATCAAGAATATTTCTTTATTCTTCCAATGAGTAACACCTATTTCCCTAGTGGATTACATTGAACAGAATTGGTGGGAATTATTACTATAAAATTCCATGAGTGATAATTGGTTCCCAATGTGGTACATCATGGAAGTTATTAGAGAGATATGATATATTACAATGTAACGACTGATACATGGGTCTTATATGGAACCTTGGATAGACTCTTATGATGATGGTTTTATTAGTATACCTTGATCAATTCCTGGTTTGTTTATATGTAATTCCCTATATGGGATTAGGTTTCCAATTAATCTAAAACAAATTATTCATTTTATATGACAAGGGAAATGCATGGGCTCTATCCATGATTTATATTGGTCTTATCTGATAGATTTGTTTATATCTCCATGATCATATTCCATGAGGGTTGTGAAACCCTTCCAATGTAATGGTGGATTTCTCTGGTTTATGCCTCAGGTACATACTATTGTTGAGTATCTATTTATATTCCCATATATGTATACATGTATATGATGAATATAAATACATTCATTATATATATATATATGAATGTGAATGTAGGGTGAAATCATTTCAGAGACATCTATCTTAGGACAAATTATTTAGTGTTGGTAAGGAGTACTCTAGGGAACCTAGTTAAATATAATTTATTTATCTATTTATTATCTTAAATTTATTAGTACATGTAAACTTATCATATTATATGTGTAGACATGATAGTTTTAGAAACCATTTATGGTGGTATACTGATTATATCCCACACTCCATTGATGCTTCGAGTTAGTACCCAATAATACATTATTGTCATAGGTTGGGATAGATGGAAGAGTCCATCTTTAGATGTTTCACTTACTATAATTGAATGGAGTATGAGATCATAGGACCAAGACTATGATCATGATGTTAGTGGATGATGTTTTTTTAACTTTTTGTATTTTTTTAGTATATTTTATAATCTTATACATTCATATCCAATGCGTATTCACTTTTTATTAATTCCATGAGATGATCATCATTATTATATATGAAATTGATTCAATTTCATCATTTTTTTATGTTTGGATGATTTATTATTAATCCTCTACTGATTTTTGGTTATTTTATCCTCTATATGTTGTAATTATATATCATTGTTCTATATGATGATCCTGAGGATATAGTCTCCCTAATGTACCATCATAGACCTATTCTTGAAGTCAATGGCCTCTATTGTATGAGGGGGATTTCTTGATGTCATGGGGATGACCGAGTTCAGTTAGTTATGAGCGAACTATCTATAAGATGCAACAAAGTGGTATTAGAGCTTAATTTTTTTTCATTTGTTACATAGTTTGGATATTATAAAGGATATTATGAAGGTTTCATAAATTTTTTTATGTGTTTTATCATAGGATTACCTAATCTAAATATAGGTGAAATCTGAATTACCTATGTTGGGTTGATGTTGTAATTGGAATATGCATGTTACAGTTTTACATATTTCACTATTAGGTAAAACACCTATTTTTTGGGACCATTTTTTTATATTATTATTAACTTTTTCCCCATGGTTTGGCATGGTAAGGATGTATCATATCATTCATGAAATTGTCACATGATAATTCCTATTTCATGCATTATGCTAAACCATATTTATATTATAATGTGTCTTGGTTGATGCATATTAGAGGTTACATGACTATCATTTATTTCAAATGTTCTAATGTATCAAGAAGGGATATAATAATTGTATTAATAAATCATTTAAATAAATATTAATGGGGTTTCCTATATATATTTATTTTTGAACCATAATTAACAAATTACACAATTATTGAGTCAAGGACCATATGTTCCATGGGATGAAACGATAGATAATTTTGATTATCGGAATTCCAATTGAACATGAAAATATAGTCTGAAGAATTATAATAATGATATAAATATAATATATATTAATTACCTTAGTACTTATATTCATACTTAAAATATAGAGATAGAAAAATGAATTAAACTATTCATTTTAATGGTAGGCCTTAAATATGCCTGAACGCTCTTTTCATATTTCGACTAATGAATCAAAATAATGGTAAATAATAATTCACCATTACCGAATAATTATTTTATCATATATATTATATATATATTAATTATATAAATCATTTCTACCAACAAATTATTTTTTAATTGAATTAATAATCATAAAACCTCATAGAGGTAGTAGTCCACACATCCAAAAAAGTGACATTATTATTTTCCAATGGTGTGTAAAGATAAATGTAGATTTGATATTATAAATTAATTAGAATTATTTTTTCATAAATTTCTTATATATATATATATTCATTAAATCTATCATTAAATCCATTCATGAGGGGTGGTGATGGAAAACAAATCACATAAGTTCATGAGGTAGCAATCCTTTGTACACACAATCAACTTTTTCATTTCCCATTTGATTCAAGAGTATTTGGATTTAGGTTATTAAATTTACATAATAAAAAAAATATTTACGGAAGATATCATCATGATCAAAAAATACATGAGGAAGGTGGAAGAATAAATAAAACCAAAATGATCATTTTTGAATGATACCTCTTCTTTGGTAAACCCCATTAGGTTTTCACAAAATCCCTTCCAACAAGGATTTAATAATAATAAAAATATTATAAGGACACTGATGGGAATAATGAAATGAATGTTCCTATAGATTATTTGAACAATTTTTTTAGTGTGAAGATAAAAATATATGAGGTTCCCTTTTATAAGAGAGTGGAGGGACACTCTTGAAATGTCATAAATTATTAAATTAATGTAAATTAATTTTACACATAAAATTTATCTAAATTGATAATATTATAATATAAGACCAAAAAGAGACAAAATATTATCATAATGTAAAATTATTACATTTTAGGTTATGTTTTCCCATATATCTCGTTATTTTAACCTACAATAATCATTATGGAAAATTATCATAGTGTTAATGTCGTTACTATTTTAGGGTCAAGAATGATATTAAAAATTATAATTTAAAAATAAATTGACCATGTTTATATTATAAACTATATCCAAATCACAATGACTAATATAATATTTTGGTGAATTTTGAATAATTTAATAAAACATTAATTATTAAAAAATATCATTAATGATATTTTTGGAAATATTCATTTAATTGTAATTTTAAAACAACATGAAAATAATGTAATTTCAATAAAATACATTACTATAGAAAAAATTTATATTTGTCTAAAAAAATCATGGAATGCAACAATTTATTAATTTTATATTACTTTTAATAATTTTATAATCATATATTATACTTTTTTTATTAATGGAATTAATGATTTTTAAATGTTGCATTAGAAATAGAGGTAATTATATCAATAAAAAAAAAAAAAATAATTTCAACAAAATAATTTCATTATGATCAAAATAACCATCAGTGTTCATTCAAATTTTTTTCTTGATGTGAATAAATAATTGAAATTTAAATGGTGTGTGATATTTTATCTTTTTCTTTACATAAAATATTTTATTTGTTAATTTTTAGAAAAAATTTACCCATAAAAATTATCAATACCATTAATAATGTGATAAGGATTCATTTATATTCATTTAATAATATTGATCTTAAAAAATGGTGTCCTTATCACTTATTTAAAATAATTCTAACTCGATGTAGCCTTTTACCATGGTGCTAAAATATTACTATTTTTAATATTCATTGTGACAATAAATTATGTTAAAATTAATAAATAATTTATATTACGATAATTAAAAATATGAAATATTTTTTTACCAAATTTAAAACCTATATTTTTTTTAACATAATTTTATAATAATCTGGTAAGGCACAACAAAAAGTTGGTTTTTATAAAAATATATTTTTTAACTAATAGAAGATCCTATAATAACTTTTTGACTAGAAATAATAATTATATAAATTTAAATTCATATATATATATATATGTATATATATAATATATAACTATTTAATTTAAATAATTCCTCATTATGGTTTATATTAATTAATTAAAAATGAATAATAGCATGCGCTACAAAATAGTTTTCAGAAAAATGTCTTTTTAAGAATTAATATATATTTATAACAAAATCATGAAAATTGATGATTCAAATCAAATTAATTGGAATATTAAAAAAATTGGATCATATTTCACTTTAAGAAAATATCCAAAATATAAAGAAACATTATATTACATGATTTAATGAATAGAAATTATATTTTTAAATAGTTGAAATATTTCGTTATTCCTATAAAACATAATTCATTTTGAGAAATCTGAAAAATTCCCCCAAATATAATAATGATTCATTGATTTATAAAATGTTATATTTTTTATACTATAATATTACTTAAATTTGCGAATATAATTATATTACTCATGCAAAAAATCAATAAAAACAAATTAAAAACTAACTTTTGAAGACTCAAATGACGTTAGAATAAGTTGTGTTCTTATTTTAAATGAATTAATCAACAAATTTGTATTAATTCAGACCCTTATATATATTTCATAATACAGTTATCATTAATTATACATACAAAGTCAATGTACATGTTATAATTTTATTATTTAAATAATATATTTCATTGGTATTTTAAGCTCTGTGTTGCTTGTTGTATATGAAATTGAAAACAATGTTATTATTTTAAACTATCTATGGGTTACATGATTTTTTTTTAAATTTCATTGATCAATTTTACCATATTAGGGCAAGACAATATTTTTAAATTTTTATTTCCTACACATTTGACTCTTGATTATGGTAACCTAGTATGTCACCTACAATTTTATGATGTTTCATGAAAATATAAGGAATATAGAATAAACCAACCACTTGGTTATAGGTTGGTAAGATTTTATTGAAATACTATTTAGGATTCCATTTGGAATTGGTAAATTATAACACTAGGATATAATTGGAATGTTTTTCAATCATAGATATTGACTAAGTGATTGGTGGGTGGTTCTCTATTGGGCAATGAGTAATTAATGACATTTGTGTTATAATTTTTAGCTTCTTTGTTTCCTTGTGGGAAATAATCAGGATTTGGACATAGTAGTTTGGTTAAGAGATAATAAATGTGTTTTTTATTAATGTATTACAAAATATTTACTATATGTGATCATAGTTGTAGGAAAATCATACATTTAGACATAATAATAGGATATGGGAATTTTCTTTCACCTATTGTGTTATTGAGAGGAGGATGGTGAGTTTATAACAATGTCGATATTGTCTTATTACATATGAGATAGAGTGATTGGGAATATTTTTATAGGATCAATGAGACTTCAATGAGAGACCTCATAATGATGGATCAAAAACTGTGGGAAGTTACATCTTTTATAACCTTTAGGATGGATATTTAGGTTCATGAGTGTGAGTAATTTATTTTGCGAGGTCACATAAATTGTCTATTTATGAAGGTGGGATATGATTCTTCGAAGATGAGTTATTCCCTATAGTCATCTGGATGCATATGGATGTGTCAAAAAGAACTACATGATATGGTATTTGACTTATTTGAGGCTATAGAAGGTTTAATGAAATAGATTTAACCTTTATCTATCTAAGGACCCACATGAGGTAGAACCATGTCCATATAACCCACTCTTTGTGCTTGATTATGTTGATGTTGGGACATGGAGTAATTGATTAGTGAGTAGCTGTAGTATTTCACCAATGTGAAGTTGGGTCCATCCCCTAACATGACATAGAATATATCATATCAAGATAAAAGTTCCCACTGGGTATTCTGGTAGTTAGTTCTGAAAAGATCAAATAAAATGAAATGTTCTATGTATTGAAAGTTGATATTTTAACTTTGATATGGTTAATATCTATACTTTATTTTAATAATGTTTTCTTATGGGGTTATTTTTTTTGGTGTGATTTTTTGGTTAATCCCTATTTGGTTTGATATTTTTTTTACATTTTTTGTAATCCTTATTTCCAAGATATTTCAATGTTTTGGTTATTGGTAGGTATTGAGGGGAATGTTGGGTCAGGCGGGACTATGATATTGGACATTTAATGATTTTTTAAGACCTCCATAATTTTATGTTTGTTTGGTTGAGTGATATTTAGGTATAACTCTAAAGGTCATGAGGTTATAAAACTCATCCAAAATAATAATGTATTTCATGACTAGGTTTGGGTAGTGTGAGATTGAGTATTTTAGATTCTTGTGTCATCTATCAATGCACGAAAAAGTGTGTCTTGTATGTGCATCTTGTTTTATGATCATAATTCTACGAGATTTAGTGTGCAACCACTTGAAATCTATCACTATATTTTTATACACATTCATTTGATTTCCATCACTCAGTGTGTTGAGGTAAGTTAGGTAATCCTCCTAGGGCATTTGACCCATCTGATACTCATGTGCACTATCAGGTTTCATTATACACGGGTAGATCTTCATATCTTATTTAATTAATTCATATTAGTTATTAGAATTTTATATTTTTAATTTATTTATAAATATATTCGGGGTTGAGTTCTTATTGATAAATTAATTATAAATTGGTTCTAAGGCTATTCTACTTTTATTTTTAGTTATATTAGTCATATCTCATGTATTTGGCTAGTTGTTAATTATGCGAATTAAATTGAATATTTTCACATTTGAAATATAATTTACAACATTTATATTATATACTATTGGGGGAACATTGTCTCCTTTTATATTATCTAATCTATTTTGGGTTTTCTATCATAGGAATGGGTCATGTAGAAGTTTTAGTATAATTTTGAACAACACATTGTATTTTATAATAATATAATATTATACCCACAACTATTATAATCCCTACAATAGTCAATAGAATCTGGTGTAATGGGAGGTGTATTAGTTTCCCCTATATCCTTTCCATTCTGTAGGGTTGGATTGGGGAATTATATAAACATTTTTTCTAAGTATAAGAGTTACATTGAGTTGAAATATTAGATTTGTGATGTAGAGGCTTCAATGAAGAAACTTTATTTAATAAATCCATAGGTATACAATATTTTATGGAATTTTTTTTACTATATTGATTATATTGTCAGAGTTGTGTTGAGTATGAAATAAATAGATGGAGGATAATTGAATGGAAATGTAAATGATACTCAATATAAATGTAGGTAATGTAATAATTAAGTACAATCAATGGTGGATGATAATTAAACAATGGATAAATTCAAACCACTGTAGTTTCTTAATGTAGTTCCATTGACTAAATAAGAACAAGATATTTAAATAGATGAAATCTATAATATTTATCATGTTTATTAATTGATATTTTATATTATCATTAAATGAAATATTTTGAAAATATTTTATATTATTTATAATATAATTTAGTAAATTAAAATTTATATTTAAATTTACTGAATTGAATTCTATATTGTGATCAATGATATAGTAGTGTATTCATAGGAGATGATTATTTCATATGGTTTCCATGAATAAAGAGAGGAATTTGATCATGATCAATGTTGAAGGTGAACTAGATGCGTGCAAATAATATTAATATAATGGAAAAAAATCAAGGTATTGAGTATAAAAATATTCTCTATAGATATTGTATGAGACTTGAATAGAAATATTAATCCAATTACATAAGGAGGATATGGTTAATTCATGTAGAAATTTTTAATATTGGGGGAAGTTTTATTTAGAGTTTTAATAATCCTCCTTGAAATTCAAGATAAATTTCTTTTATGGTTGATTTATTAGAGGATTTTATAAATAATTGACATTAAAACTTTTATAATGGTTGTTATTTAATAAAAAAACTATATATATGGTTTAATATACTACTATGAAAATTCAACCAATAAAATAATATTTTCATAAAATATATTCCTCTTTATATAAATATATTTCGATTACCAACCTTATCTTACTATTTCATAATGGTCAAAAACCATCTCTAGATAAACCCCTACCTCAAAAACATCATACATGGTGTCCAAATTTGATTCAACACATATCCATTATATCAAATAAGTTATTAACCCCACCTTAACTCTTAGTCTATTTCTGGGAGACTCTTAAGAAATTAAAAAATCAATAACTGATTCCACACAATTCACCTGTATTGAGTCCCCCACTCCTTATTTAATTTATTAAAGGACACTTTTCTTGAAATTTTTTAGATACTATCTTTTTTCAGGTATACCCCACATTTATATTTCCATTGAACCTATTTTAATGAGTTTTCCATCATCTTTGGACCTTGGTTGTCAAGTCCCTTTTTGGGAATGTTGATAATTGGATAGAGAAAATAAACTCATGTTTAGGGAAGTTTATTTGGGATTAATGGAGTCCAATTATAAAAGTGTTAATGTATTGTGAGGGTTTTCCATTTTTTTCATTTATTTATATGTTTTTTTTATTTTTCTATAGAATACAGGTTGAGAGCTGTCATTTGGACATTTACATGCTTTGAACATGTTACATGACATGTAAATTTCTACTGAAAAACATCATGAAATTGATCATGTTATGAAATGGTGACATGATGTGAAACAATTAAATGATTTAAAATGGTCGATCAGAGTTATTTTCACAAAAGGTTTTTTTGGCATTCCTTGTGAATTGAGACATTCAAGAGATTGAAAGTTTTCATGTCATAAATATCTTCTGATCTTTAGCTATAAGTCATTTCATGGATATATTTTATTTTCTCATCCACAAGCATCAATTCTCTCTCAGACCCTAGAAAGACTCCATGTGATCTTGGAGTGATTTCTTTCTTTCAAATCATATATATTAAGAGAATTATCTTCCTTGAGTTTTTTTACTTTTGATTTCCCCACTATTTGGTTTTGTCTCTCTTATAGCAGTGTAATATCTTTATTTTGGTATTTGTGTTTGGAAATGTGTAATTATTTATCAAGGATTATTCTATTATTATTATATGCCTTATTTCATATTAGCATAACATGTTGGAATAATTTAATTGATCATCAATTAAAAGCTTTTGTACTAGAACCAAACCCTATAGCCTTTTTCAAATTATTTAAATATGGGAAATAGTTGTGAAAATAAAGGTAGGTGTATGATTATGATGGTAAAACATGCGTGTAAATCAGTATAATAGTGGTGAAAATAAATCATTTTTTTGATTAATACATGAAATCCTTTGGATCTAATGGTTTTATGACTAGTCTTGGGCTACCCATAGGGAGAGCCGACCCTTGAATAATAACTAACTGATGAATGGTTAATGTATGGTTTAACATGGCATGAGACTAAAGTGTTTTCATGTGATAGATTTAAATTGTAGAATAGAATAATTAATTATTGAAATGAAAAAAAATGATTTACTTGATATGTTTTTTTACCTGAATGATAATGGGTTTAAAAAGATAATAAATAAAAGCTGTAATAGAAAGGTAAATGGGTATTTGGATGAAATTACCCTTATGGATTATTATGTTATATGTGTTATTCATGTTTATATATATTGTGTTGTGATTGTGATGAAATTATTATATAATGTGGTTAGCCTGGATGCTGAAATAATTATAAAAGGGCTCTTCCTTGTTATTCTATAATTTTTACAAGGCTTTACTTGGTGATACCTAAACACACTTGTAAACAACTTGTCCTTGTTATTATTTATTCTTTCTAGGTATTGGTTTATTTAGAAAGAGATTAATATATAAAGGGATTGGACTAGTTATGATGTATTTCTTACTTAGATCGACCTGATTATATTGAAATGCATATATGGAGGGAATTTCCCAATTATGTGACTATTCCATGGTTTTGTTGTTACAGTTGGCATTGATATCTCTATTATAATAGATATTTTTGTATGGTTCATATGATGGTATATTGTTATATTGTATTAATTATTTCATTAATAAACCAAATTTTCAATTTATTTCATAAAATTATTATCAGATTGGTTTTTCTTAAACATAGTTGTGTTGACCTAGTAAGATTTATTAAAATCCTATTTGAGCTACCATTTGGTACTCAAGAAGATTAAATGGATGCAGGTTTGGATAAGAGAAAGGGACATTGTAGTAAAATTTTACTTTTTTAATGGGTTTATTCTGGTAGATGGAACTAACTAGGTATTTAGGACTGGAGTATTTTGAATTTAATTTTGTTATCATGGTCTGTAGCCTGTATTACATTCAATTTTTCATTTTGACACATTCTATCCTAAAATTACATTTTTAGTATTTCATTAACTTGTTTCACCCTTTACCTTCCAATTGTATTTTTTACATTATCCACTAATTTTTGTACTCTAGTTTTTTCTATTTTCCAATTTATTGTAAATATGTACCAGTGGTTATTATCTCCCAAAAATACTCTCCACACCCTCACTGCTATCAGGAAGTATCCGATATATGGGGAGGAATTCTTGAGGTCCAGTAACCAACCATGTTTGGACACATTAGTTTGTGTTAGATGGGGGATGTTGAAATGTTTTACCAGAGGGTTAGGTTTTTTATACTATTATGGAAAGGTTGAAAGAAGACTGAGATTTTTCTAGATATTCTAATGAGATTATACATGAGAGGGGCTAACCCCCGTACATGTGAAAATCTGATTTCCTTGGGATGGGATTTTTGTTCATGACGTGTGATCATTTAGGATTGATATTATATCTCCATGGGTGATTCACATGTTGTGTGATGTTATTATTTCATGAGATTTATACTCATAGGCTATTATGTAATGAGGTGAGTTTTTATGTATCATAGTAGGAAGCAAGGAATCATCTTGAAATTCATTGTTCATGGTAGGGGATTTTTTTTCATGTGATATATTTCTCATATGTGTTGTGATAAGAGATACATGTTATATATGAGAAAGTAAATTAAGTAACTATTATTTCATGTTAATTCACTTTTTATTCCACGTTTAGAGACCCCATGACCAGGGGTTCACTTTTATTTTTGATTATTGAGGTTGAGCATGTTGTTATCAAGTCTTCTATGGAGTTTATTTTCCTTATAGAGAAAATTCCTCCTACTCATCACAGAATTGAGTGTCAGAAGAGTGGAAATATTCATAATCTTAAAATAGATAAAAAATAACTTCTAATAGATCCTAAGGAGTAGATGGATATTTATCTTTGAAACATCTTTCTAAGAGTCATTTGCTCAATAGATAGGGAGATGGTTCACACTGTTCCTTTGATGTTTGAGACGATGAAATGGTTTCACCTTTATCATCTATTTAGGTACACCATGGAGGGAGGCCCCTGGGAATCCTAGTTTAGGATTGAGTTAGTCTAGATTAACATTAATCATCTCAAGAAAACAACATTGATAAAGATGATTCTTACTGTGTACATGCTATGTGGACCTTCCAAGCATTGGTGAGACATTTTATAGAAAACTATGTAGTAGGAGGTGTTATCCTAGAAGTTATTTTAGTGAAATTATATGATTCACTTCTATAATAACATGTTGAGGGATGATAAGTCTCATGAGTTTTTTTTTCATTTGAGATAGAAGGGAATGATAATGATTTACTATTCTTGACATTTCATATACTTTCATCACTTTGCACCATTATTATCTATTGATTATATATCCAGAGTGAGAATTTTTTATTATTTTATTTACTATGAGATGAGATCACAAGTAAAACTTTTTCATTTAGATATATTTTATAATTTTACAAATCAAGATCTCATTACAGAATAAAACCTAGGAGAGGACTAAATAATCTTCCATGATATTTAAGTAGGGTGAACAAGGAGCTCTTCTTCATGTAGAAAGAAGCACCACTAAAATAATTATCATAAAGAAAATAGCTCGTAGAGTAGTTAGGTAAGGTGGAATATATGTCAGGTCCATGTTATGTTTCAGTGATACTAGTGTTAAATGTTTTTATATAAGAAGACTCAAGGTTCATACCCTGTTTTGGAGTGTCATTAATGCAGAAGGTTTAGTCACCCGCATTGGTATTTTAAGGGAATACATTAGCAGAAATATAGAAATGGATCAAGATTGGTACCAAAGTCTTTTAAGGAGAAAACTACGCCTCAAAAGACTAGTGTATGTTAATAAAAAATAATTTCATGTTAATATAGGGTGAATGGTACCCTAGTGTAGGAGTAGAAGTACCAAACATAGGGAATATTGCATTGGAGTTAGACTAGAGACCATGTCATATGGGCTAGACAAATATATGCTATGGATTCTAATTTGGGTAGTTTAGATAAATGACCTTATACATGTAGTTTTATTATTCTTATATCATCTATAATTTATTGTTTATTGTTTGAAAGATGAGAATCACTTTCAAATATATCATATATTTTTGAAAATGATTTGGTGTTTGTTATGGAAACCAACAATGGATTCATTACCACTGATACACCCTTGGGAGTGTGGCCAAATAATGCCAAACATGTCAAGGCCTATTCTTAGAAATTGGTGGATTACATTTATTTTGGGAACAATTTTTGATATAAATGAGTGGTTTTGAATTTATTCTTTTTTATATTGTTTTGTAATATACCGGGATCATATTTTTTATATAGAATAAAAACATTTTTATCTCTAGAAGGAGGATGATATACTCACCAAGGTGATTGGGATCTTTGGGTTGGTCATGTAGGACCAATTCAGCGTGGATTGGATTACCTCATGTATTAGATAATGGGTCTTTTAGTAGATGATGGTATAATGCACCAAGATACATTTATAATAGTGGAAGACCATTCATTGTATGTCTTTCATAAAATGTTATAAGTTTTACCACACGAGTGGAAGATTGATTTCACGATAGAGTTGGTGCTTGGAGATGAGCTATTTTCTATCCCTCCATATAAGATAGAACTATTAGAGTTTCATGAGTTGAATTATTAGTTATAATATTTGTAATATAAGGGTTTTATAGGGCCTATTACATCACCAAGGGGTTCCCCAGAAGTTTTTTCCATGATGAATTTCATGACATTCTCTTATGTGTGGACTATTAGAGATTGAACCATATGACAGTCCATAACCTATATCCCCATCCATGAATTATTGATATCTTAGACTAAAGGATAGTTTAATAAATTTTCTATAATATTTAATTGAGATAATTGAATCATAATTTTTGATTGAGTCCATTAGACATACCTTAGATATCTTTTAGGAGGAGGGATGGATTGTATGAGTTCATAGTGATGTTGTTATGCCTAAAAAATGCACTGATTGTTTTAAGGGCCTTGGTGAATAATTTTTTTTATCATTTCTTGGATTAGTTTTTGGTGTTTTTTATGACATCTTAATGTACAATCAATCCATTTATTATTATTAACAATGTCTAGAAAACATCTTGATTACACTGAGAGAGCATCAACTTTATGCCAAACTAACCTTATGCAGTTTCTAGATTTATAAATTCACAACCAATTCCATGTCATATTTGTGGTTGGATTTTTAATTGAACTAGGGAAGGATTAAAATATTGTATCTTTTGATATAAACTATAATTTTATTTATATTTAGAGTTTTATTGCATTATCTAGTAATTAAAATAGTTTTATTGAGGAATTTTCACATCTTGAAACACCAATATCTATGATGAGTAGAAAAAGGGGGAGAAAATTATTTTTTCAAATTCATGCATGATATATTTTTGGGACCTGGAGGGTAGTATGAAATCATACCCTAACCTCAATTTGTTTGGGTTGGGTAAGGCATATACAATTTACTTTGACACATTTGAATTTGGGAATGGGGTAATTTTGATGTAGTAGGACTGAATGTTTTCATATAGATTTACATAGCTGAGACTACATGAGAGGAATTATCCTACTTGTGATATGTAGTTATCAATGGTGGTAAGTTCCCAATAATACTAGAGATATTATCTTTTGTTCTTAAGGTTATTGGTGTACATGGATGCCAAAACCCTTTGGTGTATCTTTTCTCAATGAGACCTAATCCTTTGGCAGAGGTGGGGGGTCATGTATGTATAGTATTTTGAGATCACGTAGTCTTATACACTAAAATGTGAAACGAAATTGTCAATTAAATGAGTTTAAATACACAAAATAAGGTACTGGTGGACTATTGCGATGATTGGATGATGATTTCATTCTTTGAATACAAGCATCTAGATGTTCTGGAGTCCTAGGGATGAGTGACTCTTATATGGGAATCTATTATACATTTTATATTGGACCATATCATGATTATGTAGTTTACTTATCTGTAGGGACTAGTTATAAGATACTACCTATATGGTGGGGAACCACCATCATGATTTCCTCTTGACATAGAAAATACTCATATTTTATGAGGCACACTATGGGTTCCTACAAATATGGTGAGGAGATAATTTGAGAGTTCTGTGATTTTAGATAGATGTTAAATCCGTGTATAAAAAAATTGTATTATAATCTCCATAGGTAATATTTATGAGAAGTAATGAATAGGAGGTAGTGAGATTTGTGGCAAGATGTTTCACCTATTAGCTGGGAAAATCCATGCATCAGAGTCCTGTTAGGATATTGTATCCTATTCCCATTCTAGAGTGAAAATGGGATGATTTCATAATAGATTTTTTGATAGAATCACCCAAGATACCTTGTAAGAATGATGAAACATGGGTGATAATATATTTACTAAAATATTTATTCCACTTATTTCCTATTAGAGAGTCTATCTATGTTGATTATATGACTTGTATCTATATATGGGAGATAGTTTGGTTTCTAAATTTCTTAATGAGTATCTTTTTTGATATATATCCTTCTTTCACATCTCTATTCTAGAAGGGTCTTCATAAAGATCTTGGATCACATGTTCATTTATGTAAAACCTATCATTCATAGACTAATGGCTATTATAGATAGAGTATTTAAATTCTAGATATTATGTTATGTGTCTATATTTTGGATTTCATTGCTTTAGGGGATATATATTTAGAAATCATACATTTATCTTATAATAAAAGCTTTCACTCATCAATCCATATGTAACCATTCGATCATTTGTATGGAAGGTCCTTTCGTTCACCTATTTTTTGGTTGGAGGTTAGTGAATCAATTCTTATTAAACCTAGTATCATATCAGAGATGTAGGAGTAGGTTCATCAGATCTGGAGGTGACTAATGGCCATGAAGATCGGGCAGAATTCTTACACTTATCTATGGAGATGCCAACTAGAATTTGTGTTTTTTCATCATGTTTTTCTTCAGTTGTCTCCTAGGTTGGAAGAACATAGTATCCTGAAATTTTGAAGGCTAACACCCATGTTTTAAATGAAGTTAGTGAAACTGGAAAAGTACAGTCTAGTGGGAAAATTATTGGGCCTTCCACAGTGCTAGATTTCCTTGAATTACAGGTTTCACATATCGTATCTCCAGATATATCATCTTTAACCTTTTCATGTGGTCGACATTTATGATGTAAATATTTTTTAAAATGTGTTATTTTAGGATAATTTAATACATATTGTGGGACATAATGATAAGTATCTCTAGGAAAATTATAAACCTCTATTTCGAGTGTAGTGGAACCACAGGAATGTTCAAGAGGATACATGGGAGAGAGAAATTGGTATGAAATAATAGTTTCATGACTTTGCACCAACACACCATAGTGAGGTTTGGACAATATTGTGGATGAGATATTATATGGTAGTGAGGTTGTAAGATATCTTATTTTCCCAAGTACATTCCTATATTATTTTGGTGTTGAACCTATTTTGTTTGGTTCTTTGATCCTTGGTGGTCTAGTGACATTTTCATAATGGAGATACTTTTCTATGGAAAATGGCCTTATTTTCAGGGATTCATGTTTTTTTGAATTAATTGAATATGTGTATAAACATGTTATGAGATTGATAAGGAATTATAGGGTTTGGAAGGCATCAGATTTGGTTTGGGATTTTCATATATAAACTAGTTTGAGAGATATCTGGTGGGCATTTCTACACCATGAACATGATACACTATATATAATTTTTTTAGGATGATGTTGTGAAGTATACTAGTGCATGGAATGGTTACAAGACATGAAACTAGTTTATGAAATGAAATGGTTGATCATTGTTATTTTAACTCTAGGTGATTCATTTTTCAGCATACCTCATGAATCAAGAAATTGACAATGTGAGAGTGTTTCTTGTCAGAAATACTTTATGTTTTACAATTATATGTCCTAATGTGTGCATGTTTTATTTTCAAATCCACCAGAATACCTTTTCTCTCAGACCCATGGAATGGTCTAGGTGACCATGGAGTGATTTATTCCCTTCTTTACATTTCAATCTATCATATGATCCCACTGAGTTTTTTTATTTTTATTTCCTCTCCCTTCTTCTTTTTCTCCATTTTATTATTGGAATGAATTGAACATGTTTGTTTTTTGTTTTTATTTGGGTCCTATATGATCCATGTTTCTCCATGTGATTATCTTCACTTTTTTCTTATCAGAGATACATGATCGACATGTTTCTTTGATAACTAGTTAAAGGTAATTATTCTAGATAAGAAACTATGGTATGCATATAATTTTTTATGTATTTGAAATGTTGTTTGATTTTTCTGACATAACATGAAAATTAATTAAGAGAATAATAGTGAAAATAAATAATTTTGTTTAATTACTCCCTGGATCACTCTGGATCCAATGGTTTTTCAACCAGGCGTGTGGCCACCCAGAGGGTGAGCCTAGGTATGAACAATAATAAAATGAACAATGGATTAATGTATGTTTTATCATGACATAATAACCCAAGTGATTTCTTATGAATTATTCACCTTGGAAAATTACTTACTTTAATGTTGGAATGACTAGAAATGTTCGATATGATATGGATTTCTGCGATACCATAATAATTGTTTAAGATAAACTTGATAAATGAATGTATTATTGGAAGGATAAAGGGGTAATTTGTTTCATTAACTCTTTTGGATTATAATTTTATATGTGTTATTATTTCTTATATGTCTTTTCATGTGATTCATGTTAATGAACTTATATAAAGGGATAGACTTGGATGCCGAAATTCATATAAAAGTGGACCTTCCCGGTAGTGCTATAATTGTTACAGATCCTAGAATAATTATGATAAAATTATTTTATAATGGTATTAGATTGGATATATTGTAATAATTATAGTACATTTATTGTACATGATGAATTTATTATTTAAAGGTATTGTCTTGGTTATGCTATAATGATAATATAGTTCATCCTAGTTATGCTCAAATGATTATACAGAGCGAATTTCCAATTTATGTGATTTTGACACAAATTTTGTAGTTATTGTTGGAATGGTTATATAAAAAGCTAAGAGATATTCCAACATAGTATCAAAATAGGTTTATTTTTATGTTGTATTAATTATTTAATTAATACACTTTTTTATTGATTTCTTTCATGCACTTAATAGAAAATTGGTATTTTTATGACGTGATGGTGTCAACCTACTGTGTTTTACTCACACCATATTCTGGTTATTTTTTGGTACACAATAAGATTACATGGATACATGTTTGGATAAGTGAAGGTGACCTTATAGTTGATTGTATATTTCTTTATGGGTTAGGGAAGGAAGATGAGACCAACCATTGATTCAAGACTAGGGTCATTTGAGTTTATGTGTGTCATTGTGGTCTTTTATCTATATTACATTCATTTTGACATTAAGAGACAATACAGAATGAAATTATGTTGTTTATTATGTGACTTAAATGGTTGATCCTATACATTCTAGTTGTTTATTATACTATTATCCGATATTTCTATTAATATGATATTTGTTTATTTTCTACTGTATTGTTACTCTTTATGAGGGATTATAGTCTTCCAACTATATCTTATAAACCACCACAACTAGTTGTAAGCCTGTTGTGTTTGCGTAGTAATTCTTGAGGTCGAGTAACCATCCCTGTTTGGCCAAGTGAGATAGTGTCAGTCTAGGGGATGTTACAAAATTGGTATATTTCCATTAGTATAACTAGATTTAATTTTTAATGAACATATTATATTTTGATAATATTTTTATAGTTAATTTGGTAAAACATTTTTTCACTCTATTCTTTAATTATTCCATACATTCATTAATCTAGATAGTTTTAGTCAATTTCAATTTATTTTAAATTCATATAAAATGTTAATATACACCTATCAAGGATTGATATTGATCAAATTTTTTTCTTATATTGAGCTAGTGATTATTGAATTGATATGACATTTATTTTCCATTTCTTTTGTTACGTAGTATTAATTTATGTTATTATTAAAAAATAGTAAAAAATAAATAAAATAATAAATGAAAAAAGTACATAATTTATTTTCGTTAATTATTTTTGAAGGAAAAATAAACATTAATGAAAATAAAAAACAAGTTATTAGAAAATAACCATGATAATTATTTTATCATAGTACTAGTTAACTAAATTTATTATATTATTTAAAAATAATTAAAAAATCAATTATACACTATCCTATTTTTCGTTAATGAGTATAAACCTCCCTAATTGTGTGAAGGATTAGGTGTGTAGGTGTGGCAATGTAATAAGTAACTATATTTATTCACTCTCATATAAATTATTTTAGTTTCTTATAGTTATTAAGTAAAAAAATTTAATATATATTATAATATTTTAATGTTTTATATTATTATTATTTATTTTAGGAGTTAAATATTAGTTTTTATAGTTACAAATGGGTAGAAAAGATGTTTTATGAGGTATATAATAACATGAAATGCATTCATATACATAATAACATATATTTAAATGATATAGAATTTATATTTTATGATTACACTGATTATAGGATGATGTGGAATTATCTATAATTGAAAATAAATTATTCTATTAAATAATTTCATTAAGACTATATTTTTTCAGAAAATTATATTATTTAATTACAATGTTTTATTTTATATTCATAGAAATTTATTAATCGTATTGAATTGGATAAAATTTTGAATAGACTACACTCAAATACACCTCAACATATTAAGGGGTTAGATATGATTTTAGATTCTAGAATCTCAACTCATTCATTGGGTGGATTGATCAAATGTGCGTGACCAGCTTTTTATATCATTCAAAGGATGGAAATACATGATGTGTAAGATGAATTGATGTTTAAAAAAAATTCTTTTCAGATATGGGGGACAAATTTTGAATAACGAATCAAAAAATTATCAAAAAATTGAGCTTATTATATGGTAAATGTGATCATTATACTACCTTGGTAGAAGATATTGAAATTTAAAACATGAATATTGAAGAATTGTGCACCATATCAAGATTGGATAATGATCATAACATATCAATAGGTTGACATGATAATTTAATTAGTGATTAATAAAATTGATGACTTAACTAAGTAATCATATGAGTTTTATGAATTTATAGTTGAAAGATATCAAATGATTCATAATCAATATTAAGAACATTTAAAATTAAACTTTATGATAAAATTTTACCATATAATGTGTTTAATTGGAATAAAAAATAAATAATTTTAAATTATATTATTTTTATTCGATAATTATTTTTAAAAGAGGTCTTTTATTTTCTTTATTAATAAAAATGAGTCTTCGGCCCCAACCTTTTAAAAAATGAATATTATAGAAAACTACATTTGGTTTATACACATGACATCCAACAATTTTAGAAATGTGTAAATCCTTTTTTATTTGTGTAAAAATGTCACTTTAGATCATAGTTATATTAATTTGGTATTTTTCATTAATGTATTCAATCAACTCAAGGATTTTATTTACACTTAGGGAATATATCATTTTATTTTTAGTCCCTTCAATCAAAAACCCTAGATGTGGATGAAATAAAATTGTTTCATTATTTTTATAATTATTCCATGGAATTAAATTATAAGAAATAATAAAAATGTTTACGTTTATCCACTTATAAAATGATTTAATCTTTTATGAGACAATAGTATAGGAATATATAAAAAAAAAACTATTTTTTTGAAAAATATCATCAATATGAAATGTAAACCATTATAGGCTTTTGAAGACCAGGAATTTTTCCTTGTTGGAATATATACAGAGTCCTACACAATCAATTATATATTTTTTAATTTTGGCTCTAAAATCATTATCTCAAAAAATACTCACACGATTATCAATAATTATTATAAAACTTTTGAAGGACTGTTAGTTTTTTAATTTTTGAAAAAGTGTTTGTACGTCATTAGATATTATTCAAACCAATAAATAGATGAAACAAATAATATTTAAAAAACAATTATACATAACTTCATATTTGACATTATAATAATGATGTTATGAAAATTGATATGAATATTTTTGAAAATGTTATTTTTTTAATAAATAATGAATGTTCAAAATAAAAATATAATATAATTTCTCATAAATACTTAAAATAAAGGAATAAATAGAATTCTATTTTTATAATTATAATGGTAAGTATCCTATGGTATTTTTTTCATTAGATAATATTTAAAAGGATGTATTCCATTGAATAATTAAATATATCAAATTACATAATGGATATTCAAGTAAAATTTCATGATGTGTTGACATAAATGATTAAATGATACATTAACAGAAAAATCTTGAACCACATATATTTATGTATCTATTGATAGAATAAGAGTTTTTATATTATTATCTAAAAAAATAATAATACTCACAATTGTGTTTTTCAAGTTATTAAGATAAATTTTTAAGAAAAAATTAAACACCATTGAGCATGAAAGACTATAAAAAATATTTTTAAAGGTATTTTATTTTATAAAAATTGAATTATATCTATAATATTTTTTAGTGGTGATTAATTTTGACTTTTAATTTGTCAAAAAATTCTACAGTTTGTTTAATAATACGCCACTGAAGGTTTTAACCCAAAAAAATTTGTTTTTTAATTATTTTTCAAAATAAAATAATGTTATTAAAACTCATAAAATGGATTTTTATTATGTTATATTATGTTTTTCATTACATAAAATTGTTCTATAATGTCCCTGTATAGAAAAAAACATTTACCATAAGTCTCTATTGTTAAAGGTTATCTGGTGGATATTTGTATGAACATCTATCTAAGGTGCATTGATCGTATTGAGATAAGAATCAATTGAGTTTAACATCATAATGATAAATCAAATCATTTTTATTTTAATTTTTTACCTACATTATTTTCAATGATAAGTCATACAATGAAAAAATATCATCATTTAAACTAGAATATATGGAATTCATATAATTAAAATGATTTCTACAATTAAATAGTTATATTTCACATCCATTCATTAATGAATGGAAGACATAAAAAATGATATTAAATTAGTGTACAACTTAAAATGAGAATATGATAATAAATGGTGTTATAAAATATATTTTTGAATTATCTTGACATCAAAATAGTTCATAATTAGATTTCTATTAATAATATATTAATAATTAAATTATTTAAATAATAATATATTATATTCATTCATATAGATTTAGGATCTTGGTAATTGAGTTTACTTATCTATTGATTTAAAATATTTATCTCATAGAAAATTAAATTAATCTAGGTGATTAGATTCCAATAAAATCAATGAATTTATATTTCATTATGTTTATCATATTAATGGGTTGAAAACTGGAAATAATGGAATCTGCACAAAATTTCCAATGATTTTATATTATGGATGCATATTAACAATATAAAATTCAATTATCCTATAAAATTTTTTATTATGTAATTTTAATGAATTTGGACCGATATTACAAAGGGTAAAAATAATGATACATTCTAGGATATAAATGTTAACTTAAATCATTTGATTGATATAAGTGTCTCTAAAGAGCATAATAAAAATATATTTTGGATTTAGAAGATAATACTTCATATTTTTTTGATTATTAAATGATAAGTGGTGGATTTTTATAGACCATTAAAAACCAACTGGATTGTTTGAAATGGGAAATAAAACTGAATAATGCATTAATAATTTTGAACATCATCAAGAATAAGACAATAATGTGTTTTTCATAGATGACATTAAAACTACCAACCTTGTAAGTGAGGTAAAAAATAAATACATCATGTTAATGAAGGTTATGAAAATCGATTATTAATGAAAATATTTTTTTATTATTCATCATTTTACATACTCAATAAATAAAATTATTTTTAATCCTCTCACATTTAATTTACAAACATTTTTATTAAAATATTTTATTCCAATATAATGTTCAAACATGTTCTGCTAGTAAAAATTATGTATCTAAAAGGAACCATGAATGGTATGGGATAAGGTAGAATCTATCAGCCTTTAATGTGTATAAATTAATGTTAGATAAGTAAAATAATAATTCCGTGATTATTGATTATATAGAAATATTTATATATTTTTCAAATAAAATAATTATTTTAAATATTTTATTTATAGTTAAATAGATGTAGATGATTCTAAATCTTTTTGTTAGTAATGTTATGTTCTTAGATATATTATATAATTTTTCATATTTTAATTGGTTTCATATTTAAATATATTTTACATATTATGTTGATGATTAAACGATTTATATAATGTAAATGGGATAGAAATTTTTTTGACACTTAGACTCTATAAGTGATGGTCCTTACTATAGATTGTATGTTGACTATTATTTTCTATATTCTTTCAATTTATATAAAGCTACTTATAAATTGAAATATTCATGAAATCAATTCTAACTTGTTAAAAGTAGTGTTTTAAAGAAACTATTGTTTCACCCATTCAATCATAATTGTATTGGTAGGAGATCATAAATGATAAGAATTTAATTATGAAAAAATTGTTTATTACATATATATTTTTCAATTTTTTTAATAATTGATATAAATAATCAAATAAGGGAAATAAATTTGGACACTAAGTATGTTTATTGGATGAATATTTTATTGGTTTCTTATCATCGAAAAATTTAGAGGTGAAAATGGATGATGTTGGAGGCATGTGTGAGAAATTTTTGGGGATCTGGAATCTAATCTAGTGATCCTTCAAATCACATGTAGTGACAATAGGTATATTTGAATTAATTATATGAATGATATTTTTTAAAATCAAATAAACGTAAAAGAAAAATAATTATTGAGAAATGAGACATATATTCAATTTTATAATCAATAATAATTATATATTAGTTTTTTTATATTTTATTTGTTTGTGTGTTTACATTTTGAGTTGGATGATTCCATTATGTATCAAGGGGATTCATAACAGATAAGAAAATGTAAATATTCCATGTATATTCAAATGAGTGAGTTAAATGGAATCATTTTATTCCATTCAATGGATTAGAATAAGGTACAAAAAATGAATAACTAGAGAGTAGTGGAAGTAATTTAAATATTTTCAATCAAAAAATTTATATTAGGATTTATGTGAATTGATATTAGATTTATATTAATATCTTAATAATATCACCATTTATTTTAATATGAAATTATTTTATAAAAAAATTATATGGAAATTGTAAAATGCTAATAGAAAAAAATAATGTCATGCATGATTAGGTCTCTATGTTTTTTCTAAGAAGATCACGAATGATAATAAATTAAATATTATCAAATATATGTGTGTTTAATTTAAATTAAGTCATATTTTACAATTATAAATTTCATACATTTTGGATAATGTAACATGATGATGGTGATCAGTTTCAGTTAAACGAGATATGGTACAATAACCACATGAATTCATACACATGATAATTGAATAAAATTGAAAGGAGATTTTTAGTATAGATGAATAATTATTTTTTATAGAATAATAATATTATTTTTTATTACCTCATTTGTTGTTTAAAATTAATTAGGATTTGATGAAGATCCCTCATAGTCATCAATAATTTCCCAAGGTAATGATTTCTCCTAGGATTTGGATAACGAGGAATTAGGTCATGTGTGGATTATGGGTTTATAAATTTCCTTATCCTAAATCTTTTGCAGATCCACAACATCATTCGCTATAATTCCATCTCCTATCATTGGTGTAAATACCAAAAATTGTAATATATCAATATTAATTCTTAACATATTAATATTAATTTAATAATAGAATGGTCCACATTAGAAGTTTTTAGCTCAAGTGCCTTTGGAAACAAGGGAACATAGATAAATGATCCATAATTGAGCTACATCAACTTCTATACAGTTAAAAATAACTAAAAGCCTTTATATTCATATCCTACATAATAGATATATTCATAAACTAGGAAATAGAACTTAACAAAAGGTGTTATTATATGATTAATAATTGTAATCAAGGGAGATATGAATATAACATGCCCATAAAGGTATGAGAACATTATAATAACATTGAAATAATCATAACATATATACCATAGATCATAAAAATGTGTCATGTAATAAATCATGGAATTTGATAACACTTCAATAATAATTGGATCAACGAACATTAACCTTTCGATCTTAACATTAGCCTAAGATTTATATTTTTGGCATACACATAAGCATAAATAAATCCTATGTCACTTTACCCAACCAGAAATTTATAACAAGTCAGTCTTGGGATCCCCCTCTATGTACCTCTTTAGGCCTTGTGATAACCTCACATGTACCCTCATTCAGGTCGGGGATAACTTCACATGGACCCTCTTTCGGTATTGGGATAACCTCACATATACCCTTTGAACACATTTACCATTAATAATTACCCATTACATTGGAGGGAGATATAAGACCCAACCATTAATAAAACCACACATTATTTTTCCACAATATCATTAAAAATCATTATATAATAACTAATGAAGATAAATTGGTTTCATAAATATTACACTATAGCACAACCCATTGAAAATAAAAACGTTTCACCATAATTTCATAATTTTGTTTTAGCATAACCTTTGTAAAAGTAATAGCTTCTATTAAAATATTTTCATAATAGATATAATATATCCAAAGAATAAATAAAGATAGTGTGATTGGATAATATCCACAAGAATGCTTATGTGACCTCAAAAGATGTCATCATAGTTGAAAAATAATTTGAAAGATCACATGGAACATTTTTTCAAGAATATAACGTTTTAACATAGAAAATTTATTTTTATATAAATTAAAAAATTAATAATTTTTAAAAGTATGTTTATTTGAAATCAAACCTTTAAATATATAAAAAATTCATTAATATATTATGGAATCAGGAAGATGATAAATTCTGTTTATGTTGTATAAGTTAAAACAAATATTTTATTTATTTTTTTTGTAAAATCCAAAGATGAATTATTTAGAAAATGAAATGAAGAATCATTTTAATTTTTATTAAATAAAAATAATCCATAGGAAAAAATTTCATTAAAAAGTATTTAAATAATTGAAAAATTATTTCAATCATTTTTTGAAAACATTTACACGGATGAACTTTTTTTTGGGCCGAAGTGAGAAATAACGATGATTCATCTTAAAAAAATTATTTTGAAATATATAGTATATAGAGGGAGGAAATATAAATTAAAACATGTATTCTAATAATTAACCTAAGGATAAGAAAATTCATGTTTTTCTTGAGAGTTATATCATTATATGTAATAATTGGAAACCTAATCATCCACAATCCCGATAAATAATGATAATGTAACATAAAAGTATTTCCACTTTGATACCAATCAAATTGTAAGCCCCCTGAAAAAATAACATTTAATAAATAATTAAATATCATTAGAAAAAATAATTTCATTATGTTTCATGTAAAAGTATTTGGGTATACCCATTATAAAATAAGATACTTGTATAACATAATATTTTTTAAAAAAAAGAAAAATTGAGACAAAAATCACTTATCATAAGTATACAATATCTTCATGAATGTTTGAACCCATAAATAATAATTTTAAGTTCATTAAAATTATATTATATAACAATAATCATATTTATCATACAATATATTATTTACTTAGTTTATTTTATTGCCTGTTTACTTACAATTCCTTGTTAATTTCACGTTTCGGGTAATAACTTCTTTATTTCTCTTTTATGTTTCAGTGTTTTATTTTTTGTAATTAAATTTTGATCAGGGTTCTATAGTCTCAAGAATTTTAACCATGGTAGAAATATAAAATATAATAATTATATATGAATTTAGATTAACCCATAAAATTTATATATTGAAAATTAATTACATCATTCCTAGAGATGGTATGTCATACGTACGCGTGAATGCAGTTTCCATATTCCCAATGGATGAAACAAAATAATGGTCGATAATATATTAAATTTAAAGAATATTTTTTATTCTATATATATCATATGTTTTCTATAAGAATATCATTATTACCATCCATGTAAATAGTGATTTAAGAACAGATCCCATCAATTTGCGAGGCAACAGTTTGACGTACACATGAGTGACATTATTATATCCCCCGCATAATGGAATGTATGAAATTATATATGATATAAAAATTATTAATGTATAATTATGTTAAATATATAATATATATTAATCTAATATATCATCATTACTAACCATTTAAAACATAAATGAAAAACGCATCATGCCGGTTTGCGTTGTGGTAGTCCACCGTGCACACAAGTTATGTTATTATTTTCCAACGGGTTGGGAGGTAAGAATATAGATGTTATATTATAATTGAAAAGGAATATATATTTCATAAATATCATATATATATACTTTAAATCCATCATTATATCAGTATGTGAGAAGAGTTGATGGAAAACAAATTACGTCGGTTTGTGTGACAGTAGTCCACTATACACAAAATCGACGGTATTGTTTCCCATTTTGAGGAAGGATGCGATGGATACATGTCATTAAAATAATATATTAAATTATATGAAAATTTTATATAACTAATTTATTATATCATCATTATGAATGATTATTTTAATAACTTGGAAGAATAATAATACAAAAATTCTTTTTTATAAACGATATATCTTCTTCTGACTGCCTCCTAAGGTTATCCCTAAAAGCCTTCCATTGATATAATTATGATAAAACTAATGGATATATTTACTTATGATGTAATTAAATAAATTACTTGGTTAGTTTGTGTCTTATAAAAGATGTTTTAGCTGTGTGTAGAGGAGAAAATAGTGGTGGCCTTTTATAAGTGGGGGAGATGACACACAAGAAAATTTTGAAAATTATAATGTGTACACCCAATTTTCACTTACCAATAGTATCAAAAAATTTAAATTATCAACTTTATAGGTATTAATGTCCAAATATTTCTAGATATTTGGTTTTTAAATGTATCTAGTTCATTTTTTCTCTTATCTTTTTAGATTAACCCCCATTAATATTGTTTTAACATTAAGAACACTAATTGTTTTTCTACTATTTTTACTATTAATTTTGAAAAAATAAGTTAAACATATTATATAATATTTATTATTATTAATAACAACTTTTAATCCATTTTATCATATTGAAATAGTAGATGTGGAATCATTAAATTTAAAATTAAACCCGCCGAAGCAAAGAAAAGCTGTTTTCTAAAGAGCAAATTCTCTTAATTATAAAATGTTCAAATAAAAAAAGTAGTATGAAATTGATTATAATGAACTTATTTTTATTAATAAATAGATAATTTTACTAATTATAAAATTCATAACTTTTAAATTTCTTCAAAAAATAATTCATAAATTAAAAAAATCATAATAAAAACAAATATTTCTCACTCTTCATTGAGGAAAGAATATTTTTAAAAAATTAGAAATAATAAAATAAATGAGAATTTTTACAAGATTATTTAAAAATTTAACTCCAAATTTTCAATTAAATCTTCAATAAATGTACAAAATAATTTTAAAATAATTTTTCAAAATGCGACAAAAGTTCCATTTTAGAGAAATGATCCATTAAGTGTAAAATTGATTTATTATAATCCCATGACTAGAAAATATAAAAGAAAAAATTTAAAACATTTTATTAAAAATATATTATATCTATTTAATTTGATTCATAGTGGAAAATTTATTCATTTAATTTTCTAGGATAAAATGTGTTTGTGCAAAAATAAATATATTTTCAAAAAAATATTTCCACTTTTTATTTTAATTTCTAAATAATTGGAAAAATAATAATTTATTTTTTAATAATTTATAAACAATATTTTTTTATAATTTATTTAATCAAATTCATAGATTACTTCCAATTACTTGGTGATAATTACCATATTAAATAATAATATATTAATAGTATGTCATTTTTTAAAACTATGTGCTATATAGAATGCAAGATATCGATGAAATTACATTTATTTAGAGAATAATTTATAAAATATCGTGGTGTTATATTCAACCATAATAAATAAACATAATCCTTAAAATTTTAACATGATCTCTATAATAAAATGTTTTACATTTGAAAATTCTTTTATAGAAAACCCACATCATACCTAAGGTTAATATAACATCTTATGGGAATGTGGAAATAGAAATTATGAAAGAAATAATATAAAATGATTCCCAAATATGATAAAATTGGTTGGAATTTAATATATTATTCTGGAAGAGAAAAAAACATAAATTCTAATAGTTATTGATAGAGAACATTGTCAGCCGAATAATAATGAATAAAAATCCATAAATATTTGATAGGTGAAAGAACCATTCATTCATCTAAAATGAATGTAAATATATAACTAGTTTTTATTCCATGATCCTTATCCTAATATTTCAAAATCTTCATCACAATATATATTTACATGATTTGAATCCATTTTATAATAATTATCTCATTCATTGGTTGTGCTTTGTTAGATTTCCACACAAACTTTTATTCAAATAAATGATGATGATTTTTTCATGCCTGAATCTCTAATTGATCAGAAGATCTATAAAATAATGATAAGTTATTCCTTGTATCTATAGTTATTATTAACAAAATTTTTTAATAATTCATCCAATATTCATAAATCAAAATGTGATGAAATAATAAATTAAGCTCTAAAAACTCATCTAGTTTTAAGAATAAAATTTTCATTCAATTATTAACCTTATCACCCATCCTAAACTTAAAAAATCATATTGAATATAAATAAATTGAAAAAAAAATTTAATCGCCCAAATATCATAAACTAACTCTTATTTATCACATACCAAAAAAGTGAATACATTGAACATATATTCTCCTAAAACATGGTGATAACCAAAATTACCAAAAATACATCAATGAAAAATACATGTTCCCTCATTCAATAAATAAACCCATATATTAGTGAATATATTCTATAATTCCAAAATTTATATATAATCCATCAATGATAACCTACACACTAGTGAAATAAACGTTTTTATGTCCGTTTTTTAGGTTTATCACATCATTTTTATGGTAACGTTGTTGCAGGTGACGTAAAAATTTATATTTTTAAATGTCGATTAATATAACTAATATAAAAAATATTATTTTGGAGGTTTTTCACATTGATATTTAATAAATGACATGAAATATGCTTAGGTGAAGGCTTTCCACATCAATTACTTAAATAAAAGACGTTAAAAACATCCTACCAGGTTGGTTTTTATATTACCAGTGTGGAAAAACCCAATCTTGGAATATTTTTCACATAGGTTAGTATATAACCGAAATTAAAAATGCATCGAGATGAATGTTTTTCACATTACTTATTAAATAACTGACGTAAAAAAACTACATACGATGTTAGTTATAATAAAACCGATGTGGAAAAATGAATTTATTACATCAGTTATAAAATGAATGATCTAAAAAACATAGGTAAATTTATTTTTAATGTTGGTTATAAAATAACCGATGTAAAAATTAATTTTTTTAAATAATTTATGAAACCCTTCTTCTCCACTGTAGAACCAAACTTGAAATATCAAAAACCAGACCAGAAACCAGACCAGAAGCAAGTGAAAACAAACCAAAAACAAGAAAGACCCTCAGAAAAATTACACATTCACAATTAAAACAATAAAAAATATAATATTAACTAAAAACAAACCAAAATACAAAAAAAACTCCCAAATTAACAGTTATAATTATAACATTAAATATCAAAATATTCAATAAAAATAAACTCAAATAAAATCAATCCTTTAAAATAATTTGACCATTCCACTTGTAAGTTTTTGAACTCTTGTGCAATATAAGGTGGAGTGTCATAAAGTAGCTCAAAATTAAATAAAATTAGTTAAGAAGTATAATTAAAAAACACATGAAACATTAATGATAATCTATAAAGAAATCTAACCTGGTCGAACTTCGTAACTGTTGCAGTTGTAATTATTTCATACATAAATCTTAACATATAATATCCATATTTTGGTATACCTTTTTTTATGAAAATTCTATTTAAATGAGTTTTTCAATTCATAATATCATATTTGTGTTATCCAAAATGTACTAATTTTAAATGTAAATTCACCATTACTTTTACATATTTGATATTATCACTCTTTTTCTTTTAGGATATTTGAAATAAATCTCATCCCCTACTATAATTTTTTTAATGAAATAAATTTATAATTAATTATAAAATAAATATCTATTAATAATTTAGAACTTACTTTCCCAACATGTTCTTAAAATTTCCTTGCACATCGCTATGGATAGAGAATATCCAATAAACTATTTTCTACTTCGAAAAAAACACCAAAAATCTAATGTTCCTTGATAGAAAAGGAAATATAATGTTAGTGGTTATTATTTTAAAAGATAAATAACAATTTGTGATAGAAATGTTTCATACCTCTCAACATAATGAAACATCAAACACTGCGTAATTATATTTTGTTGAAAACTTTCTGCAATATAAACATCTTTTTGTTTCTCATCCTATTCATTCCCTTCAGGTGAGATCAAATGGGGGGGTCTATCAACCCTTATAAATATTTTTTATCATTCATCTCAAAAAATTTATTAAGATACCTAATAAAAAAAAGAGAAGTATAAATTTTAAATAAATTTAACGAATGGAAAGATTTGTGTAAAGATATACATGGAAAAAACATGCACCATGTTGATTCCCAACTTATCTCTAGTAATAAGATCCGTGATATCAATTTTCTGAATCCACACAACTATTCCAATCCCAAAAACATGATCTTACATTGTAAACATATAATTACCCACAAAAAAATTTGATTATATTGACAATATGTCAAGACTAATAGAATCTGAATCTGATGTCATAGCCCTTTGTCTTTATTATTGGGTATACAATATTTCTTTATAATTAAAGTATTCTGGTAAATAAATAAATAAATATATTAAAAATAAAATTGAAAAAAAAATTTAATAAAAAAATAATATAAAATATATAACATACACATAACTCTATGGTAATGGGTCACAGAAGTTTAGATGGCCAAACAAAAAAGTGGTTCATACTTTGTCCAATTATCATCACCTCATTTATAGGTAATAGTACACCAGCTGATATATCTATAATATCCTGTATAATAACCCTATTATTCTCTACCTATAACTATTGATGATTAATTTTATCACCTATATAATAAATCAGACCATATGCAACTATATGATAGTGAGGATCATCAACACATAACTCACAATAACTAGAAAGCTGTGGAGGAGGGATGTGGGAGTAGGATAAAAAGTGGGGACAATAGGTGGAGATGGATGATAAATAATGGGGTCTGTAGGTGGAGTTAGAGGATAAATAATGGGGTTTTTAGGTGGAGGTGGGGGAGTGGGAGATGCTGGCAGAGGTTGAGCAGGAGTTGCAGTATGAAATAGCCTTTGTATGTATACAAAACTAGAATTTACTAATGCTCTGATCTTTTCCTCTATCATCGCATTAAAAATGTGAACTTAATCATCTAAATATTCTATTTTTTATATAAACCCTCCATGTAAGAATCTGAAAAATTTGGTAAAACATTTCTTATATATACACTCGCCAGTTATCCTCGTACAAGACCCAGGTGTTCAGTCTTTCCCATTACTGTAGATAAAATATCATGCCTCCCATCAACATTAAATACCCCCTGTGTTCTATGCTCCTTTATATAATAATTTATGAATTATTTGAGATATTATTTAATGATTCAATGTATATAAATAATTGAATTGACATAAATAAATAAAATAATGAACTTACAATCCTCTCGGCTACGAACATCGATTATTCTATAAGATATTTCCCCCTTTTTCTCATGTGATCCCTCTTCCATTTTTCATGTCTATACATAGGGGATGGAGGGGAAACCTATATAGATCTAGAAGAGACAACTCTATGTTTTTGAAAAATTTCAGCTATCAATTGTTCTTCCAATAATGTATACCCTCCCCCAGATAAACTTTGAGGGTATACATTTATGGATTGGATCTCATGATGATCTCTCCTTGATTCCTATAAATTTAGAATAATAAATCATTAAGAGGTCATTAATAAGACCATTAATATAATAAAAATTCTAAAATTTTACATTCCACTTACCAAAAATTCTTTATTTATTCTACTTTTGACAAATTGTTTCCAAGCGTCTTCATCTATAAAATGATATATATGTCATGGAATGTCATGTTTCCTATCCCCTAAAATAAAATCAGATGTGATGGTTGATTTGAAATCCCACCATCTCCTAGAATCCATTGATAAAACATTCCTCCTAACTCCTCCAGTGTAAATTATATCAAATTCTATCTAATAAAGAAGAGGGAAACATATTATATAATAGAAAATTCAATATTAGTTAAAAAATAGAAAAGGAGATGACAAAAAATGGTCTCCCACAAATGATCTAGTGTTTCTTTGTCAACACTTCTCCAATTATTAAACAAAAATTTGACTTTTCTTTTACCTTGAGTATATAGAAAACTCCTAAATTGTTTTTCATTAGGACATATTGGAAAATCATTCTCATTAGAGACTACAACTATCCTTTGGTCCAGGATAAAAGCAAGTGATAATTTTTTGTAAATGTGTTATTTCATGTTTACCAACCCTCAAACTCTTATTTCTTATTTTTGGAGAACATGGAGAAGATTGGGTAACATCAAGAGAAGCATGTGAATGTTCTACCCTAGAGGTATAATCATGACTCTCATCTCCAGAAGTTTTTGGTTGATCATCTGATTGATATGTCATTATCCATCAAATCAAAGAAAGAAACATTTAGCACACAAAATATAAAAATTCATATCTTATAATACTAATGTAAAAAAAAAGAAAAATCATGAAACACAAAAGTAAACTAAAATGTAACACATTATTATTCATATTTTTTATAGTTAACTAAAATTCTAACAATATTAATGATATATGATATTTCATTTAGATGAGTGAAAATAAATCTAAAATTATTGTAGGAATATTAAAAATGGTTTAACCTAATAAACCGATTTTTTTAAAAAAATAATATTTTTTAATATATATATTTTAAATAATTGTCATTCAATAAAATCAATAAATACATAAGTTACATAATGATAAACATGGTAAACTAAACAAAACTAAACTAAAATAAACCAATATTTCAACTTATTCAATTTATAAGTGTTTTAATAAAGAATAATACAATATCTATCATTTTATGAAATTAAAAAAATCTAACAAGAAATAAACATTTGTTACTTATAATTTCATGAATATACTAATGGATTGTTTTCCCACATTCCTTCATCATGATCCTTCCTTATGGCAGAGACCATGTCTACAACATGCTCATCATTATTATCTGTTAATATTTCCATGTAAGTAGGGATCTCACATAAATCAGCATCTTTATCATGTTTATCATCACCAACATATTTTTTTTCTTGTAAAATAGTAGAACACTTAGAATCAGATTGATCAAGAACATAGAAAATTTGTTTTTCATTTGTTTCCATTATAAAATAATCAGCTGTGTCTTCAAAACTATTTATATTAAAAAGTTTCATTCCAAATTCATCGATTCTAACACTGTGGTTACCAATAAACCATTTCCAGTTAAACACCAAAAATTTATTATTAATGTAATCAACCTCCCATAGTTCTATAATAACTCCATAATATCCAATTGATGTAGAAATTGGGTTTTTGTATTTAGAACTCAAAAACTGAATTGCTTTTGCGAACAAAAATACAACACTATTCTGAAATGCACTCATGTTGTCGTGAGTTTTCATATAAAATGTATACCCATTAATTTCATACATGTACCATGTTATCACATTTAAACTTGGACCACCCACTAACCATATTAATGTCTATAATGTATCTGACTACTAAGCATGATGTTTTTAAACCATGAAAAAAAGTTCTGTTATACTCATTCAAAATCCACATTTCATTCTTATTTGGATGAAATTATTTCAACTCATTAATATGAAATGTTATATATGGTTGAGCATCATCCATGTTATTCAATATGTATAAATTTACCTTCTTTATTTGTACACCAGAAAATGATTTTGCTTTCAAGCCATAAATTCCCTTTCCCTCATTATTAACTCGTTAATGGTGAGTTGGAGGAAAACCAATGTGCTCCACCACAATCAAGTAGATCGTACAAAACTCTGCAACCTTCTCAGAAATATACTTTTCAACAAACGAGCCTTCGTGTCAATATGGATTCTTAACATACCCCTTTAATATAATTATATACCTTTTAAAAGTATACATCTAACATAGTTATATTTGTCCACAAAAATTTATTTCTCGAACCAGTTGAACCATTAAATGCACCATTATATCAAAACAAGATGGAGGAAAATAAATTTCTAATTGACAAAGTATATAAATTTATTTGTTTTAAAAAATGTTAAAAACATCCCAATCAGTCACCTTATTTAAAATTTAATTGAGAAAATAACACAACTCCTTGATAGTCATTCTGGCACAAATGAGAAATATTCCCCACAATAAAACTGGTATAAGTTTGTTTCATCAAGACATGAAAATCATGAGATTTCATACATTTCAACTCCAAATCTTTCAAAGAGACAAAAGTTTTTTACATTTAAAGAATAACCCTACAACACATTGATATCACAAAGACACTAAAAAAATCTAATTTTCTCCCTGTTGGATAATGTATGACAACAAAAGAAAAGAAATGTTCTTCTTCTATCAGGAGTGGAAGCTAACTTTAATTGTATTCCCATTGACAGTGGGTCTAATCGTGCATTGAAACCATCATTAGTATTTCCTTTAATAAAAATCAATGTCTTAATAAAACATTCACATATATTCTTTTCCACATGCATTCCATTAATGTTATGTTTCACTTTATGACACCTCTAATATGGTAGCGAAAATAATATTGACCGTTTCTTCCAAATATGTCTACTGTTACAATAATTATGTGTGTTTCCCCATTTCACATCATGGTTTTGAACCATATCGAAATAATCCTTAGTGGATAACTGTTTTTGAGCATTATAAAATTCTTTTGAGTCATAGAATGACTTATTTAATCTTCTATAAGAGTGATCTATAGGAAAAAACGTTTAATGACCCATGTATAATATTTTCCTCTCATGGTGCAATTGACAATATGAAGTTTGTTTTTTTAAATTAAAAATGATTTATACCCCTTAACACTGTATCCAGACAAATTTCCTTATACTGGGAAGTATTTATAATGAATATAATTACTACATGAAGTTGAAAATATTCCATTTTATAAGAATCATACACCTTAATACCATCCTCCAGTAAGAGTTTCAAATCATCAATTAATGGTGACAAGAAAACATCAATATCATTTCCAGGTTTCTTTTTCTAGAGAACATTGAACTCCACATGACATATCTACACTTCATAAAAAATTATGGAGATAGGATGTAAATTACCAATAAAATATTCCATGAACTATATGTGCTATTTCAGGGCTTTGATATGGATTTATTTTATCCGTTCACAACCCAAGTCTGATATTTTTACTTCATTTTGGACTGTAAGATACTCATCATCAATTTTCTTCCACTATAGATAATCTGCTAGATTGTGTATTTTTCCATCACATATCCACTCATCAGCATGACATATTAACAATTTTTCATCATGTTAATTTTAAAATAAACATTTCAAATGTGAAATTATAGGAAGATACCAAAATACCTTGGCAGGGATCTCTATAATCTCTACATCAGCCTGTGATTTTTCTTTCAACTTATTATGTGTTGTTCCGCATTTAGGATACTCTAAAAAATCCATATTCATTCCTAAATATCACACTTTCATTCAAACATGAATGTATTTTCTTGTATCCCAATCCCATTAGGAATACTATATTCTTGGCCATATAATGTGAATCTAGAAGATCATTATCTTTAGGAAGAATGTCTTTCATCAATTATAGTAACCCTGTAAATCAATTTTCACTCCATCCATTCTTTGCCTTTAGGTTAATCAATCATTACATCAATGATAAATACGTAAAATCCAAAAAACCAAGATACAATGGGTTTTTAGCATCACCATACAATTTCTCAAATGTATGTTCTTTCTCAATTTTTTCCGCTTCAATATAACAGATCACTTCATTAATTTTATCAACATTACCATCTTGGAAAGAAACATCATCGGTAGATCGGAAATTCTTTCTAGTTTCACCATGCCAAATCCAAGGGCTATAACTCAGTTTAAAACCAATAAAAATTAAATGATCTTCGATCTCTCTACTTTTAAACTTATTCATATTTAAAATTTTTATTCATGGCTAGAAAAAATGTGTTATTTTATGGAAGAATTCATTTAGAAAATTCCAAAAAATCATCAACACCTTCCTCCTGTTCATCATTCATTCGATGTGAGAAAATCAAACATAGACTCATTATTACCTATAACAAATATCAAAATTATACATCTTGTTAAGAAAAGCCAATTATATCTTTATAAATAATATGTCATAATTTGAAAGTAACATGATTTTGAAATATAAAACAAATATACATGTATTGGAAATATATAATTAAAAAATTGACACAATAATGGAAGATAAGTTTAAATATAAATTAAAAATCATAAAAATATACTCATGGAAATAATTTAAAAAGAAAATAGAGTTATATTTTATATTTATATGAAATATTTCATAATTCTAAAGTAACAGTCTTTTGAAATACAAGATATATATATATATATATTCTATTTTGAAAATTATAAAGATATTATTTTTGAGAAATAAGATAAAACCCACTAAATTAAAAAAACACCATCCACTACTATGAGGTATTATTAACCCATCACAGTATGATTTTTTTACATAATTTTTTATATTAATTATATAAAATATTAACCTAATAGGACTTAAAATTTTATTGAACTAAAATATTTTTTTTCATGTAATTTTGATTGTCCTAATTATGGGGTTGAACATTATTATTGAGTTTTTAGTTGAAAATGGTATTGTGGAAAAAGTTCTTATGCAAAAGCCTTGAATGGAACCTAGATTGTCTTGGTATGGTGGTGAAAATATCCCTGAATCATAATAAGTTCTAATTAATCCATTATAATGATGTACAAGTATCATCTAGTATCCTAATGGTTGTCTAATCCATTTATAACACATCATGATACATCAAAAATGAAGATTTGTTGACATAGACTTTCATAACTAAATGAAAATACATATTGAATTTTATCTCCCTAAAATACTCATTAGAAATAAGGTAAGTAACTAAAACAAAAATATCATTGAATAAAAAATCCAAGATAACAATAATATAACAATATTAGGATACTAAATAACCTTCAACAATTAATAGTGAAAGACACGATGAATGAAATTTCAAAACATGTATTTAGGGCATTCACAAATGACCAATGATTTTTGATATGATGGATGGGTTGGATCTTGGACATGGTCCCAACATGGGGTTAATCAAATCATTATACCATAATTTTTTTTTATGATATTTACTCTACTAAACACACACTTTGAAAACATTTTAAAGAATATCTGAGTATTTTTTATAAATAAAAATCCTTCATAACCCATGATTTTAAAAAACTGAAATATGGCAAAAACCAATCATTGAATTTTTGAAAAAATGCCTTTTCAAAATGCACCATTAAATTTTATTAAGAAAAATGACATCAAATAAAGAGAATAAAAAAACACAACAAAGACCATAGAATCAATATAATTATGGAAATAAACAACATACCATGGTTCCACATAAGTAAATCAATATAGGGAATTTTATAAAATGAATGATTGTAATCCCATATAATTTCATCAACCATCACTTAGTATTTGGGGAAACTAAATAGTACCTAATGTGATATTTTCCTAGAAAGTAAAAATAAACTAGAAAATTTGTTGGCTATTTTGGGTCTGAACCAAAAAAAAACTATCCATCTATTCCAAACTAGCATAATCGCCCCCATGCCAGGTATCACAAAACTAGGGTCACTAGAGATTATCTAAACAAAAATAATATAGAATAAGTATGGACCTCTATCTTAGTTCCTAAGGTTCCCATGAATTTTAACAAAGTGGATATGTGTAAATAATGAATCATTAGATTAATATATCAACTAAAAATAATTTCACATACATAATTATCACATCACCACTAATTCTCTTTATAACATCTTTTCAAATCAACCACATCACAATTTCTAATAAACTACACCCCTTAGGGACCACAATCTATATCGAGTATAAAAAATTTAAGAGGGCTAGAAATGGTACCCATATTCAATATGAAAACTCTATTATAACGTTTGAAATGAGCCATTACCAAAATTAACGTAGAATTTCAATTCATTCCCTCAATTTAATATTCCAATTTTAATTTTTCTACTAAAATAATTCCATGTAAAACAAGATATGAAACCATTTAAATTATAAACTATATTAATTTTAAATAATTTTAAAATCCTTCTATTTTCTTCTTTTCAAAATAATCTATGAAAACCTCAAATTTACAATTACAATGACCAAAATGAGTTCAAAATATTTAAAACATATAATTCATTTATAAAAAAAAATTTCATCATTTTTAATAACTCTTTGAATTTGAAACATCTATATAGAAACACGAAAATAATTAAAATTTGATTATACCAAGTGATAAAAACAGTAAAAATATGATGCAATGCATTGGTAATATCAAATATAGATTTAATTTGACAAACATGTAATTATAAAAAATATATTATTAAAATACATGTAAATTAAAGGAATTATACCATAACCCTGTACTATATCAAGTCGAAATAATGATATAGAAAGTCTCCTACAATGATGAAGCTTAATTAATCAAATATGATCCCTCTTTAATTCCAAGAAACAAAAAAACACCCAAATTAGAACCATACCTAAGCCCTATTCTTATCCACATATCCACTATGGTTTATAGGGATATATATAATAAGAATTTATGGCTATATGGAAGATTATAGATAGTGAAAAAGAAGAAAATGGAGATTAGCCTCAAGAATCTTCTTGAGAGTTCCAAGTCGAGAAGATAGATGCACCGATGAAAAACACGTTGAATGAATATTTCATAACAATTTTGGAGGCCATTGGATTGAATATTTGAATGTTGGGTTTCCACGTGAGAGAAACCGAGTCATAGTCACCCAAATGGAAAATGGAAGAATAAGGAAAAATAGGACTTCATAATTTTTTTAAAGATTTATAATTTCAGTTACATAATAACTGAAAGGATAAAGTGTTTTTTACATTTATCACTTCAGTTATAAAATAACTAATCTGATACAATGATTTATAATTTCAGTTATTTTATAACTGACATGATAAAGTAATGATGTTTGTTTTATCAAATCTGTTAATTTACAACTGATGTAATAAATTGTCTTTATCACATAGATTATTTTATAACTGATGTGATAAATCAAGTTAATTAATTTTTTACAATGGTTATAGTAAAATTGATGTGATAAATTAATTTTTTCATATTTTCGCATTAGTTATTTATAACTCACATGGTAAATATTTTTTATACTAGTGAAACCCCATTATCAACAAATAATTAATCAATTCCCTAGTCATCAATACCATCCAATTTACTTTATCGAAATCATTATTCCCTTTACACAAACTAAACACTATTATATCAACATATTCATCATATTAAGTGGTATCTTCCCTTAATCACGTGTTTTATGTAAAATATCAAATTTATGAAAAATCATTTTTCTATTTCGTCAATATCATTCTACTCTTTCTTGAACATAATTAATGAAATAATTATGTAGAATAATCCTTATATATTCAATTATTCATATAACAATGTTCTTGAATTTCCATACTTAAACACACGATCCATTACACATAATTATTAAACCACAAACTGGGATTCAATAACTTATTCTTTAATAGCTCTTTCCAATAATATAAAATATTAATCTTTAATTATGATTCACCAAACTCTATTTAATCATTCTTCATATATTTAACATAATTAATGTTGTTATAATAGCCATTATATTTCATCTTTCATTAGAATTCTCTTTATCATCAAAATTAAAACCATTAATCATACAACCTTTTATGATTATATTTAGGATCATTCCCTCTATGAAATACATTTTTATAATTCCCATTCATTCCTTATTTATACCATTCAATCAGTGATGATAACTTAGGGATTGAATTATTTTCAATCATTATGTTAAAAAAACATTTTATTTTTCCTTGACAATTAATTTCATTGTGTCCTTATTTTCGACACCCGAAACATATTTCCATTCCTCTTATCCATTCATGTGGTGATTCTTCTGATGTTATCTACATATAGTAAAAGAAATGTTCTTTTTTTACTTAGTCTCCACTACATGATCTCTGAGTTAACTCTATCCTTCTCTTCATTAGTGTCTTCCAAAAATGGTTAAGGTGAATGTTTTTAATCATATATTGTGATAACTGGTCATTCAAAATCATATTATCCTTTACTCTTTTTCATCATCCCATTTGGATTAAAATATAAACATTATCTACAACATTCAATATTAACCCAATTCCTTTCAACTCAAACCATTGACTAAACCCAACAAGGATAGTGTGAGAAACCACAATCATATTACAAAAGCACATATTCTAAAAATAAAAAAACATTTATATGATGTCTTAAATAATGATGACTTATTTATAATCTATGAAACCATATGCTTAACCTTGAACACACATAGTCATGATCTATTAAAATCCATTATATTGATTTGTATGGAAGATTTGATTTAACCAAATAAAATCCCGCCAATAGTGTTAACCCAAGTGCACAGTAAGACCATTTTTCATATACCGTGTAACTCTCATGTAAATCCCCACATTTCTCATTGAGAGTTGTTACCCCTAGGTACATATTTTCTAGATCAACATCCACTATTAGTATCCATAAGAAGTTGTATTAATAAGTAAAACACATAATCTCTTCCTTACCAAAGCATTACGATGTAAACCTATACTTAGCTTTATCATATGGATTCTTCAATATTATTTTCTCAAAATATGTTGTACTTTTATCAAAAACAATCTCTCATTCAAATTGTAAATACCGAAACATTTCATAAATTAATATTACATAAAAAAAGATTGATATTAATTACCTAACATAGTGATCCATTCGAAAACCATTTAAGTATAGTTCCTTCAGAAACATGGAGACATAAAAAATGGTCCATAACTGAGAGAAATCATCTACCACTACATTAATCATTACTAGAACCCTGATTATAAATATTATACACATAAAATTTATTACTAACATTGGAATGGAAACAAAATAAATGGTGATAAAAGATTCTCAATAAGGGTAAAAATGGTATATATAAATATAACATTAGAATAATGATATGAGAATATGAGAATAACATTTAACATATGATAGCTGAATTATCATAGATCTTAAACATGATTTATGGAATAGATATGAGTTGTTTTTAATACATGAATAAAAAATGAATCAAGTAACTTGATCCATATGTTCATAAAATTTTCATATGATATATATTTATGGCATACACAATAGAATAAAAAATCATATGTCACAGATATCCACCAAGAAAATTTTAAAATGTTATTCTTGGGATATCCATATATATACCAGCTTCTAGATTGGGATAACCTATCATGTACCATATTTTAAGCACAAGAAAACCTCCCATGTACCATCATTAGGTCTTGGGATAAACTCTTGTGTAAGTATTGTTCTCATATAATAATAATCATTACCAAACTTATTAGAGCGAGAAATATCTCCCACCTATCACATAATCAATACCACATTGTTCCAAAATATCATAAAACATTCATTGTCACACCTGACCTAATTAATTATTTTATTTAATTATTTCTTTGGCCATAAATAAATTTTTTTGGGGTTCAGGTTGAGTCCTGGACGAAAAACTTTTGAGTTATGTTAAAAAGTGCGCATTTTTCAGCTGACTTTGCTAGGTGCATGGGTGGAGTGCATTTTGGAAACCCCGAGCGGCTCCGCTTAGGAATCAAAACAATTTTCCTACCTTCATAAAATTTAAAATTAGTGAAGTTTGTGATTTATTGTGTTGTTTGAAATTTTTATGGTTAATAATTTTATTATTATTATTATTGATCGTAATAAAGATGTTTTTAATTATTATTATTATTATTATTATTATTATTTTTGAATGAGAGTTCATATGGTTCTTAGACCGGTGCACGAGCACCACATGGTTAGCGGTGGCCATGTGGTCGGCCGGGGTACCTGTGCGATGGCTTCTGGAGGGGACGGACGCTACCACACAGTCCGTGCATGAACACTTGTGGTGTGCGTAGACTGTGCAGTTGTAGTATTCAAATAACAAAAAATTAAATAAAGCAGAATGAGATTGAATTAAAATAAAGAAGATACTATAATTATTATAAAAAAAATTAATTATTTTTAAATAATTGTTATTGTTAAAATTGTTATTATTTTTTCATTTCTATGTTATTGATAAAGTGGTTTTATTTATTATTATGTGTATTATGATTCTTATTGTTTTTTATGTTAACATTAAATTGTTATTAGAGATAAATGTTATTATTATTATTATTATTATTATTCTTTTATTATTATCATTAATTTTGTTTTCATTTTTTTATTATTTCTTTTCCTTTTTTTTCTTTCTTTCTCCCCTAACCCTAACTCCCCCTTTTCCTGTAGCCTTGCGCGCTGCTTCACCTCTCTTCATCCCCATCATGAAAGCCACCCCCCTCCTATTTCCCATTCCCCGCAGCGCCCTTTCCCTCCTCCTATGCACTCCCCACGCGATGCTGCTACCCTGCTCGGCCCGCACGCATGAGCCACCCTTCTCCGGCTCCCTCGCACCCCTGCACTCTCGCCAGCCACGACAGCCACCCACACCCCACCTATTTCGCTGCCCGGCGACCTGACATACTCCGCCTCCTTGCACCACCTCTAGCCAGTGCTACTCTCTCGGCCAGCTTATCTAGACTGGTCGTGCCCTTACATCCCACTGCCAACCTCTGGGCCACCTCCCTACACTACATGTCCAACCACCGATCCCTTTTTCCCTACTCCAGTCGAGAAATACTGACTCCTCAGCCTCTTTCAGTGTGCAAAATCCAGTTTCCAAATCCCCCTCCAACTAGTGCAGCAACCTCCCCTACCCCTGTCCAGCCGCGCGGACCCCTCTAGCTCACACCTTTGTCTGATCGAGTCCCTAGCTGGTGCTTTCCGGCCACCGCGCGCCCTCCCAGCTGGGCCACTAACTTCACTAGCAAACCGTCTAACCCTCGTCTAGTTTCACCTCATCTGTGGCCTTCCTTGTTGGTAAAATTTACCTCCTCTTTTTGGTTCTTAGTTATTTCATTGTTAGGGTTCAATTTTCATGGTCAAATCCTTGTCTGTGAAGTCCAATTTTGATTGTGTAGGGTTGAATTCACCTTTTACTGATTTCTTTCCTTTCCCAGCATCGTTGAAAATTGATTAATGGATTAAGATGTTTATAAAAATTTGTTTCATGTGAATGATGGTGTTTTTTTGGTCATTATTAATATGTGGTGTATGTTTTTTGAATTTTCACACTACTTATTTGTTAAATAGGCTAGTTGGATTTTTTAGGTGGTTTGTAATTTTCAGAAGCTAGTAATGGTCTTTAAAAATTTATTTGGGATGTTTAAGATGCTGATTTAGTTATACTCAAAAGGTTTTCCAAATAATTTTTGGGGTACAATCTTATGGTGTTTTTTGAAATGATTTGATAAGTGGTTTAAATAATTTATTATTATTATTTATTTTTTTCTCATAAAATTTAAAGTGGTTTAGTAATTAATGTAGATGGTGCGAGTTGTGTTTTGAAAATGTGTCGAGGTAGTTATTTTGTGCGGGTTGTTGGTTTGGTTTATTTTAGGTCTGTGTTTATGTATTTTAGCTGTTGTTTGTTTGTTGTAGTGCATTGGTAAGGTATTTTCTGTGATATTGTGGTTGTTAGCAGGTTGCGTGTACTTGTGTGGGAGTGTAAGATGTGTCGTTTCTTCGTAACCAAGCAGCAAAAAGAGGAAGTTCCCCAATGTACTTGACTTTATATTTATAATTTATTAATTTCATATCATTACATTAAATTTTATATTGATGGTAAATAATATTAAATAATTAGTTTTAGAATAAATTTTCATTGTGAAGGATAATGGTTCTCTCTTGTTTGAATTACCTAAAAGTGTTTTCTTTTAAATATGCATAATTTGTGTTGATAAAATGCCTGGTTGGACTATATATGTAAATTGTGTTACTTTTGAAGAACGACTTGGGTTGCAAATGTGTTCTTATTTCTAAAATGGATTTCTTAAATGAGGTTTGAAATGGTTTTTAGATTGAAACTGGTGTTCCTTTGATTCTTTGGAAATGAGTTGGCGTGTGTTGGTTCTTATGAAAATAGGTTGGTGTTGAGTGGTTTGTTAAGTCCCGTTTGGAACTTTAATGAAATGAAATATTTTTAAAACTCCCTTTGGGGTGACTCAGGGGTGGTCTTATAGTGTACCTCAAGTGTGTGAGTTACGTGTGATGTTTGTGCATTGTGACTAATTACTTGATTTACATTGTTGAATCACCCAATTCATTTTTATTAGACGTGTTGGCATGGAAACCTGGTATAGTGAGTGAATCTTCTAAGAACAATTATTGCACTAGTATAGATTACGCACTGGCTAGTGGCCCTTAGTACAAACTTTACTCTGCTAGGGGATTAGGCCCCTCGGTTAGGCCATGTAGGGAAACACCAGGCGTTGGGGAGTTATGACATCATTGAGTTGGGCATGCCTTCAGGATGAGTCACATGATTAGTACGTTCTGGATTATTCACAAGCTCCTATATTCGACCCATGTTTCCTTTAGTGTTTATTTGTATGTGGCAGACGATTGAGAGGTATAGTTCGGTTGCTTCCCTGTGCGCCTTTTTTTCCATTTCCCTTAGTGTGTGTTGTGTGTTGTTTGTGGTTTTACTTTTAACTTACAACTAAAATTTGGATTTCTAAATTGTTCTAAAAAAATGTTTTAAAATGCAATGCACCCATTCCTTTCAAACATTAACCTTGTTTTTAAATTAAAAAGGGAAATGGGCTGTTACTTTTTTTGGAAATTAAAGTGTGTGTGGAAACCCATATTTTATATAATTTAGTTCAAACTTAGAATTAGTATGTTCTTTATTTAAAGGTAGTGCATTGGGAATAGTTTTTTGGGCATACCTACTATGTTTTAATACTCAAACCTATAGTGTTTTCCCATTTTTTTAGTTTTTTTTCATGTTTGACTCAAGCTTGTTCTCTATGGGAAAGAGTTGGTTGTGGTCTGGAGAGTGACACTCGAGGTTATGAGGAGTTTTTGGATGTGGTCAGGTCAATTTTTTGCTATTGATTTTTCTTTATTTATCGCGTCATTTATTTACTTTGTGTTGTTCTATTTTTTTTTCTTTCCGCTTATTTATTTATTTTCATTAGGTGAAATCGTTCCCATTATATTCTGTTGATGCCCTGGCACTTATCGCTAGCCCGAGAGGATCGGGAATTCCTCTCGGTCCATGTCTTGGTTCGGCTCAGGTGATTGGTTCAAGGTCGAACATGGTTGGTTTGTGAAAAAATGGTATTAGAGGGAGGTTGGATCATGTGTAGACCTTGTTTCTCAGAGTGGCCATCATTATTTGGGGTTGTCATTGTAGAAGGAGTTGAATTGTCAGGACTCGAGGAATATGGACATGAAGGACGTCATGAACCCTTGGTCGTTTAGAATCTCGAGTTACAAGGGATGTTCGGGTTGTTGGTGTCTTTGGATTCTTTGGAATTGTTTTATTTTGGGAAATGAAATAGAAGCTAGGAAAGTGACCTCCATGAGCTCGCATGGTCTGAAATACCATGGGGAGTTGAAGACATTACCCTAGAGTGCCCCTTGTGATGATGGTGTGACTGACGTATAGCCGCCAACCATATGTCTGAGTCACCCATCGACACTAGTTTCTCCTTGTGGTTCATTTGGATCTTCTTTAATTTTAAGAATTGTTTTTCTAGGTTTTATTTTTGAAATTGTGAAATGTTGAAATTGAAATGACAATGACCATGTTTTGATTCCTCTATATGTTTTCTAGTTCCTTAGTGTTCGTCCCAAAGAAGGTTCGATGGAGGCCCAAGCTGTAGCTTCGGGTGGTGCATCCTTAAAAAATCCTCCAGTTGATCAACCTATAGACTATGTTCTGGAATTCCAGAAGTTGAACCCTACTCTATTTTATAGTCAATAAGATACTCTTGAGGCGTTGGAGTGGTTACAGAAGATCGAGAGGAAGTTCAGTTTCATTGGTTTTCCTAAGTCGTTCAAGGTGAAGTTGCATACCTTTATACTTGAAGGTCTAACCTGGAAATGGTGGAAGTTTGTGTCTCAGAATAAAACTCAGGAAGATCTAACATGAGGGTTTTTCAAGTCATCGTTCATCCAAAAATACTTCTCTGAGTTGACGAAGCTGAGGAAGAGGATAAAGTTTTGTTGTCTTGAGCTGGGTGTTGAATCATTATTAGAACTCTATCAATGTTTCTTAGACCTAGTTCCGTATGACCAATGGTTTGTTTCAAACAATCCCGGGAAGGCTCGAAAATTTGAGTCTGGTATCCGACTTGAATTTCAATCGAAAGTGGAAGATCTTAACCTAACTACCATCTTAGATGTTGGGGGGAAAATCTTTCTTGCTGAATATGATTTTGTAAGAGGACCTAAGGTGATAGATCCTCACCCGTCCTTGGGAAGCAGTGCAGTGGATGATGATATGAAGAATGGGAAGTGAAATAATGTTGGTGGCTCTAATAGATGAATCAAGAGGCCTTCAGACCTCTATTCACCTTATTCATAGTGTAATGTCATGACCTATAACCAGTGTGGTTGGCAGGGTTAAAAGAGTCTGATGTGCTTGAGTGCTTTGAGATACTGCCACACCTATGGACGTTGGGTTAACTTGAAGTGATTCTACTGTGGTGTTTCCTAGAAGCATGCTAAAGCTAGACCTAGCTCATTGAAGGTCACCTCAGCCCGTCAGCAGGAGTAGGGTGATGTTTGGGGATCAGTTTGAGGTTTTCTCTTGGTAGTGTTTCTTGGATGTAGTAATCGTCTCTTGTAGTATTTTGCGGCGTTTCATTTCTTTCATTTTTAAGAATGGTTGTTGTTGAACCTTTTTGAAACTTTTATTTTATTAGAATTGTGTTTGGCGAAATTATGGTTTGTGTGTTATGGTTGGGAATTTCTGAATCCTGGCTGCGAGGCAGGAGATGCTTCAATCATTGGTGCTCCAGCCATATGCCCTAGAGTGATGCTGGTGCGTAGTCAGGAGAACCCCAACAACGTAAAAAGTTCTTGATTTAATCTCCATCTTTAATGTGTCATGGTTCGTGTTGTTTTGAGGGTATGAAGTTGTTGGTATAACGATGGCGGTAGTTTTGATACTCTATCAGTTGGGCCCTACCCTTCCCCCCCTGTTGTGGGGTCTCTGGTCAGTGCGGGAAGTCTCTGAGTTCGATTAATCTCATCAGCCCTTATGGTGGGGAGACCGATCGCAAGTCTCACTGATTTACATTTGACTTGATTCTTATGTTGGAGAGTCCGTTCGAGCCTCCCAGTGTCAGTATCAGAGTTTTGTTTTGGGTTTTGTTTTGATGGTGCTTAAAGTGTTCGTGTTTTGAGGGCAAGTTACATGTCATGGGAGTCTGATGTTCATTTGGATTGATCAACTGGAGGTTCTTAAACATTTGGGGGTAAGTGACACATAAAAAGTTTTATCTTTGGGTCTGGGACTTGTTGTGGCTTCCCATGGGCGGGAAGAATTATGGTGGGGAGAATTGTCACACCCCGACCTAATTAAATATTGTATTTCCTTATTTATTTGACCTTAAATAATTTTTTTGGGGTTCGGGTTGAGTCCTGGACGAAATTTTTTTAGTTATATTAAAAAGTGAACGTTTTTCAGTTGACGTCACTGAGTGCACGGGTGGAGTGGGTTTTGGAAACCCTACGCGGCTTCGCTTAGGCATCGACACGATTCGCCTGCCTTCAGAAAATTTAAAACGAGTGATGTTTTTTATTTATTGTGTTGTTTGAAATTTTTATGGTTAATAATTTTATTATTATTATTATTATTATTACTATTATTACTATTATAATTATTATTAATCTTAATAAATATGTTATTAATTATTATTATTATTATTATTATTATTTTAATGAGAGGTGAGATGGGTATTAGACCGGTGTGTGGGCACCACACGGTTAGCAGTGGCAGTGTAGTCAGCCTGGGTACCTGTGCAACAAATTTTGGAGCAGATGGAAGCTACCGAACGGTCCATGCATGACCTCTTGTAGCATGTGAAGACCGTGCAGTTGTAGTATTCAAATAAAAAATTAAATAAAGTATAATGATATTGAATTAAAATAATGAAGATACTATCATTATTATAAAAAATTAATTATTTTTAATGAATTATTATTATTAAAATTGTTATTTTTTTCATTTATAAGTTATTGATAAAGCGGTTTTATTTATTATTATGTGTATTATGATTCTTATTGTTATTTATGTTAATATTAATATTGTTATTAGAGATTAATGTTATTATTATTATTTTTATTATTATTACACTTTTATTGTTATCATTATTTTTTTTCATTTATTTATTTATTTATAATTTATTTTCTTTTCTTTATTTTTTATTTATTTATCCCCTAACACTAACTCCCCCTTTTCCCATAGCCTTGCACGCCGCATCCCCTCTCTTCATCCCCGTCACAAAGGCCGCCCCCTCCTGTTTCCCTTTCCCTGTAGCGCCTCTGACTACCCCCTGCACACTCCCTGTGCGACGCTCCTACCCTACTCGGCCTGCACGCACGAGCTACCCTACTCCGGCTCCCTCACACCCCCGCACTCTCTCCACCCGCGAAATCCTCCCTCACCCCTTCTTCTTCGCTTCCCGACAGCCTCCTACTCCTTGCACAACCTCCATTCAGTACTACTCTCTTGTCTAGCTTCACCTGACTGTTCATGCCCTTCCACCCCACTGCCAACCTCCAGGCCGTATCCCCGCACTGTGCGCCCGACCACTGTCCTCTTTTTCCCTACTCTGGTCAAGCAAGACCGAACCCCTGACCTCCTTCAGTGTGAATCCTCTAGCCACCACACGCCCCTACAACTAGTGTAGCAACCTCCCCTACCCCTATCCTGCCGCGCGAACCCCTCCGATGCACACCTTTATCTGGTCAAGTCTCTTGCCAGTACTGTCAGGCCATCGCACACCCTCCCATCTGGGTTACACCATTTTCCGCTGGACCGTCTAACCCTTGTCTGCTTTCACCTCATCTTAGGCCTTCCTTGTTGGTAAATTTTTCCTCATCCTTTTGTTGCTTAGTTCTTCCATTGTTAGGGTTCAGTTTTCATGGTCATATCCTTTTCTGTTGGGTTCAATTTCGATTTTTAGGGTTGGATTCATCTTTTGCTGATTTCTTGCCTTTCACAGCTTCATTGAAAATTGATTAATTGATTAAGATGTTTAGAATTTTTTTTCATGTGAATGGTGGTGTTTTGTTTTTTCATTCCTAATCTTCGGTGTATGCTTACTGAATTTTTTCATGCTACTTATTTGATAAATAGCCTAGTTGGCCTTTTCGGGTGGTTTTTAATTTTCAAAAGCATGTAATGGTCTTTTAAAATTTATTTGGGATGATTAAGATGGTGGTTTAGTGATTCTCAAAAGGTTTTCCAAAGTATTTTTGGGGTAATATCTCATGGCATTCTTTGACATGATTTGATAAGTTGTTTAAATGATTTATTATTATTATTATTTATTTTTTTCTCATAAATTTTAAAGTGGTTTAGTAAACAATGTAGATGGTGAAAGTTGTGTTTTGAAAGCATGTATAGGTGGTTCTTTTTGTGCAGGTTGTTCGTTTGGGTTGTTTTAGATCCCTGTTTATGTATTTTAGATGTTGTTCATTTGTTGCAGTGCATTGGTGAGGTATTTTCCAGGATATTATGGTCGTCAGTTGGTTGCACGTACTTGTGTGTGAGTGTAGGACATGCCACATCTTCTTAACCGAGCAAAAATCGAGGTACGTCCCCAATGCACTTTCCTTTATATTTAATTTTTTTTAATTTCTTTTCATTTCATTAAATTTTAGATTGATGGTAAATAATATTAAATAATTAGTTTTATAATAAATGTCCATTGTGAAGGATAGTGGTTCTCTCTTGTTTGAATTACATGAAAGTGTTTTCTTTTAAATGTGCATCATTAGTGTTGATAAAATGACCAGTTGGCCTATATATGTAAATTGTGTTTCTTTTAAATAACTACTTGGGTTGAAAATGTGTTCGTCTTCTAAAATGGATTTATTAAATGAGGTTTCCAATAATTTTAAGGTTGAAAGTGGTGTTCATTTTGATTATTTGGAAATGAGTTGGTGTGTGTTGGTTCTTTTGAAAGTAGGTTGGTGTTGAGTGGTTTGTTAAGGACCATTTCGAACTTTAATGAAATGAAATATTTTGAAAACTCTCTTTGGGGTGAATCAGGGGTGGCCTTATTCTGTACCTTGATTGTCTGAGTTGCATGTGATGTTTGTGCATCATGAATGGTTACTTGATTTACATTGTTGAATCACCCCATTACTTTTTATTATACATGTTGGCATGGGAACCTGGCATAGTGAGTGAATCTTCTGAGAATTATTGCTGCACTAGTCTGGATTACGCACTGGATAGTGGACCTTTGCACAAACTTTTCTATGCTAGGGGATTGGGCCCCTCAGTTAGGCCATGTAGGGAAACACTATGAATTTGGGCGTTATGACATCATTGAGTAGGGCGTGCCTTCAGGATGATTCACATGTATAGTACGTTATGGATTGTTCATGATCTCCTAGGTTCGACCCATGTTTTCTTTAGTGATTATTTGTATGTAGCGAACAATTGAAAGGTCTTGTTCAGTTTCTGACCCTGTGTGCCTTTTTTCCATTTCCCATAGTGTTTGTTGGGTGTTGTGTGTGGTTTTCCTTTTAATTAACAACTAAAATTTCTATTTCTAGATTTTTTTCAAAAAAATCTTTTAAAATGAAACACACATGTTCCTTTCAAACATTAAAATTGTTTTTAAGTTAAAAATTGGCAATGGACTATTACTTGTTTTGGAAATGAAAATGTGTGTGGAAACCCATATTTTATATAATTTAGTTCAAACCTGAAATTAGTAAGTTCTTTATTTAAAGGTAGTGCATTGGGAATAGTTTTTTTGGCATGACTACTAAGTTTTAATACTCACGAATATAATGTTTTCTTATTTTTTTAGTTTTTTTGCAGGTTTGACTAAAGCTTGTTCATCATGGGTGAGACTTGTTTGTGGTTTGGAGAGTGAAACTCAAGGTCACAAGGAGTTTTGGGTTGTGGTCAGGTTAGTGTGTTGCTATTGATTGTTCTTTATTTATCGTGTCGTTTATTTACTTTATGTTGTTCTATTTTTCTATTTCCATTGCTTTATTTATTTTCATTGGGTTAAATCATTCCCATTTTTACTCTGTTGATGCCCTGGCACTTTTCACCACCTTGGGAGGATCAAAAAAGTCTCTCAGTCCATGTCATGATCCCACTCAGGTGATCGGTTCACGGTCGACCCGGGTTGGTTCGTGACAATAATTGTATCATAACTAATGGAATAAAATGGGTATTGTAAAATTTTATCACTGAATAACCAATGGGTAAGAAACAAGTATCCTAAAAAATTCACCACTTCATCATAGAATAACTCAGGGAAAAGGAATAAGATTCATAAATATCTTATCATCATTGAAATAAAAAATTATGAAAAATCATAAGGATTGTAAAATTGGATTATATTCTAGGTAAATAAAAATTAATATCAAAGGATATCATCTTAGATAGAAATGGATTTTTAAAGATCAAATGGAAAATTTCTTTAGGAAAATAATTTTTTCACATTGAACATTAATTTTCTTTAAAAAAAAATTCATATTACATTTTCCAAATAATTCTCATTGAAAATAAAATTTGAAACATATAATATATTCTGTAAAATATAATGTGGTCATGATGGTATGATATTATGTCTATGTCATACATGCTAAAATAAATATTCTTGTTACATTTTTTTCAAATCCAATCATGCCATGTTTTGGAATGACATGATTTTTTTTTAATTTTTTTAACATTCATACATGGGTAAAACATGACTCTAAGAAATCCTCATTAATAGAAAAACCCTTATTTCTAATATTTTTATAAAACTTGTACATTTAAAAAGGGGGTTTTGTCCAAAGAAATAAATAAATTAATTTTTTATTAAAGAAAATATGTTGGAATCTTATGTCTGAAGAGGGAGGAAATATAATTGAAAACGTGTATTCTAAAAAAATAACTATTGGAGAATACCATTTATGACTTTTTTGATAGGTTGATCATAATATTTCATTATGTAAATCTTAATATTAAACATTTATAATAAATAATGTGATTGTAATATTAAATTATTACCACTTTAGTATCATTTGAGTCATAATCCCCATAAAGTAATAACATAAAATTAATATATAAAAATATATTGAATAAATAATTTCATCATATTACATTTACAAGGTTTTATTTATATCCCATATAAAATAATATAGGTAAAAACATAACATATATCCCCATGAAGACAAACTGAGAAAAAATTCCTTTCCTTAAGTATCAACTTCTATCATAAAAATTTGAACATCATTTATAGTTAATGTAAGTATATTATAAATATATTAAATAATAATATTTATATTTATAATACTACACATTATTTACTTATTACATTTTATATCATGTTTATTAACAATTCCTTGTCAATTTTTTTCTTGTAGTAACTACTTCATTTTTTAGGTATGTTACATTTTCAAATTTCTAGTCCTTATATATTGAAAATGGTTAGAAAATCTAAATAATTTTATCCTTGTTATAAAAATTATATATATGAATTATATACTAATTTTTAGTAATTAAAAAAAATAGAGATAGAAAGTAAATTACACCATTCTTGGAGATGGTAGGTCATACATAAGGATGGGAATTGTTTCCATTTTCTCAATGATTAAAATGAAATAACGGTAAATAATATAATAAATTTAAAGAATAAGTTTTATATCATATATATTACTCTTTTTCATTAAACATATCCATATTAAATTCCTTGTAAAGTGTAAATGAAAAATGAATGGCATTACTTCCTGAGGTGGTAGTCCACTATACACACGAGTGACATTTTCTTATGCCCCACTGAATGGAATGTTAGAAGGTATACTGGATATCATAATTATATATGTAAATATAGGTCACAAATATCATATATATTAATTTAATATATCAGTAATACCATCCAAATATAATTTAAATGAAAAAATATCACATCGGTTTGCGAGGTTGTCGTCCACTATAAACATGAGCGACGTTATTGTCCTATAATGAGTTAAAGTGAAATAAGGTACATGATATATTAATCTAGGAATGGTTACTTATTAAATATAACACACAAAAATATATATACTTTAATATATCATTATAAAATTTTGTGAGAAGTGGTGATGGAAAATCAATTACGTCGGTTATAGAGGTGGTAATTATCCATTAACATGATCGATGATTTGATTTCCAATTTGAGTTAGGATTATAAGGATATAATAAAATTAATTAGTATAATAACATATAAATATATGTAATATACTTATTTCATTAAATCATGATCAATTAGTAATATTTTATGATGGTGAAAAATAATAAAATATAAATGCTTCGTTAAGAATGATACCTATTATTTGGATATCCCCCTTAAGTTAACCCTAAAAGTATTATTATGATGGATTTATGATAAAATAGTTAAATCTATGTCATGGGTATGGATGTATGTAAAGTATTTTTTAGGTATTTTTTGATAAAATAGGTTTAATAAGAGTCTAGATGAGACAATATGGGTCTCCTTTTATTACTGGTGGAGAGGACATATTGAAATTTTTGAAAAGAATAAAGTCTACCCCTGTTTTTTGCATACCAAAATGCTGAAAAATTGACTTTGGTAAAACATTAGAAGTCATAAGGTATAAATATTGTCTTAAATTTAGTTATGGACATGTTTTTTTTTTCATTTTACACACGATCCATTTAGATAGTGCCTCGATAAACCCATTTTAACATTGAACAGTGTAATTAATTTTTATTATTTTTAATATAAATTATGGAAAAAATTAAATTGAAATTATTAGAGAATATTTTATTTATTCAAAATATTATATCCATATTATCATGTTTAACTGTTATAATTTTTATAATTTAATTTAAAATTAAACCCATAGACACAACAAAAACTATTTTTTCCAACAAAAACAATTTCATATGTATATAATTTTATAAGATCAAATTTCATTATGAGATAAATTATAATAAAATAAATTGGATTAATTAATATATATTTGAACAATTTTTTACTTTTAAAAACCAATCTAAATAAGTTGGAAGATTTTAAAACGAATTAAATAAAATTTCAACTCATGATGAAATCCATTATTTTTCAATATTCAACGGAAAATAAATATTTTCTATAATATAAAAAAAACTAAAAAATAAATTTTTTTCATGATGATTCAAAAAATGAATTTCATTTATTAAAATAATTTTTCAAATTGTTTATTTTGTTTTTAAACTTGTGTTTAAGATTCAATAAAACCATCTTTTTAGAAAAATATAGTTCTTAATTATAAAATTTGATTCAATCTTATCTCTTTCCTAGAAAACATATAATTTGAATGTTAATTTTTTTTATTGATTTTATAGTATATATATTTCCTCAAACCCAATGGAAAAAGATTATTTATTAAAATATTTATATAAATTGTGTTTTTATGCATAAAATAATTTTTCCAGAAAATGATTTCCTTTATTTCTGCATGGAATTTATTTTCATTTCTAATAAATTATTAATCAAAGAATTAAATTTATATAAATTTTTAAACCATACACCATAATTATTTATATAATCATATTTATACATTTCTTTCCAATTTATACATGATAACTATCATACTAAATAATAATATTTTAATAGTATATCTTATTTTGTTAAAACTTTGTTTTGTGTGTAAGGAATTGTATCAATGATTTTTTTGAAAATAAATATTTTATAAAATCTAAGGATGATGCTATTATTACTAGTAGAGTTAATCATCCAACATTATAGTTGACATATTTTTTATTAGGGAATAAATAATAGGTATAGGAGTCAAATATGAGATCTCAAGATGATAATTTTTCTACAGTTTTGGAGGATTGAGTTACTTTATTTCATAACCTTAAGTGGATTATTCCTTTGGAAATTTCATTTATATTATGATACTCTAAACAGATACAAACATTTTTTATTTTTATTTTTATTATTTTTTGTTTCTATTTTTATTTAATATTTATTAAGCTATGTTTTAATTCATTTTTAAGTAAGGAACCTAAGGTTAGGTGACAAGAGGAAAACATAGAGTTTTTGTTATCTAGAGTATCCAAATTAATAAAAACATTGAATGTAACAATTATTGATTAATTAAATTTGTTTACTTCTATGCTACCCAATATTATATGATTTGTTTTGATATAATTATGAATATATATATATTTGTGTATGAATATGCTTACACACATTGATTTGATTTCATAGATATCATTTGACAAAATAAGTATATGTACTATTATAAATTGATTTAAGTTAGTATAGGTGTATTTTTTATAATTAAAATGTTTTATATATTATATTGTTTAATTTTTTAATATAAATCTTATTAATGGATGTTTTGGTATGGTATAATATTTAAAATGGGTTTTTTATATTTCATTAATTTTTATTAGAGGTGATGGTTTAAAGGTCTGTGCTTGTAAAAAATAACCACTGTTTTTATAGGTAGTTTTTTTGTGGCTAATGTATACTGCTATATCATTGATAAATAATTTAATTACTTATTATACACTAAATTATTTCTAGATTGGGTTTTAACTAAGAGTAGATTAAGTGTATTTTCCCTAAAAACATAGTAAATATAATACTGTACAGTTAAATCCATTACTAAATATTTGATGATTTTTTTGTTAGAAATGATACCTTGAAGAGGTTTTTTTGGGTTTTGTTTGTTAAGAATACTGATTTATGATCTTCTAAAAAATAATTATATGTGATGAACGAGGTATAAGGAGTTTTATATGTTTATAAAAAATTCATTATATAAGAAAGAAGTTACATTATGCGTAGAATGGTTACGTGACGTAAGAGTTTCATTAGATGTTTCCTAAAAAATGTATGATGTTTTCCTATGGTAAAATTTGATTAAAATAAGAAATCATGTATTGAAAACTGAGGTTATGATGTAATATAATGAAGAACATGAAAATTGGTAAAGTAATAAATTCTGAGGTTTATCCTGATTTTACTAATATTTCACACTTTCCCATTTCTAGAATAATTATTGATGATGAGAAGTATAATTCCATGTCCTAATTGGTTTTGAAGTGGTTTTCAATGATTATAATATAAGATACTCACATTATGAGGATGCTTTCATTTCACAAAGCATTCATAATAATTTTTAATGGTTCTACCTATGTGATGACTATGATATGATGTTGAAGGATTCATTTTGATAGAAACTATATGAATTTATATGGTACATGATGTTTGAGAGTCCTCATACTAGAAAGGTTAATTGAGTTTTATCTTTTCAAATAGAATAGGACTTCTACTATTAAGGCGAGGATCATCCCATGATAAATTTTATGATTGAAATTAATTTAGAGATCCCAAAAAAATTATCAAAAGAAGTAATTGGTATACATCATCAATTAGAGGTTAGTTATTCATTTATAAATTATTGATCTATGAATTATCGAATGTATGATGTAATCATGCAATAAAAATCACTAAATTAGTGTTATTTACGCATCAATGACCTTTCCATGTCGTGAAGAAGAAGTTACAAGATTAACTATAGAAACTATTTGAATTTACTGATGGAATTATGATTCAAAATTTTAGGATTTGACTCAAAATTAATTGTAACTAATATCCATTATAAAATAAATTGGTTGGATTTGTGTAATTTGTAATACTTTAATAAAGGTGAATTATGAAAAAATATTGGTATATGGGTTATATGTATAATATTTCATAAAATAATCATAAATAATATTTTATAAGGGTTTATTCATGATGATTATTCGTAGATATAATATGATGTTATAAAGGAGATATTTATTTTTTCATTAGAAATTAGAATAGAGAATTATATATATTTTATAGACACTTGATGATGAAGAATGTTAATTCTTGGAAATAATTTTCACTATAATCTCAGCAGTGTAGAGAAAAATTATGACACCATTTTAGATGATTTTTTTGTCCAAAATTAGTATATAAAAACATCACTATATACGGAGTAGTGACATCTAGTCAAAGAATAATATAAAAGTGTTCAATATAGTTGTTGTGGGGATAGTGAATCCAGAGGGTTAGTGAATTTTTCCCATTTGTATAATGATTAAATTAGATTGCTTAGTGTTTCAGGATAATTGTTACAGTACATATTTAATGTTATATGGACTAGAATTTTTTGGGAGAACCATGAAAAATATCCTATACTTTATTTACTTCTATAATTTCCCCCAAAGTATCAGTGATGATAAAAAAATAGTTTTCCTATTTGTAAAGAACAATATTTAAATGAAATATAATTTTTGAACTATAATACCCTGATTCACCCCATCCTCTCATGGAATTTTCAATGATTTGGACCAAAAGGTGTTATCATATTAGAGGTTTGGGGAGATAATTTATCACTAATTAGTTATGATATCCATTTTAAAACCCATTAGTATTTATATATTTGAAGGAATTAGTTTTCAGCTATGGAGAAATATATTGAAATATTACTTTTCTAATATGAAATATATATTTATATGGATATTATATATGAAATTTCATAAATTATAGAGATTTTATCCAACGATGATATGGATCAAAATAAATTGGATACTAACCCCAATAAAATAAATTATTTAGAAGTAACTTTCTGTAATCAATTCTACACATAGGTGATATCTTGAAAAACATCCCATGAATTATAATATAATATAAGTAACCTTTATGAAGTTGAATACAATATTTGAGTTGTGAAGTTTCACATGTCATGGAAAAAATATGATTTCCTAATGTCAATCATGAATGATATGGTCTATGTGTTTTTTGATTGACTAAATAATCTTATGGAATGTATACATAGACTTGGATAATGTTTTGATAATGTCTAAATTTTCAAAAAACAATCATATGAAGAATAAATAAACATTTCAAGGTGATGGTATTATTACTGAAATATACATACCCAAAGGAGGTGAAATTATAAATTATATATTATACTATTATTTCCTATAATATGTTTAAAATACTATTAAATATATGATAGATGAGATAATTCAAGATGTTTTATTGTGAGAAAAGAAGAATATTTTGTTGAAAAATGATATGAATGAAGAAGATTTTCATGGGGTTATGGGATTCCCTTAAAAAAAGACTATGAGTGGGAAAATAAAAATTAAAAATGAAAGATTCCACTTTCATTATTCAGATATGGTAAAGTAGGGAATCATGTTTCCATGTTTCCTATAAAATATTAGTATTATAAATAGTTGGAAGAACTTATGAAGAAACCGTTAAATTGTTAATAAATTATTATAAATCCATTGTAGAAATTATTTATTAGAAAACATTTATTAAATATTTATAGAAAAATTATCTAATAAGAATGATATAGAGGAGGTAGATGATTATAAATACCTCATTAAAGAAGACATTATGGTTAATTTGGATAACTATCATGTAGATTATAGTGATAATTAATATTCCAACATACATTTCAGAGTTGATTATAATGATGAACATCAGACAACCCATGAAAAAGAGGAAATTTAGTGGGCTATGTAAATGAATTATAATGGAATTTTTAATGAAAAAAAGATATATATAAATTAAATAAGAAAAATAATAATAATTAAATGTAGATATGATCAAATATAAATATATAAATTAATGAAACATATTGAATGAAGGTAATATTATGAAAACATTGAGTATGAGTCTTGTATCATTGATATAAAAACTAATTATGTCAAATATAGGTAGAATATAATGAATATGTCAAAGTTAAATTCATGAAATTCTAAGTAATGTGTGATAATCAACAATTAATTAGTACTCGTCACATGAGAATAAGGAATTCTATAGTTGGGACCCGTAAAAAAGATAATAATATTATTAGGGAATTTTCTATGATTGTTGTGGTATACCCATAGGTTTATAAATTAAGTGAAAAAGGAAGTAATTTTATAGATTATAAACACCATAATAAATTGATATTTTTTTAAGATAAACCTTCTACATATAAACCTTGATGTAATGGTGACATTCATGACATACCAAAGGTATAAATAACTATTTTTGGCGATGAACGGGTGGAAAGGAAAACACTATTTAAAACAATCATTTCATATATAATGAAATTTAAAGGAAGACATGCATATTTTTTTGAAAACATTATAAAGTTAATGGTTATTTTATTTAGTTATAAGGGTATGAATATATGGTAATATATTTTTCATTAAGGGTATTGAGCAGAAAAACAAAATTAGATCCAAAATAAGATAAATCAATAACTAGAGACATCATCTAGAAAGTTAAAAAAATTTATATAATTTTTATTTTTATGTGATGATGATGATAGAACATGGATATTAGATAGTGGGATTAATTACCACATGATGGAAAATAATTTCATTTCCTATGAAATGAAATATTATAAGAGCAACATTTTGTGTTTTCAAAATGAATATGGGTTACATATTATTGGATGAAGAAAGTATAAAATTATTGGTAATGACATAAGGGATAAGAATGATTTTTTATTGTCTCTATAAAAAAATGTCTAGTTAGAAGAAATTATTTAACTTGGGTTATGAAGTTATTTTCTATAGGAAAATTTTTTCTATAAAAGAAAGAGATGGATAAGATGTATTAATAGGATGGAATACCAAAAGAATACCTTATCTCATTTATGGATGAGAGGATAGGTTAATTTTATCCATAAAATAAGGGAACCAACTCTAGCATAAGGGGATTTTCTATTTTAGCTAATTAACATTGTAATGTATTGTTATATGTGATGTAACTCAAAACATACCCATGATCACACCATATCAAACTAAATAATGTTTTACTTATCAAAAGTTAAGATATTTAGAATGTACTATAATAAAAATAAGTGTAAATAATCTATATTTCTTTAACTAGTGAATATAGATATGAAAAGCCCAATGAAACATAAATCACTCGATAAGAAAAGGATATATGTCTTCTTTATTGGTTATTTTGGTAGTATGGAGTATATTATGGTTATTGAACTAAAATATACTGCGTTTTTTCCCATTACTAGATATTGAGGTGAACTAAAAACATTGGGGTTAATAATTAAAAACTCTACATCAATAATGGAATGTAATTTTCTAAACAAGTGGATGAAAATATAAAAAAACATATAATTCATCATCATGTTTCAACAGTGATGTCTCCTTAACAAAAAAAATCATTTAGATGAAAAATTGAATCATTAATAACATTTTGAAAATAATGATGATTAGGGAAAATTTACCATGGACATTATAATGAGGTAATTTTTAAATATTATCATATCTCCAATATGGCCTTGCTATGTTTGAATGAATGATTTCTCCCTATAAAATGTGGTATGTGAAGAAGTTGTCTTTCAAGTACATTATTATACCAAATTTAATGTTTTATTCTCCTAATAGAGAGGAACTAAATGTTTGAATTTCATATAGTTGAAGTTATATTTTTTTATTATTCTTTTAAAATCAATGTAAATGGATGCTACAATATATGATAGAAAATATAATTGAATGACAAGATGTGATGGTTTTATAAAATGTGCAGGAATCAGAAACTAGTGATATTATTTCATAGAAATATAGACATTTTTTAAAAGCGTGATAATGATTTGATAATCATTTTGGGAGTCTAAAGAGATAATTATGATTTAATAGAATCCCCAAAAACTAAATATAATGTAGTATATTTATCCTTAATATGAAGATGAACAAGTAAGTATGATTGAAGTAATGAGAATATTGTTAGTGAAAAAAACTCCTATTTAAAAATCATTGAATGAAGGAACATATGTGAAACTATTTTATATGTTACTTAGAATAAAAATATATTCAATAAGTTACTTTAGATTAAAATAGGGTCATGGAAATTCATGTGGTGCTTGACCAAATTGAGAAGAATCAGATGAGGGATATTGTTTTATGGCTGCTAGACAAACATATTATAAAATATAAGTAGGTATTTTAAAATAAACTCAATAAATATTGTAACATGACTCGTAATAAAGAATAAATAGCATGGAATGTTTATTCATAAAAATATGGGATATATTTGGATAGAACATTTCACCCATGACATGAAATTGAAATATAAAATTATTTCCATATATGACCATTTAAAAACTGAAAAACGTTTTTTAAATGAGTTTAAAATCAACATTTCCTAATGAATTACTTAAAGAGATGGTGTAAATTAAATATCATAAGAGATTTATCATCTATAAATATTAAAATAAAATGACTCAATTAGGGAAATTATTTTATCATCCTAAGATAGCTCTAAAATCATGGAATTATTAGTTTGACCAACATTTCATAGATATTGGATTTCATAGAGAAAAATATGATCATAAAATTTATGTCAAGAAGTAAAATTATCCAAATATGTTATTGGTCATTTATCAGGATGATGTGATTATTATATGCTTGGATTATGCACAATGCAATCATTTTTTTTGATAAATTTATTATTAATTAAAAAAAGAAGTAAAACTACATTTTATGGATCAAAACAGAGGAAGAATATATAAAATACTATCAGTCATGCACTAAATTGAAAATATTTATATATTTGTGTAACTATATTTGTTGATATTTATATAACATCTTGACCAAACTCCTTCTCTTAAGATGATTTTTATATGTTTCTAGCCTTATGTGGCATCCCCAATACACAAAAAGCTAAAAATAAATGGAAATGTCGTTTCATAAATCTGGTTGATGCTTATTCTTGATGAATAAATTAAAAAATAAATAAATAACCAAACCAACTAGATAATTCTAGTGTAATTAAAAACCAATAATCAAATAAACCAAGAAATAATAAAATTAAAGAAGAAAAGTCAATTTTATAAAACATAAGAAAATAAAATAATGAACATCAAAATGAAGAAAAACAAAATTGGAATAACTATAATAAATACAAGAGAGATCTCAAATATATAATGACAAACTTAGGAGAATAAATCATGAAGAATCACTAAAAAATGTGACAATATCCCCTTTACTGTATCTCTTTATAATGTGTCTAAAAAATCACCAAATTTTTCATGTAGTGGGGTGAATATGATCTTCGTAGGAATTTACCAAAGGATTCCTAACACATTTTAGTAAGAATAGAAAAAATTCACATATTTTATATAAAATTAAATATAATATGAAAAAAAATTATTAAAAATATTTAAATAGGTTCTATTTATGAAAATAATTAAAAAAACATTATATCAATTTATTACCGCATTTAATAATCCTTAAATTCTACACACACACATAATGTATAAAAAATAGACCTTCATATTCTTCTGAGTGGGGATTAATCCTTTAACAAATAAATCCCTTATGAAACCTTATGAAGGTTTCACATTCAACCATGGGTTAACCTATATTTTACATTTTTTATAGTAGAAAATTCTACCCCTATCCATCCCATGTTTTCCTTATTGATGGTGCCACTAAAAACAATGATTCATCCTCAAATTTACCTGAACACACAAAAACATAAATTCTATGTTCAAATATCATTTATTCAACATAAAACCAATCTTTTGAATAAAACATTATTTCAATCATTTTTTCAAACTCCTAGAGGAAAATTACAAAAACATGATTTAGGTAATAAAACCAATAGATTGTTACAACAAATTAGAGATAATGGAATTTATAAATATAAAAATGTATTTTCTAGAATTATCTTAATGAGATAAAGTTCACCAACCTCATTATTATTACATAAATCAATGAACACAGCCTTGGAACTCATGATCTAGCCTTGAATATTCATCCCTTCAATATATCTGACATGATCTCATCCAGATAAACAACATTAAAAATATCCATATTCATGAAATAATAGATCTAACAATACAGGTGAGGGAAGATGTGATGATCTTAATAGAAGGAGATAAAATGAGGACCTACTGGGGATTCTAGATCCCTATCACACATTATTCCACTAAATATTGATTCTAGATCAAAGGGACCTACCAAGAGAGCTTAAGAGAGGAGAAAAGGTTTTAAGCCTGAGATAAAATGAGAATAATGAGGGTTTTAGGGCCATAACATGAATTATAACATAATTTTCTAATAATTACCTTTATATCCCATGGATAAGACACAAGGTTTTACAAACTGCACTCAAACCATCTGGTTCTACCATCTCAAGGAAAACACCTCAAACAATTTTTCAAACCATCCACCAACCATGATTTTTTAAATATATCCACTATCAATGATTTCTACTAGGAACCAACAAAGCTTTATAACCTATGGAATGACCATGAACCTAATAATTGATTATAAAAACATCATGTAAATATTCCTAGAGATATTTAATTGTTTCGCCAAAACTTAAAACCTTTTATACACTTATTTGTTTTTTCAAAATTTGATAAAAAAACACCAAAAAAGTAACCAAATAAGTATATAATTTTAAAAAATTCATTTAATGTGTAATTTAATAGAAATATGGGGTGTCACATACTCCCAATAATTAGTCTTTTTAACCTCAAAATCTGGGAGAAAAGTGCTGGTTTGGAAGAGCTCGGTTCATTTCTTCTATATTTAAACATTCACATTCTAATGTCTCATCCTGAATCTGACCATGCTTTCATAAAACCTATAATGAACTGATTGTTTTCCCATGAAATTTTTTATCTCATATATCGAAAATATGTATCGACACATGAATAAACATAGAATCTTATTTAATATCAATGTTGTCATATCAAATCACATTGTTAGGATCATGTTTATTCTTCTTGAATTGAGATACATAAATTACATTTTGAATAATGATTAATCATTGAGGTAAAGTAACTGATATTACACATCACTAAATTATTCATGAATCAGAGAGGGGAAATGTATGTAAAATAAAACATACCTATCATACCAAAATGGCAATTCCATATACTTAGTGATATTCTCAGTAAAACATGATCATCTACACAAAACAGTAATGGTCATCTATGAATATCTGCTTATGATTTCTAATGAATCTGATTCGTTTCCATCCACTTTTTAGTAGTATGAATATTCATAATTTTTTATTATAGGTGGATACTTCCAATAATCAATGTCTAACCATTTTCCACCCAATAAAGTGGATAATGATAAGTATAACAGAACAATGCTTCCAAAATAATCGTATGTATATAGGACTAATAATAGTTATTATGTGAGAACTCCACTAATCGTATATGCTCCTCCCTTGAACTTCCAAAATCCATCACAACTAATCTAAGAATGTATTCTAACATTCTTATCAAAATGACCATATTTTCAATTATGATACCCTATTCTCATGGCCAAATGTGTTCCATGGTATTATTTTAAGGTCTTCCAAAATGAAAATTTAAACCCGGTGTCCTAGTCAAAAAAACATTAAACTAGAACATATTTTATTTTTATAACTTATTGTATGTATTATTCTTACATCTATTTTTCTATATTTAATTAAATAATAGAGATGAATTGGGTTGAATTAGTTAACTAATCCACAATCACCCTAATGTAGGCATGTGTCCAAACCAATTTTTGAATTCCTATGACATAATACATTTATATTTTTCCCATTTCCATGTGGTAATAGGTGAATAATTTCAAATAAAACCTCATCATTTTCCTCAACATAACTTGATGATTAGTTAGGTATCTCAAGACACACTATACTACCTTTCACTTCAGACCAGTGGACCTAAAATGTGATCTCAGTTCTTTAAAAAACTTTTCAAGGTTGATGTGGACAAACCTTCTTGAATTGTAGTTAGTAGAATGAATTTGTTTCTAAAAATATATAAGAACCAAAATCCAATCTTGAAAAAGAAACAAAAAACTCCCGCCGTGAGTCCATCCATTAGTGGACTCCCCGCTACTGAGTTTTGACCACATATTTAAACATTAAGGATTAGATATCTTATATTCCTTAACATAATAAATAAAACAAAATAAAAAACATAAAAAAACTATAATATAACCTTAATTAGTGCAATACAGATGCATATCACACATGATTGAAATTAGTTACCACTGATCTGAAGGATCTTTATAAATCTGATTGTATGGCTTCCACTTAATGAATTTAGGACTGAAATTCATATTTCTGATGTAAACATTAAATAACGAATAAAGGTTTTAAGGTATTTCATCCATATTCATCAACTTATATTCAAATACATTTGTGATAAAATGTGATTGTAACTCTTATAATCCATGGACACCAAAAAAATTTCACATAAAAGAAAATTTATCCATTTTTTTCTTGGAATATCCTATAGTAGTTAATTTTATATCATTTATTGTGTAATTATTCTCATGCACCATGAAATTCTTGTTCTATATGATTTAAGATCATCTCCCTACCTGAGAACACATCATAAACAAGAAAAAATATTAATCAAAATTGAAAACATAGCCTTGTACTAACACAACAAATGTTAGGACTAGTGTTAATTTAAGGAGAATGCTATGTTATTGAAAAAATTTATAGAACTCATTACTTTATTGAAAAGGAATTCCATTCCTTATCAGTGTTGTGATCATAGATTCATTTTATGAAAAATAACACACCGAGAATTAGTAATTTCTTTTTAATCCATGTAAATTGTGTATTATAAAAAAATTATTTGGTGGTTTCCAAGGGATGATGAAATATATCTTTTTAGGATCTATGAGGAATTATATTTTAGAGATGATTTTTCAAAGGAAATATAAAACTTTTATCTATAAATCACACATTTAATGTTTAGAATAAAGGTGTTTTCCTCACAAGATACCCAACACTGTTCACAAGTGTTGTCCATGATCATCCTTAGTTCTATAAGAAACTATGATATCATTAAAACATACCTCTATAAGTGAGTAAATATTCCTATGAATGACACTATTCATCAATTAGATAAACACAACTGGTTATTTATTATGAAAAAGGGGATTAACTAGTTATTGATAGTGAAAAAAATTCTCTTGAGGCCTTCATTGGAATGTCCTCTCTCTAAAGTCAATCTTGGTGATACCCCAGTGGTAAGTACATTCTAGAGAACCACTGGTCTCCCAAAAGTTTTTCAAACAGATCACCAATTAATTGAAAAGGATATTGGTTATTTATCATATAAAATTTAGGCTTAAGATAGTCCACATAATGTAAATGAATTCTATATGATTACTTGAATAACAGATCTAATGTTTTCCATTTAGATATACAATGTTAAATGAACCCTCTACTTTACAACTACTTCAACTGGATATTCAATCCCTTTAATTCTGTTGGATCTATCCTATAAGATGGAAGTGAAATTGGAATACTCCCTTGTTGTAGATAAATCATAAATTTATAAACTTTTTAGGTGGAAACATATAGAAATCTTCAAGAAATTCATCAAGAAATTGATCAAATTTGGTTATAAAATACCTATGTATGATTGCATAAAAATCCATTAAATTCATTTCTTCCAAATAATAAGTGATTCTCCCAATCACTAGAAATAATATCCTACTCTTATTTCATTCATATCCTATATCTTTTAATGATATGGATAACACCATCAGTTGATGCGAAACATATATGTCGATCATAACAGTCTATACAGGCCTTAAAGGATGTCAATCGATCCATTAAAAAAGTTAGGTCATTGATATATTTTTCAATAATCGATATATCCCAAATAAATTAAACCCCATTGATAATTATATAATACAATTAACACATAAAGGATTGAAACTTTTATTGGACAAGATTTAATTAGTGCTTCAGGATAGAAGGAATGATCTCAACATTTAAACCCGTATGATCAAAAACATGAGAAGAAATGAAATATTGGGATATAGTCATATTAAAAAAGTATTAAATGGAGTTAATAGTAAAGAAACTTTTACACTTAACTATTAAATTACCTAATTGATCCTTTATTTCCATTTTCTCAAATCCATGAAATTTCATTCTCTTGTTTTCATGATCATAGTTTCCATATTAATATATTATTTCTTGATGAATTATGGTCTTCCTAGAATCACCTAGTATTTCTCAATTACATGGATGATAGTTTCTCTAGTGAGATCATCTAGTACAAGCATAATATGTCTATGATAATTCAGATACATCTACATTGAAAATTTTAGAGATCTATAATAATAATGAAATATATATCCATCTTATTACAGTTGTGATAGATTTGAGGTGTTTTTGTATATTATATATTTATATAATATAATGAATCATATTGGAAAGAGTTGGGATTTCTATTGGGTTTTGGATAATAGTTTACAGATTCAGTATTCTGATCATGAGGCGTGACACCTCCATTAGAATAGGTTTCCCTCTTGCACTTATTCATAGTAATAGAGTTCCCACAAACTCCTATATGTAAAAAAATATACTCCAATTTGATTTCAATAAAGAACTATTTCCACTATAATAAACCTTCTAATCATTACATGTAAAATCTATAATATGCATAATGAATATTTTAGAGTGAATCTCCAGTCTCAAACCAAACTAAAATATGTGTTCCTTTAAGGAAACTCTAGAAACTACATTCATAGCGAAACAAACTATGTTTATAAACTTATTTTCATAGTTCTTTATAGATTGGTTCTCTTTTTTATGGATGAATAAAATTTTCATTTGGACTATATTGAATGTGTGAGGATATAATTATTTCTTGAACAATGGCACGAAGTCTTCTAAAATAAGAACTTGATTGATTCTTTCATGGAAATATAAATCAATAAATTTTCATCTAATATCCTCCAATATATACACAACTAACATGTAATTTTTCTCAGCCATTTTACCATGAATATTTATATATTAATTCATTATATTCATCCATACATCTGATTTTCAGGCCCATATTCCACACAAAATTATGAGTGGATTCAATTTCTTGAACTTTATAAAATGATCCACTTTCAAGGTTTCATCATCTTGTTTCCCCTATAAATGGATTAAAAATTAGGAAAGATTTTTTAGGGAATGTTGTTAATCAAATGTGGCTCAGATGAGTCACATTTTCTATGGACTCCATTTTATGATTTTTTTTACGATATCTGTAAAATTACATTTTCTATTACCAAGAAGAAAAACATTTACTCATTACCCACTCGCAACCAAGGTAATTGAAAATATCAAATAAAAAATAATAATAACCATTCATTTCAAAATGAAACCATTATAAAATTTTTCCATAAATCATCAAACAAAAAATAAACAATGCATTCCTATTGTGAATTAACCCTAAAAATATGGGATATAAAAGGCTCATTGGATAAACCCATAATGATGAGATGAAAACACGCCAAGATGTGTTTTACAACACTTTTGTGCCCAAATCATGAAATTTAACAAAAAGAGGTTATCAAAATCATATAATACAATAAACTTAATGTTTTTATATTCTTATATCTTTAATATAATCCTAATACATAAATAACCAACCTTCATTGATAAAAATTATAACATTCCACCCCTAGTATATTTTCTTGAGAGGAGGTTGAGGTGCTAATATCATTAGGTGATATCCCCAAGACACCAAAGACCGTAAATAAATTCCAAGCATAGATCATAATGTAGGGCTATTATTTTACCTGAAGAACCATTACAACCAAATAGGAAGAAATAAATCCACAATTATAACTAGATGGAGAATTAGTAATAATAACCCAAATACTAAAAAAAATAACCAATAACATTTCATAGAAATCATCAAATTAGTATAGAACAATAAATAAAACCAATAAAGATTGAACCATAGTAAAAAAATGGAAATAATCCAATGGAACCAAGAGAGATATTCATTATCCCAACACACACTATGGATTAAATATTTGTATACAATATCAAAAAATTCACCATAGTGAAAAAGTTGGCCATGAGTGTAAACTCTGTTAGAATTATATAAATACATCCTGAAATATGGCTCTATGAAAAGAACATGTTGTATAATTTCCATTAAAATTAATGACAAGAAAATAAAAATTTTATTACAAAACCATATATATGATCCATGAATGAAAAAAATAATCATAGATTTATATTTATTTCACACCATTAGGAATAATAATTCCATTCCTCACCCACATGCACACATAATAAATTCATACATGGACCTACCTATAATTGTGAGTGGTAATTAATCCATTCACCACATCATTTATTGATGATCCTTTTAATGGTGGAACTTTTAACAACGATCTATAATATTTTCCCTTTTTTTCTCATGGCACTTTCGATAATAATCAATTCCATTTATTACTTATTGATTGGAGAACATATGTCCAGGATGCATCCCCACTTTTACATGAATACACAACACTATATATGACAATTTCTCATATAATCTATTCAACATAAAAAATAATTTGAATATGACATTAATTTAGTCATTTAATCAAAAAATATTTGATAATGATTGCATAAATCAAATATTAAGGTACTAAAAAATGAATTTTTTTTATAAAAAATCAATGTGAATGGAATTTAAATATCCCATCTTCTTTTTATAGAATGATTATAACGTGAGAGAATCCACATACCTAGTGACTATTAATGAAATTAAGGAACATCACATAGAACCTCTAAATCCATAATTGAAACTTAATCTATTAATTATATCCAAAAATACCTCACAAAGATAAAAAAAATTTAACATAGATATAACTATTAAAGGATAGATCTAATAATCATGTTGATAGAAAATCAGAGGATCTAAACAAAAAAAGGAAATGGGAAGATAAAATTTATTATTGATCTCTACATCATGTTGATTTTACTAAATTTACATCTATATACAAGGTATTTTCCAAGGGATACAAGAATTGTACTGGAGTTTCAAAATATAAGATAAATACGATAAATGAGGATTATTGTTCCTTAATTAGAATTAAAATTTAATTTTTGGATCATTAGTTTCATATCACCTAGTATGGATACTTTTTTTTCTTAAAATGGGCACCAAAAATGAATACGTTAATAGAAATCAACAAGGTATTAATAAAATTGTTCCACGTGTTTTGGAAAACTTTGTGCCGACCATGTGGTACTACTATCTCATGTCCACCCCCTGACATGGTTGGTTTAGATAGTTTGTTAAATCTTGCTCCTTCCATATTTTTTTCACAGTCACTACTTAAATGAATTCTCTTGGGAACCTGAGTATGATGGGAAAACTATGTGCTGATTACACGCTTACCTGATGACTCAAATTATGTAATGGACCAAATTATTATAATTTAAACTCCCATTTCACGTGTGAAAATTCATTATATTTTAATGGAATCATCAGAACCCAGTTTTTCACTTACCTTTGGATCCTTTTAAATTTGGTCAAATTATTTATTTTGGACTTAATTAGAATACCTAATGGGGATATAATGGTTTCTGGGGTGTTTGGGTCTTTTTTTAGTTTAGAAAACCAATAGGTATGACAAATATGATGGTCGTGCATTTAGTAAAAACTATGGGGGGAAGGATTCAGGGTTAGTTATATCCTTGTAAGGATGGATAGTGGGGTTATATGGGGTGCATGGTTTTCCCTAACTGTGCACCAAAGGCCACAGAACCATTCCAAAACTGCATACATTGTAAAAAGTTTTTTTTTTCATAGTTGGTTCACAATGTTTCTAACCGTGAAGCCTATAACCATGTAGGTTCCCCATCACAACAACATTTAATGTATGGTTGGCACACGGTTTGGCCAACCATGTGGGAAAACCATGCAATTCCTATTTATGGGTGATTTTATGAAAATTACCTTAACTTATTTATTAAAAAAAAATATCCTCCTATTTTCTCTCTAATTTGTAGAAGGATCTATCTCCCCCCTTTTGAATCTCTTTTCCCTCTTCGGTAGACTTCGATCCCAAGCTCTGATCTTGTGTCTTATTTCAATTTTCATTCATCATATTGGATTAACACTGGTATGATCTTAACTTCCTTTTAGACATTCTTTATTATTATGTATATCAAATATAATCTATTGATGTTGGATCACATGGCCAATTTTTAGGCTGTTAATCTATTCTTCAGATCTCTTCTAATCGAAACAGAACTTCAAGATGATACTGGATGATAAAAGTTGTACATGTATGATGTAGGTGATCTATAACTCATCCATCATGTTTTTTCTTTTATAAATGTTTGTTTGTGCACAACGATTTTGTCATGCCTTATTTTTTAATAAATTTTCCGTACTTATATTGGTTAAAATTGCATTATAACACTCCCATTTAATATGATATCAATTATTGGAGGATGGGACCTCAATGATGACCACCCCATGTAGGGTGATTTCAATGTTATGTATTTTAGTGGTTTTACATATTCATTTACTCCATCATTCTGGTGTACCAAGGTCTAACCCTACTAATGGTATGTATCCCTTAATTGAATGACTATTTAATTGATAATTTACTAAACATGTATGCTTATCACTTGACTCACCTAAGGGATGTTCTTCAACTTCATATATAAATCTCTAATGGAATTGGAAAGTATATTATTGATATCACTTGATCAAATTTATATTAAATTAATTTCATGTTGTCTCTCATCCTTATCCAACCTTTTCATATATATGAAAGGTAGAGGAGATAACTAAATAACTAAATATAAAATAAAAAAAATGGATTATTTCCCTATTATCCTTGTCACACTAATGAAAGAAAACAACATAAACCAAATGACTTATAAAGAGGGATGAATATTACATAGACATAATTAATTAATTAATTTTGTTACAAGGTTCCTATTACATATGGAAATTTAAATTAAAATTGGACTTCTTTTACACAACTTAGCCCCTTAATTCCCAAGGTAATTATTACATAACTCGTGTATTTATTCTAACTCAAGGATTCTAGTTTCCAAGGGTGAGACCCAACATGGAACTAATCTTCATATATAATTGGATTCTCTATATGAAATAGTAGGATACCTCCTTCAATATAAATATAGGATCCCTTTGATACACTCCTTGTATCTAGCATGATGTCTACAGACAGGAGGTTACATGGTAATATCGAACAAGCCAAGTCATTAGTTACCGTTTTTTTACCTGGGATGAGATACATGGAATCTGATATAATTCGTATTGTGGAATGACATGATAAATTACCCTTGGATTACATTTATATTCCTATAGTGATGCTAATATTTAATACTATTTTTTCATGAAACCTGAGGTCATGGATTCCTTGGTTACTACCATGGATGCATTTTATTATTAATAACGTTGCAGGTTGCCTTAAAATGGCTTGGATCCTATGTTATTGTGATTTTCATGTCAGTATGTTCGTGCTCATTATACATCACATGACCTATTTATATAAATTAGAAATTAATTAGTTAATGAACTACTTACATGTTTAGAAACCATTAATGGAAGGAGAAAGTACATGGGTATTTATGTTACTATAGTATATAACTATTATATATGCTTGCTTGCACACCATTTCTAATTATATTAAAAGGAATGGATGTTATATATGTGATTAGTGGAGGCCTATTGAGATTTATATGACACCCTATTTAGGCCCCCATTAGAACCTATGAAGATTCATTGTATACAATTGTTGATGAAGGGATGCGTTCCTCTTTGGACACTTTATAGATTGATATTATTGAATATAGCTTCATAGAAGATGATCAAGCTAGAACATGGGATGCTGGGGATAGATTCTAGATTCCTTTTTTCTTTATTTATATATTATATATTTTTCACTTCTTTCATCCATTTTTTACATATTTATAGACACATGAGATACATATATCATCATCAACTTTTGAATATTTATATCAGTTTCAGGTGTTTCATATTATTACTCTAGTCAAATTTTGTTGTGCCATATGTTTACACATAACAATTACACTACATACCTATTATTAAATATATCCACCGTGATACACTTTGGAAATGAAGGATTAGTCTCTCCATTGACACACCCTAGACCCTTGTTGTTAGTTGGTAGCCTCTGGTGTTCATGGAGATGTGCTTGAGGATATGCGGACTAATAGGCTTGGGGACCTCTGAGTGGAAGGTCTTAGATTTAAAAATATTTTATTAGAGTTGTTCATTTATTTCTTTAGTATTTAAAGGATATATAATAGATATTAGTAATTCTTTGGAACATGGTTATGAGCCATGATTAAGTATATCTAACCCATGTTCGAGGTAAATGATGAGTTTCCTAAGTAATAATTTTTGTTTTGTTTTTTCCTATTACAATTGAAATCATTCCACTATTAGGTGATGCACATGTTGTATTGTGTGTATTATTATTAATTAAATTGAGAAATGTATTTCATAATTGGCCTGATGATATGAGTGCAAGGAGAATTGTTACATGAATCATCATAGTAACCAAGAATTAGAATTACATTTATATTTCCTTGTCATATAGGTTCATTTTACTTCTTTAATTTTCATGATATGTGTGTGATTATTGATTGGTGAGTTTTTAGTCATATTATTCTCGTGTTTCTTTCTGGATACAATTTAATTATTTCTAGTTTCAATTCATGAGGTGTATGGGACCTCATGGTTTTGAATGGGTAATTTACCAATATGATCCATTAGAATGAAATTGAATGGATTTTGATTCCTATGATAATATTTTTGGGGCATAATTCATTGATAATGGGGATATATTATATATGATACTTGATAAAAGATTAAAATAAAATGAAAACATAAAATTAAATCACTACTTATAAACGAAAATGGGTTCCAGTAAATGATGATGCATGGTATAATTGACCCTTTATCACCTGAAACCCATGTAACTTATACTTCAAAACATACCAATTCATGGATTTCTAAGAGGGTAGTTGGGATAGTATATCATGGGTAGTGATCCCTTTACATTCGTTCTTCTTCCATTTGTGTTGATATATATACACTTATAATCTGTTTCTGAGGTGTTTTCATGTCATTTTCAGACCAATGCCTCTATGAAATCCTCATGTCATTCTATAGGAGGGTGGAGACTAACATGATCTTGACGTGGTGGGCCCTAAACCACCAGTCTTTCAGCCATGAATAAAACATGATGCACTAACTATTATACCTGATCTGGTCACTGATGATCGTCTTCTTAATATTTTCCTCTATATGATGTTTTCTATGAAAGGTTATCCATGAACTGCACAAATAATGGATGATCTAACTTGAGAGATCCAATAGTGACATACTCCTACTTTCTATTGGGATGGAGGTTCATAGGAAGTCAAGTCATTGATAGAGGGAACCCTTTATAAATCAGGGAATATGAAGATACCCTCATAGTATAGGGTCATTCAATCTACATAAATTTTGCACGATTCAGAAATAAACTGGTAGGATGTTTTTCCTAGGATGGTCATCATCAGAGTATGGTACGATCTAATTTCTAGTTTTTCTTTTGTGATAACTTCTTTCTTCAGATGTTGATAGCTGACCAAGACAGTGATTTCTTGCATCTAGAGAAGTTTGATATGTCAGTCATGGATCATTTATTACGTTTTATATAGTTATAAAACATTGCACCTATTTTATCCTATTATGATATTTCACATGCTAGAAACATTGAATAAGGGATTCCATATTCCATATGTACTCAAGTGAACTTTTTTTACTTACCCACCATATCTAAAATAGTCAATCTAGATCTTATCAATGAGTTCAAATGAGGGATACATATAGTAATAGGAATAGAGGATCAGTGTCCTGGCAGGCTATTAGTTCTTCTGGAAGTAGGAAACATTCCCTTGAGGTTTCTCATTGGGGTAGTGGCTGCTAGAGTACCCATAGTAGTAGCTTTCTGGTGTTCTATTAAAATAAATGACATGGGCATCTAAATCCTTAGTTTTATAGATACCATTTTGAGTGAAAGGATTGTATCCATAAAGGGAATCTTCATAGATTATGTCAGACCATTCCCTCAGCTTCCCATGGAAGATGATCCTCAACAGCTCTACCTTTTAGGGTAGGTTCCTTTATGTTGGGTTAGGTTGGGAGTTTGAGTAGAACCGATAGGACTGGAAGATTAGGAGGTCCTGGCCATGGAATCCATACTCCGGACAACTAGATGCTCTGGTAGAGTTGTTGTACATAGGGTGGTCCATCTATAGCATAGGGTTGGGGACCAGGCCAGTTGAATGATTGGAAATTGATACAAAAAGATCAGAGTCCTAGAAAGTCTACTATGTGATGTACTATTCTTATAACCTCCATCATATTGTCTTCCCTATCTGATATAGGTGTTTCACACTCCTTCATCACCTTAACTATCATGGAATTTATTGATCTAAAAATATAGTATTATAGTGGTGTAATGACTCTGGGCATGATTTTTGGAGTATGGTAAGAGGACATAAGAAAATTCAGTGGATGTCCCCTTGTGGGAGGCATTTACACATTCTTATGGGACCAATTTTTCCTAGAGATGACTAGATTATATTTAATTCTTAGGATGGATTGGTTGGTTCCATATCATGCCTTTTAAGACTTATATCTCTATAGTATATCGTTTAAGTCACTAGAGGAGAGGAGTTATCTACATAAGGATTAGTGGAATATCCGATCCAGTAGAGCTATACCAAGTCATTATGGTCTAGGTGGTGTGACCACCCGGTTTACTAATCTCTTCATAGAGAAAAATGGTTTACATTAGCATAATTTACCTCTAATAGTAGATTGATTTATGGTCATATTTTCAAATTATTTTTCTATATTACCTCATAGAGAGAGGTAGAGTTTTCATTTGTGGTTATTCTAGGAGCTTCTCTAGTGTCCATTCCACCATATAGAATGGCACCTACTAAGATCGAGGAGTTAAAGTGGATGTCATATGATCATGAGGCTAATGTTTTTCTATGGCCCCATATTTTCTATTGGGGTTAACATGTGATTTTATCCAAGAAGGTGGATGGGACCATTCGTCTATGCGTGGATTACAAACAGTTGAACCAACTTATAGTCATGAATAGGTATCGAATACTTTAAATAGATGATCTCTTTGACCAAATCTAAGGGTTTAGGGAATTATATAATATTTAAATGAGATTGGGCTATCATTAGGTGCGAGTTGGGCCATAAAACATACATTGTACAACTTTTCCATAGTAGGTATGGTGTATATCAGCACATTTTTAGGTCATTTAGTATTAAAAAATCCCATTCTGTTTATATTTCTTTAATGAATATGTTGTTCTATCCCTGTATGGATTCATTATATCCTCTTATAGTCCCTTAATTGAAATGGGATGATTTTTCCATGAACATTTTAGTTGGGTTACTGAGGTCACATAGAGGGAGTGATGCTGTAAGGGTAATCATTGACTGACTAAATAAAGTAGTGTACTTACTTCTTATCCAGGATACATTCTCCATTTATGATATTAGAAATTTTTAGGTCATGTCATATAACTATATGTGGTCCATCATAATATCATTTTAGATATGGATTATTTATTCACATCACTGTTATAGTAGGGGTTGTAGTAGGATATGGCATAAAGTGATTCTAAGAACAACCATTCACACTTAAGAAAATGGATAGTCAGAACAGATGATATTGGTTCTAGAGGAAATGATTCAGGCATCCATCCATGATTTTTGTGGTTCTTGGGAGAAAAATATCCCTCTTCTTGAGTTTCCCTTTAATAACAACAAGTAGGTGGAAATTTAGATGTCTCCTTTTGAGACCTTCCATGGTAGACCATTCCATTCACACTTGTTTTGGAAAGAGGTAGGGGGACATCCCTTCAATGTTATAAAATCAAACTAGAGACTTCATAGTAGGTTTTGATGATCTTAATGCATATTTTTACTATGTATTTTATGAGAAAAATCTTAAGTCAATTTCCTTCGACAAACAATGTAGTTCCAAATCAGGGATCATGCTTTCATGGGGGTATCACAACCCGATAGAAGCAACGTTTCTGACACCAATGGTATCCACGAGGCCTTAACAAGCTTTTTACAGAATGTCTTCTCTATAGGAACCCCTTTCATGTCTACTGAGGTGGAAGAATGCATCATACTGGTGATCACTAAAGAGATTAATATGAAGCTCACCAAAGATGTGATAGATGGCGAGATTCTCCTGGCTCTAAGACATCTTCATCCCACCAAGGCTCCGGGACCAGATGGGTTCCACGCCATTTTCTTCAAGAAATACTGGCACACAATCGGTTCGAACATCTGCAACATGATTAAAAATATTTGGGCTGGTAATACCAGCATTGCGGCCATCAATGAAACTTTCCTATTCCTCATTCCCAAAATTAAGAAACCTTTGGCGATCCCTGACTTTCGTCTTTTCAGCCTCTGCAATGTTTCTTAAAAGATCTTTTCTAGGATTCTTGTCAATCGGCTGCAACCTTGGCTACCTTATATTGTCTATAAAAATCAAAGGGCCTTCGTGGCAAAGAGACTGATCACTTATAATGCGATTGTGGCCCATGAAGTGTTTCATTCTATGAAATCATGCTCTACTGTGAAAAGAGGAACCATGGCCTGGAAATTGGATATGAACAAGGCCTACAATAGAGTTGAATGACACTTCCTATGAGTCATCTTGCAGAAAATGGGTTTATGTGAAAAATGGACAGATATGGTCATCCACTATGTCTCGACAGTCTCTTTCAAAATCAAGGTCAATGGGGAACATACAAGAGAGTTCGCCCCATCCCGAGGCCTTCGACAGGGAGACCCCTCCCCCATTTTCTCTTTATCCCGGTGGCTGACGTTTTTTCTAACCTTATTTCCAGGGTTGTTTCTTCTAAGTCTATTCATGGGGAAAATGTCTGCCGAGCTATCCCTCCAGTGTCGCATCTTATTTTCGCTGATGATTACCTCCTTTTTTCTAGAGCTACAATGAATGAATGTCGGGTGATCTGTCAAGTGATTTATCAGTACGAGAGGGTGTCTAGCCAATCAATAAATCATGGAAAATCAGAAATCTCCTTCAGTGTAGGGGTACCTCATGCTAGGAGGGATGAGCTTTGTGCTTTAGCTGGAATCCATATGGTTGATAAATATCATAAGTATCTCGGGCTTCCCATAGTGATTGGCTGATCCAAAAAAGAAATCTTCGCATCCATTGTGGATAGGATTGAGGCAAAAATTCAAGGCTAGAACCCAAAAAGAATTTCTAAAGCTGGAAAAGAGACTCTTATCAAAGCTGTCATCCAATCTATCCCTAGTTACTTTATGTCCCTTTTTAAAATCCCAGCGGCAATTGACAACCAGATCCACACACGTACTGCTAATTTCTGGTGGGGGATGAACGATGGTAGGAATTTACATCATTGGATGTCCTGGGAGAACCTCTGAAAACCCAAATCAGAGGGTGGGATGGGGTTTCAGAATCTTCCCCTCTTCAACGACGTGCTTTTGAACAAGGAAAGATGGCGCCTTTTTAATCTCACATCTTCTCTATGTGCGCGAGTTCTATGAGCTAAGTACTTTCCCCACACAGACATTCATGCCTCCTCTCTTGGTCCCCACCCTAGCTTCCTCTGGAGATGTATTTGGGGGGATAAAAATCTCCTGGATAAAGGATTGGACTGGAGGATTGGGAATGGCTCATCTGTCAAAATCTGGTTTGACCCCTGGCTCATTGACAAGGATGGCCTGCAGGCTACATCCCCTGCCCAACCAGGTCTTGATGATGCTACTGTCCGCTGCCTCCTTTCCGACCAGGGACAGGGGTGGGATGTGGAAAAGATCTTTGACTAGTTCAATGAAAGAGATCAATGAATTATCCTTAGCATTCCCTAGGTACCAGACGCAGGCCCTGACTATCTTTTCTTGATCAATGACATCTCGGGAAAATAGACGGTGAGATCCGGCTATAGACTTGCTGTTGGAATAAACTCAGTTAGTCGGGACGGGGGACTGTGGAAATCGATTTGGAAGCTCAACGTCCCCCAAAAAATTTTCCAATTTTGGTTGTAGGCTTGCACGAGCATTCTCCCAACAATGATCCGTCTCGTTTATCAGCATATGGCCTGTACCGGTTTTTTCCCTTTCTTCCTGAGAATAATAGAAAATCCTCTATAAGCTATTGTTTACTGCCTGTGAGCGAAGGACATTTGGAATCATTGGGGTCTGGGTCCAGGTGCTTCACTTGCATTGGCCTCTGACCTTCCCGATCTGCTGACACGTTGGTTCTCCTCTCTCTCTTCGGTGGATGTTGGCTCACTTTGCACCTTGTCTTGGATTATATGGGTCTGGCGTAACGATGCTGTTTTTAATCAAGATCATAGACCCACCAAATTCTAGATTGACCGGGTCACTTTCTGGATTGAGGTCTAGAAAGTCCACAACGAATTTTATTTTCCAGGTGTTCCCCCCTCCCATCCCTCCCAGTGGAATCCCTCAACGTAATGGATCCTTAAGATTAATGTGGAAGCGTCCCTTCCGAAGGATAGGCTTATTGACCTCGGCCTCATTGCCTGAAATAATATGGGGAAGATTCTTGCTGCAAAATATGAACCATATCAGGAATTCTGGGAACCAGCAGTTGCTGAGGCCATGACCATCCTTGCAGGTTTGATGCTCGCTTTGGAATGTGGATGGGGTGATATCATCATTGAGTCTGACTGCCTCACCGCGATCGAAGCTATTAATCACAACGATGACGACCTCTAGTCTTTTAGCAGCATCATTTGGAGAATTATTTCACTTCACCATGCTTCTCATTTTGTACCTTCTCCTTCACCAAAAGGGAAGGGAACAACGCGGCCCATTAGCTTGCGGCCTCTAGCCCTTTCAACTCTTACTAGCTCTAGTTGGACAATTTCCCTTTATGTCTTAGCATTTGTGCTTCAGATGATCTTTTTCATTAATGTTATATGCCTTCTTCAAAAAAAAATCTACTTCAAAATTAAATATTAAATGTAATTAGAAAGTATTCTATTAATATCACTTTTACTAATTTATATTAAATGAATTGAATGTGATTTATTATCCTTATCCCAACCTGTCATGTTTTGAAAGGTACAGGAGATAACCACATAATAAAATATGAAATAGATTAAATCATTGCAAGCCTTATTTGCCTTCTCACACTAAATAAAAGAAATATATTTAACCAAATGACTTATCAAGAGGCATATGCATTACATTGAAATAGTTAATTATATGAATTTATTGAAAGTTTCCAATTGCATATGTACCATGAAATTATTATAGGTGTGATCATACTTGAGTTATCCCTTGTATTCATAAGAGAATTCCTTGACCACTCATGGATGCCATTCTGATTTGAGGATTTAGGATTCCTTAGTTGGGACCCACCTTGGTACCCGATAATCAACCTTCAATGGATTCCCATCATGACACCATAGGATCCCTTATTCTGTATTATTATAGGATTCCTTGGATATACACCTTGGATCCAGCAAAATGTCTATGGAAAAGAGGTTCTAGAGTTACATCCATCGGGGCCAACCGTTGATTACCAGTTTTACCTTGGATGAGATACTAGGACTTAGATAGAATTATTATTGGGAATTCCATGGGTGATTCACCTTGGAATAATCCCTTTCCCCTGAATATAGGAAACATGTTATTATATAGTTTTCTTGACCATTGAAGTCATGGATTCCATGTTTACTACCTCAGATCACTTTTATTTTTAATAACATTATAGGATTCATTGATATGTCATGGATCCTGGGATAATATTATTATTATCTCATGATGTCAATGGTGGGTTTACCTCAAGTGACCTATTTACATAAACTAGAACAAAATTAATTAATGAACTGGAGACATCTTCAAACACCAGCTGAGGCTAAAGTAGGTAAATGGGTATTTACATTACTATATGATATTTATTTGATGTATGAATTCTGGAAAACTATTTTAGTTTATATTATACGAATTAGATGTTATAGAGATTATTGATGATGGATTATTAAGGTTTATCTCAGTCCCTATCCAGGCCACCATTAGAACCATTTATGATTACATATATATATAAAATTTATAAAGGGATGTATATTACTTTATAAACTTGATTTCTTGATTTATATAGAAGGATCTTGGTAGTAGATGATTGAGAAGTAGAATGGGATGCATCAGATAGTTTTGGGATTACTTTTTTATAATTTTGTATAGAATGTATTTTTGGATTTTCACATCCATTTTTTTGGATATTTATAGATAATTTACATATATATTCATTAGATATTGTATATTTCTATCAGTTGCTTCAGTTCTATATTATTATTCCAGTCTGATTCTGATATGAAATCTATTTAATTATATAACTTATTCTACTTACATTTTATTACATTTATCTGTAGGGATATAGTCTAATAATGAGGGAATAGTCTCCTCATGGACACACCCTAGGACCTACCTACTAGTCACCAGCCTCTAGTGTTTGAGGAGATGTGCTTGAGGACATGTTTCCCACTAGGCATAGGGACCCTTTGAGTTGAATCTATGTCTGGTAAATCATAGAAATATTATAAAACACATGAACTATATTGATTATTATGTAATGTTATATACTCTATTGAATTTATATATCCATTAGGAATCATAACCACTCATAATGAAACCACTGAAAATTTACCATTATGATTTTAATATTATGGGTCACAATAAAGTCCATTTGACATAGAAAAATTATATGATAGTCTTAAATAGTAGGATTATTCTATATAAATACCATTTATCTGAGATTTTGTGGGAGTTAGAAACACTGGACCTTTCCCATAACCATGTGCTTAAAAAGATTCCAAAATTTATGCATAAACAAACCATTTATGGGAGAAATTCAAAATCATCTAGATCATGTTATAAACAATGTTCATTGAACTAGCTTGTGGAACACTCACCATTAAACATTATATCCATAGTGAATTCATTTCTGTAATAAATGTATATGTATCTATACCCTAACAGTATGATTTTTTATCTTATTTTATTAATCAATGACTATATTTATACCTTTTATTATTACTTTTAAAATTAATAAACCATAAGTCTAATAAAATAAACTATTGTGTTATGATGAAATAGAAATTGTAATTTCTGTGAAATATAGAGATTCAATCAAGATACACTTTTTATTGAATTGATGAATGTTTTAATTAAATTATTATTAAATGTAATATTATTATTAACTAATTTTAACAAAATATTAATGAAAATAAAATTTTATGATGTAAAATATAATATTTATAAGGTTCATAAAACCATTATTGTCAAAAATTACTGTTATTCAATAAATGTAGATTTTTTAGAAGAGTGAGTGCATCAACACTTACTATAAATAAAACACAATGTTACATTATATGGAAAGAATGGATTTCACATTTCTATTTTTCAGGAATATGTAAAAGATCAAGAGGGGGTGTATCAGCATGAGTGAAAGCATCTTGGACAACTCCATAATTTTTAAGTGAATCAGAAAGTGTATTAGCTTCAAAAAAGTTATGTGTGATAATAGAGTTCATTATAGATAAATTTTTCATGCAATCAAACCATATTTCATTGTTCTTCCATGAAATATGAATGATAACAAACCAAATTTCTTACTCTAAAGTGGTTGATTAACCTTCTAACCTAACATCATTCCAATTATATTTCTTGGCCATGTGGAAAATAATAATGAAAGCAACCATTTCAGCTTCAAGGGTAGTGAAATTTACACAAGGCCTGTCAGTGAAATCAATAACCACTCCATTCTGATTCTTGGTGATGACCCCAAAGCTTGTTGGATGAGGGTTTCATTTGGAAGAATCATCCATGATGCACTTTTTCCATAAAATGAATAGGGGAATCCAAAAAAACATCACACATGGAACAAGTGGGAGTGTAGTTAACTGGGATATTGAGGCACCTGAGAAAATAAAATTGGACAACAAAGTTATTCCAGTGCCCTTTTTGAAGATAGTTGGAATTTTTAATGGACATTAAGATTTATAAAAATGAATATTGAAGAGGAAATGGGGTGCAGCCATTTATGAGTTTATTTATCCCACACCATCTGACATGGAGAAATTCTGTAGAGGCAATGGAAATGAATTTTTTTAGTTGTCTGTACAATTATAATATCATCACTTCTTGTATCTTGTGTTTAATTATATTCGTTTAGGGAACATGAATGTCAAAAAAATAGAACTCTTTCATCCATAAAGGTGGAGATGTATCATAGTACAATAATAGATAATCAATGTATTACAAATGATGATGGAATAGAGTGGGCCTAGAATATAGTTTAATGTCTCTCTATTGTAGACAAGCATCCATTGCAACATAGTGGGTTTCTATTATTCAACATAGGGAAAATCTGGATGGTCCTATCTAGCTGCTATTAAAATAAAAAATCTATCTTGTGTTCCCTTGCATCTCATTATTTTATATGGTATTAGAATACATCATATCTCTTGGGGATTATTCCAAAACCCGGAAATTATCTTGTTCCCCAAAATCCAAATTTGATATGTCATGCTATAGATCATTTGGGAGGTGTGTCATGTTTCTTAGATGATCATTAATGGTGTTATTAGAATGAGTGACACGATTTTTTGGTTAAATATTAAATAAGAAATAAATATATGTTGTGTATTATTAATTAATAATGTCACAAAGGTATTTTAATATATTCCATTAAATGTATCCATGAAAAAATATATATTTCCACTTTTAAATAATGAGTTTTGGTGGTTATTCAATTTTTTTTCAATTTTTTTGGATAAAGACTCTTTATTAATGAAACAAAGTACCACTTTAATTTTTTTATAGGAGTAATATTACATATCTCATAGGAATAATGGGCATTAAATCCCATTATCATATAGATCCCAAAAACTATGTTTTAAAATTAGTAAAGAATTCCTCTCTCTTTCTTTATATAATCCCACCCAAGATCCCTTTCCTTTTCAATCAAAGCCCTTATAGAAAGAAATTAATATATATTTCCAACTCTAGTACTCTCCCATGGTTCCCCTATTAGAATAAGAATATCCTACCAAGATTTTTGAACCACCCTCTCAAGGTAAGGGATCCTCTCCTTCTAGTCAATATTTGAGAACCCTCTTTATTCCATGCCTTGTTATTTCATATTTTTCATCATTTGATATGTTTTGGAACAAAAAAATGATTTATATATGATTATAAAGTAATGATATTCCCCTTTACCTGACATTCATCCATTCTATAAACCATTACATACACTCTTTATTTTTTAATAAGTATACTATGTTTATCCTTGACTAACATTTGTGTAGTGAACACTCTTCTCCATTTTCCACTCAAGGGTATTCACCTATATGTACCTATAGTTAATTTATTTTTGAATTACATGAATTTAATCCACAATCCGCACTTATTGGATTAAATTTGATGATATATGAACCTATCTTGAATGATCTATTTGGAAACCATAATCATGGACATGATATGAATGTGGTTGGTGGGGCCAAAACTGTAGAGCCATCTAATTAATTAGATAATGTTTTAATCTCATAATATTAATTCTATCCTTAACTTGATTATTTTCTAATACAAATATGTTATTTTTTATTGGTGATTTTCCTTTACATAAGGTCATGATGTCATGATTTATGTTGTTTCAATATTCCCATGTTTTATTTTAGGCTATCCTGTTATGTCATTGTGATGTGCACCCAATTTCCTAATGACACTACGAATCATGTTCTTATGGGTTTTAAAATGTGTGATTTTATGTAATAATTCATAAAATAAATTGTATTGAATATATGGGTGGCCTTACTTAGTGTTAGAGGAAAGCCTATTAATTTTTGGAATTGGGGTTAGAAAACTCTAGTAAAAGTCTTCAAGAGAAGAATAAACATCGATAAACATCCACAGGTTTTGTTAATTTATAGAGTAAGTTGTTTCCAAAAAACATACATCACATTTTTGATACTATAAGTGGATGTGGCTCTGGAAAAGTTGTACTAGGGGTAATAATCCAAAAAAGGGTACATTGAGTTTGATGGGATTGTCACATAGTGCATGAAAATTGGTCTTTCTACACACCTTTTTTTGATAAACCCATGTTTTATGCTTTTCTAAATTCACAATATTTTTATGGACAAATATATAGGGAATAAAAATTACCAAATGATTTTATATTAGAAAATACATCAATAATAAATTGATATAACAATATAAATTCATAGGATAACGGATATAAGTCATTTAATTTTTATAAATTTAATTTTAATAGTTTTCCATTTATTTCTCTAATAGTCTAAATATTCTCATCGTATATTTTTCTGTTATTTTCATTCAATGTCTAGGAATATGAGGAGAAAAGTCAACAACTAATGTAAAGAACAATATAGTGATTTACAAAATGAGATCTCAATTTCGACGAGATCCGGAATCAAGAACATCATGATGATAAATTCTCAATTGAATTTGGTTTTGAATAGAAAAATGAATCATGAGAAACACTTAAATCCCCTTAATATAGGGAAAATTCCAATTTAGAACTTAATGTGAAAACAAGAAAACAATTCAGTGGATCTTATGACAACATAATAGTTGAGTAATGGATCAACTGAATTAAATATATCATATCCATACATCAATGCTCTGAGAAAGAGAGTGAAATGTTTTTCATTTTTTATATAAAGTTATAAGACCATTAATGGATTATTTTGGTCAAAAAAAATCATGGCATGGATAATAATGTAAAGAAGTGGAAGGAATTTGAGATGTTTTTTTTGAAAAATATTTTTTACACAATCTTTGAGATAAAATGGAGAGTGATTTCCTTATCATCAAGAAAAAGGATGACAAATTCATCAGGGAGTACAAGGAAAACCTCACAGAACATTCATGATTTTCCTCTTGATTTTTGAATTCCAAAAAATGTATGTTTGACCACATACATGGTGGCATAAAAAGAATCTATAGAAAATGTAGGATTTTCAAGAATTTGACAACAATGTGGAAATTTTATGATGATCCATCACAGTCTAAAGGATATTGGTGAACAAGAGTCTATTAGGTCTCAATAAAAGAAAAAAAGAATGGAAATTACTTATACCATTCCAATGGAAATGTCTCATAGAGTTATGAAATTCCATTATCCTGTGGTCAAAGTGATTGAAGAAAAATCCAGGAATTTTTCGGAAGGGGATAAAAAAATTATTTATGTATAGGGAGGAAGGTCAGCTAGGTATTTATTATGGATGGTAGAAATCCACCAACATAATGCAGGAAAGGTGTAGTCTAATAATACCTAAGACTATCATCCAATTTTTTAACTTTTAGGAAGAAGGACACTATGTGAATCAATGACATAAGCCAATGTTTATTGATGATAACTAAAAAAACCTCAATTTACTTAATAGCAAGGTTAGGCTTATACCATCATAACTACTAAGGTGTATCTAAAAAAATATTTGGTGATGGGTACAATAGTTACTCATTTAATGATAGTTAATGAACTATTTGATTCAGGTTATATATATTCTTTCATATTATCTATGTTTAGTATAAATATTCAATCACCACCTCAAAACATGGATGTCATATTATCAGTGAATATGGAAAATGTGTTAGTTATTTCATACCATGTATATAAGTCATCCCATATCCAAATCTATGGGTTCAATTTCACCGAAAACCTTATGATACAACCCATAGATGAATTTGATGCTATTTTGGAATGGAATGGATTTATTTATATATCGAAAACATAAATTTTTTATTGTGGCAAATCAAAATTTGTATTGAAAATCAACCTATGATTATATATATGTTTATGGAGGAGGATGAGTCTTCATTAGTACAAAACTGTAGAGAATATATATTATTATCTTGTGAGAAAGAAAATCTAGATGAAATTATTATGACTAAATAAAATTTAATCCTTGATGATGTGACCATTGTATGGTAATTTTCTAACATGTTTCCCAAAAAAATCTAGGTATTCCTCCTAACCATGATGTTAAGTACCCAATAGATCTCATACCTAGTGTTTTACCAATATCTAGGACTCCAAATGGAATAGATATTTCTGAACTTGAGTATCTAATGAAAAGAATATAGGTGAAACCAGATTAAGGGTTTATATGACCATGTTATTCACCATGGGGTGTACTGGTCATCTTTATCAAGAATAAGTATGTGTTAATGTGCCAATTTATTCATTATGGTAAACTCTACAAGATCATGATATAGAACATATATCCTCTACCATGGATTGATTACTTATTCCATCATCTATATGGATCATAATATTTCCTTATGTTGAATATTTTCTGGGGATATTATAATGTATTGATGAAAAATGAGTATATCCCCAATACTTATTTTTATACGAGGCATAAGAACTACAATTTCATAGTGATTACATTTAGAGTCACTAATGATCCAATAATTTTCATGGACCTATTGAATCAAGTACTTAGGGATTTCCTTGAGATTTTATGGTAGTATTTATAGATGAAATTCATATATAATCCAAAATCATGGAGGAACATGAGGATAATTAAAATATAGTACTAAAGAACTTATGGAATGAAATTTTATTCACAGAGTATAGTAAACATGATTTTTGGTAAAGACATGTAAATTTTGCAAGGTTTGTTATCTCTAAAAAATGGATATATCTAGATCTGCCAAAAGAATAAGTTATTAAAAGATCATAAAAACAATATTTATGACATATATCTTTTGTTTCCTTGGATTTTCAATGTACTTTCATAGATTTTTTCAAAACTTCTTAGGATTATTAATCCCACTAAGCAGGAGAACTCATAATGGAGTTATATATTTTTTATATTGATGAATGCGAACAAATATTTAAATAACTAAAGGTAAGGCTAATTAGTTCAGCCAATCTCACATTACCCACAAGTGGGGAGTGATTATTGATCAACAATAATGCATAAATATATTTCATGGGTTATGTTCTAATGAATGATGAAAAATTGATATCCCATGTTTAACACAAATTATTGATCCCCTAGAAGAGCTAAAAAACACATGATCATGTATTTACAGTAGTGATTTTCACATTTTAGATTTTATAAAATTACCTCTGTGTGGATAATTGTGAAATATATGAATAATAAAATCATAAAGTTCATATTCACAACAAAATAATCTCAACATGTTTCAGTTAAGGTTGTTAGTTCTTATCAAGTATTTTTATTATTCAATCCATTATCATCCTAGGAAGGGGATAAATATGTTAGATACTCAGAGAATAAAGGATCTTACAACCCTATATGTGATGTGAATTTTAAGGGATCTAATATTCATATATGTGAAATAGATAGAAAATATAATAACATAAAAATATTCATCTTACCTTGATTAACTAACTTCTAAACCATATATTAAAGCGAGGATCAAGGTGGTCAAAAAATAAAATCCGGAGCTATTGATGATGGAAGCACATATTTTCGAGACCAAATTTTATAATAACGTAGTTATAAGGTTTGAAAATAGGATATGTGTCCTATAAAAATAATAATTAAATAGAAAAATTATAGAAAATGTGGATAAATCATCCTACTCTACTCATCTATGAATCACTAATATGTATATAGATGTTATGAAAAGTATATAGTGGGATAACATGAATATAGATGATGAATATTTTGTAACCTAATGCTTGGTATTATAATAATTTATTGAATAACATAATAAGTCTATGGGTATTGTGAATCCATTTCCCATACCATTATTAAAATGAGATAACATAACCATGGATTCTTTCATAGGAATACCTAGGACACCTAAATGAAATAATTCCACTTGGGTGCTAGTCGATACCCTTATAAAGTCATCAAATTTCATTTTTTGTGTAGTAATATTTCTATATTGAACAAATCAGTAATATATAAATATGAAAAGTGGTTATATTTCAAGGAGTTACACTCTCTATTGTATCTCATCAAGATCACATATTTACAAGGAGGTTTTTTAGTTGAATTAAATAAGTGTTAGATATAAATCTGAGATTAAACAATTTTTATCACCCATATAAGGATAGTCAGTCTAGTAGGGCCATTGAAACACAAAAAGATACATTGAGATTAATTTCAAGGGATTTCTAATGATGTTGGTAATGGCACCTTCCCCGGGTGGTGTTCTCATATTACAAAAGTTTCCATTATATAATTCAAATAGATATTTATGTGACTTTGTGTGGGAAGAGGTATGTGACTCCAACATATTTTGATGATTTTGGATAGATGAAGCTTATTTGGCCTGATTATATCTAAAGAATTATTGTGAAAATTCAATACATTTAGATACCTACTATTTCCTCACAAAGGGAACAAAAAAGATATTCTAAAAATCATTGATGTGATCAAGAGTTTGAGGTTAAATATAAATTTTTTCACAGTATATTTTAGTGTAATAAAGTCATGATGTTTGTGAATAAAGTAAATCTTAGACCTATATTAATTTTCCCCATATAGGCCCTTGATCATATTGGAGTTGTACCACATCAACCAGAACTCCCAACTATCCCATCTCAAGCACATTATGTGTTACTTGTATCCCTATTTAAGAAGTACATAGTAGACCCCCACATGTAATAAATCAATAGATAATACCATTATTAAATAATCATTTATAATATCATTATGTGATGATATTATAACATAAAGAAAATTTTCTACAAAATGAAACAACTCAACTTGTAAAAGTGTTTTGGTGGAAATACAAGTTTGAGGAAGAGACTTGGTAACTGATAGAGGTGATAAAATAGAAATACTCTCATATATTTTATTTTATAAAATGATCCATTAAATAGAAAAATTTCTAAATAGGGTAAAAATGTAATAAATATATGTTTTATAAAATAAATTCACTTTTTAAATGAATGAATGCCTTATTATTAAATGGAATTATAAAAAAATGTTCTTTTTTTTAATTTTAGATGGTTGTGTGTTTTTTTATTTAAAACAACATTTTGAATCATAACATTTATAATATTGCAATTATATAGTTACCATTAAGTTTAGTGTTCTAATGGTTATGATAAGGTCTATTCGACACAGATAATGGAACCGATGGCCTCGAACCATGAGATTGTACCAAAAGAAGCCCACTTATCAGAGACTCTAAGGGAGATGACATCACTAGGATTTTACTTTGAACAAACTCAAGATTAGATTAAAAAACTAAATCTTTATAATAACCATTTACCATAATACTGTATTCAAAAAGAGATTGTGGCCAAAATCATGTTCACCGAGACACCCCATGAAAATTCCTCCATCATAAACATTATCCTTTAGTAATTCCCTTGTGTAATAAAGGGTTATTTATCTACAAAATAATAGTATTAATATTTATAACTTATTTTATATAAAATTTATAAAATTTATCCCTCTTTAATATAAAAATTTGAATCATTAATGAATAATTAAAAAAAAAACATTTTTTGATATAACAAAACGCAAATTGTACACTTTGGGAACTATATAGTTTTAATCAAGAAACCATTTTTGATTAATTAAATAATTTTTTAAATAATTTATATTTTATAAAATTTTATTTATTATAATATTTATTAAATATAAAAGATAATATAATTTTTGGAATTCAAATGTAATTTTTATAAATTTCATCAAACTATTATTGTAAAAAAACATGTATTTTTCAATAAATGATGATTTTTATTTAAAAATACAATTTCTCATATTTACATATTATTTTGATAAAAATATATATTATTTTTGAAATCATCACATTAAAATTATCCAATTGTGCATTTATCATAACTTTGAAAAACAATCGAATTTGTAGGTAAAAATTAAATATAGTATAAATATATAGTGTTTATTATGAAATAATAATGACAAAAATGAGGTAATATGTTCCATTAATGCTATCAAATACAAAATATATATTTCCCATTTAAAATAATTTCTTTTGAGGTTATCTAATTAGTTTTATAAACCCATAATGTATCCTTAGAAATATATATTATATTTCATGTTTTTAAAATTATATCCTTATAAACAAAAATCACTTCCACATCACCTAGACTACAATTTTAAGGTGTTGTGTTTTAATCCTTATAAAATAATTAATATAAATCCTATTTTGAATAATTGATTGTCCAAAATCATGGGTAGGTTCTTTGTTTTTATTACACTAACATATATTGTCCTAAACCTACGATTGTAATTTAATAAATACGTCCCCTATCTTTTTATATTTAAATCCATCCAACTTCCCATTAATTATCACTCAAAACCATTAGATAAATATATTACACAACATTTTTCTCACTAGAAAAATCCTCTGGATCTCCCATATTCATAATAAGCTCATCCCAATATTTTATAATTTCCCTCTTAGTGTGTGGGATCCCCTCTTTCTCTACATTATTCAAGAACCTTCTTTATGTCATTCATTTTTATTTCCAATTTCTCAAGTGGGATATGTTTTTACTGATACCACTTAATTTCAATATTATTACCATGTAATTAGAGTCCTATTTCACTATCATTATCCTATTTTATAATTATTTATGTAAAACTGTTCTACTGATGAAATTATCCTTCTTTTTTTAATTCCAACCATTTGTGCCGTGAATAACTATTTACATTTTCACTAAATGGTGTTCACATAGATATACCTATCCATTGTTGATTTTATAATTCCATGTATTTATCCCAAAATAATTAAACATGTCATTATAATATAATAAATATTACCAGATTTTAAATAATATAGGAGAATAACTTATACTTCTATATGATATGAAGGTGATGGGTGAGACAATAATTATATAACACTCCAAAGAATTGGGAAATGTTTTAATATCTTAAGATTCCATGTATGGTGAACATAAAGATATATTAATCAAAATGTTATATTTTTTCTAGTTTTTATCCTTACCTTATGTTTATGATGGCATTCATTATGTTTCTTTCAAATTCCCATGATCTATTTAATTTACCATGTTATATCAAGACTCACTGTTCTAGATTAGGATTTTAATCCCTCTTGTGTTACCCTGATATATGTCTTTGAAAAAATATAATGCATTGACTTATGAATATAATTTTTTATCCACTTATTGAGATTTATATCTCAACATTTTCTTTTGTATATCCTCATGTAATCTTGTATAGTTTTACATGAATGATGGAATTTTAGGAACACATTAAGAAGGTTTTTAGTACTTTCATTTAACTTATGTTGAAAGTTTCTTGTCTATGTACCTAATTTCCCAAATACGATATTCATCATGATTTTATAGTTTGAACTGAGTATCATTTTATGTAATATATCAATATATATTTTTTAATAAATATTTGGTTTATCATATAACCCATCCTATGTCATTTCCATGAAAATGTTCATGGTTTCCCCTTACAATAATCAAATAGGGAACCCTTTTAAGCACTTCCAAAATAGTCCAATAACTTCACAAACATAACCCAATAATGATATAACATGAAAATACACAATACATGGGTAATATACCTAAAATTATTGGTCATTAAATGAAATATAATTTCATTTAGTAATATTTTAACTATTGATGAGATTACACCATGAAAATTGATGTTTCACTATAATGTAAGATGAAAAGACTATTAATGATTCACTCTCCATAAGTTTTATCATGATGTTTTAATGTATTAATACTTTAAAATTTATTGATAAATTGATTATAGTGTGAAGTGAAGTGTGTCACATTAATGGATATTCAAGTATATTTTAATTGATCAACATGACATAGAATTTCCTCTAGCGAATGATATTATGCCTCAAAGGAGTAACGGAATTATTGGGGAGTTCATTACAAGTCATGAATACACCACAATGTAGATTCTCATGTTGTAATAGTATCTAGAATACATTTAATTATTCAAAATTTTTAAGAGTCTCCATGAAATTAATGATAATTATATCATAATATGTCAAGAAAAACTGGTCTTGTGTTGCAGTGATGGGTATTTTGTTTTGAAAATTTTATGGATCGATACTAACTTGGTGATCCTATTTGAAGTTATTGTATAAAGTAAATGGTACACATAGTCAAATAAAGGGGACTTTTTAATCCACAAATTATGGATCTGTGAATCACATCATGAATGTTTTAGTGACTCCAGGAACATGACTAAATTCATATTATTCATATTTTAATGAATATCTTACCTCACGAAGAAGATTTTTTATAGATTAACTAAAAAATCTACTGATATTTTTTCATGGTGTTGTGGATAAAATATTATTTGTTTCAATCAAACATAATTGAACATAATGTACATTGTAAAACCTCTTGGTACACCTTGGGAGATTATGAAGACATTAATCAATGTCAATTAATCCAAAATTATGTATTAATGGATTCATGATTAACATAATATGAAACATACTTGATGTATATATAATGGGTATTGAGATTAAAGGATATTAAATGATATAATTTTATGATGGGAGATAGGTATTCCAGGGTTTCAATTGAAATTTTAATTAATAATTCTAGGAATTTTCATGATGGTTGAAAACAAAAAATTTTAATTCTAGGAAATTTATTTCTCTGGACAACCATCAATGAAGAGTAGAAGTGTTTCAAAATTATTTTTGGATTTTCATGTATAATATTTATAGAGTGTAATATCATAATAAATGGAGTGGTGAGAAATAATATATGAATAAAATTCACTTGTCCATTGAAGGTGTTGTGTGGATAACAAATCCATAGGGTATGTGTGTCTACTCTATTTAAAAATAAAATAAAATAAATGCTTTTAGTGTCTCAGGTGCATCAATAAACGTAGTTTCATCATTTTGATAAAGTCATTTAGCTAAAGATAGAAGAATAAAAGCGTGGAAAAATTATTTAAATATTAAATTTTTATAAAGAACCTCTAGGATTACCTTTCTAGAGTATAGTAAATATTATAGAGATAATTTTTTGTCATATTATTGGTAGATATCCACATCATTAAATGATAGTGATCCTTGGTGAGAAGTTCATTACAAAAAACAATCCAAAGATAATGAATTCAATTCTTTGTTTATAAAAATATTGATTTCCTAATTTGTCTCATGACCCCCCTACATTGTATTTGAATAAAGACAATAATTGTATCACTACATGATTGATTTATAATTCCAAATATATAAGTGAGTATTTCATAGCAAAATTATCCTCTTATTTGGGAAACTAGTAAAATAAAATTAAGTAATTAAAATTCAATCAAAGATTAATCCACCCTCTAGTCTTTGGATTATTCCTCTATATTCCTAATAGTAACTAAAAATATTACACAATGAAACTTCCATAATTTGGGTTCTACTATTATATATCAATAAAATTACTCATATTATACCTTTTGTTTTTACCCTCATGGGTCCTCTATTTTGAATCCTAATCTTGTAATAAATAATTTTCTAATCTTGATAAATCAATTAAATACGATGTTTATTAGATCAAATATATTATGAGTTTCTCTTCTTTGAATTAGATTTTTTATTCCAAGTTTATTATTCTATAAGGTTAAACCATATTTGGGTAATAAATTTACTCAAATGAAAGTATTATCACTTAGTTCTTAATTCATAAAAGATAAAATAAGCAAGGTTCAACTTTCTTATTCGTAACACATTATTTGGATATATCTAGTATTTTCATATATTGTATATTATTTTAATTAACTATTTTTTACCTATAAACTAATCATTGTATGATTTATCCACTATTACATGAGGATATATTTATTATTCGTAATTAAATTATGTTCACATGGTTTTTTATATATTATCCATGTTTAAACAAAATTTATATAAGTATATAATATTTTCCCTGAAAGTTTCAACAAAATAATCTTAATAATACCTAAACGTTTTATTTTATAAATTTATAATTAATTTTATCCAACTACAAAGGAAATAACTTCACATTATGGACTATATTATGTGTACAAATATATTTCTTCCTCAACATGGTGTTATCATGAAAATGTTATTTATATTCACAAATGTGCAAGACATTGAAAATACAATTTTCATGGATCTCAAAATTTTGATTATATAATTTATTGATGTTGAAGTTTTAATAAAAAGAATAAAATCCATAAATATAAAATATAAAACTGTATAAAAATGAAATATCAATAGTACGTAGCTTCAAGGTTATTATATTTTAAATTATGCGATAATTTAATCTGAATAACATTAAATATCATAAATATGGGATTTTCAAAAACAATCAGAATAGATATTCAATAACATTAGTATTCATTGCCACTAAATTTTTTTAAAAATAAAATATTATTAGAAATATTATTATAGAAATTAAAATATACATATACATATATATATATATATATGAATTAATGATTACAAATATATAATGAAATTTATTCTATATGAAATACATTTATACTTGAAACCCATATCAAAATTATCTTGGACAGGGGGGGTAAGTGTTTCTTTAATCTACATATTTATAATTCTAAAAAAATATATTATAGGATTATTTTGTATTACAGAATGATATCTTATCTAGAGATTTGATTTTTAATAAATTTAATTTCAAGAATACATCGATTATGATGTATTCAATCAATTATATAATTTAATTTATTCTTATTTTTGTTATCATATTAATTTGGATCAACATTATAATGTTTTTTGTATGGATTTTTACTAAGTAACATCCCCATTCTTTATTTCTATGAATATATAGTTTCATCTTCTACCTCATATTTTATCACTGTTGATGTACCCAAAATTCATTAGAAATTGAATTTAGTAAGGAGGATGGTTGTGTTTTTTTATCTACAAATAAAATGCTAGATATTTTTTTGAATAGAGTTATTATGATAATTGTTTCCTTACTGTAATAGTTTCCCTATAGTGGTTAAATGTGTAGTAATAAATATTATCATTTCAAGGAAATATATTATTAATTTAATCATTTAGAAATCTAAAATATATTCTTCAATATGTTAATATTAGGTAAATTTTTATATTTTAAAACATCAAAGAGGTTTTTTATTTTGTTGGGAATGTTACAGATATACTTTAAAAAATATCCATTAATGATGAATATCCTCTTTTATCATTCAAGAAAATAATATTCTATACTTTTCATGTAATAACCCCATATATTTTTAAACTTCTTCTTACTATTAGTAATCTTGACTACCTTAAAAGTGTTTTTGATATAAAATAAATTCTTCTCATTATACATTACCTAAACCAATTTATCTCACTAAAAAAATTCATAATGACATCATGTGATTTTGATTCTCCCCATTAAATTAGGATTAAATAATTATTAAACTCATAATTGTTATAATAGATATTGTTCATTAAATATATAATTAGTTTAAAAAATGTCCATTATTAACCCCAATATCATATGCATCAACCCAACCTGTAGCATCATCAAAATCACGTATAACATGATTTTTTTGAAAAGTGAATCTAAAAATTAGATTAATAATTAGAATCAATAATATAATGCAAATATAATTCAAAAAAGTGTTGCGATTAATCCTTTTATACACTATATGTATTCTAATGATTCCAATTTTATTAGGATATCATAATGTCGTGGAATATTATTCTTCATTTACTTTATATTTTATACTCAAAAAGCAAAGAATAATATTTCCATAATGAATTATATTAATTAAAATGATTGTAGCTCACATGATACTCTCATATGTTGATCTCATTCAAACTAATTTAATCTAACTCATGGATTATTTTTTTGAATCTCTTTAATACTCAACCATTAAATTCCCTAATGTGATATTTGAATATTTCTATCTAAAATCCTCTTCATATTATATAATGTTAATAATTAGAAAACCACTATTAATATATACATGAAGTCATAAGTATTGAGGTGGAATGTAGTATCCCAGTCTGAAATCTACTCGACTGATTCCCTTGCTAGCTTCACCATAGATCGATCAATAATTGGATTTTTTATTTTATTATTCAACCGATGGAAGAAAACCCTTCCACAAATACAACCACTCATGGAGGTCTAAATTGATGGATCTCAAGGGAGTCCTTGAGGACAAAAGCATTATATTCCTGAGGTTAAGACCCCTCATTAGAAAAAAACCAATACGGGTTCCCCATGACTACTTCCATGAGAATGTGTGTCTTCCGCAACCTACCCTCTCTATGAATATTCTGAACTACACATCCATTAGAAATATCCAAGGTGAAACTACATATAAGATAATTCACAAGCCACCATGACTCAAATATTCTTTGAAAAGCCTTAATCGACACTTTGGAGTCTGATTACACTTCCAATATACCAACTGAAAACCTTTTACAAAGCATGATACATGTGTGAAATGTTCTTACTTATGCACTCAATGAACTCCCCGACCCATGAAAGCTACTGAAATCCAACAAAACTGAGCTATTATAATCCTGGATCATACCCACCCCCACACACACACCTGACCACCCATCAACGAACTGTCGAAATTTATTTTGAAGCCATTCATCATAGGATTCCATCTCAACCAACAACATTGAGCTCTCGGCCAGGTAACTTGGTTGTTCATGCTATTATCAACCAAAAGAATATGCTGACCACCCTTCATCAGCGAGCCCGATCCATGAAGTAGTACCTTAAAATGCCCTTGTAGTAGCAGCATTGTCAGCCAAACTTCTGTACACGCCTTATTTCGAACCTCCCACAATGTCTAAAATATTGCAGTAGGAACAATTCTTCTGACCTTATTCTCCAAGCCCTACAGATCAGATCCCATAAACCATCTCACAAAAAACTCCTGTATGGATGAGATCATTCCATCAAAACTACCCCATTTATCCATACTAGACCATAGATTGACAACCCAATCTCTCTTAATAAATATGTGCATGACCATATACGCTTTCAGATTAGCACATCAGAAACATTGAGAGGCCAACTAGATTCCTTTATTCTGAATATTATCTTCCATGGGGAGTAATTGATGAAGAGATCTCTATACGAGGAAACACGTCTTCATGGGTACCTCTGTACACCATAATCGTGTCCCCCATTCATCCTAAACCCCTCCCTACTGGATGAATCCCTAATAATCAAACAAGTTAAAATACCTTGAACTCAACTTTGTAAAATAGCATCGGCCATCCTCATCATTAAACACAACTTATTTGAATGGTTCCATCTGAACTGGGCTCAAAATTACTTCTATTAATCTAGGATGATGACTAGCTTCTCTTACCGGCATATCCAACCTAGGACATAATGAGAAAAACAGATTTGTACCAGCCCATTTGTCTCTCTATAAATTAACCTCACCTCATCCCATAACCCACCAAGAAGAACACTTAAGGATTTCAAGATGGAACACCATTGTCTTCCCCATCCTAGATATCTTCCTATTGTCCCACTCCTCCCAATTACTTCCATATTTAGTACTAAGAGTTTTGGCCAACATTTATTTCCCAACTAGGTATCATGAAAAATATATAAAAAATAGATTAAATAGATAATAAATTAGAAAAAACAATTAATAAAAACTGAAAAGGTGACATATGGGGAAAAATATAGATCACCAACTAGGAACATCCTATATAAAAAATAAATAAACAAAATAATAGATAGAAGGATATTCTACTGCATTCATCCATAACTCATTTACATTTTTTGAAATCATATTATCCTTTTCAAGGATTAAAACATTAAGCTCTTCCAAATATATAATTACTTCAAATGAGAGCTTTCTTGGGTACCCTAGTGAAATAGAGTCCTACGAATGGATTCAGTAAAAAACATTGTAGTGAATCAAAAAATTTATACCATTTATATAGAAATTTTAGTGATATAAAAAATTGATATTCTTAAATTAAAGTAAGAAATAATTTATAGGATGTAAGTAAATAAATAACATCTATTGATCCTTGGGATCATGACCTTGATCGACAGAAAAAACATGCATTAGTTATAGAGTTTCTTAGAAAAAATCATTATAAAATTTTGTCAATATAAATTTTGTATATAATTGTATAAACTACGAGTCCATGAAACATAGGCTCTAACACCCAAAAATCTCATCATAAATTTCTCAACAGATAGATATCTGGAATCTTACAAATATTTACTAACTCCATGTGAATGGATCACTCAAAGTCTATTCTTACGAACCCTATGAAGACATTGAATCAGAATCTCTTCTATGTCACTATGCCAATGGAAAGATCCCATGATTCCTAGGATTCCTATCCATAAACATGTAATATAATCATACATTAATAGCTAGATCCTAGGGATGAACTAGGAAGCTCATAAAGTTAAAAATAAGGATCAAAATATCAATTAATGAAATGATGGATACCGGTCGTGAAATAAATCTAAGGGACACAAGTCGTCTTTGATATCTCATAAATGTCTATTTTTGAATCCTAATATCTTGATAATTCGTATGTGCTTCAACACTTGTATACTAATAATCTAATATGGGAATACATGATGGCATTATCTCCTTAGTCTTATCACACCATTATCACATGATGATAAAATGTTGAATCCCAAGAAGCACCTCTATCATCCCCAAATGTTCCATATAATCACATTTAACCCATATTTTGGGTCCCAAGAAGCTTCTCTAGGCACTCATAGATTCATCAAAAGTAGTAAAGTGAAATTACAAATGAATGTTATTGGTTCTCATAATTTATAAACCCATAACCACTATCCACATCACCTCAGCACACAAGTATGGTGTGGAACATAAGTTTGAACTTTTTACCATCTATACCCATGTCCTAACAAACTTGGTTAGGGCCATTATAACACTAGGGAAAAAATAAGACTCCCCTAGGTCACATAATGGGAGATGAAACTTACATAGGGTCCTTCATGTCAACAAAGAAATGGTACCCTCTATGGATTCTCTTTCAGTTATGATCATACTTAGGACCAAAGTGCACCACACAGGGGATACACATCCCACATTCCTTTTTGGAATATCTCATGGTCTCTCAACCTAATAGGATAATCCACTGTGGAAACTGAATTGATATGGAATGTAACCCATCTCAATTTCCTACAATGATATAGGTTAGTCTACCTACCCAACCCAAGTCCATCATACCTATGGTATATTCACCTAGGATAATCATGTCACAAGGGTCCTCACCCGACCTATAAGGGATTTCCATATCATGTAATGTCAAAACCCTTTATGAAGGTGTTTAATGATTATATGTGTGCTCCTCTATGCCTATCCATTATTTAGCTAATGATAACCACCTGGGAATTTAAAAGGAAAGGCCTACCATTCAAATATGGGCCTCATCCAACATTGGATGAGGTAATCCATCCATTGCATAGGGGAACACATGTCCATAAAATATGTTTTAAACTAATTCAATCATTTCAATAAAATTAATATTTAAATAAAATAGTTCATTTTATTTAAATGTTTTAACACCCATGGTGGTGCGACCAAAAATCACACATATCATAAAAAATGTATTAATTACAATATAGAATTAACCAAATAATACCTAACTCAATATAAATTCAATTACATTTTATTTCTCTATCTAGAATCCAATTATATGATTCACCCATGACCGACCATGTTCCACCGACCATCGGAAAGTCACCCAAGGCCCTAACTTATACAAGATTTACCTATTCAATCATACTAACAAACTAAAATTAACAAATTATAATTAAGTTATAATTAATTTGACAGTCACATTTTATTAAAAAATTTACAATGAATTGGTTTATTCAATTAAATGATTATAATTATTAAAATTGAATAGAGATCCTTGTGAAACTATAACAAAAGACAATAAACCATAAGAGGTTTGATGAAGAGACTTGACATCAATAGTGGAGAAAGATATATCAAGTATCTTTGATTTATAAATAAAATTATTTTCAATTTATATACAATAATAATAACATTTACATTTTCATAACATATCTCACTAAAACAGTGTGTGATGATGAGCTGACGTTGTCGCTGAATGTTCTCTAAATATGTTACAAAAAAACCAAAAAATTTCCTCAATTTATGTAATTACAAAAATTTATTTTTTAATTAAAAACTATAGGAAAATCCATAGAACATCATATATTCATCAGATTAATGAGTGAAAGTATGAAGAAATAATTATAGGACATAATCTATAAGGGATAATCAATATTTATATTTCATTTATACAATTCCACCATTCTTTGATAGAAACATAACTGAACCCTGATATGGTGAATAAAAAAATTACAATATTGTAGGGATAGGATCAACATATGTTGATGAAATTAATTATATACCTAAAAATTCTTAAAATAACCATAAAAAAGCACCGTAAATTAAGGTTTAATGTATAAGAGGGAGGGGGTCACCCCCAGTGCCTTCATGTATACTGAGATTCTATTCATTGGGTTATATTCTATGGTGGATGATGTAATCGACCAATCTACCATATATTATAGAAAGTACATAGATAAAGGATATTCGATGGCCCCTATAGTGGCACTAGGACTCTACTATCCCAAATAAATATCGAGAGGGATGTTACTGGCCAACTGATGGGCTAGTACAAGATATAAAGTGTCTATGAACTACAGCCTATGTAGCCCGTATTCCAATTAGATCTATATCTCTTTCTCAAAACACCATATTATCTCCATTAATTTTCTAAAATACATCCATTAAGGAGTTACAAACATTATAATAAAATTCTTAATCCCAAATCAAAATTCATCCCCTCTACCAATTCAAATATTCAAATTCCATCTGGAATTCTCAACATATAAAAATATGAGATATTAAATGGATCCTTCCAAAAATAAAATGGAACTCACAAAAATAAAAATTCATTATTCTATGGATTATCCATTGTTTATGGATTGAATAATGATCCACCAAAATAGTCGTGATGATAAATGATTGCTTCACGGTGTGAAAGGATCACCTAAATTATTCTAATTTTATTGTGAAATTTTATTCCGAATATTCCTAATATTTTCACTATAATGAATCCTTATATTATTAGGATTATTATTACATATATTCACATTATAGGGACCCATAAATAATCATTATATATTCTAGATTCATTGAACTAGAATTAACTTTCTTACATTATTGGGGAACTTTTTGTTTATGAATTTTTTAGAATTAGGTCATTACTCAAACATAACAACTCCAATATTACAATGTAGACAAATTCTACAAAATATCCATTAAAAAAAATCCATGTTAAATAAAAATGATTTATTTTGATGAAAAATATTCATAATTTTATTCATGACATCGAACTTGTCCCTATTATTCCATAAAACACCACGAAAACATTTTTAAATGTGTGATGAGTATAAAAATTTCAATAAAAAAAACCCCTTAGTAAAATTGAATACATTAAGACCCATTTATTGTTTTCCTTATCTTATATTTTATTTGATCATACAAAATAAAAAATTTCCATAAGAAAAAAAACTTATTTTTGGACCTAGAATAAATTCAGACATGTAGTGAAAACCCCAATTATTTCAATATTTGAGAATCACATTCCTCAAACCCTTTAAAACCCCATAAAATTATAATAAAATTATGGATGTATTCAAAAACAATTATCCATAAAACAAAATCAATCCCCAAGGAATTATAGATCTATAATGGGGCTCACCCAATATATAATCTATATTAGGTCACCTATTTTTCCTGAGTTATAGTGGGTATCAACCCTTCATATAAGCTATATGAATCTGAACCATGTTCTATAATGTGGAAAAAACCATAATATAAGATTTATTAGGCTCAAAATATTATCAAATAAATTTCATCTATCATTTCATGAATAAAATTTTTTATGTTTGTATAAATTCATCAAGAAACCTATATAAAAACTCCCTTAAACTAAAATAAAATCACATTTGGAATTTAAAATACACTATTATTTTAAATTTAAACACTAAAAACATAAAAAAGAAACAATTTTCATTGAAAATAAACATGGAATATTATCAAGGAAAAATAAAATAATTAAGTCATCATGGTGTTGGGAAAGGTCGCTCATGCCGTTTTAGAAAAAATAAACTCATTCCGTATTTTTTTGGAAAAGTTACTAATTAATTCATTAGAGAATGATATAAATATGCATCCCAAACCATTTTGTAAAAATTAAACATCGGTAAAAAATATATTAAAAATCATAGTATAATAGTAAAAACTATAATTAATTTTTTTATTAAAAATGGATATGGGATAAAAATGGTGTTTAAAGGGAACAATTATGATGATTCTCAAAAGAATGTACCTTAACTTGAGCTCAGTTCATCATAAGTGTCCTTTATCCAAATGAATAATAAAATTAGGTTTCTTATTTAATTAATTAAGTCACATATTTCCATTTTATTTATAATTAGATAACGATTTATATTCACTTGAGATGTTTATACGACATTATCTATATAAGTGTAAAATTCCATTGGTAAGCCAGCTATGGTCAAAATGGTCAATATTAAATCTTCAAAAAATTTAATAATGATGTAATTATAATTTTTATACATAAATTATACATTTAAATTTAGTAATTAAATATGGTTATGGAAAATAAACTATGTTACAATCTTAGAGATTGTAGGTCATATACACATAGGTGTAACATTTCTAGTTTTCTACGATCATTATAGAATGTAGAAATATTTTATTTTATAATTTAATACTGATAAAATAATAATATATATCATATTAATTATTCAAATATACATTTATATATCACTCATGTGATATGGTTATGTAAAATATATCACATCCTTTCATAGAAGTGTTAGACCACACCTACACATGAACAATGTAATCATTTTGTATTATATGGAATTGTAAGATGGTAAATGAAATATTATTTTATAATGATGATAAATATGTCATTAATATAATATATAAACATTAATTTCATAAATTTAACTATGCAAGAGATATGGTGGTGGAAAATGATTTACATTGGTTGACAAGGTAGTAGTCAGCCGTACACGCGAATGATGGATTCTTTTCCCATTTTATTGAAGAGTAGATGGATATTGGTTATTACAAAAAATTAATAAAATATCATTATATGGAGGATATTTGATTTATTATTTAATAATTTTATAATAATGTTTGATATATGTGGAAGAATAAACAAAACCAAACCCTTCAAATTAAAAGTATAATTAGTCTTTGGAAAACCTTCTTATCATAACTCCTTATAATAAGTAAGACTGGTATTAGTCCAAAAATAATTATTATAGAATTTATGGAGGGATTAAATGAATTTAATTTTTAAGGCGATTCCCCAAAAATGGTTTCTATTTTTGAATAAATGAGAAGAGTAGGTACCTATTTTTAAGAGTGGAGAGTGGCATAATTTTTATTTCTCAAAATATTAAATTAATTCTAATTATATTTTTTTAAAAAATTTATGTATAGGGATTTATTTCTAAGATAATATGATTATAGGATTAAATACTCTAATAATAAAATTAAACATTTTTCTTTCCAAATTTATACCCATATTCTTTGGAATTAACCCCTATTAATCGCCTTCAAGTATTACTATGAAAATATAGTTCATTAATTATGAGTGTTGATATAGGTACTGTAAAATCAAAAAAATACCAAAAAAATTGAAAATGGTTGATATTTTAGAACATATCCTAACAAATCAGCCATTTTTTTAATTTTAATATCATTTAAAAAAATATAATTTACTATGAAATATCTACAATGTCATTTTTAGAACTATTCATTACATTGACATTAATTATATAAAAACATATAAAATAGAACCAAATATTTTACTATACCCCCAAAATTTCTTTAAATCAAGAAATATTTTTCTCAAATTATTTATTTAAAATTATATATATATTTTTTGTAATATCATATGTCCAAATTTTTATCATTAAATGAATAATTATTGAATCGACATTGTATATGGATTTAAGGTAATTATTTCATACACAATAAATAAAAATATATTTCCATGAAGAATTTAAATATTTTATCTTCCCTAAAACTCATTATATTAGAACATATCTTTCATATAACTCATATTATAAATATTACATGTATTAAAAACAAGATTAAGACATGGTTGAAATTTCTTTATATAAAATACTGCAAAGTTAATAATATCATGGTAGTGGCCCCAAAACGTCATAAATTTGATCCTTGGATGATTATAGTTTATATATATACATTTAATAAGATTTAAGTGAGTTTTTTGGTCATTTTTTTGATTCTTATCAACTTTTTTTAACCAAAATTAATTGATGTACCCTTCAGTATGGTAATTAAATTACTAAGTTCACTATTAACATTTTAAAAAAATAAAAAGGGAAATATTTTTTAAATTTTGTCCATTTATTGAAAATATGTTATCAATTTTTTATAATTAAAAAAATTAATTTTCTAAAATTATTTTAATATTAAACATGAAAAAATAATGAAAATTAGTTTTTACAAAAAAGTACCTTTTAAAATATTAAATGTTTTTTTACAAAATTTTAGTATAGAATATATTTCAAAAAAAATTAATTGGATTACTTTAAAAAAAATTAAGTAACAAAATTTTATAACTAAGAGAAAACATAATTTTACTTTTTAAAAACATTAATATAAAAAATATTTTTTAAAATAAATTAGTACTTTTCCCTATCCCATGAAAAACTAATATTTAAATAAAATTATAAAAAGTAAATCCTAAGATAATTTTCACAAGAGAAATTTAAAAATTAAATTCATTTGTTAAAATTAAAATTCTATAATTTGTAAATGTAACTTTCAAATAAAATATTATAAAAATGATTTTGTAAAAACAATTTCCTTTTTTTATTATTTATTATATTTATAGGGAATATATCAATATAATCCAAGATCACTAATATATTAAAAAATATTTATTCTATAATTAAATGGGTAGTCATATTCCTCCCACCCCCTTTTGGATGTTTAATCACCATAATTTTGAACTCTCTCTCGGTTACTAGGGTTTTAATTTTTGAAATAACCCGTACTAATACCTCCTTATAAAAATAAATAAAGAAAAATCCCCCTAAAAAAGAGAGAAAGATATGTTCAAAGGTCATCTGAATAACCCATGATAGGTTTATAAGCATGATAAAATATGTGGTATTTGAAAACATGCATTTGGTAGAGAAAATTAATACTAAGGAATGATACAGGGTGATAAAGAACATGGTCATGAGAGTGTGAACCACTACAAAATTGTAAATCAATGATGGGTTAAATGGAAATTGATTTATCTATAAGAAAATTAAAATAATTTCATTATTGTTTCAAATTAATTTCACTTTGAGGAATTATTTTACTACCAATAGTGATAACATATGGAAATATACTTACTTGAAAAGTAAAATTCAACGCTTTAATCAATTTCAACCAAAATATCATCTCTTTCTCCAAATAAGGAGAATTCATGATGAATTTTTTATTCCTAAATATCTATAATCAACCTATACATATCACAATATCCAAATAATAATAATAGTATATTCCTCCTATATTTGTACATTAACCAAAACAAAAATAGGTAAAACAAGATAAGCTAATTCAAAAAAATGAATATACCATCAAATAAAGAAAAACTACTTTAATCCTCTAAATTTAACTGTAATACCAAATCTCAACATAAATCAATCAAAAAATAAAAATACATAAATGTACTTTAAATTTTATATAGTTACACTGAATACCAATAATTAGAAATATTGGATCACATAGTCTTTCAAGATAAAATTTACCATTTATCTCCAAATAACATCAATGACTCATAAAGTCTCATTCCCATATATATATATATATATGCCCAAATCATATAATCTCCATATAATACTATTAATTTATATAAATAATACAATTTACCATAATCCCTCAATAAAAATATATATTATTCAGTAGATATTTCAATATTTTTTCTCAAATAAAAACCAACAGTATCATATGTGGTTAAAAAAATATAGTGATCTTATTCACATAATGACGAATTAATTTTTCTATAAAAAAATGTTCCCATACTATAATAACCCATAATCATGTCATTATTATAGATCATAAAAACTATAAACATTTCCAATACCTTTAATCACATTTCCACTAATAGTAAAGGCATTTTTACTAAAATATCCATTTTTATATTTAATATTAAGTGTTACGTATAACTTGAACATTTTTAAAGTCCTAATAAATGTCTCCAAAAGAATTTTAATTACATAAAACATTAAAAAAGGGTTTCCTACAACTTTGAAAATATCATCAGCCATTAATAAGTACCAAAATACCTAGAGATATCACAACTTCACTAGATCACCTAACATCAACTATAGTAGTAACAAATGATTTTCAACCCAATTTTCTTTTAATTATGATATTTTCCACCCTAGACCACTATAAATTTCAATGAATCTTGAAATATTTATTCCTCTTAATCATTTGAGGGTTTTGAGGCCTTTTCCCTTGAAATAGGCCCATGCTATCCACTGAGTGTTGACTACAGATATCATAACCTTAAGTATCTTCCTCTTGAGTCAAGGGGGGTTATTGGACATACAAACCCTAAAATTGGTTCCTAAAGTTAATCCTTAAACCTTCTTTGATGCCCCTCTTCTTGCACGGAAGATCCCCCTTTCCAACTTTGTTCTCCAAGCCATTCTTCTATCCCAAATTCCCATCCTTCAACTAAAATATAGGGTTGTAACTAAGGATCCTTGGGTCTAAACTCCCCAATACAGTCACTCCATCTAGCCTCTCTTGACCACTATGAGTCTCTATTTCATCGAGCAAGACAGTCTTTCCCGGCACTATGTCCGAGCTCGTGAGCTATTCATATCCTCGTCCCATGAACTATGATTTCTTGTTAGTGTCTTCACATCCACGATCATGAATGCCACCAGGACCCTAGACATCACCAACTATCCGGTCCCTCACACCTTCCTCGAGACTACAGATTGAAATCGGTATATCCAATACCTTCATTTTTGTTCTACCCCCTGCACAATCTCCTTTCCTCCCTCCTATAAGGGTGTTATTCCAAAATTCTCTTTAAGGAGGGAAAAACATATTCTACGTACTGCTCTGCCATATTTGACTTTACACACTTCACTACATATGGGGGAACCAATGTAGGCCATTTTTTAGCTAATCCTCCTAGGACCTGGGCTCCAATCCGGTACAGTATTGTTGCCTGACGGATTCCCCCACCTTTGTAACAGCCCTGATCCCTTACTAAAAATCGCCCATGCCAGTATTATTCTGTGCCTATTGGAATATAGCATCCAGTTTCACTTCATACCCTTCAGCTGGTTTTAACACCAGAATTGTGATTTTCCTACCACAACGACAACCAGAGACCATATGGCCTAACCAATGGGACCCCAGTTAGAATGTAGGCCATGAATCAAAGACCACTCTTTTCTTCCATCTGAACTCTTCCCCAAATGAGACCCATAAACATTATATTGGAACCTTGAGACATAAACCTCAACACATACGTGAGGGGAAATTGGATGACAAACCGAAGAAGTTCGATTATCAGAGTACAAATCCCTTCTGACCAGATTACCCAACATACAGAAAATTGAAGGGTTATAGAAAGGGAGAGGCAGGTTAGGGAAGCTTACCCAAACCACTGTTGAATGTGCATCCTGATTCATACTAAACTCCAAGGACCAACGAAGGAGGTGAAAACCACATCCATTGAAGACACGAGGGGCACTGGACCAGAAAACTATCTGATCATCCTCTATAAAGAAACACATTATCAAGTGGGTCCTATCGAGAAGACCCACAAATGAATGATATTGATTCACCCATGAATCAAAAATAAATCCGTCAAAAGCATCAACCGATGGTTATATACCACTGAATCAATCCAAAAGTGTCGACCTATGATGATACAAAGCTGCGTTGAATTATTTTGTTGAAAGAGAGAGATGAGGTGAGATGTTCTGCAGATCCGAGACCTTAGGGAAAAGGGGGATTGATGGGAAAGGAAAAATAAAATTTGGGTTAGTGAAGGGGATGAATGGACTAGACATCAAAGAGGAGGGGGGGGGTATTACCTCTCCCCCCCAATAGGGTGGAGGGGTCCAGATCCACATGCATCTCTGCTAGGACATCACCCCCTCCAAGGTTTTGAGCTCCACCGAGGGGATGATGAATCAATTTTCCACCCTGAGTAAGTAGATTTTTACATGTTCTATTATAATTTAAAAATTCATTATAGCTAAAAAATATCACCATTAACTGGATATATTTTATCTCAATATTATACTATTCATGAATCTTTGAATTATAATTAAGAACCATATCACTACAATTACTGTACTTGTAACACATTATAGATCATGAAAAATATTCCCCAAAATTTATTTTAGCACACTGAAAACATGTTTGTATCATACAATATTGTATATGGGGCAAAATATTTTTCTAAGCATGGATTCCACCCTAAATAAAATCTACTAAATATAATATGAATTCCTTATATAAAATATTGTATATATGTTGGATTCCTTGTAAAATTTTCCTCTTATCTAGGCACATAATATTCATCCATTTAATAAAAGATCCATGAACAATTTATATATTCTAAGACAAAAAAACTTAGGGAAATATCTCCGAAGGAAAAGATTATTAAATGTGTCCCATTCTATATAATATTCATCTTTTGTTTCTTTTTTATTTTTTTACAAAGACCCCTAGTGACCATCTTCACCTTCAAAATGTTAAATTTAAAGAGTTATTTTTTATTTTCATAATATCCCATGACCTAAAATATCATTTCTAATGAATTGGAATATCCTTCAGTTACCATAGGGTCAAATGAACCACCAAATAAAGGGGGATGTGGTCTCGAAAAATTATCCGGTATAGAAATATTCTTATATGGTGGATTTGATTTCACCCTATCATAGATTATATCACCATTTTTATTTTGTGTCAACTAATGCATTTATACAATAAAATTCATAGTCCTAATTCAAATAAATTTGAGTTACATATTTTTAAGTATGTAGAAATTTTGGAGACTTCCTAAAATAACTTCCCTATTTCTTCTATAGAAAACCATTCTATGGAAACATAATTTAGATGAGGCAACATGGTAATTTTTTAAATTCTTTATCATATCAACATAACAATAAGCTAAATTCTATTTAACATTTATTTTATCATAAAAGTTCATTGAGTGTATGAAATAAAACACTTCCACATGAAGAAAGAAAAAATTTTCCCAATGAAATCCTTTAATACCCATAGTAAAAAAAATAATAACAACTTTTTTCATTATAGAGAATATTCTTAATAAAACCCATTAAAAAACTTAGAAATTATAATAACCATATAGTAAAATAAAAATACAATTCTTCATAGAAAATTATTAGTATCCAATTCTTTAGAGGGACAAAATGGGGGATCACCATTCTTTTAAGATATATCGGGATCACAATTTTAGTGAGCTATAATGGGGCTCATCCTTTCATATATGCTTTATCAGTCTCTCCCATGAGATATACTATGTCTCAAACTACAGTATTAGTTATATCATGCTAACTTAATTTTAGTATTGTTCCTAAGTACAATTCTATGAATACAATTCTTTATTTTTGAATCTTTTAATCATAAAATCCATTTGAAAACACATTTAAACCCAAATAAAAACACTTTTAGATATCAAAATTCTATATTATTTTAAAACATTTAATTCTAAAATCTATAAATGAAACATATCAAAAATAAATAATTTTCAATGAAAATAACCGTAGAAATTTAAAAAGGAAACTCTATAGAAATATGGAATTATGATAGAGTGAAATTTCTCTCATTATGTGTAAGTTAGAAAACATCCATTAAATATTTTTTTTCCAGAAACGTAACAAAGTACCTCATTTAGAAAATTAAAAAAAATTATTAAATTAAATACATATTAAATAAAGTCAAATTGGGAAACAATTACAATGAAAATTATATTATAATTCTAAAAAAATAATCAATTTTTTATGAAATATTGAAATGGAATAAAAATATAGTTTTAGGGGAAATAATAAAAGATTATTTTGAAATGAAAGTCTCTAATCCAATATTTGATTCATCTATTACATTTTTATCCCCATGAATAAATAGAAAATAATAATTATTTACTTTTATAAAATCAATTTCTATAATTATTAGTCTATTTATATCACTTATTTTCAATATATATACAGTTATAAAATAATTTATGTAAATGTTAGAGTTTTTTTGTACATTTAGTTTATAATTATAAAATGGATTCGATAAGTCATCTATGGTCAAAAAAGGTCTTCATTAAATCATCTATTGAATGATAATCATGTAACAGTTATAATTTTTATACACCAATTATACTTTTAAATTAAACCAAGAAATTTGTTTATGATAAATAAAATATGTTACAATCTAGGCGATGATAGGCCACAAATAACCGTGTGTAATGTTTCCATTTTTCAACAACCACTATGGAAAAGGGGTGAGTATTATTTTATCTTTAAAGAAAATCAATAATATAAAAAACAAACACAAACACACACACACACATATATATTATATTAATTCTTCAAATATTGTAATAAATATCATCTATGTCATATGATGATGAAAAATGAATCACAAGGCTCTATGGAGGTGGTAGATGAGACTTACAAACTAATGAAGTTATCATTTTCTAGTGTATGGAATGTTAAGGAGTTAAGTGATATATTATCTTTTAATAATGATAAATATATCATTAATATCATATATAAGAATTTATTACATCATTATAACCAGTCTTGGGATATGGTGATGGAAAATGATTTACAACTCTTGGTGAGGCGTAGTCTTCCGTACACAAGAATGATGTATTATATTACCATTCAATGGAAGAGGATATATATATTGTAAATGAAACAAAAAACAAAAAATCAAAAAAAATTAGGATATTTTAGTTATTATTTTTATCATGTTTTCAGAAGGTTTATGTGGTGTGGAAGAAGAAATAAAACTAAAACATATAGAAAAAATACATATAATTTTAAAAACATCATTTGTATAATACCTTAATACAATAATGAATTGAATTATTTATAAAAAAAGACACCTTTAATTTGGTTATTTACTCTTGGAAGGTATTTTTTCGAGTATTACACAAAAAATGGTTATGAACTGTGATGAAATGAGAACAAGTGGATCCCTTTTATAAGATAGAGAAGTACACTCTTGGAATTTCTCAAAATATTGAAATAATATAGATTAATGTTTTTATTAAATATGGTTCAAAAATGAGTTATTTTGAATATAAGATGAAAATTGTATTAAATACCCTCATAAAATAAAAAATAGATATGTTTTGACTATATTTATACACTTATCATTTGGTTTTGAGCCCTTTCACTCTTACCACGACGACATGGTTTTTACTACTTGAGGGTCTATATAGATACAATAAAATTAAAAAAACCAATAAATTGAGAATGGTTGACACTTTAAACCATATCCTAAGAAATTGGGTAATTTATAATATTTTAGAAATTTATATCATTTAATAAATATTATCTCCTATAAAATATCTATAATGTCAATTTTAAGAACAATTCATTCCCTTCAAATAAATAATATAAAAAAATATCTAAAATTAGAACCAAATATTTTATTATATGCTTAAAATAGTAATTTAACTATATAAAATTCATTAAAAAATATTTATGTGAAATATTTTAATATTTTTAATAACATTTAGTTTATTTTTTCATTATTTTTATAATTACTACATCAATGTTGTTTTATAAATTAAGGAAATTATTCTGTTCATAAAAATGAAAAAAATTACCCCAATGAAGATAAATATTATACATTTAAAAATATTTTTATTATTTTAACCTATCCTCTTTCTTATATCATATTAACAATATTACACATATTAAAAAAAGTGAGTGACATGCTTGATATTTCTTAAAAAAAATTCTATATGTCAGAACCTCATCCAAGTGGCACCAAAATGGTATAAATTCAACCCTAGTATGATTAATATAGATATATACTCATCCAAAAATATATAGGTATGTTTTTTGGTAATTCTATTTTTCTTATCATCTTATATTTAACCAAAATTGTCTAATTCATCCTTTAAAAAGGTAATAAAATTACTACAATTACTATTCATATTGGAGAAAAAAGATACCTATTTAATAAATTCAGACCCAAAAATTTCATGCCTAAAATCCATTTTTCTAAATTGAAAAAATAAATTTCAATGAATTTAATTTAAATTAATATTGGGAAAATTCAACAAAAAAAAAGTTTTCTTGAAAAATTCCCTTTTAAATGTAAAATTTTATCACACTAAATTCATGTATAAAATTCATTTCAGAAACCATAAATAGATTATTTTAATTAAAAATAAACAAATTACATTTTAAAACTAACAAAAAAATAATTTTAATTTTTAAGTATGTTAATATAAAATATTGTTTTCAATAAAAAGTAGTATTTTTCACTATATCGTGAAAAATATATATTTTCAGAAAAATATAAAAAATTTACCCTAAGATAGCATTAACACGATGAATTTAAAAATTAAATTCATTTTTTCCAATTACAATTATATAATTTAAAAAACATATTCATAAAAACTCTTATAATAAACGAGTTTAATAATACAATTTCATTTCTTATTTTTAATATTAATTAATATATTTATGATTAATATAACCAAAAAATCAAGAATACTAAAAAATATTAGAATTATTTGTTCTATCATTAATTGGATTGTTAAAACTTCATATTTATAAATGTGTAGAATAATGCATACATAAATGATGTTTTTGTTGATCTTTGAGGTCTTTTTTTTTGCTGTTTACACCGAGCTCAATTATATTTGCAAAGCCTCTAATTATTTTTAAAAATGTGGAAATAATCCTTAAAAAAATATTTTACACCTACACAAATCTCAATGATTTTTTATAGAACTCACATTGATGTTTATGCAGCCTATTCTTACATAGATGACGCGAAATTAGTTTTTAGATCATCCTTATATAGATTTCATTACCTTTGAAATGATTGTTATGAAATAGTAGTTGTTGTCCACACATTCCTCAGATGGTGTATAGTCTTGTAAATTCAAGATTACATGGTAGTACAGTATGTATACATAGATTCCACAATCTTCCTTTCAAAGTCAGGCATAATCAATTATTTTCTAGTGTAGCCTTTAGAGAATCCTATAGATTGAATATAACTTCCTTAATTCACTTTCTAGGGTTTTTAGTGACTTCATAGATACTCAAAACCTCATCTAAAGGGTCTCCTTTCATTGAAACAAAAATTTACATGTGTGGTGTTTCGTGGATGGCTCTTCTTCATCATCTGGGAAAGACCATCATTGTAACGAACATATTATTCAATCCCTGTAGGCTATCATTATCTAACATCATATTAAATTTTATAGAGAGTAATCTCATCATTAGTACTATCTGTTAAATTCATAATTAACACATGAATATTCATATATAATCTTATTGGATGTTTTCCACACAAGGTATTCAAGAATTATATCCAAATGACCCTTTTATAATTTCCATGAAAAATAATCAAAACTCCAAAAATATTGAAAACAAATTTATCCATAATGGAGACTTTCTAAATTACAAGAAATACAATCTTATATACTAAAATTAAAATTTTATTTTTTTAATAAAAATAAAAACATAGAACCACTTAAGATTAGTTCTCTGGATGATAAAAAATCAGTTAAATTAAATTAACTATGTAGATGAAAAATATTTAAAAATTTATTTTGGGTTTTGTCTATAATTTAGTTAATTAAATTTTTATATTATTTATTTATATGGAGTGGGTAGTTTTTTTATTTTAATTAAAAATTAAAATTTCCAAATTAAGAAACAGTTTTGTTAAAAAAATTAATGAAATATTAATTTAAAGAACTGTCAAAAAATTATGACATTAAATAAGTATTAAAATTGTACTTTTGATTTATTTCTAAAATTATTGTTATCAAAATAAATTTAAAAGAGAGAAAATTAATTTATTTGTATTTTTTAATTAATGAATTTAGTTTTGTCTTTTTGACTGACTTATTTAATGCACATTTCTTTTTTGATTTATATATATTTTTTGATTAAATTAAGTTTATTTTAATTTTTTTAAATATAAATTTGATATTTAAATTTTTATAAAACTCAATCAAAAAACATAAAAAACCAATTTCACACCACTCCTTACTTCATCAAAAACTTGCATTAGAAAAAACAAAAACCCACAGTTTTATCATTTAGTCAAAAATCTATATAACACTTATAACAAGTTGGTCATTAAGTACAAACAATATATCCTATGCTATTTTTATGAACATAAAAATACTTTTCGTAATACTTTTATTGAATTTTACTATAATTTAAATAAATTTATAATCATGAAATTTATTACAATTGATAAATCATTTCATGGAACACATTATACATTATAATACTCTATCAAAATAACTATTTCATGATTTACATTCCTAGATTTTATTTTCATTAATTAAAAATGATTCACAATATCATATTTTTAAGAGAATTATCATATAAATTACTAAAAAACAATTTCACTCCCACTAACATAGTTATATACCAAATGTTTTGTGAATAATTTCTCTTTATAATTATCATATTTTTTTAAAAATCATTCAACCTCTATCTTAGATGAATTATTTATTTTTTAGTTATGATCTTCACCATGATTAAATTATATTATATTTTTATTGTCGAACTAAAATTTCTTTTAATGAATTATTAAAAAGTAATACAAATTTTTTTTCATTATTTTACAAATTATTCAAATAAGAACAGATAAATTAATTTTTATAAAAACTAAATAATTCATAATTTATAATAGAATATAACAATCCTTACATTACTCTAAAACCCTAAATATTATAAAATTACAAAATAGAATATTCATAATACATATCTCATATGGTTTTTTTACTTTTATTTTTGATGTTACATGTTTTTTATAATATTACACCAAATTAAGAATATACAAGGTGTTAATATATTAAAATTTTCCATTTTTTACAATAAAGGTATGTATTCCCCACACATTTCTTATGGATGTATCTCAGTACCCATACCATGATTAAATATATACTATTTTCTAAGTACAATGATAATCTTAAATGTTTCAGAACATCTAAACAAAAACTTTCATATGAACTCATTAAACTAAATTCATCATCATTTAAAATTCCCAACAATATAAAATCCTTCTATTTCTTCCCCAATAATAAATTTATTCAATAATAAGTTTTTCATCTATAAAATGATTTAAAATCAAAATATTTAATTAATATATATTATGTTGTAGTTGGGGTTTGTCTTAGTTGTAATCAACCCTTAAATCTACATGAAAAATGGGGGTACAAAACCCATTGGGCGCAGGTTATTGTAGCAGTACTGTAGCGTACTGTAGCAACGACGACACTGTAGCGGCGACAGGTCACTGTAGCGGCGGCAGAGAACTGTAGCAGCGGTGGAACTATGCAGGACTGTAGCAACGCGGGTACTGTAGTAGTACAATTCACATAATGGGCTTTGGGCAAAAAAAATGGGCCTACGGGTCATGTAATGGGCTAAATGCCCACTGGGCCTTCGGGCTATGTAATGGGTCTCCCTCTACCCAGTTAAAGAGGTCTTTTCTTTGCTTTAATAATAAAAATGAGGCTTCAGCCCCAACCTTTAAAAAAAATTAGTATATATTATGGAAAATACTTTTGTTCATTAATTAGATGAATAAACTAACAGGTAAATTATTTTATAATCAAAAAATGGATATTATATGTATTATAGAATAAACTACTTTTCTTCTGAATATAAATTTGAAACATTATGAAAAAACCTCTATTCATGAACATATGATAACTTTTCCACTTAATCCTTATAAAAAAATTATTCTCAAGGAATAACAAGAAATAAAATTTATATTCATATAATAATAATAAATTTAAATTTAACATTTAATATATGACATCCACAATGTCAACAGTGTGTATTTATTTTTTATGCACTTACTTATTTGAATTTAATTTTGATTATAATAATTATTTTTGAAATTATAGAAACTATTAAAGAATTTAAGGAAAATATGCATGTATATAAGGATCGTATAAGGAATCAAAAAATGTTTAAAATTTGGTAGTATAAAGGGTTGAATGCTTCTAGGAATAGTTCTGCTAAATCTTACCATGTTCTCAGATTTTTATAAAATATGTAATGTTTTGTTATTTAAATTATATTTATTAAACTTATCTCTTATTTTTACCATAATTCACATATAAGTCTTCTAGGAGGTTCCATGTCGAGTGAATCCTTCCACACTTTTACTCCATTCTTATTCACTGTTAAATTTGTGATTATTACTCTCTAAAAACTCATGGTTAATGATTCATCTTTCTTTTTATTATCTTTACTCCTCTTTTTACACTATTATCTGACTCTAACCATCCATCATGGCCAAATTTTTGGATTAAATTATTGATAAATTTGGGGATTGGGTTTCAAGGATTTGAAAATTCCCTCAATATCCTCAATATATTATTATTTTAAGTAAGTATGTTTATTTCAATATTCTAATGATTTTTTTCCTATTCCCCTTGATATATTGAAGAAAACATTTTTCAGTAATTTTAAATTCGATTTTTTGACAAAAAAACTTTCTTTTGATTAATAGAAAACAGTGGTTTTATTATGGAAAGGACCAGTCAGGATCTATGAAATTACTAAAAGGGGAGGGGTGAATCCATGATATTTTATTTTTGTGTTATATTTTGTATGACACAACCTATGGCTACAATTAGTCATAATAGAATATTCTAAAAATAAATAAATAATCACATCCATGAGATAGTGGAATATTCAAGGTTAACTAGTCAATAAGTGTTTCAAGTCCTTGGAAAGGTTTAGAAGTAATATATAATCACTGAACAAATAAAAAAAATTAGTTTTTGTGGTTTATAGTACTAATAAAAAACCAATCACTAACGAATCACTATATTTCTTTAACATCTCATGTTTTACTCACACAGAAAATATGATATAATAATAAATTGAAAAGAAATTATAAACCTTCACCAATCAAATTCAGTATGTTTTCCTTGTTCCTCTATAATGTTCTTCTCACTTTCAACACGAAAAGTTCTTATAGTTGTTTTTCTTCACTTTCTTGACCAACCATAAGAAATATATTATTAATAAACATTACTATATTAACATATCCATCATTGACTTATGCATCCATTAGTAGTTCATTGGAATACCCCTATCTGATCACTATATATTATTCTTTATTCATCTGGTATAGAAAAATTTATATACACCACTTTATTCGGTATCCTAATTCTTAGAGTGTCTTCACACTGTATATAATACTCCAACTTCTTTATACCTTCTATCCTATACCACTTATTCTAGTGTTACAACCTATGATTCTTTGACAAAGATCTATCTAGAACATCAATCAGGACCTCAATTCTATAGAAATTCAACAATAAAAAAACCTCCCTTGAGTGAACCTAGACCCCCTTATATATTTATTAATTAATTGAATATTTATAGTAGATCACAAATTTCAATTTCATTTTTTTCTTAAAAATTTAATATACTACTCGCACAATTTATCTTTGTACCCCCATCGAACTTCAAATAATATAGGATACATTAAACCATCATAGGTAACATTCATTAAACATGAATATTAATAAACTCTCTAAACCAACAAAAATATCAAATAGATTTATGAATTTTTAATTAAAGCATTATAATTACCACATAAAATTTATTTATAAATACATGATTTAGTACTTCTTCACAATTTTGTATTCTTTAATCTTGAATGGTTCTTCTCTATTTTGTCACAGTATGTCTGGTAGACTTTATATATTTCCTTATAGTTACCTCATAAGGTTCTTATTTATTTTATGCCTACATCATTGGTTTAATTTATGATATACTCTGGGTGGACTTGTTTTCTCATTCTGTTTCATGAATTCATAGAACTCTATTAAATTACTGTAATACTCTATCTAATGTCATTATAACATTTCTTAGGGAAATTTACTAGATAATTATATTTCATTCCAGAGCTCAGAATTTTTAATATTACAAATTATCTTAGAATCTTGTATTTTGAGAATTACTAAACTACTTTGTGTTTAATGACTCAGAAACCTATGTCTAATCCTTTGAAAATTTATATTTTATTAATTTGGAAAATCTTGGTCAATGAATTAAATATCATTATTGTATCTAATTAAATAATAAAATTTCTTCCATATTATTCTTCCTGATTACTCTATAAAAAATCTTAATTTGGTTGATTCTGTTAAAAAAAATCTGGTCTAATCAGTTTTCTAGACTTAGTCTAGTAACTCTTTTAGTAAACCATTATATGGTAAAATTTTAACAACAAAGGCACACAATATCTATTATTTTAATCAATTTTTATAGAATCATTAATACCTCTATATAAATTTTTTTTTATTACTTCTAATACCTGAAAATAATCACATAATGTTACATTACTGTATATCTATATCTGATAAAACTGTGCCAAAATTCGGATAAACTTTTTGTGCCACAATTTATTCGATCAATTCATTTAATCGTACTAAATCTATTTGACTCTTTCTATTAACCTCATTCACCTAATTCTAGAAAATATTATATACAAAAATTATTAGAAATGATAAAAATTTACTAAGTAATTAAAAATTATTTATGTAAGATTAAAAAAATACTTAAGAAAACATTCATTCGATTCAACCAACTTCTTCTAGATAAATAAACAACTAAAACATCACAGTCTTAAAAATAATTTCGATTTGAATATAAAAATATTTTTTTGGTGAAACTAATACAGTTTTAAATGCATATTTTTATAGTAGTGATTACTATTATTGATAATATTATAATTGATTCAAAATATATTATATTTTTAAAATCATTTGACCATTCATCTATTATTGATAATGTCCGTTATGGTTTTCTCATGATATATAATTATGTGGTTGATGTGTCAAAAGAAAATTTCATGAGATGTTTTCTACGGTTGATGTTGGTTACATCATTATTAATTTATCAATTATTTTCTATTGTTTCATGGAATATCTTGGTTTCTAGTCACATTTTTCTCATGATAGTTATTTATAGATATAATTTCACTCTCACTAGAACCCTTAGATATGAATTTTATCTGACTAATGGATACCCAAAATTTTGATTTCTCTTTAACAATAATGGGAACCTATTTATTTTTTTTTTGTTTCACATAACTAATAATTGGATGGATCAATTATATATACCATCTCAAAAGTTGTTTTCAGATCCTAATATCTAGTCGATTATGAGTGGCCTCCATTTTTTTTATATTGTGATCATTGGGATTTACAAAACCCAGTATTTGGATTTTGTTCATTTTGGGGTTCCATTAATTTTTAAATTAACTTAGCTTACATTTTATTATTGAATAGAAATATCCATATTAAAAATAATGTGTTTTTATATCCTTTAATTCCAAACAAGATTTTTTGTTTTGGTTATTGAATGGAATCTTATAAAATATTGGGTTTTCCTACTATTATTTATGTTCAAACCCTATATAGATACTTTATTCTTTACAAATAACTTTTTATACAATATTCGGCTAATAATAATGACATTTCATACATTATTTAGGTCATACCAAAATCCACTATGGTGTCTAGGATACATTATAGGTGACAATAGTTCGCATAGAGAAAGGTTCTTCTATAACATCGAGCATGTATTGATTATTTTTTAGGATATAACTTGTAAATTGAAACCTCCATCAATCACCTTTATTTTTGTTCAAACACATATTTTTGAATCATGTAAATGTAAATTATTATTATTGTTTGATTATTAATGGATTTTTCTGGTATTTTTTCATGTATCTTTTATTTGGTATCGTATTTATTTTTTTAGTTTATTTCTTATTTTTAGGATATTATTTTTAAATAGGTTAATTTAAATTATCATTTAAATTCCAATGCATCAGTACTACTTGCAGGGTTTCAAGTAAAAACCATGTTTTATTTTAATAATTATAATATGGTCAAATCATTCACTAAGGAATGTGAGTGTCACCATTCAAACAATCCCCAATATATATATACATATATTAGGAATGTAATTTAGGCCTTGTGGTGAAAGGTATAGAGTGTTGGATACGATGGACCATGTTGGTTTGTTGTAACTTCTAGTTAGATGTATGTAAAATCTCCCACCTTAATGTACCAACCCTTTCCTTTATTGCATACAAAAGGATTTATGTCGACCAAAAAAAATTTATCTTTCTTTTTTTGTCCTTATATACCCATATAAATGTGTCATCAAAAACCAATATATCATATAAAATATTTTGATAAAAAATATATTTTTATAAATTATAATCACATTATTTGTATATTTATATAAATAAGAAAATTTAACCAATAATAAAACCACTATTGGAAAATATTTCAAATAAATATGTCATTCTTAAGGATAGATATTAGAAACTATATTAGTGCATCGTTTTATACCAAATTGTAGAAAAATTAATTTCTGTGTGATCGTTATGATTTAAAACTATTAAATATGTAATTTTATTATTTAGAATCATAATAATAAAATGTAATGTTTTACATTATCTCTTTTAGTAGGCCAAAATAAACATTTTTTCGTTGATTTTGTTTGGGTTTTTAAAACATCACTTGGATATTTAGGACTAAAATAAAATAAAATAAAATATATTTATCTCTTATATAGTTGAGGGAATAATAACTTCTCTTAATGTGTCTTATAGAAATTATCAAAACCATTATTTTATCATTTAATGCAATTATGGTCTTGAGGCCAAGTGCACCCCAAGGCATACATTTGGATATTTCAATATTTTTTTTCTCTATCCACTACAAAAAAACATTATATTTTCTTTAGATTTTGAAGGGGATTATTCACAACCCCCTCTATTTTTATTTTCCTGATAATTAAGTGGGTATTTCAGTAAAATCTCAACAAAATATATAATTCATTTTTATAGAAAAATAAAAACTTATAGGTGTTTCATACACCCAAAAATTTGTTATACGAGTAGTATTTTAAAATCCCATTGAAATAAGAATCTAGAATTTGTTTAGAACCTTATCTATATTTAAAAAAATTATAAATACTAGTGTTTATTTCAATTTATTTTAATAAAAATTGATACTAAAATAATATTTAACTATATTTTTTTGTAAAACAACACTAAATATACACATGAATTCATTTAAACAAATTAAAAATAGTTGTTATTTTATTATGTAGCTAATTAATTATATTCGAGGGGATTTAAAAGCACTCTAATTTTGTAAAAATGTATTTCTATTTCAAATTATAAAATAATAATAATTAGTAAATAAATTATATTATAATATATATTAGACATAAACTATATTAATAAAAATATAGAAATTTTCTGTAAAATAAATTTTTTTTTATAAATATATGTTATTGTATCATATAAATTTATTCATAATAAATAAATTTTAAAAATATATTAATTCCAATTTCATTACAAAAAATATACAATTTTGATTACACCCTCCACCAAAAAACATAATATAAGGATTTTTTACCAAAAAAGTCGACCCAAGGACTTGACCCTCTCACTGGCCCCTTACCTCTCAAACCCAAACCACTCTAACACCAATGGTGGAAAAACTATATAAATATATATTCATACATTTTATAATATTATGTATAATAAATACATTATATATGAAGATTATTATTTATAATATACATATATGTACTTATTATATATATATATGCATATATAAATATTAAATTATTTAAATTTATATAAATACATAAATATATAATACATTGAGAAAATTAAAATAAATATCATTAAATAAATCCATTTAATTTTTTACATTAATATATAATAAAAATTTATTTAAAAACATTTTATAAATATATTATAAAAAATAAATTATAATAAATACATTGTATAAAATCATTCTTAAAAAGAAATTATATAAATATAATTTTTTTAAATATATTATTTATATGAATACAATATACAAAAAATAATGCATATAAATATATAAATAAATATATATACATAGTATTTAATAGTATATATAAACATAGACACCTAGATTACTATATATTTATATAAGAAAAATATTAAATTATTCTATAATAGTCATAGCAAGTATTGAATTTAAAATAAATGTAAATATATAGATATGTAGTTACATATATTTTTATTATTAAGTGTAAACATATAGAGAGTCCCTGTATATAAATACATTATATAAATATAAATTGATATCACATTAATTGGTTATATAATAATAAGAATATGCAACAAATCATTTTTAAAAATTATTAATTTAAATGTATAACAGTAATTGAACATATTAAAAACATTACGTGTTATATATATACATTATATAAATATTAATAATTATATTTAAATATAATTATAAAAATAAATCATTAAACATATAATAAAAATATTTTGTTGATATATATTATATTAATAAATTATATAAATATATTTTTGAAAAATGCATTATTTAAAATAATTAGTAATATATAAATGAAATGCATTGTATAAATAAACTTAAAAAAATTAATGTATATAAATATATCATTTCTTATATAATTAAAATCTATATAATCCTAAATAATATAAATTTATATAATCACACAAGATATAAATGTATTTATAAATATTATTGAAATATATAATATAAATACATTTACAATAAAAGTATAATATAAAAAACTATAATAATGTATTTGTAAATATGTAAATATGAATATGTAAATACACAAATAATTATTATATAATAAATTGATGAATAATTATATGAATATATATATTTAGATAGATATGTATATATATAAAATTTATATAATTATTAGTTTTTGTGAACACAAGAGCTAGAGTGAAACAAGCATGTGATAAAACTGGAAGGATTCATTTTAATCCCCCCTCGAAGATAATATATCAACATTCATATTACATTCCCACTAGTGTACTGATTTAACAACCCCTATATTCTCTCATTGTCTAAGAAAATAAGCCATTGTCCGATTTATTATAATTCAAGTACTCAACTACCATCTCTATAATAGAGAAGGGGATGTTTTTGAACATGTTTAATGAAATCTCAGTCTTGATACTCTATGATAAGTGGATATCCAATGTCATAATTTTCACTGAATGTGATGATCACTGAGTTTCTTCCTTCTCACCTCTCATTATGCCATTTGTGCAGGATCCATCTGTCTTTATCTTAATTATGCCTATTCTTGGATACCAAGGAATCCACTATCCTCTATTAGAATTCTTGGTGTGGATTTGAGGCACCATTTGGTATTATTTTTTCATAAAATAAATAAATAAAGGTGGGAACCAAATTTATTGGATTGAATTGACAAGGTGGATAACAAATATGGATTTCAAATTTGGAAATTGGGTACATTTTCTCAAAGCCCAACCCTTATAAAAAGGGGCATCAGGATGTGTTTTAAATAAAAATAGATATTTTCCAAAATTCATTGAATGTATTAATATAATATATATTTAATAATTTTTTTATATCCAAATATATTTCAAATCAAAAAAGAAAAGAAAAGAAAATAAAATATTTTATAAAAATTAACAAATATTAGATTTGTTGTAAATGTTTGATTATAAATTTTTGAAATTAGAATAGGTTCCACCACCAAGATATGACTAATTTAGACCAAATAAAGGTAACATTTTATGGAATTTGTGCGACTAAATTAGTGTGATTATCACTGATTTTTATCTATGAATAAAGGGGTAGTGAGAGTGGAAAATTAATCCCTTTAATAATAAATTCTACAGATAAAATTTCCCAACATTAGTGTTGCAAGGATATTGGAATTTGATGACCATTATCCCCTAAATCATGGTGAATTCATCAAGTTAAATTTCAACTGATATCTCTACACAACCAAGTTGGGGTGAATAAGAACATTTCTTTTTGTTAATTAAATTCACTCATTGAGATTGAAAATTTCTTCCATATTCTCCATTAACCTTCCTATTTTCCAATAATCAAAAGGATTTGAATCCAAGGTAGAACCTAGAATATGAATTTTTAATCCCATAAAGATATGAACCAATACATGGGAAAGGATTACCTTTTTGATGGAAATATCTTCTCCTTGTAGTGGGAATAGATAATGTTTCTTCTTACTATGTTGATGATTTTTAACATCATGTAACCTGACCTTACCCCTATTCTCGATGAAAATTTTCATAATATGGATGACATCCCATTGATATGACTCTAGAAAAAGAAATTATGTAAATAAAGAAGAAACATGAAGATGATCTAGTTTTGTTCAAATAAATATTCTCACAACATTATCTGTATTGACCCAGCCCACGTAAGACTCTAGAAAATTTCTACTATCAATACATAGGAATGATTAAAAGGAATCAAATCCAAAATTATTGAAGATTTTAGTAGTCTTGGTTAATGAGATACATACCTAAAACATCTATTAGAAATATGTACACTAACTATAATATAATTTTTTCCTTATTGGAAAATATTTTTTCCAATCTAGAGTTCACATGCATATATTTCTTAGTAATCTTCTTTGATTCATGGGAAAAGGAAATAAAAATAGGGTGATATAAAATTATCAGTAAGGGGAAGTAAATTAGAATAAAATATTAATCAATGAGAATAATTATTATTTAAAGGTAAATAACTTAACATAGATTCCTTGTTATCAATATAATGGACGGAAGTCCTCAAATAGTTTAAAAAGGTAAATAACTAAAAACTCATTCCATTCAAATAACATGATATGGAATAATCAATATGGAAAGGAAAATAACTAGACCAGATGACATATAATCAATGGATAGAAAATAAAATCTAATCTTAGACAATTTAAAAGTAAAAATTTTAGTGATAATAATATGTAAATCAAAATGAAGTCAATGTTTAATTATTGGACTCTATTTTTCCTCGGTACACGATCACTTTACCGAATATGGAATTTAAAAAGAAGGTATCTAACATACTAGATGAAGACCCCAATAAATCTATACAAATAACTCATTGTATTATACTATTAATATATTGAGTTTCAATCTATACTTGGGTCCCCCACACCTCATACCTATCAAAAATATTCTCCTTATATTGAAAAATCGATTTAATTCCTGAAAAAGGATCCTTATAAATTATATGCATTGACTTAAAGAATCGAATTTATCCATATTTCCCCAGATATCAAATAAAATTCAAATTATACACCATATGTAAAAATGCTATATGGTTTATGAAATATTCTTATCCATGATAAATGATATCAATATTTGGGGGAAATTCAATATTCAATGACCACAGGAAATTGAATTTTTCAAGGGGATTACCACCATGAATCAAATAACTGAGTTTCAATACTACCCTTTATTTAATCAATCCAAAACCATCCAAATAAATAATAAGGATATTATTAATACAACATATCCCAATTGGAGTAAATATAATGGGGTTTTCTTTGATAAATTTAAATAATAGAAAAGAACTTTTGACAACATTAATGATGAAATTATCCATTTCATTTTGATTTTTTTAAAATACATTTCATTGAAAATTAATTTTAATAACACATTATTTAAAAATTATCCTTTTAATATTTCAATTAAAGATTCCATGAAATTATCGAGGATACATATGTACATGTAGTACAGGGTAAAAAGAATATTCCTTTTTCATGGTAAAAGGGATAAAAATGTTACTTGTTCAAAAAGTGATAATAATATTAATTTGTTTTTATTTTAAAAATAAATAACAGGTAAAAATTTCATTAATAAATCGTTTTTCAATGTTTATAAACATTTTTAGAAAATAGGGGTTTTAGAAGAAAATAAGTTCTCCTACTGAAGGGTGAAATTATGTTTGGTTTTATTAATAATATTTTCAAAATCATTTTGAGTTACAAGGAGTGGGAAAATAGTACTATTAATTGGAAAAGGTCATTAATAAAAATATGAGGATAAAATTATAGTATTTATTAAAGAATAATCAAATAATTTAATCTATAGGAAGTTTAAGTGACAATAATCTAGGGAAAAATGAGATGTGAAGTAAACCCTTGAAATGATCATAATGTTGAAATGATAATTTATTAATTGATATATAATGTGTGTCAAATAAAAATCCTTATAAAATATGTGTATATAAAATAATATACAGTCAAAATTGATTACGCATATAATTGTATAATTTTAATGGCCACAAGGATATAATATAACCCAATAAAAATGTATCAGGTTTAGAAATTATTTACCACTCAGTAACATTTTCTGAAAATACCCTTAAATGTAATAATTTAGATTGAAAATTAAAATAACATGAAGATAAAATAATTCATGATATAATGTATAAAAATGGTAAGTATATACACCTCAAAAATTAAATAAGTGGTGATCATGATGCATTCCCCACAAAAGTAAAAGTGAGACCAGAATCCCTTAAAATTGTGGTAACATTTGAATTGGAAACCCCAAAAATAATAGTTCTCAAATGAAACATTTAAATTTTATAAATATAAAATAGTTTATAATATTATATATAAAAAGGGTTATTATATACATCACATAAAATTAGGAATTGGAGAACATGAAATTTATCTAATATATATAAAAATTTACATGGAAGTCATTTATCTTGCATTTCCTTTTGGGTGTACATACATTAACCTCACATATAACGTTTTTAAACATATAAATAACTTATAATAGAATAAAAATTATATTTATAATATCTTATATTATATTCTTATAATATTATATTATCGATTTGTTAATAACCTTTAATTATTTTCACTATTTATGGTGTTAATTGGGTAGCTTTTTAAATATGTTTTGACATGTTACTTGTCCATATTAATTAGATCATTATATAATCATCCATAGAATGTAACATATTATTTAAATATCATATACATTCAGTATATGTGTTTTTATAATAATATATAATATTCGGATATATAAAATGAAATTCCATGATCATGAATATGGTTGTTCGTACATACTCATTACTGCTTTTTATATTTCCTTACCGTGTTTAAAAGAATAAAAATTAAATGATATATATATATATATGTATTTATTTTATAATTATATTATCATATTTATTTCATATATTTCACATAGGTTTATTAAAACCATATTTTATACATTCCATGTAAAATGTAAATGAATCATATCGCATTGAGAAGGTGGTAGTCCACACTTACTCAATTGATGTTATCATATTCACACAAAATGGAAATCATGAAGTTTTGTGTTATATAAAAATTATTTAACAATAATGAAATTTTAGATCTCAAATAAATCATATATAAACATAGTGTAACTCATAATTCCCAACCATGAGAGGCGGTATAGGTAAAATTAATGAAATCATTTCATGAGATGGTAGTTTACCATACACGAATTGTTATGTTCGTTAACCATTTTATGGAAGTATGTGTAACTGTAGGTTGAAACCTTAGATTAAAAAAAGTATTATTTTATTCAAGAAACTGAGGTTATTATATCATCATGTAATTAGAATAGTTGAGGGGGTGGATAAAGAAATAAAATGAAAGTGATTATTTAACATTGTTATCTCTTATTTGGTTAACTCCTTTTGGTTTATACCCAAATACATCACTGGTTGGAGTTCATTGTTTGAGGATTATTAGGGGATGATTTTTTTGGAATTTGAGATCTAATTTTAGTATTTTTGGGTGAGAAATATTGATAGATAGGTGTGAATGAGTGGGGGGTAGCTTTTTATAGCGGAGGACGAGTGGCATTCCTATAAATATTGAAAAAGGGAATTCCACAAATGTTTTTACTATATAATGTTGCTCAAATAATGAATCAAATTTTATAAAATGGATTATAGGGTAAAAATAAGTCTAGAAAATGGATTTTGGAAAAGTTTCTAGTTCATTTTGGCCCTTATGTTTAATTTTTTGTCCCTTGTTAAGATGATTTTTCTCTTAACTACATTAATTATTTTTAATTACATTCTATAATATTGTTGTTCAATAACTGTGTTATAGTTATTATAAATAATAAATTATTCTGATTCCAAATATGGAATCTATTTTTCAAAATTCAAATCAAATAAGTGTTATAAACTAATTTAAATATAATCCTATAGACGGAATGACAAATCTAGTTTTTAAATTAAATGGTAAAAATCATGAATTTTTTTGTATAAAATTTCAATGTGAAATTTGTTCCAATCTCTGAAATTGGATTAATTTATGTATAATTATTAAAAATAAACATTAAAACTGATAAAAAATATAATCTATCTTTATAAATAAATTAGAATAAAAAGAATTTTTGAATTATAATTCATTATTTTATACTATTCGTCAAAAAATGAAATATTTAAAAAAACTACCAAAAATTCATGCCCCTCTAAATTTTATGTTTTTATTTCTAGAATTTACATTTATTATAGAATAAGAAATTTATTAAAGTTACATAAATTGGATTTAAAATAGGTTCTTTATTAAAATGATATAAAATTGAAATTATAAAATTATAGGTTTTATGCATATAATAGGTATTATTCTCATCTAATGCCTAAAAAATTAATTGGGTGAATTTAAAAAATATTTAACTGAATATATAAAATATAAAATCCCTTAATATAATTTTCTTATAGTAATTAATTATGTTTATTAATAAAAAAACACCTTTGGGAGCATAAAAATATTTTCTTTATATTTAATTAGTTTATATTCTCAATTCTAATTAGTTAATAAAAAAAATCCATCTTATATTTCTATAGACCATATATTTTAATAATATAGTTAATTTTATTCAAATCCTTTAATTAAATGGTTAGGTTACATCTCATTATATTAAAAAATATGTTTTTATTAATATATTTGTGTTTGGTAAAACTTGGTTTTACATGAAACAAAATATATCAAAGAAACTTATTGTTGTGTGTGTTGTAAGATATCTCAGTATCATGTGAATTTCTAGAAATTGAATATAATAAATTTATTTTAAAAATTAAATAAACTATAAATTATTTAGAGGTTATATTATTTCAAATAAAAGTTACTCTTTTAAAGATTTTGGGGTGTTACATTATCCTCACCATAAAAAAATTGCATCCTCATAATTTAGACAACATATTGGAAATATATTGTTTGATATTTCCTTGGTTTAAATCCAAAAGTCATGAAAAATGTGTTTAAAACATCCTCTATAAAATAGATGATGATAATTAAAAAGGTCACATGGCCTAACATATAACTACTTCTTTAAGTAGGAGAACATTAGTCGAAGGTGGAGATATATACAACGAGGAAAAGAATAAATATCTATTGGGAGTTACAGAGGTCAAAATAAGTAAAATTGAATGATAAATGGAAATTATAGAGCCTCAAATCTATAAATCTATAATGATTTAGAAGACCATCATATAAAAAACATTAAGGCATTAGGAAAACATTACATTTCTATATCATTCTCTTAATGTTGGGTAATCCATTTACTTCTTATGGATACAAGAAAATATACTTAATTGACATATTTATATAAATAACATTTTTATCCTTTTATTCTTTTATCAATTTCTAATTCATACATTAATTCATGAATTAGATATCCAAAAACTAACACTGATCCCTAAATCACTATAATAAACTTTTAATGGATTGTAAGGCTTATAAGAGTGTGATAAGTAATTGCATTTGTCTCTAAATATTCGCCAAAATTGATATGGTTAATATATTAGTCGTTAAACTGAAAAATTAACTATATTTGTCCATTATTAATATTTATTCACCCAATTGTTAAACTAAAAATAATTATATATTAACCATTACATTATCTTGGTCAGTAGTTGTAATTAAACACTCTTCATCCTTAAATTAATGGTTAAAAAACCACCACCTGGATATATTTTATTTTTCATCACTAAGTATATAGTTTTTCACTTTTATTAGAACTACAAAATTTCCAAAATAACTCTGATGGACATTCTGGAAATAATGTTAATCACTGGACAACCTTTTAACTATGTTTGTCTATGAAACATCAATACAAAAATACTTCATTCATTTTATTTAATATAGGCCCTTATTTGGTCTAGTGTTTATCCTTTGGAAGAGGTAATTGACTCAACTAATGCACATATTACCCACATATAAATAAAAATACTCTAAATGGATCCTTATAATGAGATTTATTTCCATCCATTATATTTATCATTTTTCATCATCAATTCTTTTCTATATTTCCATCTTTCCCAAATATAATTAATTTCCCCATTTCCTTTAGACACTTTCATGGATGTATTCTCCCACATTTCTTGCATGATGGAAATTGAGACTTATTTTACTTAAGGAATCCATGAATCATACTCTTATCAACTTCCATATTCTTTTCTTTGGTGTGTTTAGGAGTTGGTTAAAGTAAATGTTGTTAATCATATTTTTATGAAAAATGATTTTTCATTAAAATTCTCTCTATAAATCTTATCAAAACATCATTTGGTTGTTCATGGTAACCACCTAGTACTTCATGGTCAATGTAATCATGATTTCTTTGGGTTACAATAATTGAATAAAATAAAAAAACATTGTGTGAGTAAAAATAGTACAAGTGAGAAAAGATTATAATTATCTATAAAATATCAAAATCATGAATCTTTTTTTTCAATATTAAACACCTTAGTTTTGTCCTAGGTAATTAATTTTCATTACTTATTCAAATAATTCATCATGGATTATAGAGAAAATGTGAATCATCCTAATAAAATTTCTAGGGAGTGTCAAAATAGGTGTATAGTAAGGCCCGTTTTCATCTACGAGGTTTTTCTTATGATCGGACTGAAACAAATTTTTAGTTTTTTTACCCCTAGGTATAGTTGTTCTTGAACCACATCCACTTGTTGTATCTAGAACAGGATATATTACTAGGAAAACCACCTAATCATTATCTAAATGAAATATTAGGATATTATTCTATAGTTATCCTTAAACTATACCTTAGGTATATGTTTTCTAATCACTATTTTCAAAAATATAGTTCCCATGGAATCTACAAAAATTCCATTTATGCCAACAATAGTGACGCGACCCCTATAAGCCTAGATTCGATGTCCACGACCAATACATTGACATTTTTATAATGAATAAAATTATAAAGGACTTAATAGTTTAGTATTCTTGCTAAACCAGATACATACATGAGTAATTTATTATAAATTAATATACTAATTAACTAATTATTTTTGGATAATAACATTACACCACTTCATATATACTTTCATATCTTTATTAGAACACTTTATGGATTCTGGGGGAAAGGAAAAAATTAATTATGATCTCAAATACAGAGTGGGTAAATAAATCAGAATAAATAATTAATCAATGAGAATAATCATTATGTAAATGTAAATTAAAAACCACACATTCAATGTAATCAATAAACTAAGATGAAAGTGCATAAATAGTATGGAAAGGTGAATAACATAAAGCACATTACATTAAAATAAATGGATGAGGTATAATAAAAATTGAAAGGAAAATAGTAGAAACATATTCCATATAACCAATGAAATGAGAATGAAACACATCCATAGATAATGTTAATGTAAAAAACAAAATGTTAATAATAACTGATTCAATATAAATGTAATTCTTAATTATTGTATGCCACGTTTCCTTGGTAAATGGTACCTTTACCACAATAACCTTTCACAAATTGGTTTTTAACTTACTTAGGGAAGAACCCACTAATTCTAGCCAACTGACTTGTCCCATGATGCTACAAAACCATAGAGGGAGTATCTTTAACTGGGCCCCACTTGTGTGGTACCTATCTAATTAATTCCTTATATGTTGGTTAATCTATTTAATTCATGAAAAATGTACCTTATCAAATATTTAAATTGAGTAAATTATATGGATTTATCAATATCACTCTGGATATAAAATAAAATTCCATGTATACACATTATGTAAATATTTTGTATGGTTTAGGAAAAAATAATATCCATGATAAATGATGTGGGTATTTGGGGAAAATTTAATGTTCAATTCTCATATGAAATTGAATATTTCAAGGCGGACAAAAATGATCCAAGGATGTGAATTTCAATACTATCCTGGGTAAAATTAATCAAAAATAATCTATATGAAGAATAAAAATAGCATCAATACAACATATTCCATGTGGAGTAAATTTTTTTATTGATGACCAAAAATAGTAAAAATATATTATAAGAAAATTCTTGAGGAAATATCATTTATATTTTAAAAACATTTTTAATGTAATTTTCAATGAAAATTACTTTTAGAAACAATTCCATTGTAAATTATCCCAATAAAAATGAAAATAATATCCAATTAAATAAAGACATGTAAATCCATACATGCCATACAATCTAAAAATTACATTCATTTTGCATGGTAAATTATTAGAAAAGTGCATTGTTAGGAAAGTGACAAGAAGATTCCTTTGAAAAAAAATGAAAAGAAAAATAGGGTAAAAATTTATTTTTTAAATAATTTAGTCGTGGATAAATACATTTTTTGAAAATAATTTTATAAAATATGGGTTTTATAGAAAAACATGTTCTCTAGATAGAGAGAAAAATGATTCCAGGTTTTAGGAAAATCATCTATTAAAAAATTTGAGTACCGAAGAGTAAAAAATGGCACAATTATAAGGAAAAGTCTATGAATAACCATCTGATAATAAAATGAATGGATTTATTAAAAAATAATTCAATAATTTTCATTAATGTAAATTCAAGTGTAAATAATCCCGAACAAAAAAGATTATGAAGTAAACCCTTCAAATTTTAGCAACATTGAGGTGAGAATTTGTCAATTAATAGATTATGTGTGTTAAAAATAAAACCACATAAAATAAGTATAAATAAAAAAATATATATTCAAAATTTAATACATACATACTCTTATAATTTTAACAATAATGAGGAAGTAATATAACTCAATGAAAATGTATCTCATTAAGAAATTATTTACCCCATGGTAACTTTTAATTCAAACCCCCTAAAATAAAATAACTAATATTGAATCATAAAATAACATTAATATAAAACATTTCATGGTATAATGTCTGGGCATCCTCCCTCCAAATATAACCCTCCTGAATTGAAAATGAAGAAAGGGAGATAATGGCCCATGAGTCCCACCTCCGGTAGGCCCCAGCGTAGAGACTTACAGTAAGGGTAATCAATATCACAAAATGGAATGCATTTCCATTTTTAAGAAAAAAAGATCAGCATATAATATAGTCCAAACAAAAACAAATCCAAATACAACATATAAAATAGAGACAATAATCCCACCCCTTATGCATGTTTAAAATAAAATTGTTACAAATAAATAAAAACATTAAGGTAAATACCAAAAGTATGGCTATGTAGTGAAACAATAACTATCCCAAAGTCTGATTTGGTAATTCCCAGTACTATCCACGTAGTCCTCCTAGAAACCTAAAATAAGTTTAACATATGTAGGTGCACATAGTAGTATAATCAATAAGAAAAATCAAAGTCTATTGTTCACAAGTCGAGGAAGCATACTAATACCACTGTGATGAAATAGAAGAACCCAACAACATGTAATAACGTATACTAACCACCCAAACTTCACCAAGGAATTCTCAAAAAAAAAGTAATATAGTATAATTCACATGAATATTAGGGTTCCCCACAACACTTCCCCACTAACTAGCCAGTCTCATAGCCTAACGAAAAATGTCTTGTATCTCCCACCTCATCAAAACATACCACACCACATTGTAAATCACAGACTTGGGACTCATAGCTAGTATATTCACCTAGGAAAATGAATCTTATCACATCCCTCTTATACAATACAGGGCCTCACAACCTCATCCTATCTCATTTGTAGACACCAGGTCCACATACTATGTCACATCCCAAAACCACATGGGAATGAACCACACAACTCATCTCGAAGACACCTGGGAAGACACAACTCATCTCATCCCAAAGACACCTCGGGTGGCATTACTCACCCACACACACCTAGGCCTCACAAACCACTACATACCCTAGGAATCATAGGCTACCACCACATAGAAGAGGGAGCATGGATGAGCGGGTGGCTTTCCATCCATCCTCCCACTGAGATGATTGGGAAAGACACCCTCCTCGGTGACAATGGTGGTGTTTGGCACATAGTTACCAAAGGTGGGGAGTATAGAAATCACAAAGAATAATACAAGGGTATATATATAAAACCGATCCCTAAATCCAAACATATGGGTTTTTAACCAATACCCAACTAAAAAATTGGATTTTTAGGAACCTCTAAATGCACAACCCCATAACCATCTACAAACTCAAATCATACCCCTTTCCAATTCAATTAACTAATTCCCATTATTTATTAACAAAATTAATTTCCATATTCCATCTCTACTTGGGAAACAACTAAGAACAACATATAACAAGTCACACAACAAAATTCACACATAGGAAGACTAACCATGTTAAAATAACCTACTCCACATTAATCTCTTTTTAACACCCATTCAAGGTATAAAACACATCTATCCTGAGACATGGGGTGAATCTTTATTCATGCTACTCATCGAAAAACCATGGGAAAATTATCCATACCAACCATTACAGTCAACATTCATTATTTTCATTCTATCCAATCTAATCTCTCTATAGGGAAAACCAATAACCCAGATCCCCACTAAGCAATACATAAGCACATATCCTAATAATAGCCTTACTTCACAACACTTCCCATATATTTTAAATCCACACCCATATAAAATCTCATCTAGGTTCACAAGAAAACAATCACTCAACCTAAGATTCCATTTCACCACCAAATCCATCCCACATCACACAACCATGGAAAAAATCTACTACAACACAAGTAAGAACAATCCCACACATAACACACCACTACATGAATCAAGGAATAGAATATTTAGATTTAACGTGGAATTCCCCACAAAATTTCATCCTTTTTTATTCAGGGTTATCATAGAAAAATTTTCATTATGGAGTTTCCATTTACATTACTGAGAAAATGTGGTTAATAGATTCCATGTATCTTTTAAATGAGAAGAATGAAATACTTAATTCATAAGCATTTGGTTGAAAAAATGGGACCCCAATGGCCAAAATTTTAGTAGGTGTATAGCCCATTACATCCCAACATCAATAGATAATAATGCAGAACATGAGTCACTTTTTCTCAGTCCCACATGTCGGAAATAAATCAATTCAATTACCTTTATATATTTGGAATTTTTCTATTTTAACATTGGATAAATTCATACATCCATCCCCATGATACTAAAATAAAAGAGAGATGATGGGATCTTTACCTTGAAGAATAAAGGATCATCACTTCCCAAATGTGATGATGATGGGGGACCGCACACAGTAGGAAGAGCCTCTAGGGAGAAACAAAATCCAACGAGGTGCCACATAAAGCATGTATTTTGGGTGAAGAATGGTTATAAGGGATGCCTGATATCAAGGATAAAGGAAAGAGTTTAAGGAGGAAAGGTTATCAGCATTAGAAAGGACAAATTCTCTATCAATGGGAGACAATTTGTTAAAATCCAATAAAGGTGGATCATGACAAAGACCACAATATTTGGAATTAAAGGGAATCTTTATGTTTTTAGAAGATAGATATGATTTAGAACAGTTACAAAAATAATAAAATATGGTACAAACTCATTTTCTGTCATTAGAAATGTTAAAGGAGTGAAATTTGAAAATATGGAATTTATCCAAACTATTGGAAATGACGCACCATTAGGTGAGTCCCCTGTGTGAGCCACTGGTGCATGCTTCTTGTGTGAGTTAGTAGTGCATGCTTCTGGTGTGATTCATCAGTGAAAGCTACCATAATGTATCACCATTAGAAGTCACTATCATGACCTACCATTTCGACTCACAGTTCAAACTCACTATTTCAGACCCACCATTGGATGAGTCATCGGTCCAAGATATTATTGGTTGGGTCACCGTTGTGAGTCGTCATTGTGAAACAACTCCCTCGAACATAGAATGGTCCAATACCCCACCCTACTGAGACACAACATTCCAGAAGCAATGCACTTCTTGTTTCTAGAAAATTAACATGGGAAACATTATGTAGAGCTAGTTGCATTGAGGGACCTACAAGATGGCCCAAAAATGATCTCTATGCTCCTCTTATTACATCTTGAAGATAAATATGTTTTCGATGAATACAATTATGAACCACTCCCAGAATTCATGTAAAATTGAGTTCATGAGCCCCATGAACATAGCTGGTGCATTCATAACACTGAATACCATGACTACAAAATCAAAGGTCCTATACATGCACCTAAAAGTACTGTTCAGGAAGTCAACCTCTTTCACACTCAACATTTGGTATCTAGACCACATATAGATCTTAGAAAACAAACACGATCCCCTATGATGGTTGAAAAGATCATCTATCCCTAGAAGAGGGTAACTATTATTGATTGTAACTTGATTCAACCTTTGGTAGTCTATGAAAAATATCACACCACCATGTGACTTCTTTGTGGACAACTCCAAAGCACCCCATGATGAAAAAATGGTTCAAAAAGTTCCCTTCATCATCAGTTAATCTATTGGGATCCTCAAATCCCACAAATCATAATCTTTTATTCGATAAGGGGCCATTGAAATCAGAAAAACACCATGTTGTATGTCAATTCTAAACTCAACATATGGTGGAGGGGTAGGGTCACTACCTCCTTAGGGATGAAATCCAATAACTCCCCAACAACTCTAGTTACATTAAACATCTCAACATCCACTGATCCTATAGAATGATTGGATAATAATGAAAGGAGAGGCTCTGCATGCTGACTTCCCGCAATGAAATTCCACTCGCCAACAAAAGCCACACATCATCCATCCATGTATGAAAACAAAACACTTTTCCATACGAAAATTGATAATGTCATGAACATAATACAACCATTCGAGGACAATAATAACAATGTATGGATACATCTATAGTTATAAAATATTCCCACATGAATGATGTGATCCCATCATCAGTCTACATCCCCAGCACACATCAAACAAGTTAGTATGACATCTTAATGGCATACTCAACACCAGTGGAATAGGAAGCCTCTATATTTATAGTCCCATAGAAAGGGATAGACCTAGTTCTATGAAAGAGTGTGAATATCCTAAATCAAATGATGCACATGAATGCGTACTTAACAAACCGATCATACCTTTAATGATCTTCGACACTACTAGAAGTGCTACCTCTGAGGAATGTAACTAATCATGCCCACCTCCTCTACCCCATTTATAATGACCTCATCCATGAACTCATTGAGGTAGACATATCTGTAGAATTCACTAAGTTGGGCCTAAACCTACTCCATCTCCCCTCAGTGGAGCAGAATACTGCTGCCCCGACTGTTGAAATGGACTAGTTAGAAACTACTATGGGGGATGGTGCTAAACTTTCCCATTTAAACCATAGTGAGATATAAAGGATATTATACATTACTTATAATGTGACCACAAAATATCAAAAAGAAACACTTAATTCCCAAGTTCATAGAAGAGGAATGAGGGATAGAAGTTCGAAATGGAAACTATTGAGGCTGGTTCCCCACGGGTCGAAACCTTGAAGGACCTTGAACCAAAGAACTGTTACTGGTAACCCTAGATCTCGAAGAACATTAATGGATCCCCTATTTTGGTTGACCTAATCATTAGTTTATCTTCTCAATTATATCTTCCTTCTTCTGAACCTCCAAGTACATTTGTAACATAATGGGAGTATCCACATACTAGAAACAAGGAAAAAGAGCCTCCTATAGGTATCTCACATGAGAATTGTCAACTAGAAAGGGATATGGGAAAAATGAAGGATATCCTTCAACTTAATACATGACCGACATTCCAACATACTCCTCTACAGAAGGGATAGTAACATCTGCCTCTTCTCGGCCTTCAAAGTTGATGAATAGATTTTTTTGGAACCCCTTATGAAAATTGACCCACAGAACATCCAACTCATTCCTCTCTCCTAGGTACAATGTACACCCCTAACACATAGCTCCCCACATATAGATCACTACCAACATAACCCAATACTCTATCAGATCAAGGATAAAACTGAATGTGATCTAAAGATTCTCGAGACATCTCTCTATCTCTATGTATAAAACACAACCCTTGTACATTCCCATAGCCTATCTCTAGAAAGCATATAATGCTTTATTTCATTTTTGAACCTCTTCCAATGGATCAACCCCCCTATGATCAACCAAATATTCCTACTAATCCTCAAATGATTAAGCCACATGTAGATGATGACTATGTGCCATTGCTGAAAATGGAAAATAGTGAATTATTTTCCTGAGTAGTATGGAACATTATTTAAGATTCATTTTGACTCAAATAACTCATTTATTTATCCATTTAAAATTTCCCAAAAAACCTAATTCAAATAGGAACACAAGTCATAATGATGTATTTACCTTTCTTAGGGTCTCAACCCTGCAAACAGTGTAGCCTCACTCGGTCATTTGGTAGGCTAAGAGTCCTTGCATCAGATCACAGGGGGGCCTAAAATCCCATGTACTAGCTGGTCATCTCTATCATATGTCATTCACCAAGATCATCAGGAATTATTTTCCTACCAACCCATGAAATCCTAATTTTTCCTAACTCAACACTCTATTCTATCTGTCATCCACTACCTCTGATACTATTCATTCACCATCCCCTCTCAATACATATATAATATATAGAAAGGAAGAAAAAGGGAGATAATGGCCTCGAGTCCTGCCACTAGTAGGGCCCAGGGTGGAGACAAGCAAAAATGGTAATCAATCTCAAAAAATGGGAGGCATTTCCCTATTTAAGAAAACCAGATCAAGAGGTAAGATGGTTTAACCCATAACAAATCAATGAACTAGATATATAAGAAATCAAAACCTCTATCCCACATGGATGTTTAAGATAAAACTGTTACATATAAAATAAAAACTCCAAGGTAAATACCAAATGTACCGGTAAGCAATGACACAACAATTATCCCAATATCCAACCTAGTAATTCAATGAACTATCCACGTAGTCCTCTAGGAAACCTAAATGTTATTTATATACGTAGGGTAGGCATACAAGTATAGTTAGTAGGAAAAAAGAAAACTATCTCATGACCAAGTGGACAAGTATACTAATGCCTCTATGAGGAAATATCAGAACCCAACACCACCAAACAAGGTATACTAGCCACCCCAGCCTCACCAAGGAAATCTCACCAAATAATTAATTCCAAGAAATTTAGTATAATTCACATCGATAGAAGGGTACCACACACCACTTTCACACTAATTAGCCACTCTCACACCCTAAAATAGTGTCATGGTGCTCCAACCTATTCTAACAAACCACACCATAACCCTTCTGCATACACCTAGGCCTCATAGATAGTCCCATCACCATGGTAAATGAAGTTTATCACGTCCCAGCCGGACACACCTAGGCCTCACAAACACATCCCTCATGACCACGAACACCTAATCCACACACCAAATCACATCCCAAAAACACATAAGAAAGAACAAAAGAAGTCATCTCTAAGACCCTTGGGAAAAACTACTAATCTCATCCTAAAGACACTTGGGAAGGAACAAATCATCCTCAAACACCTAGGCCTCATAAACCACTACTCGCTCGAAAAATAATAGGCAACCACCACCTAGATGAGGTAGTAGAGAAGAGTGTTTTGAAATCCATCCATCCTTCACAAGATAGTTTGGAAAAGACACCACCCCTGATGACAATGGGGGTGTTCAGAACATAGTTCCTAACTAGGTTGGTTTGTGTATTGATAACAAATGGAAGAGTACAAGTACACATACAGAATACCAAACAATAAAGCCCATCCTATGAATTTTCAACAAACAACCAAGTGACCGAACAACATTTTTCTCTACCTCTAAATGCTTGACCACACAACCAATCACAAACTCAAATGGTACCCCAACCATTCAATTAACTAATTCTCATTATTTATTAAACCATTCATGTATTCATTCCATCTCTACCCGAAAAACTACTGAGCACAACATATAACATGTAATAAAGAAAAATTCACATATAATATAAAGAACCATGGTAAATTAACCCACACCACATTACTCTCTTTTTGACACATATTCATGGAATGACACACATCGGTCCTAAGATATGGGGTGAAGCGTTCTACATGCTACTCATTAAGAAAAAATAGGTGAATTACCCAAACCAAACACTTCCATCATCATTATTTAAAGTCCTTCTACCAAATACATACTCTTAAAATGGTAAAACCCCAACTCATCGCCACAACCTGCAACACATAACCACAAAACCCAATCACATCCCTACTGGAAAACACATCCCATCCATTCCAAATCCACACCCCTTTATAGCCAAATCCATGTTCACAAACTATCTCTAAACCTTTGATTCCATTACACCACCTGATACACCCAACATCCCAAAACCATGCGCAAAACCCTACTAATGCACAATTCAGAACAACCCCACACATATAACTCCACCACACAAATCAAGGCAAGGCCTATTCAGAATTAACAATGCATTGAATACTTAATTTACACTTATTCATTTATGGGTTATCACAGAAATAGTTTGATCCTGGGGTATCCATTTATTTTATCTAAGTATGTGTGGTTAATAGATTCCATGTATTTGTTAAATAAGAATTAGAAAATCATGCATTAATTAACATCATGTTCACCACAAAGGTCCCTCATGGGAAACGATTTTTCGTAGAAGTATAGAAATTACAATCCCAACATCAAAAGAAAAAAAAGTAGAACATAAATCACTTTTTCCCATCCCAACATATTGATCTTAAATCACATCAAATAATTTTATTTATTAGGAATTATGAAATCTTCACATGGGATACATTCATACACCCAAACCCATGATACCCAAATAAAAGAGCAATGAAGGGATCACTACCTCAATGAATAGATGATCAACACCTCCCAATTGTACTGAAGAAGGGGGACCACACACAGTAAGAATGGCCTCTATAGAGAAACAAGATCCGAAAAGGTTATGAATAACACATAGGTCATGGGGGAGGAATGGTTCTGGGGGATGCTTGGTATCATGCATAAAGGGAAGCATACAATGAATAAAGATTCATAGATTTAGAAAGTCCACATCCAATATAAATAGGACAAACATTTTTTTAATAGACATTAAAGGAGGATCTTAAAAAAGTCCACATGGTTTTTAAGTCATGGGAAGATTCAAGATTTTAGAAGATATATATATTTTTAAACTGCTCCAAATACCATTAAATATGGTATTAAACAAAGTTTTTGTCAAAGGAAATGTTATTGGGGAGAAACTAGAAAAAATGTATTTTTGGAAAACTATTTGAAATAACTCATGGTTAGGTGAGTCACTAGTGTGAGACACCAGTGTGAGATACCAATGCGATTAAATGTTGTGAGATACTAATGAATTCTCTAGTGTGAGATACCAGTTCGATTTAAGGTTGTGATCTACTATCACCGACTCACTGTTGGCAGTCACCATCGCGACCTACCGTTGTGAATCACCTTTATAACTCACTAGTCATGACACAATATTGGATGATTCACCAGTCTGAGATAATGGTGAAAAAAATCACTATTTTTATTCACCATTTTCAATATACATCATAAGCTACTAGTGGACAACCCACCATTATATGATATCCTATTGGAAAACTAGATTTTTATTAATCTCTTGAAATCAGTCACTATGACCTCCCAGAACCCATTAAAAACTATATTTTCACAAATTAATGAACTAGATATGTCCATTACATTACATATAATATATCAAAAAGGGTATTAGATAGAGAACACATTATAAATAAGTGGTTTTTATGATTCATTCTTTATGAATGTAAAAGTGAGACATGAGTCCCTTATTACTGTTGTAACTTTTGAATCATAAAACAATAAAATATTATTCATACAATGAATAATTTAAATAACATGAATATAAAATTATTCATGATATAATATATGAAATGGGTAGTAGATACACATCAAAAAATAAGTATGTGTTCAATATAAAATTTTCCTCACATATGTAAAATTTTAGATGGATATCTTTTACCTTGTGATTCCTTTCAAGTGAACGTCGATTATATTATAGTATAATGGTTTTAAATATTTAAGTAAATTATAAAAAAACCATAATAATTTTTAAAATATCATATTTGATCTTATTAAAATATCTTATTATCCATTTTTTAATAATCCATCATAATTGTCCCTATTTTGGGAGTTAATAGTATAACTTTTCGAGTATGTTTGGGCTTGTTACATGTTGTTCCTATTAATTAGATCATAATATAATCATCTCTAGAAAGTTAAATATTATTTAAATAAGACTTATATTAAATATATATGTATTTTTAATAAATCATAATATTAGGAGATATAAAATGAAATGCGCCTTCCATGGTGACTGTATGTCATACATACACACAAAAACTACTTCTTTTTCCTTATCATATTTAAAAGAAAGAAAATTAAATGATATATATATATGTATATATATTTTATAATTAATGTTTAATATTTATTTCATATATTTCACATTTTTTTATTAAATCCATCATTTATATATTCGATGTATAGTGTGAATGAATCACATTGCTTTGAGGCGGGGGTAGTTCACACTTCCACAAATAATGTTATCATGTTCCCAAAAAATGGAAATAATTAAGGTGTGTGTTATATGAAAAATAAAGTATCATAAATAAATTATAAATGTCATATATATCATATATATGTAGAGTTTACATCATAATTCCAAACCATGAGAGGTGGTAAAGGAAAATTGAACGACAAGGTTTCACGAGGCGGCAGTTTTCCATACACGAATCAATAATTCCCTTACACATTTGATAAAGGTGTGAGTAAGTGAAGGTATATAAATGTGAATAAAACCATACAAGTATACTTAGGATAGTTAGGATAATATATAATAATGGAAAAATATTATTTTAGGGGTTTTTTAAGGAAACAAAATTAATTTCATCGTTGAAGGATTTCACCTCTCATTTGGGTAACTCATTTTGAATTATACCAAAAGTATTCCTTAGATTGAATTCAGCCTAATGAAAGTATTCTAATATGAGGGTATTGATATTGGAATATTTTTTTAGAAGATTTTTTGTGATAAAATGTTATTTATAGGTGTGAATAAGTTGGAGTGGAGAGTGCCTTTTTATAGTGGAGGAAGAATTGAATTTAGGTAATATTTTGAGAAGGGAATTCCACCCACGTTGTCCTCTGTAAAGTGGATACCATAATAGAAATATTAGATCAAATGGATTATTGGGTATAAATACATCCATAAAATGGATTTTTTTAGTTTATAGTTCATTTGGGCCTTTATGATTAATGTTTATTCCATTGTTAGGATAATTTTTCACCTAATCATTACACTTAATTTTAATTAACTTCAATAATAAATTTTATAAAAAACTAAGTTGAAATTATTAAAAATTATAAATTATTACGATTAAAAATATTTAATAAATTTTTATAAATTCTAATCAAATATGTGGTAACTGTTAATTTAAATATTATCCAATTGATGGGACGACAAAGCAGGATTCTAATTTAATAGTTTCAAAAGATTGAAATGTTTTTATATACAATTTCAATGTGAAATTGGTTCCTATGATCTAAATTGGATTAAGTGATTTATAATTGATCTAAATAAACTTTTAAACCAATATAAAATATAATTTATCCTTGTTAATAAATTAGATGAAATAGAATCATTGGATTAAAATTTAGTATTTTTCACTATTAATCAAAAAATAAAATATTTCAGAAAAATACAAAAAATGAACAATAACATAATTTTTATGTTACTATATAATAAATGAATTTAATTTCTACATATAAATTTTGGAAATTTGATTTAAAATAGGTTCTCTATTAAAGGGATCTAAAAGTTGCTTTATAAAAGTACAGGTTTTTATGCATAAAATTGTGTTTGTTCTCATATTATGCATATAAAATGAATTGGATTAATTTAAAAAATATATTATTAAATATATAAAAAATATATTTAGTTAATGTAATTATATAATGATAATTAATTTAATTTAATAAGATAAAATTCCTTTGGAAGTATAAAAATAATTTTTTTATATTAAATCAGTTTATATTTTCATTTTTAAATAATTAGAAACCAATTAATTCATATTATATTTTTATAGAAAATATATTACTATAAGTTGTTTAATAATTATAATAAAATCTAATTTAATGGCTAGTTTATATATTATTATATTAAATAATAATTTTTTATTAAAATACTATTGATCAGTAACACTCGGTTTTGTGTGTGCCACACACTATTGAAGAAAATAATTTTCCCATGTGATGAAAAAACATAATATTTAATGTATTGAATGATATATAATATATGAAATTTATTTAATATATTAAATATACCCCAATTTATCAAGAGGTTACACACTATCAAATAAAAATTACACTTTTAAAAATTATCGTGTATAATAATATAATGTTTGCATTAGGACTATTTCCTCTAAATAACCACCACTCAATAGATACGGGATGCACTCAAATTAATATAAAAATATAAGTAATAAGGTACCATTAAATTTCTTATTATAATGTATCTTAACATAAATATTTTTGATAATAAGCCTATGTTGGAGAAATTTCATGAGCTTTATGTTTTCATAGACAAACCTCCCACCGTTAAAATAATTATACAAAAAACATTCCATGTTGGTGAAATTTCAGCTAAATATCCACCTATGTGGAAGACATGGTAAATAAATAATTAAAAAGAATATGGATATTTCCTTAAATAAATTGAAAAATATACTTCTCATTAATGAAGATTCCATGTTGGGAGATGTTAATATGGAATCAAAATTTGATATCACGGTTAATAATAATGTTGGAAAAGAACCATAAAAAATCATCCTTACGTGGAAAGAATAAAATAAAATAATTGAATAATAAATATAATACATTCAAGAAGAAATTATAATTATTTTTCTATGGAAAACCAAATATTTCTTCACGAGAATGTTGATATCGAGTGAAAGTAGTAAATCCTGCAGTAAATATTCCAGCTAAATAATATCAATTTATGATGATATCTGAAGTCATAAAGACTTTGAAGAATGTGATATTATTTCTTGATTATGGAGAAATGGTCCATGTATCAAGGATATTTTGATGTTAAAAACATTTAATGAAATTATTATTATGAAGTAAATAAACCTTGTAAATAATTCATTCATCAATGTCACTAAAAAATGATGTGAAAAACTAGATATTACTTTTAATGAAGGTATTTTGAGATTCATTTGAATGTGACATAGTAATCTTGTTTAAGGGAGTCTTGTTTGTGAGGAATGGGTACTCAAATGATGGGATGTATAAATATTATATTAATAATGTGGTTGAATATTTCTCGTACATGATTCAGTCCTATGATTTATGGAATTATCAATTGGTGCATGTTTATTATAATTCATTAAATGAAATAAAAAATGTAATTGTAAATATTGTTCTAAATAATATTTATACATGTGAAACATGTGTATAATCTAAAATAATTAAAACCCATTTCCAATTGTTGTGAGAAATTATAATATATTATAATTAGTACATTTTGATATGTTTGAATTAAATGGTTTTTTTAATACTTGACGAGAAATGTATTTTATTACTTCTATTGATGAATATATTAGATATATATATATATATATATATATTTTCTTGTTATAATATAAGATGAAGACAGTAATATGTTAAATAAGTATAAAGCGAATGTTAAAAACCAATTAAACAAAAGGATTAATGTTTTGTACTCAGATAGCGGGGGTGAGTAATTTGTGAATGAATTGAATTAGTTATCTGATTAAAATGGTATAATTAATAAAATTAATAATCCATATAAATTCTTGAAAAAATGGACAGTATGAAAGGAGAAAATCATACTTCACTAGAAATGGTAAATTTAATGTTTAATAAATTTAATGTACCCTTAAATTTATGTGGTGACGATTTTTTGGGTCAACAAAATTTTCATAATATTAATATTTCTTGAAAAACCTTGTTATCTACTTATGAAATATGAATTTGGAAGCTAAATTCATTTTTGAATCAATAGTTATATATTTTTAAGATAAATTTTATAATGGTGATTTGCAGAAGGTTATTCCACATATCTCTATTTTTATACATCATTTAGTTCCAATTCAATATTTGACAATAGTTATGATTCTCTAGTTTAACCTTACGATATTAAATGACTTATGATTGAGAAATATCAACATCTAGATTTTATTTCTCATAATTACTTAGATTTCTTTATAGGTGGAGATCAAAATAACCATATTATGAATAACTATACTATTGAAATGACTATATATGATGACCCAAAGGAATATATATAAGCTATGAATTCTAGAGATGATGCTTTTTGGAAAGAAGAAATAAATGATCAAATTGAGTCTATTATGGGGAATAAAACCTTTTTCATTATGGATTTAGAAAAAGGTTGAATACTATTTGTTGTAAATGAGTTTTTTGGATGAATTATGTCTTCAATAGTAAAATTCAAATTTTTAATTCTTGATTAGTTTCAATGGTTTAAAAAAAATGGATATATTATTTTGATACTTATTCCCCCATAGCATACATTAATTAGATACTAATTTTATTTTCTTTCAAATCAATTAATCCATTATTTTTTCATCAAAATGATATTAAGACTAACTTTTTAAATGGAGAAATAAATGAAGATATGTATCTTAAATAACTATAAGGTTTTGTTTTAAAAGTTATTTAAAATAAATAATCTAAATTAGTTTTAAATACTTATGTCCTTAATAAATATTTTAAGAAATGACATGATAAATCTGATTTTGTTATTTTATATAATTGATTTATTGGTAATATTGTTGATAAATATGTTTTTTCATTATATAAAATGGAATACTGTGTAATTTTGTGTTTATATGTTAATGATATGTTAAATTTGGATAAAATATGATTATTGTAAATGAGATTAATAATTATTTATACCCTATATTTAAAATGAAGGATCTTTAATTAGGTGATATTATTATAGTTATTAATATTATAAAACATCATGGGAGTTGTTATTTGAGTACGCCTCATTACATAAAAAATGTTAATATTAATTCTCATATTGGTATGAATAATTTTAATAATAAATTTGATTATATAGTTACCCTATTCAGGAATATAGGTTTATCTATATCAAAAAAAGATATTATTAGTGAATATGTTTCTTTAATGTATGAAATGTATTGCAATATACTTGAAATTTATTATTCATTAGGAAAATTGTGTATATATACTAATAATATAATTGTGAAACATTTTAAATATATAATAAAAATATTCTAAAACTTCATAATGAAATAAGATTCCATTTTATATTAAAATGAATATCTACGTGTATTAGAATGATTCACCGATATGAGTTAGATTACCCAAATTAGTGATAATAAACCCATACTTGGTTGGCTATTTAAAATTGGAAGTTGTGTTGTTTCTTTGGAGAGAAATAAACAAACATGTATTTCACATTCCACCATGGAGTCATAGTTTATTGACAAAATTACATGTGGAATGTAATATGAATGGATTATTAATCTTTTACTGGATATTTGATTGCAGCCTAGTCAAATTACTAATATATATATATCAATTTTAATAGTTAAAAAAATTATCAAAATCATATAGTTTTATATATAATGTATTTTCTAGATAGATATGTCTGATACATGATTATGTGAGACAATTGTTACAAGAAGGTACTATAAGAATTTTCTAGGTGTGATCATGTAAAAACAATACAGATCCATTTAAAAAATTTCAACTAATATATATCATTCAAAAACCTAATAAATATATGGCGTTAAAAATGATAAAATAAATATTTTTTTAATTGAATCCCAACAATTCCATTTGGTTTCTCATAATAAAATTTTTTAATAGTGAAAAAACAAGTTACAAAGGAGATTGTTGGTATTGACAATTATAACCCCAAATACATGTTGTTAATATCATCTCTTATTACTAGATGTTGAGTTATATAATCTTAATAATATATTAAGACTCAACGATTTATGTGTCTTAATAAAGGTAACACATTTTAATATTTAACCAATGTGAATGTTGAAGTAGTTAAACTTACTACAAGAGTTAATGGGGATACTCTATAGATATGTCATCAAAAGGATATAAGAACACTAACATAAAGGTGTTATAAAATAAGTTTTTGGATATAATGATCAATTTAGGTATGATATATTCTATTTATCATAAATATGAGCATGATTAATGTTTGTAAAATAGGTATATCTGATAATAGTTTAATATATTGATACTATGTAATGGTTAAAATTGAAACATACATTTATTATGTATAATGGTTCAATTTTGATAGGGAGAGTCAATATTTTTGAATAAAAGTGAGTTTTTGTTATAATTTATATTCATAAAAATTAATAAATAAATTTTGGAATCACATTTATTGTTTTGGATTGACGAGGAGGAAAAAAAAATGTCAACCCACATTAGAAATATAGAGCTTTTTCTCAAATATTCTCCCCTACAAAATGTGACCTTTAGATGTGTTTTACAAAAAACATATATTACAAAAAAAATTTATATTATTTTTAAATATATATTTTAGAATAATGTTTTTTGGTATAATATATATATATATATATATCATCAAAACAAACAAGTATTAAAATATTTTATAAAAATGACTGACGGCCAGATCAGTCGTAATAGTTGGATATCTAATTCTAAAAATCCAAGACGGTTCCCCTCACCAGGATTTCACTCATTTAAATAAAATAAATTTATCATTATATGTAAATTTTGAGATTAAAATAATATTATTCACAATTAATTTGATATATAAAAAATGATATGGTGAGATATGAAAATTAATCTATTTTATAAATCATTCTCCATATAAAATTTATCAACATTAGTGTTGCGTGATGTTGGAATTTAGAGAATGTTCATATTTAAATTTAATACCATAAATAGGAAATTTTATTGATAAATATTCCCAAAATAGTTATTTTAGGGATATCATATTTTTTTATTTTTATCACCAAAATCATGATAAAATCCTCAATGGAAATTTCCACCGAGAACCACACACCAAAAAATTAGGGGGATCAAACCTATTTCTATAGTAAATTAAATTCATTCATCAAGATTCACAATTTCTTCCATTTTTTCTTTCTTCCTAATAATTTTACCACACCAAGAATATAAAGAGAATGTGATGTTATACAAATCCCTCTCCTTAAGTGATCAAATTTCATTTTGAATACATGTAGAAAATAATTTATCTAATTATATATATATTGGATGCTTTTCCATGAGGTTTATCAAAAACTATGTTAATAATTTAGCTATATTGATATCCCAATAGTGTTTGGAATTTATTTCATTTTTAGTATTTCAATATCACATGCATTTAGAGGCTAGGGATATATATATATATAGGTGTTGGATAACATTATCCTTAGTTTACACGCCATATAACTCTAACAAGATCATATATATCAATTTTGGTATGATAGATTTGTCCCCCAATAGAATAACTCACTGATCAAAGGCCAAAACTATATTCTGTATCCTATGATAATATTTCTTATAAAAATAGTAAGAATCCTCTAGAAATAAAATTAAGTGAACAAAATTTTCTACAATAAAAAAATTTATATACTTATCCTATTAATTAATTTCTACAAATTCCTTAATGGTGTTGGGATAATGCCTCATCATCTAGATTTTTATGTTAGGCCAAAAATATCTTGATAACTATTGAATTTCCCTGAACCTTTTTTTCAACATAGAATATCCCCTCCCACCATGATCCATTGAGAATGCTTTATAAGATCATCAATGATGATTTTTATGCAATAAAAAATATGAGAGGAAACAATACCATTATTATAAATAGAACCCATGGTATGGTTATACACACTTCTAGTTTGATAATTAGGATTTTATGTTGTTATTGGTATCTTTTGGCCACAACAGGTTGATTCTTCCTTGCTTCAAAAGGCTTTGGATTCACATCATTATTGCCTAGTGATAATGACCCTTTCTTTGGGAATCCCAAAGATTGTTTCCCACAATTTTTTTATGTGGTTCAAGAGTATCAGGGAACATTGATAACTAAGAGGATGTAAACTAATATAGAAAATAAGAACAATTTATTAGAATAGTCCACTTTCCAAAATAGAGTAACTAGTTCATATAAGTCATGATTTGACTATAAATTTTCTTCTTGATCCATCAATTTACTATATACAAATACTCCAATCGGAAAGGGGGACCATGGAATTCCATGAGAAATTTATTATAGGGGAAACCAATCTAATATTCAATCCCATCAACCCCAACCATAGAATCAATAGGATTTAAAAACACCACTTTTTGGTTCTTAATGTTTTGAAAACTCCATTATATGTTGGAGACAGGTAAAACTGAAAAAGGGGGAGGGGTAAATTTCCCTTAAAAAATGAAAAATAACCCATTTATAAAAAAATATTAAAAATGGATTTAATAAATAATCCTAACAAGAAAATTTTTTAAATTAAAAAATATATTTATGTATAATTGTACAAGTAGAAGAATAAATCCAAGAGCTATTTAAAATGTCAAATAATTGAAAATGTCAAACATAAATGAGATAAGATATGTTGAAATGTTTTTCAGAAAACATACTTGAAGGTACCATATTTCAACCACCATAATCACAGGACTATTAAATTTATTAGTCCCTTGATATTAATTATATTCAAGACACAAAAAATCTCCCTTCATTTTTAGGTTATATAAACAAACTAGATACAATAGAATCTTGATCTTTAATAGTGAAGGTAAAACCTCAAATGAATGGTAAAATTCATTTTTTTCGGAATGGAATGATAATAAAACTCTCTCACTTTAAATGTAGTGATCAATAAAATTAGAAGGAGGAATATGATAGTGTTTCTAGGTAGAAATAAAATTATTATAGACTCATAATTCTATCAAAGAATATGATGAATGACTTAAGAGAATGAGATTAATAAGGGAGTGCTAATATATTTCAATTATTACACACTCCTGGATGAGGAAAATACAAATTATAAATTAGAGCACATTGAATAATATTTGGTGATATAATCACATTGGTTTTGGACAATTATTTTCAAGGTTAATTGGAAAGGAATTTAATACCTCTATCTATTTTATCTAATTCTTTCATAAATTTTATTGAATCCTTTGGTGTTTTAAAGACAAATGAGTTGATGTTCAATGAATTTTTACCACAATTTAATGAATTTATAATCATATAATTTTTCAACATGGAAGATATCAGTATATTATAGAATATATCATAATAATATAACTATAAACACAAAGATTTGGAGTGAGAAGGAGGATTTTTATGGTTCTTCTAATATTGAAGTAGCTGAGATGAAGCCACTGGGATATGACATGTAAAATAATTAAAAATAAATAACCTTACCTTAGAGCATACCTTGTAGCATGGATACAGTCAGGATTATTGGAACTAAACATTTACTATGGCATAACCTCCAGAAATTGTGACATATATAACATAATGGGATATTTCCAAGAAAGCAGGAACCGTGGTGTTGAGTGTCTTGTTGAAATAGTATCCATATAAAGGAAACATGAATGTTATAAATATCATTTAATTATAGATATTAATTCAAATAAGGGTATATCAAGTCTTTAATTACCTGGGTATGGGTAAAATAAATCATTTGTAATGGTAGTCTAGTAATTTTTTAAGGGGATGCATCTTTATGGGGCATGGTGATTTGGGATGCCGCATAATAATTTTTGTGTGGAAAATCCTTATTTGGTATAATTTATTCCATATTCAAGAATTCATATATTCCTTTAGGGACCCTTACACGAGTTCAATCATGTTGTTATCAATCTTACAACACATCACTTGAATGAAAATATTAAACCATTTAACCGAAATTATGATCATTAAAATCGAAGAACATTGTGAAACCTAAAAATCACCTCCATCATGATGATAAAAAACACAGGAATAATAATTAAATTAAAAAAAAATGTACGAAATGAAATATTAACAAAAAACTAAGATTACCATCTCCCCATAAAATTATTTAAAAAACAATTCTCCCTAAACAACAGTATTCCCCCCTTTGATAGAATATTTAAATCTTCTCCTCCTTTGATAACTTATAGTATGTGAAAGCTTATCCACCTTTTAGATTATAGAAAATAAGTTAATATAGGGGTTAGATAATAAAGAGATGAAAAAACATATGTTTGTCTACATTAATTTTATTTTGACAAAGATGGAAATAAAATTTTCCAAATGAAAATTTAAAACATTAATAGATCTATTTTTTTTATTTTTAAAAAACTTTAGAATAACCAAAAAACATCAATTATAAGAAAAAAAATGTAGATGAAAACACATAATTTTTCTAATAAAAAAAATTGTTCAAAATAAAATTAATATTAGAAATTGATTTTGGAAAATAAAACGCCACTTATTGAATTATTTAATAACTAAAATGATTAAATCCCCCTCAATTAATGAATTATGATTCATTAAAGGTATCATATATATTAAACCAGAAGGAAAAATGAAATGAAATAGGAAATCAATATTTTAAAAAATAAATTCATTGTTACGGTTAAGTATGGTTTGATTTAAAAAACCATATATATTCTCTTAAAGTGTCAAACCTAGTGTGATGTAAAGCACTCTCACCATACCCCGGATGGAGAAAGGGTTAAAATCCATAATAACTATTTTTAGGATAAATCATTAAAAATATCTATTCTATATTTGATATAATTTTTATATAGATTGTAATATTTTTAATGGAGTATCATACATAATTTATATTCCAAAATTATGATTTTTATAATAAATAATTTGAAGAAAAATTGGAAAAAATATTTTAAAAACTTCTAAAACATTATCAATATTTATATGTTATTAATTTATAACTACCACAAGATAATCATACCCAAATTACATTTTATTAAGTAAGACAAATAAATAGGAAGTGGTTTTTGGAATAAATTAGTAAAGTTAATGTTTTGTAAAAAAATCAATAATGATATCATATTTTTGAATGTGATCTAAAAGAAAATTGTGTTTCAATATATTAAGCTTCATACAAGAGTGTTTGATAGTATTTTTAGAAATATTTATCATACAATAATTGTCACACTTTATAGAGATGAATGAATATGTTAGATCAAACTCCAAGAGAGTATGTTTCATATATATTACATGGGAACAACCTATACCAGTTGCTATATATTCCAATTTATCTATAGAAAATTAAAAAAAATATCTTTCTACTCAAAGATATTACATATTTTTCATATAAATGGAATTTCCCACTATTTATTCACTTATATAGTTAGTATCCTATATAATAATCATCAGAGAATAAAATTTAAAAAGTATCTCCTATAAGAAGAAATAATCAAAGATTCTTTGTTCCATTAAAATAATACGAAATTATTTTGGGCCTTTTAAAGGAGTTTAATTTATATTAGATTGAAAATGATTACAAATCCCTAAATTGAACAGATTTCTAGATGGGGTATAGTATTGTAAAATATATTTCTTATCTTACTCTGATAAATTATGATTGTCAAAAGGCATACCAACACCAGTCAATGTTACCTTATATGTTGTAGGAATGGGCATTATGAATTCCACAATATGATCCCTGAAAAACATCATATAATTCTAATTAGTCTCTTTACTTTGGTTTTAAGATGTTCTATTAATAATTTTAGGAAAATTAACACTAAGGTATAATTTTTTTTGTATAAAAACAATTTCAAACACCCTATTCATTAAATCAAGAAATTCCTTTAAAATATTTTCTTTAGTTGAGATGAAAATAACTTCATCAAAATAAATTTGAATTATTAATAAATAATTTGATTTTTTTGATAAAAATATTAGAATTAGTATCTCCATTTTCTAAATATATTGACAAAACAAACATGTTTGGACTCTTATTCCAATACTATAGCATCCCACTTTTTTATTACATAACATTCAAATAGCTGGTAAAAAGAGGGTATTTTTAATGTTTTTCTAATAAAAATAAGGTACATAATCCATGAAAACATAAAAAATTAATAAATTTTCCATTAAATACACCCTCATGGGTTCACCATAAGTTACTTTTAATTCATCTCGTATCCAAGGGACATATATCAATATAGTGGGGTTATAATTAATCCTAATAAGTGAATAGGAAAGATATATATATAGAATGAGATCTTAAGACATATCCCAAATAAAATGATTCATAATGATAAGGAATGAGGAAGGCACACAACATAACAATAAAATTAATAATAAAATGTAAATATATATACAAAATTTAAATGATACATTAATAATCACATCACCACGGTTTATTACGAAAGTGTCATAAATGAAAATTATCATGGTTATTCACCAAGGTATCGTAAAAATG